>OV702283.1:56863423-57463423 GCA_916181665.1 Avena sativa | reverse complement strand
TCGGGAACCACTGATCCAATGGTAGCCAATGATTGGCTATGTTCGGTGAACAATGACTTAGTGACTGTTGGCTGCACCGACGAGGAAAAAGTCAGGTTTGCGGCACATATTCTCGAAGGACCAGCAATAACATGGTGGGACAACTTTCAGATCACCACTCCCCTTGAGGATGTGACTTGGGTGTAACATCCCAGCATTAGAGCTTAGAAATAAGCTGAACCCAGATGTGTGCATTGCATTCATGCATAGGAAATCCGAATAATTTTCGCGCTTTTGAACAAAACTTGTCAAAGTGATTGAAGCTTCTCTCAACTTGATGGAATTGAAGTAGATCATCCAGTTGACTGCGATAAGTTTCAATATGACCTTTGCTAAAACCTTATTTTGGGTAAGGGAGATTTGATCTAAGGGTAGATCAAATGTAATAAAAGTTAAACCCTAATACATTAGTTAATGATTTATATTTGATCCTTAGGTGATCATATCATAGTATTCATTAGAACAACCCATGAATTCCAAGTTAAGAATATAACCCAAGTAACAAGAATGTAATAACTAACCTTGACTTATTTTATTCTTATCCAATTCTACCATGTGGATCATGGTAATACTTAACCCTAACTCTTTAGTTATATGGAGTAGGAAGGAAATCAATTCAGAGATCATTCACCACATATCTTTCTTTTCATAAGAATCTTTATCATCTCTATTGAACCTTATTTTAATATCTGTTGTTCATCAATGTTGAGTAATCAACTATTGATTCACCAATTCTTAGCCTATCAATTCTTGATCTATCAACTCTTGTCCTTATCATAGCATTCACTTAAGGCCTATAAAGAAAGAAGTAAGAAGAGGTAGGTGGTAATGCTAGATTTAAATATCATCTATAAGATGGGAGAATTTGAAGAGGATCAAATCTATACGATAAATTGATGGAGTTAATTCACTCCTAAATGATAGAAGAGTTATATGGAAGATATAATTATATGGTAGCAAAGAAGATTATAAGGTTGAATATTGAAGATAGTTACCAAGGCGTAATCCTATTGGATTAAGTAGGCATAATCAATGAATAACATCTCTTAACCCAATAGAGATACTAAGAAGATAATTTCAATACAACTATAATGTTGTATTGATGAAAGCTTTGGTTAGCCAACTGGAAACCTAAATTATAAAGGATCAGAGGATTATAATGATCATGCTTTAGTCACCAAGATTGAATGCTTATATCATGTATAAGTGACATTGGTGGATAGAACATGATTGAACCCTAGTATAGATATATTATCCTAGATTAGTCATTACAAGTCACATTAATGTAATGTGAGGTTGGAGTATGAGTTACTAGAGTTAATTAATATAAGATAGTATGATTAAGCTAAGGCTAGTGTAGCATGGAGTTATTGAAGTAGTGCTATTCATCTTAAAGGATAGTAAGCTTTTAAGGATAGCAGAAATAGATATATAGATCTATTGGAGTAATATTAGTGATGGAGGATAGAGGAAGTGTATCAATGGAGTTAGAAGTAATTCCTTAATGGATTAGAGGTTATCATTATCAGAGTAGTTTGATATAACCAAGTATAGATATGAAAAGATTATGAAAACCTTTAGTGTCAAGATCATTGGAATTATTTTGTGAAGCAAAGCTCATCATGTTAACACATGATGATGGATAGGAAGAAGTAGTATATCGAGGAAAGGAATTCCTTAATTAGAGTTCAGGATTGTGAATTATGGAAGATAGGAATTCTTGATAAACACTTCACCTTAAATCTATAATCAAGTTTAATATCCATCTTATTTGTTTGATCTATCATCCTATTTCTTATTGGTTTATAGGAATATTTTCTTATAGCAAACCACTTAAGCATATCTTTGTCACTTATAAACTATAAAATCATACGTGCCTAGAGATTCTAATTATCAATTCCATCTATAAGCCATCCTAGGAAACAAACCCACTAATTTTATCTTAGATGGTCATATCATTCATGATCATAAACATGAAGACAATATGACTTAACCATTAATTTTTATACATGCCTATAAAAGAATATGAATATATTAAGTCCTCTAAAAAATCATGGTAAATATTTATAATTCCAAACCCTAACTCCTATCTCAATCCTAAATATCAATGTATATTTAATGTCATATCAAAAAGTATTACAACATTATTCACCCATTAGTGGAATTGGAATAATAGAAATTACCATTTTAAGAAACTTATTAATTCAATCATCTTATATAATGATTTCTATATAATAGTAATATGGATATCTTCTTTGCATATCCTTAGCTATCTAAAACCATTATCATTGCAACCATTAAAAAGAAATAATAATCATTCTATAAGGTCATAAAAAAATCTTAAAACCCTAATGTCTATTTGTTCTATTTAATAAAAGAATCTCCCATATAATTATGAAAAAAAATTTAAATACAAAAATTTATAGAAGTAAAATTAGTTATCATAAATATATATATTATTCTAACAATGTCACAAAAGTTTTTATTAGTTTATACCTTGTGAAGATTAAATTTGAAATGAATTTGTAATATAGAAAATAGAAAATAGAAAAGAATAAAGGAAAAAACAACAGTCAATTCTGGCCCATGGCCCAGTTTCTCTTCGCCCTATCCGCCGCTCACGTGCGCCACACCGTGGCCCACTTGTCCCAAGTCCAGCCCATACCGGTTCGACCCCTGTCACCCCTTCGTCATCCTCACGCAGGCAAGCAGCTGCGTGGGCAGCGCCGATGCCGTTCACCGTTGCCGCTGCGATTCCTGCCACCGCCGAGGTCGCCCTGCGAGGATATGAACCCCACGTCGACGCCCTTATCCTCCTCTATCTCTCAATCCCCAAATCTCTCGCTCTCTCGTGCTATGCCGCACATGCACTGAGGCTCTAGAAACCCTAGCCTTAACCGCTGATGCACGCCGTTGTTTAGAGACCACCCCGAAGCTGTTCGAGGATGCTATGAGCTCCGTGTCATCGCCCTCGTCATCCTGGAGGAAGGAATCGAGCCGGGATGCATAGGGTTGACCGAATCGAGACCATCTTCTATGACTCCGACGGAGTTCATCATCGACAATTAGACCGCTCCCGACAACCTCTGGCCTCGCCGAGCCCATCATCGTGTTCCCGGTGAGCTCACGACTCTCTAGCGCTACTTAGCTCGTTCTCTGATGATATCTAGCTTGTACGCGTCGTTGAGTTCTGTGCGCTGCCGTCAGCCGTCGCTGTACCCCCTGTTCCAATGACCATCAGAGAGTGGCGCTACCCCATATGGGTTATGCATACTCCCCTACATCGAAACCCTCAAGCCGAACCTCCCAGAAACCTCTCTGTCGCCGTCCCTGGTGCAATTCCGGTGAAGCTCCGGCAAGCACATGTGGCAGCTGATGTGGCCACGGGCCCATCTGTCTGTCTCTGTGGCTAGATTAGCTAGGAGTGTAAAAAGGAATTACTGGTCCACGCCAGCGTGGCACACCAACGTGGCCCTGAGCCCCACCTGTCTGTGGCTTGGGGTAGATCCAGTCTGGGTATAAAAAGTAAAATGGTTTTTTAGAAAAATTATTTAGAAAATGATTTAAGAAATGATTCAATTTTGTTTAATTGAAAACTTTTGTTTTAAAATTCAGAAAAATATGTTTTATATATGAATTGTTTTAGAAAAATAAAATATATAACATTAAACTATTATCAAACATTATTGTGCCCATAATTTAAATGATTATCATTTAATAAATATTTTATAAGTAATAACACTTTGATAATTCATATTTTAATATTAGTAAATGTTAAAAATATAAATAAAATACCAAAAATCTTAGAAAAATAAGAACTATAATTTAAAACTATAATCATGCATTATTATTTCACTTAATTAAATATTTATTATTTATTAAGCATTTATAAAGTAATAAATCTTATAAAAATCATATCTTATTATTTATAAATCACAAAAATAAATGTAATATACCAAAATGATCACAAAAACATTACCTACATATTAAAAATATAATATACCACTTTTGAAGTAAATAAAAAATTTAAACACTTTAGTAACTTCAATTTGAACCTATTTCCTTAGTTGATAATTCATAAAAGGGTAAATAAAATTTGCTAATATTTCTAAAATTAGCTAATTGAGTCTAATAAATAGTATTAGTCTTAAATATTGATAATATGAAGTCAAAATGGTTCAACAAATTTTAAATGCAATCTTATTGAATTATCATTCAACCATAAGTGTAGCTTATTTTCTAAAAAGATCCTTATTAATTATAAATTCTTCAAGAATGATATTTTAAACCAAATAGAACCTTTTACCATTGTTTCAATCACAAATTCATAAACATATCAAAACACTATAGTGAATCCATGAGTAGTTAAATAATATTAATTCCTTGTTTACAAACTATAACCACTCATTTCTAAAAAGATAAATGATTCTATTCCATTATAATATTGAGAAACCACTATTCAAATAAAAGTAGTACCATCACTAATTAACTCTAAAGAAAACATTATAAAGTAAACAAGATACAAATATCATAAGCATTACACCTGAAGCCCATCTATGTTCTTAAAGTTAACTTTAAGTCTAGAAGACTTTAAATATAATGCTAAAGTCTTTGTTATGTGTTTTATAGTTAACTTTGGTCTATTTAAATTAGACCTAAGGCATCTCAAGCCCATATTATTCAAGCTAGCATAAAGAACAACAATCATATTCTATTAATCCTATTCTAAAAACTATCAGGATTGTTTAAACCTTAATAAAGTAATATTTTCTTCAAATGTTATTTTTTTGCCACTTCAATCAACAAATGAAAACTAATCACAATCACATTACTTTATACTCTACTTGTGTATTAGGTTTGTTAATACTTAAGTTTCTTATTATTGCCATTACTTGTAAAGTAAAATTTGAAGATAAACAATTCTTATATAAGTAGTCTTTGAGTAGAATACCTCAATAGTATATCTTATTGTTGTATACCATTATGTTTACATGTTCTTTTACACACACTCACAAGCCTTAATAAGAAACACATGTGTGAAACTTATCTAAAAGGACAGCACATTCTAAAGTAACCATTCCAGTTTCCAAACCCTAGATCAACGTTATCCCCGGGATTCGAGTTTACAAAATTGCATTACATTACTTATGCATAATAGCATCTTGCTTCTTTAAACATTAGTCCTTACCGGACCAATGATGCTGATTTCAGATATTGGATCTTATATTGTCTTGAAGACCGTGAGCGCATAATCTTGCAATCACAAAAGGCAAGTTCACACTTGCTCATGTCCTTTGATTATTTTTTGTAAAGTATTTTGCAAATCCAGTGTTGTCATCACCTGCATTTGAAAAAGGTCAGAAAACACTATTTCATAATAATATGATTATAGGTTATTTACCATGAGGTAATAACCTACTATGAAAGTTCCGGTGGTAAAGGAACATATTATCTAGGACTTAACAACCAATGTCGCCAGTGATTCTTGCGCCGTATATTACGCGTTGACCATGATATTTGGAATGGGATGGAGAAGTCAGTTGTATCCTTTTCCTCTCATATGGAGGCAAGACGACCTTAACGTGACGTTGTCTTTCCTTGTGCGGATCCAACATATGGGTGGGCACCCTTACGCCCCACACTTTTGGTGTCTAGATTATCTATGAATGGTGTTTAGTAGTATACTCCATTTAATATGGAACTTGCCATGGCATCACCAGGTCATAGAGTCTTCGGGAACTCATCAGGGTTTTAGCCTGCCCGAAAGGAGGCTTAACGGAGGTGAGCCGGCCCCGAAGAATCGTGTAGACATATGGGGTCGCAGAGAGGGCAGTGATTGGCTTGGATCTTAGTCTGGGCCTCACACCAAGGAAGTGTGAACGGGTTTGCGGCCCGGATGTGCAAGAAAGCTAAGATCTCCCATGGGTAAAGTGACACACCTCTGCAGAGTGTAAGAACTATAACTTGTTACTCCCTGTTCCGGGAAGGAGCTGCGAACGCGGCGGGAAAGGAACTCCATGAAAGTTCTGGTAAACCCGTGAAGGCTGATAGACATAGATTTTCAGAATAAAATCAATCTTTGAAGAAATGTTTACGAAAACTTGCATTGCCTACGACCTTTGGTCTGTGGCTGTAGATATAGTGCATCAAACACTCCTTTTCTAGTGAACTTGCTGAGTACGCTCGTACTCAACGAATCTCTTAACCCTTGCTAGATTCCGAAGCCAATACAGATGACGTCTACATCAAGTTATGCTCCAGGAATCATCACCAGAAGCTAAAGTTCTTCAATGAAGTCAAGAAAGTCAACATATACATAAACTCAAGTGAAGACGAAGTTACTGATTAGATAGGAATATAATCTCTAGCCATAGAACCTATATCTTTAGTGTATTGCAATAGCAGCAATGCCAGACCAATAGTTCAGATACTATTCTTATTACTATGATAGTTTTGAGTTATTTATTCCTGATTCTTCTTTGTAAGAAGTTTCTTTCTTTCTCTTTAACCTAGAGTGTTCTCTAGATCTTGTGTAAAGAGTTGAGTTGTAACCTATAGTCATGTCTTGGACCTGCTGTGTTTCTGTTGTACCACTCTGAGGGATGTAATACTAATGAACGGTGTTTCATTGGTGTTATGTCAACGACTATAGTGTACTACATCATGCAGTAGTATGCTGGGTCACCGCATTGGGCTATTTTTGAGGATGGTTTCCATACAGTTCACATCTCATCCAGAGTGATGAACTTGAAGAAAAAGGAGTTCCACAACCTGAAACAGCGTCACCGCAGTGTGGCTGAGTACATCGAGGAGTTCAACAATCTGGCGCGCTATGCACCGGATGAAGTCGATACTGATGCTAAGAGGAAGGAGAAATTCCTCGAAGGACTTAATGATGAGTTGAACCTGCAGATGTCTGTTGCCTATGTACCAACCTATCAATCACTTTGTGACAAGTCCACCATCTTGGAAAACAAGATGAAACAGGTTGAGGAAAGAAAGAGGAAGCATAACTTTGATAAGCACAGCTCGGGATCGTCTCACAAGCGTTCCCATCATGATGATATGGCAGTTCTGGATTCCACAAGCATGGGAAATACAACAGCCACCATAACCACAACCGTCATCATGGCAACAAACACCATCGCAGTCATGATAATGATAAGTATAAGAGCCACAAGAGCGGACACAAGAGCCACCATAGTGGAAGTGGTAATGGAAATCAGCCTGTTAAGAAAGATCTTAGTCAAATTGAGTGCTACAAGTGTAATAAGATGGGGCACTATGCTAATGATTGCCCAGAAAATAAAGTTGAAGGAGCCAACAAGCCCAACCCTTTCCAGAAGGGACAAGTGAACCACATCAGTGTGGAGGATATCTATGAGGAGTTTGATGCTATGGCTGGTAAGTTCAAGCTCAATTCTTTTCTAGCACTTGTTATTTTTGATACTGGCGCATCACATTCATTCATATCAAAAGCATTTGTTGATAAAAATGGACTTCCAACTGAAACCATTGGGTGTCCTATAAAAGTAAGCTCTCCCGGTGGAGAGATGATAGTGAACCTTGGATGTCATGATCTAGTAATAGAGTTTGGAAGGTATAAGTTTCCGGTCAGTTTGATAATCCTAGATTCCCAAGGATTGGATGTAATTTTGGGAATGGATTGGATGACTAAGTATGAGGGAGTACTAGATTGTGCCAATCGTACTGTTACACTCACAACCCCGGATAAGAAACGGATTAGATTCAAGTCTAATTTTGAGTCTAAAGGGAATAAGCTAAATTCTCTTAAGGGGGTTAGCATAGACAGCGTGATAATTGTGAGAGAGTATCCGGATGTGTTTCCGGAGGAATTGCCTGGAATGCCACCAGATAGAGATGTTGAGTTCCTGATTGACTTACTGCCAGGATCAGGACCAATAGCAAAGAGACCCTACAAGATGTCTGCTGATGAGTTAAAAGAACTCAAGAAACAACTTGGAGAACAATTAAAGAAAGGATTCATTCAACCAAGTTCTTCGTCTTGGGGTGCAACGGTTCTGTTTGTGGAGAAGAAAGATAGAAGTCAAAGGTTATGCATAGACTACCATTCACTCAATGAGGTGACTATCAAGAACAAATATCCTTTACCTAGAATCAACGATCTGTTTGACCAGCTAGAAGGAGCCCGTGTGTTCTCAAAGATTGATCTTGAAAGGAATATGCCCTGAGAGGCAATAATAAAATGTTTATTATGTGTATTCAAAGTATATGATAGATGTTTATTTTTCATGCTATAATTGTATTAATACGGAAACGTTAATACATGTGTGTTTAATAAACAAACAGAAAGTTCCTAGTTATGCCTCTCTCATAAACTAGTTCGTTGATTAACAAGATGATCAAGGTTTCCTGATCATAGACATTGGATGTTGTTAATAACGAGATCACAACATTAGTGTAATGGTGTGATGAACATTCATCCGAAGTATAGCATTACGATCAAATTCATTGAGTTTATATTGCTATAAACAAACTACGAAGTAATCGTAATCCTTAGACCATGAGATCATGCCAATCACTAACACCGGAAGAGTTTCTTGTTGACATCAAATGTCACTCCGTAACTGGGTGATTATAAAGATGGCTTCAAAGCTACTAAAGTGTTATTTTGAGAATCATGGATCAAGAGTGGAATTTGTTCATCCCGATGAAGGATAGATATGCTCTGGGCCCTCTCGGTGATATCACATTGGTTAGCTTGCAAGCAAGTGATTTGATCACTAGAATGTTATATCACGGGAACGAGAAAAGAGTGCATGTTAGTAACGAGGTCAAACTAGGTATGGAGATACCGATGATCGAATCTCGGACAAGTAATATATCGTGAAACAAAGGGATTAAGATACAAGCATAAAAGGTTCCGACGATCACAGGAAAAGTCATCGTTGAAAGTGTGGGAGTCAGTATGGATCTCCAGGTCCCGCTACTGATTATTGATCGGAGAAGGGTCTCGATCATGTCTGCATTATTCGCGAACCGTAGGGTGACACACTTAAGGGACACTGGCATCCAGTTGGAGAAAATGTTTCATGCCTAAAGAATAAACAAGCGCAGGAATTTATTTCACTAGATACCGAAACAGGTTTTCGGGTGAAATTGCATAAAGAGGTTATGCATGTGAAATGGAATTCTAGCAAGGGGTTATTTGTGAATGTTTGTCATTAAAGTAATTGACAAAATTCTGAATAAAATTAAAGAGTTTTATTTAATGAGAGTTTTCATTAAATTTGGTGGAAATTTAATGGCATTTTTGAGTGGGATTTTGAGTGGAGGGAATTTAAAGGAATTTTGTGAGTGGAGTGTCCACCCACATGAAGAGGCGAGGGCAAGGGGGCAGCCCCCATGCGCCGGCCACCCCCTTGGGGTTCCCCCCTCCTCCTATAAAAGGAGCCCCCCTCCTCACTTCTCACTCACACCTCCTCGTGAAGGATCTCTCTCCCCCTCTTGAATTTATGCCCCATGGTCTCGGACTAGCGAGATACATGTTCCCGGTGGCTATTCGGCAAGAAAGGGTTGTGCTTCCGTTGCATCGCTGGAGCAAGGAGGCGGAGGTTGCCCGGTGTCTTGTACGTGTGTGCGAGCACGGATGCGCTGCTGCTTTGCGGCGCTAGGACTTCCTCTCGATCTTGAGATCGGCAAGAGATCGTCTACATCAACCACGAGTTGAACTCGTTAAGCTTTGTTGGTCTTCAAGGGTATGTTCTCTACGGATATACATCCGCCCGTTGTTTGTATCTAGTAGATAGATCTTGGTACATAGTTCCCATCGTAGGAAAATTTTTGTTTTCTATGCTGCGAACCCTACAGATCTCCGATCAGGCTATTTCCAGCTTAAGATTAGAGAGCAATACATACCAAAGACTGCTTTCACCCCTAGGTAGGTTTGTATGAGTACACCGTGATGTCATTTAGTTTGACAAATGCACCAGCCTATTTCATGAACATGATGAACAAGGTGTTCATGGAATTTCTGGAGAAGTTTGTTGTCATATTCATCGACGACATATTGATCTACTCCAAGAGCAAAGAAGAGAATGAAGAGCATTTGCATTTGATACTTGAGAAGCTCAGGAGCATAAGCTGTATGACAAATTAAGCAAGTGTGAATTCTGGTTGAATGAAGTAGGATTTCTCGGACATATTGTGTCAGGAGATGGTGTAGCGGTCGATCCCGCAAAAGTGCCAGCTGTAACTGAGTGGGAATCTCCTAAGTCATTGAAAGAAGTTTGTAGTTTCCTCGGCTTGGCAGGATACTATAGAAGATTCATTGAGAATTTATCAAAGGTAGCTAAGCCAATGACGAAGTTACTTAAGAAAGACAAGAAGTTTGACTGGACTGAAAGATGTGAACTCAGTTTCTAAGAATTGAAGAAGAGACTAGTGACAGCACCAGTCTGATGTCTACCAGATTTGGAAAAAGATTTCCAAGTATATTGTGATGCATCTCACCAAGGATTGGGTGGAGTATTGATGCAAGAAGGGAAAGTTGTGGCTTATGCCTCGAGACAACTCAAAACTCATGAAGTGAATTATCCTACTCATGACTTAGAGTTAGCCTCTGTTGTCCATGCACTCAAAACGTGGAGACATTATCTTTTGGGAAAACGATGTGAAGTGTTCATAGATCACAAAAGCTTGAAGTATATCTTCACACAGAAAGAAATCAACATGAGACAAAGAAGATGGCTAGAACTCATCAAGGACTATGACTTCAGTTTGCAATACCACCCCGGTAATGCAAATGTTGTAGCGGATGCCTTAAGCCGTAAGGTTTATGTGAATGGCCTCATTAACAGAGAATTTCCAGATGATCCGTGTGCCCAATTCAAGGATCTAAGGTTGGAGATAGTACCTGACGGATATCTCATGTCATTGGATGTTCAACCCTGGACGGGATCAGGGAAGCCCAAAAGATAGACAAGGAAATTGATGAGATCAAAGGATTAATGAAGAAGGGGAAAGCTAAAGGTGTCCATGAAGACGAACATGGTACTTTATGGTATGGAAAACGCATCTGTATTCCGCAAGATCCGTAACTTCTGAAAATAATTCTGCAAGAAGCACACAACTCACCATGTTCCATTCATCCAGGTAACACGAAAATGTACATGGATGTGAAAGAAAGATTCTGGTGGAATAATCTTAAGAGGGACATCGCGGAACATATTGCATTGTGTGATGTGTGTAGTCGAGTGAAAGCGGAACATCAGAAACCGGCAGGATTACTGCAACCACTACCTATTCCTGATTGGAAATGGGACAAGATTGGTATGGATTTCATCACCGGACTGCCAAGAACTAGATTGGGGTATGATTCTATATGGGTCGTGGTAGATCGCCTAACTAAAGTGGCTCATTTCATACCCGTGAAGACAACCTATACAAGTGCTAAGTTAGCCAAGATTTATATGAATAGGATCGTGTGTCTACATGAAGTACCCAAGAGTATTGTGTCTGATAGAGGAACCCAATTCACTTCACATTTTTGGCGACAATTGCATGAGTTATTGGGAACAAGATTAGAGTTTAGCACATCTTTTCACCCTCAGACTGATGGACAGACAGAAAGAACCAACCAAATTCTGGAGGATATATTGAGGGCATGTGCCCTAGACTATGGTGCTAGTTGGGATGAAAGTCTACCTTATGCAGAATTCTCTTACAACAACAGCTATCAAGCCAGTATTGAGATGGCACCGTTTGAATTCCTCTATGGAAGAAAGTGTACTACACCATTGCTATGCGGAGTGGTGTAGGAGAAAGGAATTTGTTCGGACCAGAACTGATTAAGGAGGCTGAAGAGAAAGTCAGATTAGTAAGGGACAAATTGAAGATAGCACAGTCCCGACAGAAGAGCTACGCAGATCCAAAGCATAGAGAAGTCACCTATAATGTAGGTGATAGAGCTTATCTTAGAGTCTCTCCACTTCGTGGAGTGAAGAGATTTGGAGTCGAAGGAAAATTGGCACCAAGGTATGTTGGTCCATTCAAGATTCTAAGTCGCAAAGGAGAAGTGGCATATGAGATTGAGTTTCGTGAATCACTATCTGCCGTTCACAATGTGTTTCACGTAAGTCAGTTGAAGAAATGCCATCCGGAGATGGAAGAGACTTCTTTGAAAGATATTATACCTTTGGAAGAGGTTCAATTGGAGAGTGGCCTCACTTATGAAGAGAAACCTATCAAGATTCTTGAGACTGCAGAAAGAGTTACTCGTACAAAGACTATCAAATTCTGCAAGGTTCAGTGGAATCATCATTCCGAAGAAGAAGCAACATGGGAAAGAGAAGATGACCTTCGGAAGGATCACCCACACCTATTTGCTAGCCAATCCGAATCTCTAGGGAGAGATTCATCTTAAGGGGGTTAGATTTGTAACATCCCAAATTTCATCAAATGCAAAGTCATGTCATTGCATTCATATCATCCTAGCATTTTGATCATGCACAAAATTTTCAAAACAAAACCCTAAATAAAACCATATTTAAACCCCTCTTATTTTATATGTATATGGGGAAGGTTTTATTTTTATTTTTCAAGACCCAAAGATGTTTTGTGTGATTGTATGTGTTTGACACACTTTTTGACACTAGAGTCACAATACAAAAGTCTAGTGAAAATTTGAGTTCGAAAGGATTTGAAATGGCCATTCAAATTAAATTCAAAAAATCAAAATAGAAAAGAAAAAGAGCACAAGGAAAAAAAATTAAACAACAGCAACCTATTCGGCCCAGCAACCCTCGCGGCCCATCTGGCCCACCCGGGGTTTTCCCTCTTCCCTCCGTTTCTCACCGCGCACAGTCGCACCCCCTCACTGACAAGTGGACCACCCCTCCACGTCACCCCCTTCGTCCCCAAACATCGCGCGACGACCTGCTCGCCGCAGTCGTTTCCCCCTTTTATTTCGCGTTTGATTCTGAGTAAATGCGGTCGTAATTCTCGTCCCCGAGCCTGCTACTTAAACCCCACATCCTCTGCTCCATTTCCCCTCACTCAGCACAACTTCTCCGCCACCAGGCTGCTAGGATTTCGAGCTGCGACGCTGCTGCCCCGATGCTCTCCGGTGACTGATTTCGATGAGAACACCCTGCCCCTTGCCCTCTCGATCTTGTCATCGTGTTTGCCACACTCCCGCGCGTCTAACGCTTCTCACGGACTTCCTTTTTGTGGCGTACAACGTCGTCCTCGTCGACAACCGCAAGTGCCCGCCGACGTGCTCTACTCCGGCGAGCGACTACGGTAAACCTAGCCCTTCCCCTCCTCTCTGGTTCATGCTCGCTCACTCGCCGCCCGAGTGCGTGTCTAACGCCACCCTTCATTTGCTTTCTCGTGCCTTGTAGAGATGCCAACATCGACGCCCGAGCACACCCGAAGCCGCCCTCACCCCCGGCGAGGAATTCCCGACGGTCCCGCACGACCGGGTCTCCACCTCGTCGACCATCATCATCGCCGCGTCTCCACGCTTCGGCAACGACCCACCCCATCCCCACTTTCTCCTAGCTCCGCCAGTTCACCGCCGGCAGAAGCGTCGCCATCGCTCTGGCCATTCGCGCCGCCACTCGATGGTCAGAACATCGTGGACCGTTAGATCTAGATCTAGGGGTTAGAATTAGAAGTTAGCGCGAAGGGGTACGGTTCGCTCTGGGCCGCACGATCTAACTTAGATCTAACCGTGCACAGGCCCGATTCGCATGAAGCGGTACCGACCAATAGGATCGTGACGCATGTCAGAGTTTTCTTTTTAAAAAATCCAGAAAAGACTTTAGAATGTTTAAACTTGTAAAATTCATAACTTTTGTTCCGTTTATCCAAAAAAATGCAAATAATATATCAATGGATTCACAAAAATAAATACTACACTATTGTGGGCTTAGTTTTGTATTTTCTTTCTGTAAAAATGAAGTTTTATGCAGAGACAAATATAGGTTTATTTTGACTATATAAATTATTTTGGAAATGTTTATAAGGCCAAATTATGTTTATTTAGTCTATATTTGTTTAGTTTAGTGTTTAGTACTGTTTACTTGTATTGTTTGGTTTAAGAAAATTCATCACATGGCATTTGCATGCATTCATGTATTTTTGATTGATTAATTTGAATGTAAATTTTGGTGCTATCATTTTATGTGTAAATTTTGGTGCTAGTGGTGATTGTGAGGATTGTTGCTACTCACCCAACTACCAAGGGAAGTGGTGCTTCATGTATTTGTCCCATTATTTTGACTATGCACTAGTGATATTTTGTATAGGGCTTGCATGAGATTTTGCTAAGTATCTATATGCTATGCTATGGGAAATCCTAGTAGATGTAGTCTTGGTAGAATTTTCTCTAAGTTAAGATACTTGTTATACTAATCATGCTTAGCCTAGCTAGTAGAAAACAAGGGTGGATTATATACATGCTATGGAAATTTTGTTAAGTCTTTGACTTATGTTTTGCTTAATAAAACTACTAAGTGAATGAAGCACCTGGGTGGAATGGTGAGAATGGGATATGTTCAGTGGTTACACAAGTCCAGTTAACTGGGAAAACTTGTGTATCAGAAGTCCAGTAACTGGGGAAATCTCGTGTATCACACTTGTGGAAAGCCACCCAGGAACAAAGAGATTTGAGATATCAAATGTTGAGAAGCTTCTAGTGCAACCACATGGTATATGGGCTCTGCCAGGATCATATAGGTTGCAATAACTTAGCCTGATGGACAGAAGGTGGTAGCAGGTTGTCACATCCCAAGATTTTCCAAATCTTGTAATGTGAAAATAAATGAATAAAATAGAACTTTGTTGATTTTCAGGGCCAGAAGAAACTTTTTGAATTTAAATGGAACCTCAAACCCATTTGAATTAAATAAAATCCTAAAAAGGAATTTAATGAATTAAACATTAATTAAAGGAAATTAAAAATGTTTTGGAAATTACTATTTTGAAATCTTATAATAAAGATTTGGTTTTTCAAAAGAAAAGGGTGAATTTATAAATAAAGGTTATTTTATAAAGTCAAATTAAACCCTGACCAAACTTTGGAATTAAAACATTTTGTTTTGAATAAAAATAGTAAAGGTTTATTTAAATACATTAATAAGAATTTAATATCCAAAATTTATTTAAATAAAAGGTTTTACCATTTTAATTGAAACATCAAAACTTATTAATTTATTTTAACTAAGTATTCCAAGTATTTTATATTCACAAATAAAACCTACTAAAGTGTTTAGGCTTTATTTTAGATTTCAAAATAAATAACACAATAAAACAAATTCTATTTTAAATGAAAGTCTATTATATTTAATTAATAATGGACTCTAAAAATAAAAGGTTATTTTGTTTTAAACAAATGTCCAAGTATTCTTTATTTCCCAAATAAAACCTACTGATTTGGTTTTGAAGATATTTGGATTTCAAATGAGAATTTTATTAATTATATCAAACCATATTTGATTAATAAACCATGGTCCATTTTATTTAATTAATAAATGGAATCTAAATTTTTTTTTAAAAATATTATTTCAGTTTGGACTTTAGTTTATGATTGATAAACAGAACCAAAAACTTATTACAAGTGTGGTGATTGTTTGAATTATTTGAATGATTGTCTTGTTGTTTGAATTGTGAAGTGAATTTCAAATCAGTAAATAGAAATGGAAAAGGAAAATGTTTCTGTACAAAAAAAAGAAACAACAGCAGCCCAACAAGGCCCAGCCCAACAACCCAGTCCAACCCATCTACCCTCTCCCCCCCCCCGAACCGTTTTTCCTCACCGCTGAAACAGCCCGTTAAGTCACCGACCGGTGGACCTCCCCCTCGTTCCCTTTTCCCACTGACGCAACAGCCCCACTTCTCTAGTCATCTTCTTCGCCGCGACTCCTTCCTTCCCCCCAAACCACGTCGCAGTTACTGGCCGTTGAACACTCCATCAATCCCGTTAATTACCGCGTTAAATTCGTCCAGCCAGCACGCAGGATAAAGCGCCTGCCTTCCCTCTTCCGTTTCCCCCAGACGCCCCTCCTCGACACGCCACCAGGCCGCCCCAATTTCTCCTCGAACTCCACTATCTCCGACGACCTTCTTCATCAATTCCGGCCACACACTGCCTCCCCTTGCCCTATTGACCAAGCACGCAGCTTCCCCACTCCCAGACGCTTCTGCCCGTGCCTTCCGTTCGACCGCGGGCGCCCTAGAGAGTCGACTAGGACAAGCTCTGACAGCGCCGCCGTCTGTCTTGTCTCCGTCGAACTTTTCCGGTAAGTACTGACCGCCCTGCGCCTTCTCATTCACACGAGGAGCTTTGTCTAGGTCCCGCGCATCTAACCATGTCATCATTTCGCCTTGGGGTGATCCACAGCGCCATCCTCGATGACCACCTGAGACACCCGACGCCGTCCTCCACTCCGGCGAGCAATTGCAGCCGTACCAGAGCGCCCCTTACCACGACAAGCACACGTAGAACATCCCCTCTTCATTACGATTCTGGTGAGCACCTTTTTCCCCCTCTCCGCTTCCTGTAATCGCCATAGCGTCGCTTCCTGGCCGTGCGCCGCCGCAAGCCACCGCCAGCGCCGCCGATCCTAGGCAAGCATGCTAGCAGCCGTAGGATGTAGATCCAAGCGCTGCGATTAGATCACTTACCGCGAAGAGGTACGTGTTCTGTGCCGCACGATCCAACTTAAATCCAACGCTCCGCAGCACGCGATCCAGACGAACCGGTATCGGCCAATCACGGCTCGACGCGTGGCCAGGATTAAAACTAAAAACAGATTTGAATCAGAATTATTTGCAAACTTCAAACCCTTGTAACTTTCAAACCACACGTCCAAAAATTACAAATTTTATATCAATGGATTCAGGAGAACAAGCCCTAGCCAACCATGGCCTTAGTTTCGAAAATAGTATCTGTTAGCCTGTTTGAATTTGCAGAAACATTGGTGTACTTGTATAGAGTAGAAAAATTGTTTAAAATTGATTTTAGGATTAAAACTTTTGCAAAATGGTGTGTAGTGACCATACTGACCCTAGGAACCAACCCTTGGTTTTAAAAATGATTTTGGTAAAATTTAGGTTGAATTATTTAACTTAACCATTTTCTAGCCAAATAAAATTATTGATTTTATTATGGAAATGTTTGCAAGGAAAACTATGGGAAAATGTTTTGGACCAAACTTACTGACCCAAAACACCAAGCTTTGCCAAGAGCAACTCACTTGGTGAGAAACATAAAGTTTTGCTTTGATAAAAATAATTTTCACCACATAAAATGATGAATGGATTTTAAAATGGTCTTGAGATTAACCCATCTGCAAATGACTTTGCCATTTGGGTAAATGACCAATTTGGAACCTTACAAAGTTATAAACCTAGTAGAGACCAACCTTGCAATAGAACCATCCTTTGCATATTTATGCAAGACTTAGATTCCATTGCTTTGTGAGTGTGAAATAGTTTGTTTGACTTTGGTGTGGAATGTTAGTTGATTTTGTGTTTGCTTGATTGACTTGTAGTGAATTTAGCAAAGTGTGAGACTAGCAAGATCAAGGAGTGAACCACCATTCCCTACCAAAAAGGCAAGTTACACTATCATACAAAAGTCCTACTATTTTTCATTATACTTAGTGGATTTTGAGAACATGCATGAAAAGATATTTCTGTACTTATGCTATGCTAAATCCTAATAGGATTCCCTATACACTCCTTAGTGAAAATATTGAAGTTGTACATGATTAGCCATGCTATGTTTTGAAAAGAGATACATGTTGAGATTTTACAAAGGTTGAGAAAAGGACTTGTGTTTTACATAATAAAACAAGGACTCAATGAACCACCTAGGTGGAGGATACTTGAAGTTTGGAGAAGGTGGCAACAAAAGGAACCATGTCTATGGCAATCACTTTGTGTTGTGCTCCAAATGAAAACCACCTAGGAAACTTAGAGATTGAACATGTTTCTCCAATTGTGGCTTTCGTGTGCAACCACATGCTATTATGGCTCTGGCTTAGTCAACTACAATAGGAAGACCCATACATTGTCTTTAGTTACCGGACATGGGGATCTGGAATGCTTCATGGGGGCTGAAGACAAGCTAGCAATGATGTATGGGAGGACCTTTTGGAAAGACTTCGTCACATTCTCAGTCTGCCAGTACTCCATCTTGGTGAGCACTAATCCAGTAGGCCACTGGTGGCAACAAGATGGGATTGTGTCATGTGGGTAAAGTGTACTCCTTCTGCAGAAGTTAATAAAATCTAAGTACTTAGCCGTGTCCCCGGATATGGACAATACTGAGCAACTAAAGTTTGAACCATGGGAGATCTCGACATTCCAACTTCTAATATAAAAACTTGATGCACTTGGGGTTACCAAGGAATTCAAAGAGATTTTGTAAAACTTGTTGCACTTGGGGTTACCAAGGTGCTCAAGAGCATGATGTACTTGGGGTTACCAAGGAACTCATGAGATTTCCTAAAAAATTGTTGCACTTGGGGGTTACCAAGTAGCTCAAGGGATTTTGACAAGGACTTGAACACTTGAGTTTCTACCAAGGAGATCAAGGAACTTGGAAAAGAGTTTTGACAAAAGACCAAAACCATTTTGAAAAGATAGGATAAAATATTGCTTTATGCAAATATACCTTAAACTCTACTTAGCCATATATGCATGTAATGATAGGATCCACTCATAATATACAAAGTAGTGAAACTTGCCAATACAATTCAAATGTATTGACCCTTGTGGCTGTAACTTGTAATGTTGTAGGTTTGATTGTCTTTAGTGAAGATTGATTGATTAGGATTACAAAGTCTACAACCAACATCTGCCTGTGGCACTTGAAGATGAAGGACCCACAACTATAGTTATTCCGCTGCAATGTAATGTAATAGCCAAATGAGCTATGTAAGATGTAATAAAATTATGTTCTTCCTGGTTATAAAGTTATATTATGACCTTTGTTTCTTGATATTACATCTTAACTGTGGATGCTAGCTATTGATCCAGGGACTAGCATTGTAAAACACAGGAGGAATCTACCTTATTAGGTTGGGACCTCTACAGATGGTATCAGAGCATTGTGTTGCCTGTAGGATTTGTAAACCTAGGATTGGACAAAAACCCTTAGGAAAATAGGAGTTGTCTTATTCCAAAACTTATTTACAAAATACTTGTAAACTCTTTCCTCAACCATTTTGGTTTAACTCTACACCTCTTCTACTTCAACTTGATGGAAAAGCCAACCCCATGACCAAAGACTACACCATATGCAAAGGACTTCTTCAACTTCTTCAACTCTAATGACTTCTACTTCTTCAACTCTAATGACTTCTACTTCTTCAACTCTAATGACTTCAACATCTTCAGCATATTCACCAAGGACTACAAGTGAAACAAGGAAATCTTGCTTAAGATTTAGAGACTGAGGGAATGCAAAATAAGAAGAAGCCATCAACAACTTTGAAGTATTGGGACCAAGAGCTTTTCTCAAAGAAACCATGATCCCATACAAGAAGAATCATGAAGGAAGGAAAAAAAATCACAAGTAAACCATATAGATGGACCACCATAATTTAGTTAAGTTAAAACCACCAACTTATGTGGTGTAACAAAAATATTTTGTTGCCTAAGTATGTGCTTGAACCTTGTTGTTTGGGTGCAAAGTTGTTTATGAATGTTTGGTTTTTGATTGCATGCACATTGTTTGTGTGAATTGTGGTGTGTGTGATTAAAATTTATTCCTTGGAAAAATCTTGCCTATTCTAACCTCCCTTCAACCCAAACAGATGACTACCCCAAAGGATTCCAAGGTTGATGACACCAACACCAACCAAGCTGACTGCATAAAAGAGCTCATAGCAACCCAACACCAGTTGAACCAACTGACAACTCAGTTCATAGTCAACAATAGTGATAAAGATCCAGCACTACAAAAGTTTCTGGAGGAGCAATCCCAACTGATGCTTAAGGTGACTAATCAAATGATCAGTATGGAAGAAAACTATCCCAAAAGAGTTTATGATAACAAGGATGACAAGAATGTTGTTCTAGATGGAGCCCCAGCTTGCAATATTTGTGGAGACAAGGATCATACTTCCAAGGAGCATGAAGGTCAATGCCCCAATTGTGAAGAAGAACATCCTATTGGACAATGTCCTACCTCTCAAGCCACCTACTATTTATGTGAAGGAAGTGATCATACTCCTAACCAATGTCCCATCTATGCCATGGTGGAACAAAGGAAACAAGAAGGATCCAAGTCTACCAAAGGAAAAGGACCACTTATACCTCCAAACAAGGCAACCCAATTCAAAGGATCAAAGAAACTTAAGAAACAAAAGCAAGACATGAGCCTTGCACAATGTCGTAAATGAAAGGAAATGGGACACTACTCCAGTGGATGCCCAGAGAACAAGAAGAATAAGGAGATTGACCAAGTGTGGTGCAACAACTGCAAAGAACCAGGCCATTATGTAGCAACTTGTCCACAAGAACAACGCAAAGAACTCAAGGACATTCATTGTTTCAGCTGCAAGAATCCAGGACATTATGCAAGCAACTGTCCAGAAAGGATGAAAAACAAGTTGAACAAGCCTATGGAGAAACTCAACCTTGGCCCATGAGTCAAGTGTGGAAACAAAGCAAAAGTTTGCATAGAGAAGTTTTCCCAGGATCCCAAGAAGGACAATGTGTAATTTTTGTTTGAAAATTTTTAAGGGTGGTAGTACCCTAGTTGTTTTGAACTTGCTTGTAACCCCAGCCTTCCCAAATCTCGGGACGAGATTTATTTTAAGGGTGGTAGCCTATCACATCCCAAGATTTTCCAAATCTTGTAATGTGAAAATAAATGAATAAAATAGAACTTTGTTGATTTTCAGGGCCAGAAGAAACTTTTTGAATTTAAATGGAACCTCAAACCCATTTGAATTAAATAAAATCCTAAAAAGGAATTTAATGAATTAAACATTTAATTAAAGGAAATTAAAAATGTTTTGGAAATTACTATTTTGAAATCTTATAATAAAGATTTGGTTTTTCAAAAGAAAAGGGTGAATTTATAAATAAAGGTTATTTTATAAAGTCAAATTAAACCCTGACCAAACTTTGGAATTAAAACATTTTGTTTTGAATAAAATTAGTAAAGGTTTATTTAAATACATTAATAAGAATTTAATATCCAAAATTTATTTAAATAAAAGGTTTTACCATTTTAATTGAAACATCAAAACTTATTAATTTATTTTAACTAAGTATTCCAAGTATTTTATATTCACAAATAAAACCTACTAAAGTGTTTAGGCTTTATTTTAGATTTCAAAATAAATAACACAATAAAACAAATTCTATTTTAAATGAAAGTCTATTATATTTAATTAATAATGGACTCTAAAAATAAAAGGTTATTTTATTTTAAACAAATGTCCAAGTATTCTTTATTTCCCAAATAAAACCTACTGATTTGGTTTTGAAGATATTTGGATTTCAAATGAGAATTTTATTAATTATATCAAACCCTATTTGATTAATAAACCATGGTCCATTTTATTTAATTAATAAATGGAATCTAAAAAAAAATTTAAAAATATTATTTCAGTTTGGACTTTAGTTTATGATTGATAAACAGAACCAAAAACTTATTACAAGTGTGGTGATTGTTTGAATTATTTGAATGATTGTCTTGTTGTTTGAATTGTGAAGTGAATTTCAAATCAGTAAATAGAAATGGAAAAGGAAAATGTTTCGGTACAAAAAAAAAAGAAACAACAGCAGCCCAACAAGGCCCAGCCTAACAGCCCAGTCCAACCCATCTACCCTCTCCCCCCCCCGAACCGTTTTCCTCACCGCTGAAACAGCCCGTTAAGTCACCGACCGGTGGACCTCCCCCTCGTTCCCTTTTCCCACTGACGCAACGGCCCCACTTATCTAGTCATCTTCTTCGCCGCGACTCCTTCCTTCCCCCCAAACCACGTCGCAGTTACTGGCCGTTGAAGACTCCATCAATCCCGTTAATTACCGCGTTAAATTCGTCCAGCCAGCATGCAGGATAAAGCGCCTGCCTTCCCTCTTCCGTTTCCCCCAGACGCCCCTCCTCGACACGCCACCAGGCCGCCCCAATTTCTCCTCGAACTCCACTGTCTCCGACGACCTTCTTCATCAATTCCGGCCACACACTGCCTCCCCTTGCCCCACTGACCAAGCACGCAGCTTCCCCACTCCCAGACGCTTCTGCCCGTGCCTTCCGTTCGACCGCGGGCGCCCCAGAGAGTCGACTAGGACAAGCTCTGACAGCGCCGCCGTCTGTCTCGTCTCCGTCGAACTTTTCCGGTAAGTACTGACCGCCCTGCGCCTTCTCATTCACACGAGGAGCTTTGTCTAGGTCCCGCGCATCTAACCATGTCATCATTTCGCCTTGGGGTGATCCACAGCGCCATCCTCGATGACCACCTGAGACACCCGACGCCGTCCTCCACTCCGGCGAGCAATTGCAGCCGTACCAGAGCGCCCCTTACCACGACAAGCACACGTAGAACATCCCCTCTTCATCACGATTCTGGTGAGCACCTTTTTCCCCCTCTCCGCTTCCTGTAATCGCCGTAGCGTCACTGCCTGGCCGTGCTCCGCCGCAAGCCACCGCCAGCGCCGCCGATCCTAGGCAAGCATGCTAGCAGCCGTAGGATGTAGATCCAAGCGCTGCGATTAGATCACTTACCACGAAGAGGTACGCGTTCTGTGCCGCACGATCCAACTTAAATCCAACGCTCCGCAGCACGCGATCCAGACGAACCGGTATCGGCCAATCACGGCTCGACGCGTGGCCAGGATTAAAACTAAAAACAGATTTGAATCAGAATTATTTGCAAACTTCAAACCCTTGTAACTTTCAAACCACACGTCCAAAAATTACAAATTTTATATCAATGGATTCAGGAGAATAAGCCCTAGCCAACCATGGCCTTAGTTTCGAAAATAGTATCTGTTAGCCTGTTTGAATTTGCAGAAACATTGGTGTACTTGTATAGAGTAGAAAAATTGTTTAAAATTGATTTTAGGATTAAAACTTTTGCAAAATGGTGTGTAGTGACCATACTGACCCTAGGAACCAACCCTTGGTGTTAAAAATGATTTTGGTAAAATTTAGGTTGAATTATTTAACTTAACCATTTTCTAGCCAAATAAAATTATTGATTTTATTATGGAAATGTTTGCAAGGAAAACTATGGGAAAATGTTTTGGACCAAACTTACTGACCCAAAACACCAAGCTTTGCCAAGAGAAACTCACTTGGTGAGAAACATAAAGTTTTGCTTTGATAAAAATAATTTTCACCACATAAAATGATGAATGGATTTTAAAATGGTCTTGAGATTAACCCATCTGCAAATGACTTTGCCATTTGGGTAAATGACCAATTTGGAACCTTACAAAGTTATAAACCTAGTAGAGACCAACCTTGCAATAGAACCATCCTTTGCATATTTATGCAAGACTTAGATTCCATTGCTTTGTGAGTGTGAAATAGTGTGTTTGACTTTGGTGTGGAATGTTAGTTGATTTTGTGTTTGCTTGATTGACTTGTAGTGAATTTAGCAAAGTGTGAGACTAGCAAGATCAAGGAGTGAACCACCATTCCCTACCAAAAAGGCAAGTTACACTATCATACAAAAGTCCTACTATTTTTCATTATACTTAGTGGATTTTGAGAACATGCATGAAAAGATATTTCTGTACTTATGCTATGCTAAATCCTAATAGGATTCCCTATACACTCCTTAGTGAAAATATTGAAGTTGTACATGATTAGCCATGCTATGTTTTGAAAAGAGATACATGTTGAGATTTTACAAAGGTTGAGAAAAGGACTTGTGTTTTACATAATAAAACAAGGACTCAATGAACCACCTAGGTGGAGGATACTTGAAGTTTGGAGAAGGTGGCAACAAAAGGAACCATGTCTATGGCAATCACTTTGTGTTGTGCTCCAAATGAAAACCACCTAGGAAACTTAGAGATTGAACATGTTTCTCCAATTGTGGCTTTCGTGTGCAACCACATGCTATTATGGCTCTGGCTTAGTCAACTACAATAGGAAGACCCATACATTGTCTTTAGTTACCGGACATGGGGATCTGGAATGCTTCATGGGGCTGAAGACAAGCTAGCAATGATGTATGGGAGGACCTTTTGGAAAGACTTCGTCACATTCTCAGTCTGCCAGTACTCCATCTTGGTGAGCACTAATCCAGTAGGCCACTGGTGGCAACAAGATGGGATTGTGTCATGTGGGTAAAGTGTACTCCTTCTGCAGAAGTTAATAAAATCTAAGTACTTAGCCGTGTCCCCGGATATGGACAATACTGAGCAACTAAATTTTGAACCATGGGAGATCTCGACATTCCAACTTCTAATATAAAAACTTGATGCACTTGGGGTTACCAAGGAATTCAAAGAGATTTTGTAAAACTTGTTGCACTTGGGGTTACCAAGGTGCTCAAGAGCATGATGTACTTGGGGTTACCAAGGAACTCATGAGATTTCCTAAAAAATTGTTGCACTTGGGGGTTACCAAGTAGCTCAAGGGATTTTGACAAGGACTTGAACACTTGAGTTTCTACCAAGGAGATCAAGGAACTTGGAAAAGAGTTTTGACAAAAGACCAAAACCATTTTGAAAAGATAGGATAAAATATTGCTTTATGCAAATATATCTTAAACTCTACTTAGCCATATATGCATGTAATGATAGGATCCACTCATAATATACAAAGTAGTGAAACTTGCCAATACAATTCAAATGTATTGACCCTTGTGGCTGTAACTTGTAATGTTGCAGGTTTGATTGTCTTTAGTGAAGATTGATTTATTAGGATTACAAAGTCTACAACCAACATCTGCCTGTGGCACTTGAAGATGAAGGACCCACAACTATAGTTATTCCGCTGCAATGTAATGTAATAGCCAAATGAGCTATGTAAGATGTAATAAAATTATGTTCTTCCTGGTTATAAAGTTATATTATGACCTTTGTTTCTTGATATTACATCTTAACTGTGGATGCTAGCTATTGATCCAGCGACTAGCATTGTAAAACACAGGAGGAATCTACCTTATTAGGTTGGGACCTCTACACAGGTGATAGGTTTGGAACGCGTCCATTTGGTCTAAGGGAAGGCTTCTGAAAGATCTTGTCTCGATGCATGTCGAGTCTTGTGGGGAAAGTGCATCACCTCTCGAGAGAGTAAAATATAAGTACTTAGTCGTGTCCCCGACAATGGACAATTTGTGCATCAAGACATGGAAGCTATCAAGGATCTCCTCATCCCAATTTCTAAGTTAAAAACTTGTGGTTGAACAAGGGTTAAAGGATCACCAATCTTATTGGTAGATGCCTTGGGAGTTTTTGTCAAACAAAAAAACTTAGTGTTTTCAACTGATAGGAAAAACCTATTTTGAGCAAAGCAAGCCTAAGCTACACTTAGCCAAACTACAATATAAGTTAGAAACTACTACTCTCCTATGGTATCACTTGCCAATACTCTTCCAATGTATTGACCCGAAGTGGCTGTAACTTGTGATGTTGCAGGGTACTCTAATGAGGATTAGGGTTATGAGTCTACACTCAACATGTTTTCCTGTGGCACATGAAGATGAACACTTTACTTTATTTACTTAAGTTTTAACTCTTGTACTAGCCTATGGCTATGGAGTTGTAAAAGACTATGTTATCTCTAGAATGACGATGTAATAAAGACCTTTGTATCTGTGTACTTCATCTTAAACTGTGGATGCTAGCATTTGATCTAGGGACTAGCATTGTAATCATAGGTACCTTTACCTTTACAAAGGTGTGGTATTTACAAAAATAAAGTATATGCTTGCACCACAAGATAAATACCCACCTCCCGGGAATGGCCATGCACCATGGTGTAGCTGTAGGGGTTCGTAGCATGGAAAACAAAAAAATTCTACCGCATGAACACACATGTAAGGTTCCCAACCTTTAATAAGGTAGAGATCCCTGTGTTTACAATGCTAGTCCCTGGATCAATAGCTAGCATCCACAGTTAAGATGTAATATCAAGAAACATAGGTCATAATACAACTTTATAACCAGGAATAACATAATTTATTACATCTTACATAGCTCATTTGGCTATCTCATTACAATGCAGCAGAAAATAACAATAGCATGGGGTCCTTCATCTTCAAAGTGCCACAGGAAGACATGTTGGTTGTAGACTTCTAATCCTAATCATTAAACTTCACTAACATCAAACAAACCTACAACATAACAAGTTACAACCAGAAGGGTCAATACATTTGAATTGTATTGGCAAGTAATACTATGGTAGTATAGTGGAGTCTATCATCTATATGCATTTGTTTAAGTGGAGCTTAGGCTTGCATTGCTCAAAATAGATTTTCCTTATCATTTGAAAACACTAAGTTTTTGCTTGACAAAATCATTCCCAAGGCATCTCCCAATAGAAATTGGTGATCCTTCAACCCTTGTTCAACCACAAATTTTTACTTAGAAATTGGGATGAGGAGATTCTTGATAGCTTCCATGTCTTGATGCTCAAATTGTCCTTTGCCAGGGACATGGCTAAGTACTTAGATTTTACACTCTTCAGAGGTGGTGCACTTTCCCCACAAGACTTGGTTTCACCAAGACAAGATCTTTCAGAAGCCTTCCCTTAGACCAGAATGGACGCGTTCCAACCTATCAATCCCCTACCACCAACTGTCCATTTGGCTAAGTTATTCCTATATGATCCAGGCAGAGCCCATATTGCCAAGTGGCTGCACTTGAAGCATCTCAACATTTGACATCTCAAATCTCTGTGTTCCTGGGTGGCCATCCACAAGTGAGATACACAAGGTAAACCATAGAAATGGGCCTTGTGAACCACTCAACACAAACCATTCCTTCCATTCCACCCAGGTGATTCATTCACTTAGTTGTTTTATTAAAAAAACATAAGTCCTTGACTTGGAAATTTTCCATAGTATGAATATATATTCCACCCTTGTTTTCTGTTAGCTAAGCTAAGCATGATAGTAGTAGGAATATTAACTTAGGAAATTTCTACTATGGTTTCATCTACTAGGATTTCCCATAGCATAGTTTATACTTAGCAAAAAATCCATGCAAGTCCTATTTAGAAATATCACTAATGCATAGTGAAAATAATGGGACAAAAAGTATGAAGCATCACTTGCCTGTTTGGTAGAGAATATAAGTTCACTCCTTGTCCTTGCAATATTCACACTCTTCAAATCACTACAATTCAATCAAGCAAGGCACAAATTCAATCTACCACTCAAGCAAACAATACATAAAATAATAGAGACAAAACAATGCATGCAAGCATGCTATAGATTGTTTTATTTGGAAAAGTGGTTTCTAATAGGTTATAAACATTTGAACACACTTATTGGTCATTTTATAAAGTGGCAAAATCATTTGCAAAAGATTTCACTTCATAAACTATTTTTAAACCAAGTCATTATTTTATGTGGTTGAAAATGTCTTTAGCAATGTAATATTTTTTATAGGGTTCACCAAATACATTTTCAAATCATAAAACTTGGTGCTTGGGGTCAGAGAGTTTATTCCAAAACATTTCCCAAAGATTTTCTCCAAAGAGAATTTTTAACAAATAAACAATATTTTTATTTGACTAGAAATGGTTTAAATCAAAGGTTTACTCTTTTGCTTCACCAAATATATTTTTGAAACCACAATTTGTTTCCTATGGTCAGTAGGTTAAAAACAAACCATTTTACAAAGGTTTTATCCCAAAAATCATTTTAGAACAAATTTTATATCCTAACAATGCATACATAAGTTTCTGCAAAAACAATCAATTTAACAGAAGCATTTTACTAAACAAAGTGCATGGTCAGAAAGTACTTGTCTTAATGATTCCATTGATATAAAATTTGCAAAATTTGGACGTGTGGTTCAAAAGTTATGAATTTTTCAAATTGGAACAACACATAGATCATTTCTAGTTTTAATCAAACAGTTAGAGCCACGTGGCGCTTTCCTATTCGTCTATACCGTTTCGCTCGGATCGGCAGATGCGAGCCGTTAGATTTAATTTGCATCGCACGGCACAGATTTCTACTTATCCTTTCGCTTAGTTTCTATCCTAGCCGTTGGATCATAATCGCACGGCACACAGCACGCTTTCGAGAGATGGGCGGCGCTGGCGGCGGCAGGTGGCGGCGCTGGCTCTACCTACGGCGTCGCGGTGAGTACAGGAAGCAAGGGAGGAAGGGAAAGGGCTCACAGTGATCGCAGGGGTATGGCGAAGCTCAAGGTGGTCTTCGGGTAGCAGGGGGCGCACAGGTGTCGTCGGAATTCCTCGCCGGAGATAGGGCTGGCGCCAGGAGCTTCTGCTTGTCGACAGGGACGGGGTTGTAGTCCACCAGAAAGCAAGAAAAAGGTAGGGTTAGATGCGGGCGAGTGCACTGGACACAGGCGTATCATCGGAAGGACAAGGGGTGGCCAGTTACTACCTGGAGGCTTCGTCGGAGAAAAAGGCAGACGGCGGCGCTGCAGGTCATCGTCGTTGCCGATGCTGGGGGGCACGCGCGAGTGAGCTGAGGCCACAAAGAGGTGCGCCAGGGCCTGGGGGTCACGTTCATGTGCTCGAGGAGGCGAGGGGCGGAGGAGGCTGACCGGAATCACTCGCGAAGCTCGCCGGAGCAGTGGGCGATGCACAAGGATTTGGGGACAGCCTGGGGGCTCCGGTGGGGTGGTGTCTAGGGGGAAAGAGGGAGAAGAGGGAGGAGTTTAAGGGAGCATGGTCGCGGAGAGGTTTTACTGCAGCGTTAATGCGAATTGATTCGATCCTTAAACGTCTGCAACGACCGGCGAGGTGAGGGGCGGGGTCAGCGGGATGAGGAAGACGATGGCCCGGCGTGGGGTCGCTTGGCAGCGAGAGAGCGAAAAGGAATGTGGGGTCCATCGGTCAGTGTCCTCACGGGTGTGTGTGAGTGAGAAAACGTTTTGGGGAGAGAGGGGTGAGGTGGGCTGCTAGTTGGGCTTAGTGGGCTAGCTGGCTGGGCTGCTCCTTTTCACATTTTTTTGTTCAGATTGTTTTTCTTTTTCCTTTTCTAATATTCTGTTTTGATTTTATTTACTCAATTAAAAAACTCATTTGAATTCAAACCTTTTCCATATTTTTTGAATAATTAAACACTGTTTATTACCTGTAAGATCCCTCCTTTGTAAAGGAAAGGATCCCTGTGATTGCAATGCTAGTCCCTGGATCAATGCTAGCATCCACAGTTTAAGATGAAGTACACAGATACAAAGGTCGTTTATTACATTCATTCTAGAGATAAAACATAGTCTTTTACAACTCAGGGCCAAAGGCCTAATACAAGAGTTTATGGATTAAGTAAATAAACATAAGTCTTCATCTTCATGTGCCACAGGCAAGCATGTTGAGTGTAGACTCATGACTCCTACTCATCATCGGAGTAACCCGCAACATCACAAGTTACAGCCACAGTGGGTCAATACTTTGGAATAGTATTGGCAAGTGATACCTTAGTAAATTTTAAGTGGACTATATTACTATATGCATTTTTGGCTAAGTGTAGCTTGGCTTGCTTTGCTTGAAAATAGGTTTTCCCCATTAGTTAAAATCACTAAGTTTTTCTTTATCAAAACTTCCCAAGAAACCACCAATAGACATTGGGGTCCTTCACCCTTGTTCACCCACAAGTTTTACTTAGAAGTTGGAGTGATGAGATTCTTGTAGCTTCCATGTCTTGATGCTCAAATTGTCCATTGCCATGGACTTGGCTAAGTACTTAGATTTTCCATCTGCAGAGGTTGTGCACTTTCCCCACCAGACTTGGTTTCCCAAGACAGGACCTTTCAGAAGCCTTTCCTTAGTCAAATGGACGCGCTCCAACCTATCATTCCCACTACCACCAACTGTCCAAGTGACTAAGTTCTAGCAACCTATATGATCATGGCAGAGCCCATATTGCCAAGTGGTTGCACTGTAAGCTTTCTCAACACTTGGCCTCCAAATCCCTTTGTGCCTGGGTGGCATACCACATGTGAGATACACAAGCCAAATCCATGGCCTTGTGTAACCACTCAACCAAAAACCATCATTCAAGTCCCATTCCACCCAGGAAGTTCATTGACTTAGTTGTTTTATTAAGAAAAGCATGAGTCCAAAAGGACTTAGAATTATTTCACCATAGCATGTACATACTTTACCAACCCTTGTTTTATACTAGCTAGGCTAAGCATGGCATAGTAACTTAACTTAGGAAAATTCCCTAGCAATTCTACAATTCTACACTACATGGGATTTCCCAACATAGCATTTGGCAAAAGTAGCATGCAAGACTTAGCAAAAATAATTCTAATGCTTATTCAAAATAAAGGGTGGAAATATCATGAAGTATCACTTGCCTTGGTAATGGGGAGAGTAGCACTCTTCATAATCATAGTCACTAGCAAAATCTACACAAAATTTGTAGCATACAATTACACACAATTTATATACAAACAAAAATATGAATGCATGCATGCAAGAAATTACTAAGTGATGATTTTGAAAACTCTACCAAGCAAGTGCATGATACAGAAACATAACAAGTCACAAAGTTTGTTAACTAAACTTATTTAGCCCTAAAACAATTTGCTAAACCAAAACTATACTCAAAATGGACCTAGAAATGTTTCTGCATACAAAGTCATTTTAACAGATACTTTTTGTTAAACACATTGGAGATTCAGAAAGGGCTCGACTCACTGATTCCAACGGTATAAAATTTGCAAAAATCTAACGTGGGAATCTCAAGTTATAGCCATTTGAAAATGGGATCTAAATCTGATTTGAATTTCTATTTTTGAATCAACCCTAGCCACGCGTCGCGTTATTACTGGCGCATACCGGTTCGCACCGGATCACCCTTCTGTGCCGTTGGATCTAACTAACGCTGCACGGCTCAGATCTGTCCATACCCCTTCGTTAAGTGAACTATTTCTACGCGTAGGATCCAGATCTGACGGCTAAAAATCTCCTAACCAGAAACGAGAGGCGCTAGCGGCGGCGACAGGCGGCGGCGCGTCTGGCTGCGGCGGTGCTAGCGCTCTAGGTCGCCCGGGGAAGCAAGGAGGCGCTTACCAGGACCGCAGTGGCGTGCTGAAGCTCGAGGTGGCTTTGGTTCATCGAGGGGCGCGCGGACACGGCGAGGATTTCTCGTCGGAGTAGAGGCAGACGTCGGGCATGGTCGGTCGTCGACGTTGGCGAGGTTCCTCGTCGCGCTAAGCCAAGATAAGGGTACCGTTAGATGCGCACATCGACGTAGATTCTAGGCGTACAAGTCAGAGGGCAAGGGGCGGTGGCTAGTTACGGAGGGAAGTCGCCGGAGTTCGTGCAGAGAATGGTGGTGGCCGGTCGTCGATGTTGCTGGAGCTACGGGTCATGCGAGGTCAAAAGGAAAGCGTCAGTAGGTGCGCAAGGACTCACTGATCTTGACAGCATGAACGAGAGACAGAGGGGAGCACGGAACTCACCGGAATTCGCCGGCGCAGTCGTCGGAACAGCGGCGGCGTCGTGCGAGTTGTGGGCAGCCTGGTGGCGAGGATGGGGGGATCTTATAGCCAGAGGCTCGACAAGAAACGCTCGCTGCATCAATGCCAATTAAGCTCGCGAAATCAGTGCAGCAACGGGCAGCGGCGGAGGTCGTGCGCAGAATCAGGGGAAGACGACGCTGACGTGGATGGGGCCCGCTTGGCAGCGAAATAAGCAGAGGGAGTGTGGGGTCTGGCTGTCAGTGGCTGAGTGGGTGTGCTCGTGCGTGCGGGAGGAAAAGAAATGCCCCGGGTGGGCTAGTTGGGCATGTTCCTGTAGTGGACCGAACCAAATAAGTTCGAATCCTTGTGTTTACAGTGCTAGTCCCTGGATCGAATAGCTAGCACCCACAGTTAAGATGTAATATCAAGAAACAAAGGTCATATTACATCACATATCCAGGAATAAAATAGTTCATTACAACTTACATAGCTCATATGGCTATCTTAATACAAAGCAGCAGATATAACTATAAAGCATGGAGTCCTTCATCTTCATGTGCCACAGGCAAACATGTTGGTTGTAGACTCATAATCCCTACTCACCAAACTTCACTATCATCAAGTAATCCTGCAACATGATAAGTTACAGCCACAAGGGTCAATACATTTGAATTGTATTGGCAAGTGATACCACATTTATATAGAAAACCTAACATCTATATGAATATATGGCTAAGTGGAGTTTTGGCTGGCCTTTGCATAAAGTAAGTTTTCCCGATCCTTTGTAAAATAGTTTTGCTCTTTTTCATCAACACTTCATAAAACTTGGCACTCTGGATACCCTCCAGATGCTTCCCTTGTTGACCCAACAAGTTTTAACTTAGAGAAATTAGAATGATGAGATTCTTGATTCTGCTTCGTTGTCTTGATGCTCAAAAAATGTCCATAACCGGGGACACGACTAAGTACTTAGTTTTACCCTCTCGAGAGGTGGTGCACTTTCCCCACAAGACTCGACATGCATCGAGACGAGACTTTTCAGAAGCAATCCCTCAAACCACCACGGACGCGTTCCATCCTATCATCATTACCACCCTCTGTCCGTCTGGCTGAGTTCTTGCAACTTAGTCGGTCAAGGCAGAGCCCATATGCCATGTGGCTGCACTAGAAGCTTCGTGACAAGAACGTCTCCAATCTCTTTGTTCCTGGGTGGCCGTCCACAAGTGCGATACACCAGGGTAAACCATAGACATGGGCCCTGAGTAACCACTCAACATAATCCATACAAGTCCCATTTCCACCCAGGTGTTTCATTAACATCATTTGTTTTAATTAGTCCAAAAATACTTATATTTCCATAATACATCATATCATGATTTCCACCCACGAATCTATATAGCAAGTCTAAGCATTCTATTCTTACGATGTCTCTTATCTTTAGGAAATACGACCAAGGTAGATACTATAGGAATAGCATAGCATAGTAATATACATAATAGTCCTATCATGCACACTACAAAACATCACTAATGCAATATAGAAAACATAGGACTTTTGATGACCAAAGTATCACTTGCCTCTTTGATGAGTAGAAATCAATATTAACTTCTCGACAATATATCCTCGATAATTTATCCTCGCCACTCTTCATGAATTCTATCGCAAAGAAAATAAAATAGTACTATATATAACACACGCACAAGAATAACATTCCAAAAATGCAATTTCAATAATTATGAGATAATTGCAAATAGGTATTAGAACTCTAAATAAATTCAAAACTCTAATTTCAGAAACATTGCAACAAGTTCCTATTTGGATACCCTCCAGATGCTTCCCTTGTTGACCCAACAAGTTTTAACTTAGAGAAGTTGGAGTGATGAGATTCTTATAGCTTCCATGTCTTGATGCTCAAGTTGTCCATTTCCTTGGACTAGGCTAAGTATTTAGGTTTTTCCATCTGCAGAGGTTGTGCACTTTCCCCACCAGACTTGGTTTCCCAAGACAGGACCTTTCAGAAGCCTTTCCTTAGTCAAATGGACGCGTTCCATCCTATCATCCCAACTACCACCAACTGTCCAAATGACTAAGTTCTAGCAACCTATATGATCAAGGCAGAGCCCATATTGCCAAGTGGTTGCACTGTAAGCTTTCTCAACACTTGGCCTCCAAATCCCTTTGTGCCTGGGTGGCATACCACAAGTGAGATACACAACCCAAGTCCATGGCCTTGTGTAACCACTCAACATAACCCAATCCTTCCATTCCACCCAGGAGGTTCATTTGACTTAGTTGTTTTATTAGGAAAGCTTAAGTCTCATGACTTAGAAATATTTTCATCATAGTAAGTATAGATTTTTCACCAACCCTTGTTTGCTAAATAGCTAGGCTAAGCATGGTAAGATAACTTAACTTAGGAAAATTACCTAGCAATTCTACAATTCTACACTACTTAGGATTTCCCAACTTAGCATTAGGCAAAAAAAAATAGCATGCATGACTTAGCAAAATATCTAATGCTAGTACAAAACATAGGATAGAAATATTCATGAAAATATCACTTGCCTTGGTAGTGGGGAGAGTAGCACTCTTCACAATCACAATCACTAGCAAGATCTACACAAAAATTATAACATACAATTACACACAATTATATTCAATCAAAAATAATATGAATGCATGCATGCAAGAATTTACCAAGTGGTGATTTTGAAAATTCTACTAAGCATGCACATGTTTACAGAAACACAACAGGACACAAAATTTGCCAAAACAAACTTATTTGACACCAAAACCACTTACCAAAATAAATCTATACTCAAAATAGCTTTAAACATGATTCCACAAATAAAGTCATTTTAATGGTTACTATTTGTTAAACACCTTGCATAATCAGAAAGGTCTTGAATCACTGAATCCAACGGTATAAAGTTTGTAAAATTCTAACGTGGCATTCAAAAGTTATAGCAGTTTGAAGTTTGGATCTAAATCAGGTTTAAATTCTGTTTTTGAATTCATCCTAGCCACGCGTCGCAACCTCACTGGCGCGTACCGGTTCGAGCAGATCGAGCTCTGCGGACCGCACGATCTAAATGAGATCTGGCGGCTCAGACACACGCGTACCCCTTCGTCCTACTTCTATTCTACGCCACAGGATCTAGATCCAACGCTCCCAAACATTCCGACCACACTCTGGCGGCGCTAGCGGCGCTGACCAGCGGCGGCGAGTCAGACTACGGTGGCGCCGGCGTTCTAGATCGTCTCAGGAAGCAGGGAGGTGCTTACCAGATCCGCAAGGTTGTGCTGAAGCTTGACGTGGTACTGGTTTGCGGAGGGGCGCTCGGAGAGGGACTCTGGATCTCGTCGGAGTTGCGTCTGGCGTCGGGTGGATGTTGTCGGAGTCGTTGCCGAGGCTCCGCGTCGCCCTAACACGAACCAGGGGTTTAGGAGGTGCGCAAGACAGTTGCAAACACGCTCGTGTGAAGGAAAAGGCATGGGGTGCACGGGACTTACTGAGATTGGTCGCCAGAGTTGGGGTGGTCGTCAGGTGCTTACGGTGTTAAGCGAGTACGGCGACCTAGGGCAAAACAGGATGAGCTAGTGGGTCAGGAGGTGCGCCAGGAGATTACAAAGTGGCTCGAACAATCCAGAGGGGAAGGGGCGCACGGGGCTCACCTGAATCGATCGCCAGAGTGAGCTCTGTCTGCGGCGGTTTTGAGCGAGTCGTGGGCAGCCTGGTGGCGTGAATGCAGAATTGGCTGGGGGAAAATGACTGCGAGGAGGTGGGGTTCTTATAGCCGGTTCCTCGACAGGAAACGCCCGAGGTTTAATGCCCAATTAAGCCGCGCCATTACCGGCAGTGACTGCAGCTGCGACGTGGTCACGGGCGCGGTTTGGGGAAGACGATGACAGCGTGGAAAGGGCCTGCTCGTCAGCGATGTGTGCGAAATGGGGGTGGGGTCCGTCTGTCAGCGACAGCCTGCGTGTGCTCGCGCGTGAGAAAAGGAAAGGAAACTCCCGGGTGGGCTAGTTGGGCTCGATCCTCTGCTGGGCCAGATATCTGGCGCGAGGCCCTTTTCCTTTGTTTAATTCTTTTTCTTTTCTAATTTGGTTTTCAGGAATGATTTAAGTATGAATTCAAATCTTTTTGAATTCAAACAATTCTGGGGATTTTTGCAGGGTACTGTGGTTTCAAAAATCAGTTATTTAACCATGTGGTTACTCTGTAAGGGCTTTGGTCAAGTTTGGACTTAAATCAATCAGAGACATTGCCTCTGGTTTGCAATGTTTCTGAAATTAGGGTTTTGAATTTATTTCCAATTTTGAAAACTTTGGTCAAACTTTTTACTCTAAACTTTCCAATAATGGAGACAAGCAAACAAGTTCTTAAACATTCAATTTCACCCTTAAGATGAATCTCGCCCTCGAGATTCGGATTGGCTAGCAAATAGGTGAGGGTGGTCTTTCCGAAGATCATCTTCTCTTTCCCATGTTGCTTCTTCTTCGGAGTGATGGTTCCATTGCACCTTGAAAAACTTGATAGTTTTTGTCCTTGTGACTCTTTCTGCGGTCTCAAGAATCTTGACAGGCTTTTCCTCATAGGTGAGGTCACTTTCTAGTTGAACTTCTTCCAATGGTATGGTATCCTTCAGAGAAGATTCTTCCATTTCTAGGTGACATTTCTTAAGCTGACTCACATGAAACACATTATGGCAGCTGACAGAGACTCTGGCAATTCAACTTCATATGCAACTTCTCCCTTGCGACTTAGAATCTTGAATGGCCCAACATATCTTGGTGCCAACTTTCCTTTGACTCCAAATCTTTTCACTCCACGAAGTGGTGATATTCTAAAATAAGCTCTATCCCCAACTTCGTAGGTGACTTCTCTACGCTTAGAATCCGCATAACTTTTCTGTCGGGACTGTGCTATCTTCAACCTGTCCTTAACCAATTTGACCTTCTCTTCGGCGTCTTTGATAAGATCAGGTCCAAATAAACTTCTTTCTCCTACACCATTCCATAGCAATGGGGTGGTACACTTCCTTCCGTAGAGAAACTCAAATGGTGCCATCCCAATACTAGATTGGTAACTGTTATTGTAAGAAAACTCTACGTAAGGCAGACTTTCATCCCAACTTGCTCCATTGTCTAAGGCACATGCCCTCAACATGTCTTCAAGAATTTGGTTAGTCCTTTCCGTTTGTCCATCAGTTTGAGGATGAAAGGCAGTACTGAATTCCAACCTCGTTCCCAAAGATTCATGAAGCTGTCTCCAAAAGTGAGAAGTGAACTGAGTTCCTCTATCTGACACAATACTCTTAGGCACACCGTGAAGGCATACAATTCTGCTCATGTAGATTTTAGCTAACTTGGCACTTGTATAAGTTGTCTTCACGGGTATAAAATGAGCCACTTTAGTTAGGCGATCCACTACTACCCATATGGAATCATGCCCTGACCTGGTCCTTGGTAATCCGGTAATGAAATCCATACCAATATTTTCCCACTTCCATTCAGGAATAGGTAGTGGTTGAAGCAAACCCGCTGGTTTCTGATGCTCCGCTTTTACTCTACTACACACATCACACAAAGCAATGTGTTCGGCGATGTCCCTCTTGAGATTATTCCACCAAAATCTTTCTTTCATGTCCATGTACATCTTGGTGTTTCCCGGGTGAATAGAATACGGAGAGTTGTGGCCTTCCTGTAAAATCAGTTTCCGCAACTCCGGGTCTTGTGGAACGCATATACGTTTCCCGTGCCATAAGGTACCTTGTTCGTCTATCTGTAAACTCTTAGCTTTCCCTAGACTTATATTTTCCTTAATCTTTTCAATTTCCTTATCAGTCTTCTGAGCTTCTCGGATCTTGTCCAATAAAGTGGGTTGAACATCTAAGGACATGAGATGTCCTTCTGGCACAATCTCCAATCTGAGTTCTTTGAATTGCTTACACAAATCATCTGGCAATTCCCCTTTGGTAAGGCCATTTACAAACGTCTTACGACTTAGAGCATCTGCTACTACATTTGCTTTACCGGGGTGGTACTGCAAACTTAAGTCGTAATCCTTGATAAGTTCTAGCCATCTCCTTTGTCTCATGTTGATTTCCTTCTGGGTGAAGATATACTTCAAGCTCTTATGATCGGTGAACACTTCACACCGCTTTCCCAAAAGGTAATGTCTCCATGTTTTGAGTGCATAGACGACAGAGGCTAACTCCAAATCATGAGTAGGATAGTTTACTTCATGAGTTTTGAGTTGTCTCGAGGCATAAGCCACAACTTTACCGTCTTGCATAAGTACGGCACCCAACCCTTGATGTGACGCATCACAATATACTTGGAAATCCTTTTCCAAATCTGGCAGAATGCTTTTGATATGAATGAATGAGATGCACCAGTGTCAAAGAGTACAAATGCTGGAATGGAATTGAGTCTGAACTTACCAGCAACAGCATCAGGCTCCTCATAGACCTCCTCCACATTGATGTGGTTACTTGTCCTTTCTGAAAAGGATTGGGCTTGTTAGGTCCTTCAACTTTCTTCTCAGGGCACTCATTAGCATAATGCCCCAACTTCTTGCATTTGAAGCACTCAACCTGACTGATGTCTCTCTTAGCAGGCTGACTTCCACTTCCACTACCATTCCCACTGTGGTGGCTCTTATGTCCACTCTTGTGGTTCTTGTACTTGTCATTGTCATGACTGCGGTGATGCTTGTTGTCATGACGGTTGTGGTTGTGGTGCTTGTTGAATTTCCCATGCTTATGGGATCCTGAGCTTCCACTGTCATCATAGTGAGATCGTTTGTGAGACGACCCCGAGCTGTGCTTGTCGGAGTGCTTTCTTTTCCTACTCTCGACTTGCTTCATTTTGTTCTCCAATATAGTAGCCTTGTCACAGAGCGACTGATAAGTGGGAACATATGCCACAGCCAGCTGTAGATTCAGCTCATCATTCAAGCCTTCCAGAAACTTCTCTTTTCTTTTGGCATCTGTGTCAACCTCATCTGGTGCATAACGCGCCAGATTGTTGAACTCTTCTATGTATTCAGCCACGCTGCGGTGGCGCTGCTTCAGGTTGTGAAACTCCTTCTTTTTCAGACTCATCATTCCTGATGAGATATGAGCAGTGCGAAAGCCATCTTCAAAGATAGCCCAAGTCACCTCATCTAAAAGAGTGGTGATTTGGAAGTTGTCCCACCATGTGGCGGCTGGTCCTTCCAACAGATGCGCTGCGAACCTGACCTTTTCAGCATCCGTGCAGCCCACGGTCACTAAGTCCTTGTTCATAGAACGTAGCCAATCATTGGCCACCATGGGATCAGTCGTCCCTGAAAACTTTGCTGGCCTCAAACGCAGAAATCTGGTGAGCATATCAAATCCCGGAGGGTTGTTGTTGTTGTTGTTGTTGTTATTGGGGTTGTTGTTGTTATTCTGGTTTTGGATGAATGTTGTCATCATCTGCATAAGCTGTGTTTGAGCATTCATCATCTGTTGCATTTCTGGAGTGATGTTGTTGGGGTTGGGGTTTGCGCGACGGGGAGGCATCTGTGGTTTGTTCAAATAGAGATAAGAATGAGATACCCATAGATGTTTTATGCACAATACATCACAAGCAAACACATAGCATGCAACTCAAGGATAAAAGCTCAACAACAGAATAACAAAGTTCTCGAAATAAAACACACAAGTGGCAAGCCATCCACATGTCGGATGGTCCAATAACAAGTTCACAAATAGCAAGTACGATAATAAAAGATAAACGAGTAATCAAGTCTACTCATCAGCATCAATCTCCTCCTCGACGAAGGTAAGACCTGCGTTCTCCATCGCGGTCTTGTTCTCCTCAATCGTAGTGGTCAAGGAATCGATCTTGGCCTTGAGAGCCCTCTTCTGGGAGCGAAGCCTCTCGATCACCATCTACTGCTGCTCTAGCTCGAAATCCTTGGACTTCAGTTCTTCAGTCATGTCCCGGATCTTCTTGTTCCTATCCTGGACGTGTTTCTCCTGACTCTTGAACTTACGGTCCTAGGCCTCGAACTTCGTCTCCATTTCCTTGACTATCTCATCCTGCTGTGCGAAAAGCTTGTCCTTCTCGCGAAGCTGCACCTGGAGCTCGTCATTGCTGAGCATGACGTTGGTCCTGTCCGTATCCACGTGCCTGATGAGAGACTCTAAGTCCTGGAGATAGAGGCGTATCGGCTCTGCTGCGTCCCTCGAGTCGTCCTCAAAGTCGATGGACTCTCCATCATCATCACGTCTTCCGAAGACGTGGAAGTGGGTGCCCCTAACCTGTCGGGAGTGACGGCCTAACAGACGTCCTATCAGGTCCTGCATGACGACCTCCATGCCTCTCTCCCTGTCATCGTGCATAAGCTTGAAGACGATGGCCTCTGTAGTAGGCTCTTCCTGGCGTCCGGGCTGGTTCACCTTGAAGCCCCAAAGGTCCTTCCTCTCGAACTTGGTGAGTGGGTGCACCATAATGGTGGGAAGAGGGAGATTGAGCAAAGTGGTAAGCTCAATGATACGAGGACCAAAACAGGTACCCTGGAACTCCTCAACAGTGCTGATGGTAATAGGCATCTATTTATAAGATAGAAAAGTTAGGACAACACAATTTAAGACAAAACAAGACAAACATTTCATACATATCCATGGAACACAAAATCACACAAGTCATGCATACATGATTCCATTACAACAATCAAGGTCCAAACTTATTTAAGGTATCATTTTGGAAAATAAAGTGATAGGTGGTGGTCCAACTAACGACGTGTGTTCACAATCCTATCTCACTGGATCTGTTGGCTAACACAATGTTCCTAGAGGCAATCCACCTATCTTGTTCACATGATTCCATCACTAAGTCTATAATATCTCCCCTTAAAGTTTGGTTGGTGGCTTCCAACTCTTGGGTAAGTTCCTTCTCTTTCTCTAAGTCCTTTTGGAGGTTGAGCATTCTGCACTTGACTCTAGCACTTAGTTCTTTGATAGTCCTCCAAGCTGCTTCTCTTGCTGACTCAAAGAATGTGGTGTGCATCACAGTGTTGGTGTACATGCAGAATCCTCTTTCATTGTGGTTGTCTTCCTTGTTTTTGTACAAGTGAAGTTGCACCCACCAATACTCCACTCCTTCATCCATCATTGGAAAGCCTTTGTAAACAGCTGCACCATGTGCCTCCATTGCCACCATGAGCTCCTTGAGAATTTTGGGAAACTCAGTTTCACACTCCAAGGTCATGGTCATGAGTGGTCCTTTCTTCACGGCTTCGTTGATGGAGTTCATCTACAAATAGAGATGAGAATGAGAAGATTAGAAAAGTTTACGAGAAGAATAGACAAGTGTAGAAGTATTTGAATTTTTTTCCTTAGTGGTTTTCCAATCCTAGGGTCATAATCCTACAGGAAACAAAGTGCTCTGATACCATCTGTAAGATCCCTCCTTTGTAAAGGAAAGGATCCCTGTGATTGCAATGCTAGTCCCTGGATCAATGCTAGCATCCACAGTTTAAGATGAAGTACACATATACAAAGGTCGTTTATTACATTCATTCCAGAGATAAAACATAGTCTTTTACAACTCAGGGCCAAAGGCCTAATACAAGAGTTTATGGATTAAGTAAATAAACATAAGTCTTCATCTTCATGTGCCACAGGCAAGCATGTTGAGTGTAGACTCATGACTCCTACTCATCATCGGAGTAACCTGCAACATCACAAGTTACAGCCACAGTGGGTCAATACTTTGGAATAGTATTGGCAAGTGATACCTTAGTAAATTTTAAGTGGACTATATTACTATATGCATTTTTGGCTAAGTGTAGCTTGGCTTGCTTTGCTTGAAAATAGGTTTTCCCTATTAGTTAAAATCACTAAGTTTTTCTTTATCAAAACTTCCCAAGAAACCACCAATAGACATTGGGGTCCTTCACCCTTGTTCACCCACAAGTTTTACTTAGAAGTTGGAGTGATGAGATTCTTGTAGCTTCCATGTCTTGATGCTCAAATTGTCCATTGCCATGGACTTGGCTAAGTACTTAGATTTTCCATCTGCAAAGGTTGTGCACTTTCCCCACTAGACTTGGTTTCCCAAGACAGGACCTTTCAGAAGCCTTTCCTTAGTCAAATGGACGCGCTCCAACCTATCATTCCCACTACCACCAACTGTCCAAGTGACTAAGTTCTAGCAACCTATATGATCATGGCAGAGCCCATATTGCCAAGTGGTTGCACTGTAAGCTTTCTCAACACTTGGCCTCCAAATCCCTTTGTGCCTGGGTGGCATACCACAAGTGAGATACACAAGCCAAATCCATGGCCTTGTGTAACCACTCAACCAAAAACCACCATTCAAGTCCCATTCCACCCAGGAAGTTCATTGACTTAGTTGTTTTATTAAGAAAAGCATGAGTCCAAAAGGACTTAGAATTATTTCACCATAGCATGTACATACTTTACCAACCCTTGTTTTCTACTAGCTAGGCTAAGCATGGCATAGTAACTTAACTTAGGAAAATTCACTAGCAATTCTACAATTCTACACTACATGGGATTTCCCAACATAGCATTTGGCAAAAGTAGCATGCAAGACTTAGCAAAAATAATTCTAATGCTTATTCAAAATAAAGGGTGGAAATATCATGAAGTATCACTTGCCTTGGTAATGGGGAGAGTAGCACTCTTCACAATCACAGTCACTAGCAAAATCTACACAAAATTTGTAGCATACAATTACACACAATTTATATACAAACAAAAATATGAATGCATGCATGCAAGAAATTACTAAGTGATGATTTTGAAAACTCTACCAAGCAAGTGCATGATACAGAAACATAACAAGTCACAAAGTTTGTTAACTAAACTTATTTAGCCCTAAAACAATTTGCTAAACCAAAACTATACTCAAAATGGACCTAGAAATGTTTCTGCATACAAAGTCATTTTAACATATACTTTTTGTTAAACACATTGGATATTCAGAAAGGGCTTGACTCACTGATTCCAACGGTATAAAATTTGCAAAAATCTAACGTGGGAATCTCAAGTTATAGCCATTTGAAAATGGGATCTAAATCTGATTTGAATTTCTATTTTTGAATCAACCCTAGCCACGCGTCGCGTTATTACTGGCGCGTACCGGTTCGCACCGGATCACCCTTCTGTGCCGTTGGATCTAACTAACGCTGCACGGCTCAGATCTGTCCATACCCCTTCGTTAAGTGAACTATTTCTACGCGTAGGATCCAGATCTGACGGCTAAAAATCTCCTAACCAGAAACGAGAGGCGCTAGCGGCGGCGACAGGCGGCGGCGCGTCTGGCTGCGACGGTGCTAGCGCTCTAGGTCGCCCGGGGAAGCAAGGAGGCGCTTACCAGGACCGCAGTGGCGTGCTGAAGCTCGAGGTGGCTTTGGTTCGTCGAGGGGCGCGCGGACACGGCGAGGATTTCTCGTCGAAGTAGAGGCAGACGTCGGGCACGGTCGGTCGTCGACGTTGGCGAGGTTCCTCGTCACGCTAAGCCAAGATAAGGGTACCGTTAGATGCGCACATCGATGTAGATTCTAGGCGTACAAGTCAGAGGGCAAGGGGCGGTGGCTAGTTACGGAGGTAAGTCGCCGGAGTTCGTGCAGAGAACGGTGGCGGCCGGTCGTCGACGTTGCTGGAGCTACGGGTCATGCGAGGTCAAAAGGAAAGCGTCAGTAGGTGCGCAAGGACTCGCTGATCTTGACAGCATGAACGAGAGACATAGGGGAGCACGGAACTCACCGGAATTCGCCGGCGCAGTCGTCAGAACAGCGGCGGCGTCGTGCGAGTTGTGGGCAGCCTGGTGGCGTGAAAGCAGAATTGTTTGGGGGGAAATGGTCGCGAGGATGGGGGGGATCTTATAGCCAGAGGCTCGACAAGAAACGCTCGCTGCATCAATGCCAATTAAGCTCACGAAATCAGTGTAGCAACGGGCAGCGGCGGAGGTCGTGCGCGGAATCAGGGGAAGACGACGCTGACGTGGACGGGGCCCGCTTGGCAGCGAAATAAGCAGAGGGAGTGTGGGGTCTGGCTGTCAGTGGATGAGTGGGTGTGCTCGTGCGTGCGGGAGGAAAAGAAATGCCCCGGATGGGCTAGTTGGGCATGTTCCACTGCTGGGCTAAATACCTGGCGCCTGGCCCTTTTCTTTTGTTTATTTCTTTTCTTTTTCTATTTCGATTTTCAGGAATGGTTTTGAATTGAATTCAAACTCTTTTTGAATTCAAATCCTTCTGGGATTTTTACAGGGTACAGTAGTCTCCAATTAGGCACAAAGTCAGGTGGTTTGCTAAGTAAAGGCTTGGTCAAGCTTGGAGATCAAAAATAGCAGAGACTAGGTACTTGGTTTGTAAAATTTGAAAAATGGTTTTTGAAACCATTTCTAGTTTGAAAAACTTGGTTTGAATTCTACACTCAAACCTATATTCATAGAAGGCATCAACTTGGTTCATAAACAATCAAATTTTCAAATGGAAATAGCCATTTGATTTAAATCTGTTCACATAAAATCATAGCACCAAGTGCTTCTGTTTTTCTGAAATGAGTTTGAAATTTGATCTCAAATCTATATGCATGCATGAATGATATGAAAACTTTGAAATTATGATTTTAGGGATGTTACATTACCATATTCTGATATCAAATTTAGAATAAAACTTTTATTCCTTTAGTGCCTTTTTATTTATTTAAAGTAGGTCCTTGTATTAATTCATTCAAGATTTAATAATGTTTTTAATTTCCATTTGAATTCTAAATCCTTCCAAAACCTTTCAGTAAGTCTTATTTACTCAGTAGGGTGTCAAAATATTCACCTTGAATTTAATTGGAAAATATTTAATATGATTCATAAATCATTTGAATTGGGTATTTGTTTTAATTCCAATGGAATTTAATATAGTTTTAATTCCCTAAATTTTATTTGGAAGTTTTCTTTGATCTTATTTAGGTCAATTTATTCACTTTTATTCCACTTGGGTAACTTCCAAAATACTATTTTCTCATGAATTATATAGTTATTCTTATTAGAGATTTGTCTTTTTTTAAAAAAATAGGGATAGAACTGTTAATGCCATTTTATTTTATTTTGGAAAACTCTTTATCCTTTTATTTTATTTGGATTTGGGTTTGGATTAGATTCATTCCATTTTCTTAATGTATTAGGCCAAGATTTAATTTGGTCTTTAAATATTCCTTATTTAATATTTCTTTCTTTATCTTATAAAATCCATATCTTTTTTTTATAGATCCAAACTTGGTGATTCCAATTTGTAAAATCTTATTTGTGATTTATTTATCCTTTTAAATATATTTAGGAACCATTTGGTAAGGATTTTAGATAAGGGCTTTATTAGCTTTGGGAATTACTTTTCCTTATTTTATTAAATTCATAAGATTTTATTTATGGCTCCAAATTAAGTGAAACCAATTTATATAGTCTTATAATATTTCTATTTGTCATTCTTGATCTTTTGTAAATGTTTGTTGACAAATTCTTATATGTATCAAATCCATAGGCTTGGACATAACTTGGAAATGATTTTATTCCATTAGGGTTTAGGGTTTGGATTTATTTTCCAAGTGTTTAAATTTCCAGATGCATTTTTAAGAGGAATGCATTTCTCTTGATTTGGATTTTGTTGGATTCAAACTTTAAAGTTTGTTCAAGATGATATTTTAAGTTTCCATTTAGAAACAAAAGTTTCTTTTCACCCTGATTTTCAACAATAATTTTATTTTGTTCATTTATTTTTCACATAACAAGATTTGGAAAATCTTGGGATGTGACAAGCTACCACCCTTAAAATAAATCTCGTCCCGATATTTGGGGAGGCTAGGGGTTACAAGTTGGCTCAAAGCATCTAGGGTACTGCCACCCTTAAAAATTTTCCAACTAAATTACATCTTGGTTTGCTTGGGATCTTGTTGAAATCTCTCTGGACAAACATCTGCATAGTGTCCTTTGTTTCCACACTTGAAACATGTGACAAGGCTGAGATCCTTCATAGGCTTTATCTTGTGCTTCATCTTTTCTGGGCAATTGCTTGCATAATGTCATTGGTTACCACAATTGTAACATGAGATAAGATTGAGTTCTTCACGTATCTTCTGTGGACAAGTTGACACATAATGGCCTAGCTCTTTGCAGTTGTTGCACCACACTTGGCTAATCTCCTTATACTTCTTCTTCTTGGGTTTATCCAAAGCTAGGAGTGCTTCTAGTTCATGTTCTTCATATGTTATCTCAAAGGTAGGAAAGTTTCCTGGTCTCCTTGACCTTTTCTTATTCCTTGGATAATACATATGTCTCCTCTTTGGTCCTTTAAATTGGGTCATATTTCATGGAGGTGCAAGCTGAGATTTTCCTTTGTCTTCATCCTTCTTGGTAGACTTGGCTCTCTCATGGTAGTCTACAATCAGTTGTTGCACTCCACCTTGTTTCCTTTGTTGAACTATGGAATAGATGGGGCATTGGATAGGTACATGATTATTTCCTTCACATAAGTAACAAGTAGCTTGGGATGTGGGGCATTGATTAGCTGGATGTTTCTTTTCACAATTGGGGCATTGATCTTCATGCTCTTCAGAAGTGTGATCCTTGTCTCCACAAATATTGCAAGCTTGGGTTCCTTCTAGAATATCATCTTTGTCATCCTTGTTGTCACAACCTCCTTTGGAAGAGTTGTTTCCCATGTTGATCATTTGATCTGTCACCTTATGCAACAATTGGGTTTGGGTTTCCAAAAACCTTTGCATGGTTGGATCTACCTCACTGGTGTTGGCTATAAATTGAGCTGTCACTTGGTTCAACTGGGTTTGGGTTACTATGAGTTCTCTCATGTTTTCCTCTTGGTTGTTGTTGTTGTCACCATCCTTGATGTTGGAGTTTCTTGGAGAAGTCATCTGTTGGGGTTGGATTGGGATTAGAATAGGCAAAAGATTTCTGAGGATAAAATTTCTAATCACACACATCACAATTCACTCAAGCAATGTGCAAGCAATCACAAACAAGCATTCCACTCAAACAACAAGTTTCAAGCATATTTTTAGGCAACCAAAAATATTTTTGTTACACCACATAAGTTGGTGGGTTTGACTTAAACTAAATATGGTGGTCCATCTATATGATTCACTTGAGATCATTCTATCCTTCTTGGTGGATCACTGGTAGAAAACGTCCCATGCGTCCCGGTTGGTAAGGGGCTTTAGTCCCGGTTGCCCAACCGGGACGGGGCAATCGGGACTAAAGCCCTAACCTTTAGTCCCGGTTGCCCCACCAACCGGGACAAATGGGTGCACACGTTGCAGCGTCAGAGGGCGAGGGGGGTGGAGCATTAGTCCGGTTCGTAACACGAACCGGGACAAATAACCTTCTGCCGCGGCAGAGATTTGGCCCATTTCTCTACCGCGACAGAGAATTCATTTTGGCACATTTTGTTGCCGCGGCAGCATTTTCGCCACTTTTTGTGCGCGACAGAGAATTCATTTAGGTTGTTTTATTGTTTATTTAGTGTTTTGCACTTATCAATGAAGGAACCGTTATATTACACAAGATCATCATGACAATATTACATTCAATACACGGATCGAGTTCATGCACTACATACAAAAGTTGCTATTTTTACAATCCCTATTGTCTATACACAGCCGAATAGTATTCCCCTTTTGGGTTTAGACTTCTGCATCCCAGAATCCCGCCAATTCCTCCTGAATTGCTCGTACGCGATCCTTTGGCAGAAGACTGTCCCGTAGACGTTCGATCTGATTTAAAAAAGGAGTCAGTCTATATGAATGAAACTAAACACAATTTGATTGTAATTAAAAACTATAGAAATTGTTTACGTACGTGGAGTTGCTCTAAATTTCTGCCCTTCTTATCGCACGTCTGCCGGATGAACTTGCAAACATAGTATCCACATAGATTGTTACCTAGTCCCTGCGTCAGGCACTTTACGAGAACAGAGTTCAATCAAAATAATAATCAAGCATGATAATAACTGTATCAAAACTAGAATCAAAGAGATGCGCGGATATAGCTAGTGGTGCTTACATCTAGTGGTTGAAATGTAAGATCCTCTTTCCAAACACCCCTAGCCTTGTTGGTGAACTGTTTCCAAGCGCTGCCCAACAAAGAAAACGAATAAAAGAAGTTATTAATTACTTGATATCATAAAATTCACGAACATTGGCGATATAGTGTCGTAATGATTAGAATTACCGCTGGAGAAGCATCTGCATGTCCTTCCACGTCTCAAGGGGTTTATGTTTCGAGTCCATGACTAGTACACGCCCTTTGTCAAGTTGAATGATTAACAGAATATAGTGGAAGCTGCAAATGCATAACTAATCAATTATATACTTAACATCGAGTAAGCGAAATAGAAAGTGTATAGAAGACAATAACACTCACTCGAAGTTGTAAGGAAAAAGTATTTCCCTTTTGGTTTCTTGAAACCTTAACGCGTGTACTATATTATCCTTCGTATCCTGGGGGCTTGTTTTGAGATTAGCTTCATGAACCCAATATGGGTCAATGAAGCCAATGTCATAGATTTGTCCTCTGCTGCATTCGAGAATCTTCATTCTTCATATTACAGTATGATTATATACATGCAATAAACAAGGTGAGATAGCTGGAGACTAAATTAATTACAGAATTAGTACTTACAGACAATAGGCACTGATGATCGATTTGTCCAAGGCGTATTGATTGAATAATTGAAATAGTTCATCAAATTCAATGGATATCATGTCATCCTTTTCTTTCCCATGATGCTTTTTTGTAACCCTCAGCACTATCCAGTTAGCCCCAGCCTTTGTGGCATGCATGTACCAGTTATGCAATCTTTGCATTTTTGTTGGAAGATTGTTTACCTCGTCAGGTTTGACGAGAGGTTTGCCGTACTGGTATTTGTATGCTACTTCACTCACGGGGAAGAACTCTAACTGGGATAAGTACTGGGCAATACTAATACCTTGAGCAGTGGCAGCTTCTCCGTATTGTTAGGGACAAATACACATGTTCCCTCTTCATCCGCATTAGCAGGCCTATTCCAATTTCTAATGGTGATTGGGATTAAGTCCCTAACGATTACTCCGCATTGTGCCACAAATTTGTTTGCGAAAACTTCGGGAGCCGTCGGTTTGCCGTCTTTAGCGACATCTTCGATCCTGAACCTCTCATGGTCTTGCAACTTTTTGGTTGGGCCTCGCCTGCTCTTTTCAGTAGATTCCTTCGATCCGGAGGGCTAAAAGAAGAAAGATCGTCGTTACTATTTCTATATATATAGCAGATGATTAATTAATGAATTAATTATATTACATGCACCTCGCCGGAGCGGTCGTCTTCTCGATTACACAAGGCATCGCCTTCTGCCTCGCGGAAGGCAACACCTTCACCCCAAACAAGTCGTCTATTCCGGTAAAAAGAGGATCACCCTCACCGAAGTTGTTCAGAAACGTTGATATGTATAAATTTTCTTCCTCACGTATCACACCTTGGATCAACTCTTCCTTTTCTTCGTCTCTGACGTGTGGGTCCATATTTTCTGCATAGGTGGAAAAATGAATAAGTCAAAGCGGCTAAAGGAGAAAGTTAGGTACAGTGCTGAGAGATATAAACCCTAATTCAGAGAAACCCTAATATATACATACATAATAATAAAAATGAAGAGATACCCTAAACCCTAAACCTAGCTACAAAAAGGAAACCGTGTAGTAGATAGGTAACTCTAGCTAAAATCAACTAAAATCAATATTCCGGAGTTCCTAGGGGTGTAAAACCTAGTTCGGAGAAACCTCAGATGCATATGAGAGGGGACCATGAGTATAAGGCTACAAAAGGGAAACTATCCAGCAGATAGGTAACACTAGATACTAACAAAATACCATATTGGAATCGATTTAAGAGGGTTCGGAATGCCCTGGCGAAGGCACATCGTCGAACCCACATGCACCTAAGGGGTATTAATGATTCCTTATCTAAGATAGGGTTTTTAAGATAGGGCCGAAGACAAATAATACCAAACTAATTAATAAACCTAATAATACCTAACTAATAACAAACCTAATAATCCAAACACCGAAAATAAAGGGAAACCCTAAAGCATCGATGCAATGATCAAGCAAGTATGATGATATGACAAGTTAAATTGTATTGAAAACTAACCCTAAAGCACGCTCGAGAAATTAAACGGGGTTCCGAGGGGCGGAAACCCTAACTCGGGGAAACTCCGGAATCACCTGTGAGGGGTTACTATGTTCTTCTAATCAAACTTGGTATATTATTTAAGTTGCTTAACAATGCATGATTATAGCTTAAATAGGCAGGTTTTATTTTTCTGAACATTTTGGTATATTATACATATTTTTCTGACTTATAAATAATAAGTTCGGGGTTCGGGGTGGCCGGAATCAGCGGTGGAGGCGGTGGCCGGATTCGGCGAGGCTTGGAGCGCCGGCGAGGAGCACGTGGAGGCGCGACAGCGGGGCAGCGCGTGGAGTCCGACGGCGGGGCCGAAAAATAGTATGTACAAAATATGATAATATACATATACATATACAAATACATATACAAATACAAAATATGATAATATATAAAAAATATGATAATATACATATACTACTTAAGTAGATTATTTTCTATGAATTTTACAAGTTCCATCTAAAATCTGCCAAAATAAATGGAATTAAAGTAAATAGTCAAACGTGACCGTTTCACCACGCCGACGTGGCGCTGAGGGACGAACTGCCGATCGATTCCCCTGCCCGTCTCGGTTTCGATCTCCTGCCCCCTCTTCCCCTCGAAGCACGTATTCTTTCTGACATTTTTCCCCTTTGTAGATCGTCGCAGAGCTCGTGATTTCTCGCCGGAGTCGTGCCGAAGCTCCACCGTCGTCCGTCGTCTCCAGCCGTAGAGTGTTGTTGTTCCTAGAAGCAAACTACGCCGCCACCGACACTGAAGAAATTTCCCCCGCACCCGCCGCACCACGCTACGAGAGAAAGCCCGTCGGTGCCCGTCGGCGGCAGAGGGAGGGGAGGACAGAGGCAGGGAGAGGGGGCATACCTTCTGGAGGCGATGACGCGTGGCGGTGGTGGCGCTGCTAGCCGGGGACGACTTGGCGCGGCCGGGGAAGGAGACGCGGGCGGAAGTGGCGGCCGGATCGTGCGGCGGTGGCGGCCAGAGCGCGCGGCGGTGGCGGCCGGAGGCGGAGGCGGAGGCGCTGACAACGACGGAGGGCGCGGGCAGCCTGGCGGCATCGTCGATGAAACAGAGAAGAAGCAGAGAAGTGAGATGGGAAAGAAGAAGAAGAGAATTTATAAAGGGGAGGGAGTATACGTCCCGGTTGGTGGCTCCAACCGGGACTAAAGGGTCATACGTCCCGGTTGGAGCCACTAACCGGGACGTATACTCCAATTTTCAGCAGATAAAGGGGCGCGCGCAGGGCTTCTTTAGTCCCGGTTGGTGGCTCCAACCGGGACGTATTCCCCTGTTTTCAAATTTTTTCAGGTATTTTCTCTCTGTTCCCGCCTTATTTTTTATTTTGGGGTTTAAATTTGTAATGTTTTTAAATGATAATTACTTTGGAATTTAGAAAAACTTTAAACATAAAAAGTGTTTGAATTTGAATAACTAATTCGAAACCATTTTCTGTTTTTAAAAATAATTAATGTAACCATTTAAACTATGAACCATTTAAAATTAATAATGAAATAACTTATATTTTTTAGATATTACTTTGGAATTTAGAAAAACTTCAATCATAAAAAGTGTATGGATTTGAATAAATAATCCAAAACCATTTTCTATTTTTAAAAAATAATTAATGTAACCATTTAAAATTAAAAATGAATTAACTTATATTTTTTGAATATTAATTTGGAATTTAGAAAAACTTTAAACATAAAAAGTGTTTGGATTTGAATAAATAATTCAAAACCATTTTCTGTTTTAAAAAATAATTAATGTAACCATTTAAAATATGAACCATTTACAATTAAAAATGAATTAACTTATATTTTTTTAATATCAATTTGGAATTTAGAAACACTTTAAACATAAAAAGTGTTTGGATTTGAATAAGTAATTCAAAACCATTTTCTGTTTTTAATGGGCGGAAAAAAAGGACGGAAAATAATAGCGGAAGAAAATTTGATTAGGATAGAACTGGAATTAAAGTACATAACGCAACTAACACAAAGTTACATAGAAGAACTGAAAATTAAGATACATGGCCAGATTAAGCCACAATCGGCCGAACTTGTTTTGCAATGTTGGAATAATTCAGTCATGCTCCTGCCTACACCTATAATACTCGCCACTGTAGTCGTCGTACTCGCCGCGGCTGTCGTCTCAATCGTCGTCGGGGTCGCCGTAGTTGAACCTTGAAGGTTGAGTACGAGTGGGCTGGACTTGAGGGTAGCGCAGGCAGGGGCTAGAGTCGGCGGCCGTGTCATAGGCCATGACGCTCTGGAGAGTCTGGCCGCGCCACCACAGCCGACGGCCGGCCTCATTGAAGTTCGGAGGAGGTGGGCCCTCCTCCTCGTGCCTGGCGAGTGCCCTCTAACGCCGATCCACGAAGAAGGCTTCCCAAGTCGGGAAATAGTCGGGATGACATCTGGGATTCCTCCGCTGCTCCGGCGTGAGCTCGAAGTAGTAGTGGTTCGTGATGGCCATCCGACGCGCCACACCTAGAGGGACAGGAGGAACCGGCACGCCTCCGGCGCTCAGCATCCAGCCGACGGGGACACAGTAGCCCGGCGGGCAGGGGTAGTTCGAGGCGCAAAGCGCCTCCGCCTCCGCCTCCCTGGGAGTTAGTGCTACGGTGGAAGTCATGGGAAAGAGTGATGAGGTTGCAGATATGAGTCTACAGATGTGCAATGACAATGGAGGCCAACCCTACATATATATAGTGAGAAATGGCAGGAAGATAACTGGAGGGAAGAACTGGCAGAACGAACCGGCGGGAAAAACTGACGGGAAGAACTGGCGGGAAAAAATGGCGGGAGGATTTTCATTGTTCGGATTTTTTTTGAACTAGCGGGCAGACATTTGTCCTTTTTACCCAGGATGGACGAAAAGGTTTGAGATGTCCCGGTTGGGAGATAGTCCATGTAAGGTGGTCTAGTATTTTAGGAAAATGGGACGGTAGCATTCTGAAACGGCATTTTGGTGGTTACTTCACAAAACGACCCGTTTTTTGCGCTCGGAAAATGGAAAAGGGCTTTTCCGTGCGACAAAAAGGAAAACTTCCTCCTGCAACATTGTTCTCCATACCAATGTCCACACACATGCATAATATGGGAAAAACATCACAAACTATGCCGTGATTCAGCACATAACATCGGTCATTTGGACCGAAAGCCATGAAACCTCGAACATGATAGGTCATTTTGTGAAGGTTTTTTCGAAACATGATCAATATACCAAGTCTGGTATTTTTCCTTTCAACTATGTAACATAATATGACACCACGCGAAGGATTTTCATTGTTCGGATTTTTTTTGAATTTATTATGCCCGTTTTGAATTTTCTGAATTTCTAACTATGGTCGAACCGGTGTGCATGAAGATAGGGGATGAGCATCGTTAGAACTTGCATTGGATCTCTGAAGAAACCACATATGCGAGTCTAAAAATTATTTTTTCAAAAAATCACGGGCGATAGATCATGTACCTGTAGTACAAACCGGACCCACTTCCTGCCGATTCGGCAGACATTTGTCCTTTTTTCCCGGGATGGATGAAAAGGTTTGAGATGTCCCGGTTGGGAGATAGTCCATGTAAGGTGGTCTAGTATTTTAGGAAAATGGGACGGTAGCATTCTGAAACGGCATTTTGGTGGTTACTTCACTAAACGACCCGTTTTTTGCGCTCGGAAAATGGAAAAGGGCTTTTCCGTGCGACAAAAAGGAAAACTTCCTCCTACAACATTGTTCTCCATACCAATGTCCACACACATGCATAATATGGGCACAACATCACAAACTATGTCGTGATTCAGCACATAACATCGGTCATTTGGACCAAAGCCATGAAACCTCGAACATGATATGTTGTGAAGGTTTTTTCGAAACATGATTAATATACCAAGTCTGGTATTTTTCCTTTCAACTATGTAACATAATATGACACCACGCGAAGGATTTTCATTGTTCGGATTTTTTTTGAATTTATTATGCTCGTTTTGAATTATCTGAATTTCTAACTATGGTCGAACTGGTGTGCATGAAGATAGGGGACGAGCATCGTTAGAACTTGCATTGGATCTCTGAAGAAACCACATATTGCGAGTCTAAAAATGATTTTTTTCAAAAAATCACGGGCGATAGATCATGTACCTGTAGTACAAACCGGACCCACTTCCTACCGATTCGGCAGACATTTGTCCTTTTTACCCGGGATGGACGAAAAGGTTTGAGATGTGCCGGTTGGGAGATAGTCCATGTAAGGTGGTCTAGTATTTTAGGAAAATGGGACGGTAGCATTCTTAAACGGCATTTTGGTGGTTACTTCACAAAGCGACCCGTTTTTTGCGCCTGGAAAATGGAAAAGGGCTTTTCCGTGCGACAAAAAGGAAAACTTCCTCCTGCAACATTGTTCTCCATACCAATGTCCACACACATGCATAATATGGGCACAACATCACAAACTATGCCGTGATTCAGCACATAACATCGGTCATTTGGACCGAAAGCCATGAAACCTCGAACATGATAGGTCATTTTGTGAAGGTTTTTTCGAAACATGATCAATATACCAAGTCTGGTATTTTTCCTTTCAACTATGTAACATAATATGACACCACGCGAAGGATTTTCATTGTTCGGATTTTTTTTGAATTTATTATGCCCGTTTTGAATTTTCTGAATTTCTAACTATGGTCGAACCGGTGTGCATGAAGATAGGGGATGAGCATCGTTAGAACTTGCATTGGATCTCCGAAGAAACCACATATGCGAGTCTAAAAATTATTTTTTCAAAAAATCACGGGCGATAGATCATGTACCTGTAGTACAAACCGGACCCACTTCCTGCCGATTCGGCAGACATTTGTCCTTTTTACCCGGGATGGATGAAAAGGTTTGAGATGTCCCGGTTGGGAGATAGTCCATGTAAGGTGGTCTAGTATTTTAGGAAAATGGGACGGTAGCATTCTGAAACGGCATTTTGGTGGTTACTTCACTAAACGACCCGTTTTTTGCGCTCGGAAAATGGAAAAGGGCTTTTCCGTGCGACAAAAAGGAAAACTTCCTCCTACAACATTGTTCTCCATACCAATGTCCACACACATGCATAATATGGGCACAACATCACAAACTATGTCGTGATTCAGCACATAACATCGGTCATTTGGACCAAAGCCATGAAACCTCGAACATGATATGTTGTGAAGGTTTTTTCGAAACATGATTAATATACCAAGTCTGGTATTTTTCCTTTCAACTATGTAACATAATATGACACCACGCGAAGGATTTTCATTGTTCGGATTTTTTTTGAATTTATTATGCTCGTTTTGAATTATCTGAATTTCTAACTATGGTCGAACTGGTGTGCATGAAGATAGGGGACGAGCATCGTTAGAACTTGCATTGGATCTCTGAAGAAACCACATATTGCGAGTCTAAAAATGATTTTTTTTCAAAAAATCACGGGCGATAGATCATGTACCTGTAGTACAAACCGGACCCACTTCCTACCGATTCGGCAGACATTTGTCCTTTTTACCCGGGATGGACGAAAAGGTTTGAGATGTGCCGGTTGGGAGATAGTCCATGTAAGGTGGTCTAGTATTTTAGGAAAATGGGACGGTAGCATTCTGAAACGGCATTTTGGTGGTTACTTCACAAAGCGACCCGTTTTTTGCGCCTGGAAAATGGAAAAGGGCTTTTCCGTGCGACAAAAAGGAAAACTTCCTCCTGCAACATTGTTCTCCATACCAATGTCCACACACATGCATAATATCGGCACAACATCACAAACTATGCCGTGATTCAGCACATAACATCGGTCATTTGGACCGAAAGCCATGAAACCTCGAACATGATAGGTCATTTTGTGAAGGTTTTTTCGAAACATGATCAATATACCAAGTCTGGTATTTTTCCTTTCAACTATGTAACATAATATGACACCACGCGAAGGATTTTCATTGTTTGGATTTTTTTGAATTTATTATGCCCGTTTTGAATTATCTGAATTTCTAACTATGGTCGAACCGGTGTGCATGAAGATAGGGGACGAGCATCGTTAGAACTTGCATTGGATCTCTGAAGAAACCACATATTGCGAGTCTAAAAATGATTTTTTCAAAAAATCACGGGCGACAGATCATGTACCTGTAGTACAAACCGGACCCACTTCCTACCGATTCGGCAAACATTTGTCCTTTTTACCCGGGATGGACGAAAAGGTTTGATATGTCCCGGTTGGGAGATATTTCATGTAAGGTGGTCTAGTATTTTAGGAAAATGGTACGGTAGTATTCTGAAACGGCATTTTGGTGGTTACTTCACAAAACGACCCGTTTTTTGCGCTCGGAAAATGGAAAAGGGCTTTTCTGTGCGACAAAAAGGAAAACTTCCTCCTGCAACATTGTTCTCCATACCAATGTCCACACACATGCATAATATGGGCACAACATCACAAACTATGCAGTGATTCCGCACATAACATCGGTCATTTGGACCGAAAGCAATGAAACCTCGAACATGATAGGTCATTTTGTGAAGGTTTTTTCGAAACATGATCAATATACCAAGTCTAGTATTTTTCCTTTTAACTATGTAACATAATATGACACCACGCGAAGGATTTTCATTGTTCGATTTTTTTTGAATTTATTATGCTCGTTTTGAATTATCTGAATTTCTAACTATGGTCGAACCGGTGTGCATGAAGATAGGGGACGGGCATCGTTAGAACTTGCATTGGATCTCTATGGTGTGCATGAAGATAGGCTGGGCCAGGCAGCACTAATGATAGGGGTGAGTGTCGACATTATGTCGTGCGGCGTGTACCTTGTCCCGGATGGTGTCACCAACCGGGACTAAAGATCAACCTGTAGTCCCGGTTGGAGACACCAACCGGGACAAAACAGGAGTCAGCACTAATGATAGGGGTGAGTGTCGACATTATTTCGTAAGTGTCGACACTATGCCGAGCTGCTTGTACTATAAATAGGCATCCTTGCGAGTCCAGTCCTCCAGCCAGTTTGAGGCATCTCCAAGATGGTTTTCGAGAGCAGGGACACCACTACGGCCAGTTTCAGGGAGATGCCGACGGAGCCCAGTCCTCCTGCATCTCCGAGAAACTGGTCATAGAGGCACTCCCTAATATGTGAAATTAGTTTGCTCCGAGGCGTATTGATCTAGTTAGAGAAGTTACAAGCTGCAAGATGGTTTTCGAGAGCAGGGACACCACTACGGCCAGTTTCAGGGAGATGCAGACGGAGCCCAGTCCTCCAGCATCTCCGAGAAACTGGTCATAGAGGCACTCCCTAATATGTGAAATTAGTTAGCTCCAAGGCGTATTGATCTAGTTAGAGAAGTTACAAGCTGCAAGATGGTTTTCGAGAGCAGGGACACCACTACGACCAGTTTCAGGGAGATGCCGCCGGATCCCAGTCCTCCGGCATCTCCAAGAAACTGGTCATAGAGGCACTCCCTAATATGTGACTACGCGCGTTTGGAGATCATATTTTAATGGTAAGTACGAATTGGGACAACTTCTTCATAGTCCCGGTCCAGCCACAAAACGGGAATAACACTCAAGACATTTATTAATATTAAAAACTGAGACTACAAAACCGGGACTAAAGGCCATAAACCGCGAAAGATATCCTTCGGTCAAGCCACAAACCGTGAAAGACATGAACTAGAGTTACATAATATGAGCATGAACTTCTTAGCATATGTCCTTCCTTATGATCGCTTCAGACATAACCATGGAGCATCTTCTTTACTTAACGGAATGCTTGGGTCAGTTTTCACTGTGAAGGGCGGAATTTCATCAAACTTATTATAATCTTCTGACATGTCTGTCTTGTCCTCGATTCCCACGATGTTTCTTTTCCCTGAAAGAACTATGTGACGCTTTGGCTCATCATATGATGTATTCGTTTGCATATTTTTTCTTTTTTTCGGTCTGGAGGACATGTCCTTCACATAGAAAACCTGAGACACATCATTGGCTAGGACGAATGGTTCATCTCTATAACCAAGATTGTTGAGATCCACTGTTGTCATTCCGTACAACTGGTCTATCTTTACCCCTTCCCCATTCAGGTTGACCCATTTGCAGCGAAACAAAGGGACCTTAAAAGAGACTCCATAGTCTAGTTCCCATATCTCCTCTATGTAACCATAATATGTGTCCTTTTGTCCATTCTTGTCTATTGCATCAAAGCGGACACCACTATTTTGGTTGGTGCTCTTTTTATCTTGGGCGATCGTGTAGAATGTATTCCCATTTATTTCGTACCCTTGGAAATTCAATACAGTAGAAGATGGTGACGCGGCCAACAAGTATAGCTGATCTCCAACAGTGGTGTCATTCAAGAGATGTGTCCGCATCCAACCACTGAAAGACTTCATGTGTTCATCTGTAATCCATGATTCAGGCTTCCCCGGGTTTTTGGAGCGTACAATATTATTGTGTTCCTCGATATACGGAGCTGCCAAGGTGGAATTATGTAGAACTGTGTAGTGTGCTTTAGTGAAAGAATCCCCGTCCCTACATATCATTGCTTTCATTCCCAGCGTGCCTTTTCCACTTAGTCTTCCCTCATGCCACGAGTCAGAAACACCAATCGGCTTAAGGTCAGGAATAAAGTCAACACAAAACTCAATGACCTCCTCTGTTCCATATCCCTTGGAGATGCTTCCTTCTGGTCTAGCACGGTTATGAACATATTTCTTTAAGACTCCCATGAACCTCTCAAAGGGGAACATATTGTGCAGAAATACCGGACCGAGAATGGCAATCTCTTCCACTAGGTGAACCAGGAGATGCGTCATAATATTGAAGAAGGATGGTGGGAACACCAATTCAAAACTAACAAGACATTGTACCACATCCTTTTGTAACCTTGGCAGAATATCTGGATTGATTACCTTCTAAGATATTGCATTAAGGAATGCACACAGCTTCACAATGGGTACTCAAACATTTTCCGGTAGAAGCCCCCTCAATGCAATGGGAAGCAACTGCGTCATAATCACGTGACAGTCATGAGACTTCAGGTTTTGGAACTTTTCTCTGCCATATTTATTACCCCCTTTATATTAGATGAGAAGCCCGACGGCACCTTGATACTGTAAAGGACTTCAAAAAAGATTTCCTTCTCTGCTTTGGTAAGAGCATAGCTGGCACGACTTAAGTGACGCCCTTTATCCGCCTTGTTATGTGTATGCATGTTCTTTGGGTCTTTCATAATTTGTTGGTCATCCCGTGCTTCTGGTGTATATTTTGTCTTCCCATACACGCCTAGGAATCCTAGCAGGTTCACGCAAAGATTCTTCGTCACGTGCATCACGTCGATTGAAGAGCGGACACGCAGGACTTTCCAATATGGCAGCTCCCAAAATATAGATTTCTTCTTCCACATGGGTGCGTGTCCTGTAGCGACGTCATTCATAACTGATTGACCGCCGGGACCTTTTCCAAAGATTACTTCTATGTCCTTGACCATACCAAATACATCATCACCAGCAGGGAGTTCAGGCTTCTTTCGATGATCTGCCTCACCTTTGAAATGCTTGCCTTTCTTTCTTACGGGATGATTGGTCAGAAGAAATCGTCGATTCGCCAGGTACACAACCTTCTTGCATTTATGCAAATATGTACCTTTAGTCTTATCTAAATAGTGTGTGCATGCCTTATATCCCTTGTTTGTCTGTCCTGAAAGGTTACTAAGAGCAGGCCAATCATTGATGGTTACGAATAACAACCCTCATAGATCAAATGGCTCCTGTTTGTTCTCATCCCACGCACGTACACCTGGTTTGCCCCACAACTGTAAGAGTTATTCAACTAATGGCCTAAGGTACACATCAATGTCGTTGCCCGGTTGCTTCGGGCCTTGGATGAGCACTGGCATCATAATGAACTTACGCTTCATGCACAACCAAGGAGGCAGGTTGTAGATACATAGAGTCACGGGCCAGGTGCTGTGACTGCAGCTCTGCTCCCCAAAAGGATTCATGCTGTCACATCCCAAGATTTTCCAAATCTTGTAATGTGAAAAATAAATGAATAAAATAAAACTTTGGTTGATTTTCAGAGTGAGAAGAAACCATTTGAATCCAATTGAAAACCTTCAAACCAATTTGGATCAGATAAATCCTAAAGGGATTTAAAAAGATAAACATTTGATGAAGGAAAATAAAATATTTTGGAATTACTATTTTGGATCTTTTCAATAAAGGATTTGGTTTTCAAAAGAAAAGGTGGATTTATAAATAAAGATTATTTTATAGAGCCAAATTAAACCTTGACCAATATTTTGAAATAAAATGTTTTGATTAAAAGAGTAAAAGTTTATTTAAACAAAATAATAAGGATTTAATATCCAATTTTATTTAAGTAAAGGCTTTTCCCATTTTAAATAAACACTAAAACTTATTTATTTATTTTAAAGAAGTTTTCTAAGTATTTGATATTCTCAAATAAAACCTACTGTTTTGGTTTTAATTAGTTTTCAAATAAAGATTTTAAATAAAACAAATCCTATTTGATTTAATAACCAAGGTCCATTTTATTTAATTATTAATGGAACCTAAAATAAAAATGTTATTTTTATTTTAAAACAAGTTTTCCAAGTATCTTCTATTTTCAAATAAAAACCTACTGATTTGGTTTTGAAAATATTTAGTCTTCAAATGGAGATTTTTTTAAATAAATCAAAACCTATTTGAAATAATAATTAAGATCTATTTTATTTAATTATTAAATAGATCCTAAAAAGATTAAAAATATTATTTTATTTTGGGATTTGGTTTATGTTGATAAACAGAACCAAAAACTCATTATAAAGTTTGGTGGAAGATGTCTTGAATTGTTTGTTTGAATTGTTTGTTGAATTGATTGTTTGAATTTCAAAACAGAAAAAGATTTGGAAAAAGAAAAAGGTTTCAGACAGAAAAAAATAAGAGCAAAACGACCCAGCCCAGCTAAAGCCCATCCCAGCCCAGCAGCCCACCTTCCTCCCCAGCGAATCGTTATTTTTCTCACTCAGGAACTTAACCGCTAAATCGCTGACGACTGGACCCCACACTCGCGCTCTCTCTCTCGCAGACAGCCAGGACCCACCCCTCCTGTTCATCGTTCTCACCCGCAGCGACTCGTTCTTCCCCGCTCCTGCCGTTGATTCTTCCGGCTTCAATTCGCCTTAACGCGGCCACATTTACTCGCTTTGATCACGCAAGCTTAAACGCGTACCTCTCCTCTCCATTTCCCCTCTGTCACCCCGCATTAGCACGCCCCCAGGCCGCCCTGATTCTTCTCCGAACCTCACTGCCACCGACGAGCTTTTTTCCTCGATTCCGACCGTGTCCTGCCACCCCTCTCCTCCTTGACCACACTCGCATACTCCCCAAGCCCTGGCGCACCTTTTCGCATCGCCAGCTCACCCGCGCGAGCTCTGCAAGCTCGACAGCGTCACCCCGAGCCAGCGCCGCCGTCTGTCTTCAACTGCGGCGATGTCTCCCCGGTAAACCAGACCTCCCCTCTCTTCCCCGTGGACACGATGATGATCGCCATGCTCTTGCGAACCTAACAGTGTCTCCCTTTCGTCCTAGGGTGCCCCCTATCCTCGCCCTCGACGACCTCCAGAGCCGCCCGAGGCGCAACTCCACTCCGGCGAGCAATCAAGCCCGCTCCAGTGCGCCCCTTCGCCAGCCAGTGCCACCTTGAGCTTCCCCACGACCCTGCGATCACGGTGAGCCTCTCCTTCTCTTCCCTCGCTTCCTAGAATGGCCAGACCACCTCGGACAGAGCGTGCGCCGCCAGTCGTCGCCGCCGGCGCCGCCAGTTTCTGGTCGAGGCACTGAGAGCCGTTAGATCCAGATCGGAGCGATAGGATAGTTTCACTTAAACGAAAGGGTATGCAATGATCTGAGCCTCACATGCCCCTTTTAATCCTGTGGTCTGTATCGCTCGATCCACATGAATCGGTACCGCCCAATAAGAAACAGCCACGTGGCCTGTAGTTGATTTAAAAGACAGATTTGATCTATTAGATTTCCAATTTTGTAAATTGCACAACTTTTAAACCACACGTCCAAATTTTGCAAACTTTATATCATTGGAATCAGCAAGACAAGCCCTAGCCAACCATGCCATTTGTTTAGCAAAAAGCTTCTGTTAAAATGTTTGATTTTGCAGAAACATTTGTATGCTTGTTAAGGGTGTAAAAATTGTTTAAAAAATGAATTTGGGGATAAAATCTTTTGCAATTGGATTGCTTTGAACCTACTGACCATAGGAAACACTTTGTGGATTCAAAAATGTATTTGATAAAGGAAAAGAATGATTATTTGATTTAAAACCATTTCTAGTCAAATAGAAATGTGGTTTATTTATTAAAAATGGTTTTGGAAGAAAACTTTTGGGAAATGCTTTGTTTTAAACTCTCTGACCCCAAACACCAAGTTTTATGGTTTGAAAACATATTTGGTGAACCCTATAGATTAATTCCTTAGTAAAAATATTTCTACACCACATAAAATGATACTTTGTTTTGAAAATGGTTTAGGAAGTGAGACTTCTTGCAAATGACTTTGCCACTTTACAAAATGACCAATAGGTGTTTTCAAATGTTTATGACCCATTAGGAACCACCTTTTCAAAAAAAACAAAGCTTGGCATGCTTGCATGCATTACTTTGACTTTGTCATTTTATGTGATGTTTTGCTTGATTGGTAGATTGAGTTTGTGCCTTGTTTGATTGGATTGTAGTGACTTGAAGAGTGTGATTGTTGCAAGGACAAGGAGTGAACCCATACTCTACCAAAAAGTCAAGTGATGCTTCATACTTTTGTCCCATTACTTTCACTATGCATTAGTGATTTTTCTAAGTAAAACTTGCATGGAATTTTGCTAAGTATAAACCTTGCTATGGGAAATCCTAGTAGATGAAACCTTAGTAGAAATTTTCCTAAGATAAGATTACTACTACTATCAAGCTTAGCCTAGATAATAGAAAACAAGGGTGGAATATATATCCATACTTTGAAAATTTTCTAAGTCTGAGGACTTGTGTTTTTGTTTAATAAAACAACTAAGTTAATGAATCACCTGGGTGGAATGGTAATTGCTTGGTGGTTTTTGGTTGAGTGGTTCACAAGGCCCATGTCTATGGTTGACCTTGTGTATCTCACTTGTGGATGGCCACCCAGGAACAAAGAGATTTGAGATGTCAAATGTTGAGAAGCTTCAAGTGCAACCACTTGGCATTATGGGCTCTGCCTGGATCATATAGGTTGCAAGAACTTAGCCATATGGACAGTTGGTGGTAGAGTTTGATAGGTTGGAGCACGTCCATTTTTTTATAAGGGAAGGCTTCTGAAAGATCTTGTCTTGGGAAACCAAGTCTTGTGGGGAAAGTGCACCACCTCTGCAGAGTGTAAAATCTAAGTACTTAGCCATGTCCCTGGTAAAGGACAATTTGACCATCAAGACATGGAAGCAATCAAGAATCTCATCATTCAAATTTCTAAGTTAAAAACTTGTGGTTTGAACAAGGGTTAAAAGATCTTCAAATCTTTGATTGAGAAAAATGATTTTGTCAAGCAAAAACTTAGTGTTTTCAAATGTTAAGGAAAAATCTATTTTGAGCAATGCAAGCCTCAACTCCACTTAGCCAAATGCATATAGATGACAGACTCCACCATACTACCATAGTATCACTTGCCAATACAATTCAAATGTATTGACCCTTGTGGCTGTAACTTGTTATGTTGCAGGTTTGATTGATTTAGTGAAGTGTGTTGATTAGGATTACAAAGTCTACAACCAACATGTCTGCCTGCGGCACTTTGAAGATGAAGGACCCCATGCTTATAGTTATTCTGCTGCAATGTAATGTAATAGCCAAATGAGCTATGTAAGATGTAATAAAATTATGTTATTCCTGGTTATAAAGCTATATATGACCTTTGTTTCTTGATATTACATCTTAACTGTTGATGCTAGCTATTGATCTAGGGACTAGCATTGTAAACACAGGGGACTCCACCTTATGTTAAATAAAGGTTGGGACACTCCCTCCACAGATGGTATCAGAACATTGTGTTGCCTGTAGGATTTATAAACCCTAGGATTGGACAAAAACCCTTAGAAAATAGGAGTTGTACTTGTTCCAAAAACTTATTTACAAAAACACTTATAAACTCTTTCCTCAACCATTTTGGTTTCAACTCTACAACTCTTCTATTTTCAACTTGATGGAAAAACCTACCCCATGGCCAAAGACTACACCATGTGCAAAGGACTTCTTCAACTCTAATGACTTCAACTTCTTCAACTCTAATGACTTCAACATCTTTAGCATATTCACCAAGGACTTCAACCATGGTTGTCACTAAGGACAAGTGAAACAAGGAAATTTTGCTCAAGATATGGAGACTAAGGGAATGCAAAAATAAGAAGGAGATCACTTCACTTGAAGTTTTTGTGACCAAGAGTTTTTCTCAAGGAAACCATGACCTCATGTAAAGAAGAATCAACCAAGAAGGATGGAAACATCACAAGTAAACCCTATAGATGGACTACCATATTTTAGTTAAGTCAAACCTACCAACTTATGGAGTGTAACAAAAATATTTTGTTGCCTAAGTATGTGCTTGAACTTTGTTGTTTGAGTGGAAATGTTTGTTTGTGATTGCTTGCACATTGCTTGTGTGAATTGTGATGTGTGTGATTAGAATTATTTCCTTAGAAATCTTTTGCCTATTCTAATCCCAATCCAACCCACACAGATGACTTCTCCAAGAGACTCCAACATCAAGGATGGTGACTACAACAACAACCAAGAGAACAGCATGAAAGAACTTATAGCAACCCAAAACCAGTTGAGCCAAGAGACAACTCAGCTTTTAGCCAACAACAATGGACTAGACCCAGCCATACAAAGGATTTTGAAACTTCAATCCCAATTGTTGCAAGGATTGGTTACCCAAATGATCAACATGGGAGAAAACATTTCCCAAAGAGCTAAAGACAACAAGGATGACAAAAAAATGCTATTCTAGAGGGAGCCAAAGCTTGCAATATTTGTAGGGACAAAGATCATGCATCCAAGGAGCATGAAGATCAATGCCCCAAGAAGAGAGAAGGAATTCCTACCTTTGAAGTGAGATATGAAGAACATGAACTAGAAGAAATCCTAGCTTTAGAGAGACCCAAGAAGAAGAAGAAATGCCCCAACACTAACAAGAAGGATATTACTCAAGTGCAATGTTACAATTGCAAAGAGGTGGCACACTATGCCAATGAATGCCAGGAAAGAAGAAGAATCAAATAAACAAACAAGAGGCAATGATACCAAAGGAAAAGAAAGATATCAGCCAAGTGATGTGTTTCAAATGCAAGGAACTAGGCCACTATGTAAACTTCTGTCCAGGAAAGAGGAAGCACAAGATAAACCAACCTATAAAAGATCTCAGCCTTGTCACATGTTTCAAGTGTGAAAACAAAGGACACTATGCAGATGTTTGCCCAGAGAAGTTTCCCCAGGATCCCAAGCAAGGCAAGATGTAAACTAGTTGGAAAATTTTTAAGGGTGGTAGTACCCTAGTTGTTTTGAGCCTACTTGTAACCCTAGCCTCCCCAAATCTCGGGACGAGATTTATTTTAAGGGTGGTAGCCTGTCACATCCCAAGATTTTCCAAATCTTGTAATGTGAAAAATAAATGAATAAAATAAAACTTTGTTTGATTTTCAGAGTGAGAAGAAACCTTTTGAATCCAATTGAAAACCTTCAAATCAATTTGGATCAGATAAATCCTAAAGGGATTTAGAAAGATAAACATTTGATGAAGGAGAATAAAATATTTTGGAATTACTATTTTGGATCTTTTCAATAAAGGATTTGGTTTTCAAAAGAAAAGGTGGATTTATAAATAAAGATTATTTTATAGAGCCAAATTAAACCTTGACCAATATTTTGAAATAAAATGTTTTGATTAAAAGAGTAAAAGTTTATTTAAACAAAATAATAAGGATTTATTATCCAATTTTATTTAAGTAAAGGCTTTTCCCATTTTAAATAAACACTAAAACTTATTTATTTATTTTAAAGAAGTTTTCTAAGTATTTGATATTCTCAAATAAAACCTACTGTTTTGGTTTTAATTAGTTTTCAAATAAAGATTTTAAATAAAACAAATCCTATTTGATTTAATAACCAAGGTCCATTTTATTTAATTATTAATGGAACCTAAAATAAAAATGTTATTTTTATTTTAAAACAAGTTTTCCAAGTATCTTCTATTTTCAAATAAAAACCTACTGATTTGGTTTTGAAAATATTTAGTCTTCAAATGGAGATTTTATTAAATAAATCAAAACCTATTTGAATTAATAATTAAGATCTATTTTATTTAATTATTAAATAGATCCTAAAAAGATTAAAAATATTATTTTATTTTGGGATTTGGTTTATGTTGATAAACAGAACCAAAAACTCATTATAAATTTTGGTGGAAGATGTCTTGAATTGTTTGTTTGAATTGTTTGTTGAATTGATTGTTTGAATTTCAAAACAGAAAAAGATTTGGAAAAAGAAAAAGGTTTCAGACAGAAAAAATAAGAGCAAAACGACCCAGCCCAGCTAAAGCCCATCCCAGCCCAGCAGCCCACCTTCCTCCCCAGCGAATCGTTATTTTTCTCACTCAGGAACTTAACCGCTAAATCGCAGACGACTGGACCCCACACTCGCGCTCTCTCTCTCTCTCGCAGACAGCCAGGACCCACCCCTCCTGTTCATCGTTCTCACCCGCAACGACTCGTTCTTCCCCGCTCCTGCCGTTGATTCCTCCGGCTTCAATTCGCCTTAACGCGGCCACATTTACTCGCTTTGATCACGCAAGATTAAACGCGTACCTCTCCTCTCCATTTCCCCTCTGTCACCCCGCATTAGCACGCCCCCAGGCCGCCCTGATTCTTCTCCGAACCTCACTGCCACCGACGAGCTTTTTTCCTCGATTCCGACCGTGTCCTGCCACCCCTCTCCTCCTTGACCACACTCGCATACTCCCCAAGCCCTGGCGCACCTTTTCGCATCGCCAGCTCACCCGCGCGAGCTCTGCAAGCTCGACAGTGTCACCCTGAGCCAGCGCCGCCGTCTGTCTTCAACTGCGGCGACGTCTCCCCGGTAAACCAGACCTCCCCTCTCTTCCCCGTGGACATGATGATGATCGCCATGCTCTTGCGAACCTAACAGTGTCTCCCTTTCGTCCTAGGGTGCCCCCTATCCTCGCCCTCGACGACCTCCAGAGCCGCCCGAGGCGCAACTCCATTCCGGCGAGCAATCAAGCCCGCTCCAGTGCGCCCCTTCGCCAGCCAGTGCCACCTTGAGCTTCCCCACGACCATGCGATCACGGTGAGCCTCTCCTTCTCTTCCCTCGCTTCCTAGAACGGCCAGACCACCTCGGACAGAGCGTGCGCCGCCAGTCGTCGCCGCCGGCGCCGCCAATTTCTGGTCGAGGCACTGAGAGCCGTTAGATCCAGATCGGAGCGATAGGATAGTTTCACTTAAACGAAAGGGTATGCGATGATCTGAGCCACACATGCCCCTTTTAATCCTATGGTCTGTATCGCTCGATCCACATGAATCGGTACCGCCCAATAAGAAACAGCCACGTGGCCTGTAGTTGATTTAAAAGACAGATTTGATCTATTAGATTTCCAATTTTGTAAATTGCACAACTTTTAAACCACACGTCCAAATTTTGCAAACTTTATATCATTGCAATCAGCAAGACAAGCCCTAGCCAACCATGCCATTTGTTTAGCAAAAAGCTTCTGTTAAAATGTTTGATTTTGCAGAAACATTTGTATGCTTGTTAAGGGTGTAAAAATTGTTTAAAAAATGAATTTGGGGATAAAATCTTTTGCAATTGGATTGCTTTGAACCTACTGACCATAGGAAACACTTTGTGGATTCAAAAATGTATTTGATAAAGGAAAAGAATGATTATTTGATTTAAAACCATTTCTAGTCAAATAGAAATGTGGTTTATTTATTAAAAATGGTTTTGGAAGAAAACTTTTGGGAAATGTTTTGTTTTAAACTCTTTGACCCCAAACACCAAGTTTTATGGTTTGAAAACATATTTGGTGAACCCTATAGATTAATACCTTAGTAAAAATATTTCTACACCACATAAAATGATACTTTGTTTTGAAAATGGTTTAGGAAGTGAGACTTATTGCAAATGACTTTGCCACTTTACAAAATGACCAATAGGTGTTTTCAAATGTTTATGACCCATTAGGAACCACTTTTTCAAACAAAACAAAGCTTGGCATGCTTGCATGCATTACTTTGTCTTTGTCATCTTATGTGATGTTTTGCTTGATTGGTAGATTGAGTTTGTTCCTTGTTTGATTGGATTGTAGTGACTTGAAGAGTGTGATTGTTGCAAGGACAAGGAGTGAACCCATACTCTACCAAAAAGGCAAGTGATTCTTCATACTTTTGTCCCATTACTTTCACTATGCATTAGTGATTTTTCTAAGTAAAACTTGCATGGAATTTTGCTAAGTATAAACCTTGCTATGGGAAATCCTAGTAGATGAAACCTTAGTAGAAATTTTCCTAAGATAAGATTCCTACTACTATCAAGCTTAGCCTAGCTAATAGAAAACAAGGGTGGAATATATATCCATACTTTGAAAATTTTCTAAGTCTGAGGACTTGTGTTTTTGTTTAATAAAACAACTAAGTTAATGAATCACCTGGGTGGAATGGTAATTGCTTGGTGGTTTTTGGTTGAGTGGTTCACAAGGCCCATGTCTATGGTTGACCTTGTGTATCTCACTTGTGGATGGCCACCCAGGAACAAAGAGATTTGAGATGTCAAATGTTGAGAAGCTTCAAGTGCAACCACTTGGCATTATGGGCTCTGCCTGGATCATATAGGTTGCAAGAACTTAGCCATATGGACAGTTGGTGGTAGAGTTTGATAGGTTGGAGCACGTCCATTTTTTTATAAGGGAAGGCTTCTGAAAGATCTTGTCTTGGGAAACCAAGTCTTGTGGGGAAAGTGCACCACCTCTGCAGAGTGTAAAATCTAAGTACTTAGCCATGTCCCTGGTAAAGGACAATTTGAGCATCAAGACATGGAAGCAATCAAGAATCTCATCATTCAAATTTCTAAGTTAAAAACTTGTGGTTTGAACAAGGGTTAAAAGATCTTCAAATCTTTGATTGAGAAAAATGATTTTGTCAAGCAAAAACTTAGTGTTTTCAAATGTTAAGGAAAAATCTATTTTGAGCAATGCAAGCCTCAACTCCACTTAGCCAAATGCATATAGATGATAGACTCCACCAAACTACCATAGTATCACTTGCCAATACAATTCAAATGTATTGACCCTTGTGGCTGTAACTTGTTATGTTGCAGGTTTGATTGATTTAGTGAAGTGTGTTGATTAGGATTACAAAGTCTACAACCAACATGTCTGCCTGTGGCACTTTGAAGATGAAGGACCCCATGCTTATAGTTATTCTGCTGCAATGTAATGTAATAGCCAAATGAGCTATGTAAGATGTAATAAAATTATATTATTCCTGGTTATAAAGCTATATATGACCTTTGTTTATTGATATTACATCTTAACTGTGGATGCTAGCTATTGATCCAGGGACTAGTATTGTAAACACAGGGGACTCCACCTTATGTTAAATAAAGGTTGGGACACTCCCTCCACACATGCCATCCGTACTTAGACCAAACCATAAGTTCCTTGCGTCACCTGCAAAGTCTGGGAAGTCTCTCTCGATTTTTCTCCACTGTGACCCATCAGTAGGGTGTCTCAACTTCCCGTCTTTCTTACGGTCTTCTTTATGCCATCGCAACAACCTGGCATGCTCTTTGTTTCTGAACATGCGTTTCAACCTTGGTATTATAGGAGCATACCACATAAGCTTAGCAGGAACCCTCTTCTGGAGGGGCTCTCTCTCAACATCACCAGGGTCATCTCGTCTGATCTTATACCGCAACGCATTGCATAGCGGGCATTTATCTAAATTCTCATACTCCTTACCGCGGTAGAGGATGCAGTCATTAATGCATGCATGTATCTTTTGCACATCTAATCCCAGAGGACAGAGAGTCTTCTTTGCTTCGTAGGTACTCTCCGGAAGTTCGTTATGTTTTGGAAACTTCGGCTTCATTATTTTCAGCATCTTTCAAATGAGGAGTCAATTAGACCACACTCTGCCTTCCATCGCAACAATTCCAGTGTTACCGAGCTTTGTGCTGCCATCTTCACAATTTGGGTACAACAATTTCTTGTGATATTCTAACATGCCCTCTAACTTCAACTTCTCATTTTCTGTTTCACAGTCTCGCTTTGCATCAGAAAGGACCCTACCAAGTTCATCAGCCGGCTCATCTGATGCCTGTTCTTCACCTCTTTCCTCTCCATTGTCTTCCATTGCAGTATCACTGTATTCAGGAAACATATGATGATAGTTGTTATCATCATCTTCTTCTTCACCATCTTCCATCATAACCCCTCTTTCCCCATTCTTGGTCCAGCAATTATAGTTGGGCATGAAACCTTCCATAATCAGGTGGCCGCGAATGATTTTCGAGGAAGAGTACTCCTTGTTGTTCCGACATTGAACACATGGACAACGTATAAAACCATTCTCTTTGTTTGGCGTAGCCACATCGATAAATTTATCCACGCCTTTTATATACCCGGCTACGCGCCGGTCACCGTACATCCATTCCCGACCGTTCATCTGCATCATATAAGTAAGTTTATCAAAAAACAGGACATCATAAATAGTGAAATGACCAATTCACATCGACACATGCATTGTATCAATGACAGAGAAAAGATAAGATTGCTAACCTCGATCGAGGGAAATAAAGAGGAGAAAGCTCAAGTACGTCTCGGACACCTTCTATATTTTTGTTCTATGAAAAATTGAACGGGATTATTCACTCAAACATTTCATCAAACACCTTGAATGCATGCATAGGGGAGAAAAAACTAGCACACCCCTCACACCTTCCACCAAGAGAAAAAACAGAGTGGAGGCAGAGGGGGCTAGGGCGTTGCATTTATAGAGGGCGGGAGCATACGTCCCGGTTGGAGCCACCAACCGGGACTAAAGGTGTGTGCCACGCCACGTGGCTGTGGCCAAACCTTTAGTCCCGGTTGCTGGCTCCAACCGGGACGTATGCCCCGTTATCAACCGGGACGCATGCCTCCGGGCCCCGTGCCCGCTCGAACCGGGACGCGTGCCAGCATTAGTCCCGGTTGGTGGCGCAATCGGGACTAATGCTCTGAGGGGGCGCGAACGGATGGCCTGTTTTCTACTAGTGGATTCTTCTTGAAAAAGATCATGGTTTCCTTGGGAAAATTCTTGGTCACAAAAACTTCAAAGGTGATGATGATTCCCAAGTTGTGTTTCCTTAGTCTTCAAGTCTAGAGCAAGATTTCTTGTCTCACTTGTAGTCCTTAGTGATATCCAAGGTTGAAGTCCTTGTTGAGAGTAAGGTTGAATTCACTTGAAGATGTTGAAGTCATTAGAGTTGATGAAGTCCTTTGCACATGGTGAAGTCTTTGGCCATGGGGTAGGCTTTATCCATCAAGTTTGAAATAGAAGAGATGTAGATTCAAAACCAAAATGGTTGAGGAAAGAGTTTACAAGATTGTTTGTAAATAAGTTTTGGAACAAATACAACTCCTATTTTTCTAAGGGGTTTTGTCCAATCCTAGGTTTACAAATCCTACAGGCAACACAATGCTCTGATACCATCTGTAAGGTTCCCAACCTTTAATAAGGTAGAGATCCCTGTGTTTACAATGCTAGTCCCTGGATCAATAGCTAGCATCCCCAGTTAAGATCTAATATAAAGAAACATAGGTCATAATACAACTTTATAACCAGGAATAACATAATTTATTACATCTTACATAGCTCATTTGGCTATCTCATTACAATGCAGCAGAATATAACAATAGCATGGGGTCCTTCATCTTCAAAGTGCCACATGCAGACATGTTGGTTGTAGACTTGTAATCCTAATCATTAAACTTCACTAACATCAAACAAACCTGCAACATAACAAGTTACAGCCACAAGGGTCAATACATTTGAATTGTATTGGCAAGTGATACTATGGTAGTATAGTGGAGTCTATCATCTATATGCATTTGGTTAAGTGGAGCTTAGGCTTGCATTGCTCAAAATAGATTTTCCTTATCATTTGAAAACACTAAGTTTTTTCTTGACAAAATCATTCCCAAGGCATCTCCCAATATAAATTGGTGATCCTTCAACCCTTGTTCAACCACAAGCTTTTAACTTAGAAATTTGGATGATGAGATTCTTGATAGCTTCCATGTCTTGATGCTCAAATTGTCCTTTGCCAGGGACATGGCTAAGTACTTAGATTTTACACTCTTCAGAGGTGGTGCACTTTCCCCACAAGACTTGGTTTCCCAAGACAAGATCTTTCAGAAGCCTTCCCTTAGACCAAAATGGACGCGCTCCAACCTATCAAACCCCTACCACCAACTGTCCATTTGGCTAAGTTATTGCAACCTATATGATCCAGGCAGAGCCCATAATGCCAAGTGGTTGCACTTGAAGCTTCTCAACATTTGACATCTCAAATCTCTTTGTTCCTGGGTGGCCATCCACAAGTGAGATACACAAGGTAAACCATAGAAATGGGCCTTGTGAACCACTCAACACAAACCATTCCTTCCATTCCACCCAGGTGATTCATTCAGTTAGTTGTTTTATTAACAAAACACAAGTCCTTGACTTGGAAATTTTCCATAGTATGAATATATATTCCACCCTTGTTTTCTATTAGCTAAGCTAAGCATGATAGTAGTAGGAATCTTAACTTAGGAAATTTCTACTCTGGTTTCATCTACTAGGATTTCCCATAGCATAGTTTATACTTAGCAAAAATTCCATGCAAGTCCTATTTAGAAATATCACTAATGCATAGTGAAAATAATGGGAAAAAAGTATGAAGCATCACTTGACTTTTTGGTAGATAATATAAGTTCACTCCTTGTCCTTGCAATATTCACACTCTTCAAATAACTACAATTCAATCAAGCAAGGCACAAATTCAATCTACCACTCAAGCAAACAATACATAAAATAATAGAGACAAAACAATAGATGCAAGCATGCTATAGATTGTTTTATTTGGAAAAGTGGTTTCTAATAGGTTATAAACATTTGAACACACTTATTGGTCATTTTATAAAGTGGCAAAATCATTTGCAAAAGATTTCACTTCATAAACTATTTTTAAACCAAGTCATTATTTTATGTGGTTGAAAATGTCTTTAGCAATGTAATAATTTTTATAGGGTTCACCAAATACATTTTAAAATCATAAAACTTGGTGCTTGGGGTCAGAGAGTTTATTCCAAAACATTTCCCAAAGATTTTCTCCAAAGAGCATTTTTAACAAATAAACAATATTTTTATTTGACTAGAAATGGTTTAAATCAAAGGTTTATTATTTTGCTTCACCAAATATAATTTTGAAACCACAATTTGTTTCCTATGGTTAGTAGGTTCAAAACAAACCATTTTACAAAGGTTTTATCGCAAAAATCATTTTAGAACAAATTTTATATCCTAAACATGCATACATAAGTTTCTGCAAAAACAATCAATTTAACATAAGCATTTTACTAAACAAAGTGCATGGTCAGAAAGTACTTGTCTTGATGATTCCATTGATATAAAATTTGCAAAATTTGGACGTGTGGTTTGAAAGTTATGAATTTTTCAAATTGGAACAACACATAGATCATTTCTGGTTTTAATCAAACAGTTAGGGCCACGTGGCGCTTTCCTATTCGTCTGTACCGTTTTGCTCGGATCGGAAGATGCGAGCCGTTAGATTTAAGTTGCATCGCACGGCACAGATTGCTACTTACCCTTTCGCTTAGTTTCTATCCTAGCCATTGGATCGTAATCGCACGGCGCACAGCACGCTTGCCAGAGATGGGCGGCGCTGGCGGCGGCAGGTGGCGGTGCTGGCTCTGCCTACGGCGTCGCGGTGAGTACAGGAAGCAAGGGAGGAAGGGAAAGGGCTCACAGTGATCGCAGGGGTATGGCGAAGCTCAAGGTGGTCTTCGGGTAGCAGGAGGCGCATGGGTGTCGTCGAAATTCCTCGCCGGAGATAGGGCTGGCGCCAGGAGCTTCTGCTTGTCGACGGGGACGGGGCTGTAGTCCACCTGAAAGCAAGAAAAGGGTAGGGTTAGATGTGGGCGAGTGCACTGGACACAGGCGTATCATCGGAAGGACAAGGGGTGGCCAGTTACTACCTGGAGGCTTCGTCGGAGAAAAAGGCAGACGGCGGCGCTGCAGGTCGTCGTCGTTGCCGACGCTGGGGGGCACACGCGAGTGAGCTGAGGCCACAGAGAGGTGCGCCAGGGCCTGGGGGTCACGTTCGTGTGCTCGAGGAGGCGAGGGGCGGAGGAGGCTGGCCGGAATCGCTCGCGAAGCTCGCCGGAGCAGTGGGCGATGCAGAAGGAATTGGGGACAGCCTGGGGGCTCCGGTGGGGTGGCGTCTGAGGGGAAAGAGGGAGAAGAGGGAGGCGTTTAAGGGAGCATGGTCGCGGAGTGGTTTTACTGCAGCGTTAACGCGAATTGATTCGATCCTTAAACGTCTGCAACGGCCGGCGAGGTGAGGGGCGGGGTCAGCGGGGTGAGGAAGACGATGGCCTGGCGTGGGGTCGCTTGGCAGCGAGAGAGAGAAAAGGAATGTGGGGTCCATCGGTCAGTGTCCTCGTGGGTGTGTGTCTGAGTGAGAAAACGTTTCGGGAGAGAGGGGTGAGGTGGGCTTCTAGTTGGGCTTAGTGGGCTAGCTGGCTGGGCTGCTCCTTTTCACATTTTTTTGTTCAGATTGTTTTTCTTTTTTCCTTTTCTAATATTCTGTTTTGATTTTATTTACTCAATTCAAACACTCATTTGAATTCAAACCTTTGCCATATTTTGTGAATAATTAAACACTGTTTATTACCATATTCTGATGTCAAATTTAGAATAAAACTTTTATTCCTTTAGTGCCTTTTTATTTATTTAAAGTAGGTCCTTGTATTAATTCATTCAAGATTTAATAATGTTTTTAATTTCCATTTGAATTTTAAATCCTTCCAAAACCTTTTAGTAAGTCTTATTTACTTAGTAGGGTGTCAAAATATTCACCTTGAATTTAATTGGAAAATATTTAATATGATTCATAAATCATTTGAATTGGGTATTTGTTTTAATTCCAATGGAATTTAATATAGTTTTAATTCCCTAAATTTTATTTGGAAGTTTTCTTTGATATTATTTAGGTCAATTGATTCACTTTTATTCCACTTGGGTAACTTCCAAAATACTATTTTCTCATGAATTATATAGTTATTCTTATTAGAGATTTGTCTTTTTTTTAAATAGGGATAGAATGGTTAATGCCATTTTATTTTATTTTGGAAAATTCTTTATCCTTTTATTTTATTTGGATTTGGGTTTGGATTAGATTCATTCCATTTGCTTAATGGATTAGGCCAAGATTTAATTTGGTCTTTAAATATTCCTTATTTAATATTTCTTTCTTTATCTTATAAAATGCATATCTTTTTATTTATAGATCCAAACTTGGTGATTCCAATTTGTAAAATCTTATTTGTGATTTATTTATACTTTTAAATATCTTTAGGATTATTTGCTCACCATTTGGTAAGGATTTTAGATAAGGGCTTTATTAGCTTTGGGAATTACTTTTCCTTATTTTATTAAATTCATAAGATTTTATTTATGGCTCCAAATTAAGTGAAACCAATTTATATAGTCTTATAATATTTCTATTTGTCATTCTTGACCTTTTGTAAATGTTTGTTGACAAATTCTTATATGGACCAAATCCATAGGCTTGGAGATAACTTGGAAATGATTTTTTTCCATTAGGGTTTAGGGTTTGGATTTATTTTCCAAGTGTTTAAATTTTCAGATGCATTTTTAAGAGGAATGAATTTCTCTTGATTTGGATTTTGTTGGATTCAAAATTTAAAGTTTGTTCAAGATGGGATTTTAAGTTTCCATTTAGAAACAAAAGTTTCTTTTCACCCAGATTTTCAATAATAATTTTATTTTGTTCATTTATTTTTCACATAACAAGATTTGGAAAATCTTGGGATGTGACAACACACAAGCCAAGATCTATCTACTAGATTGTCGCAACGAGTCGATTAGAGTACTCACTCTCAAAGATTCCAAAGCGGTTAACGAGAGCAGATTCTTGTGGGTGATGTAGTCGTACACTTGCCAATCTCAAGATCGCGTAGACGATCCTTCCGGCGCTGCATTCCGGCAGCGCTCCCGCAGTCGGTCACACGTTCGGTACTTTATGAAGACCTTCCTCTCCCTTATTCCAGCAGGCAGCGAAGGTTGTATTTCTCTCCTCGCGCTTCTGGCAGCATGACGACGTGGTATCGGAAGTAGAGGGAAGATCCCGAAGGGCTTCGCCTAAGCCGGAGCGGGTTATGGTGGAGTATTAGGGTTTTCCCGGCAATCTAGGGTTTAGAAGACGGAGAGGAGGAGGTGGTCGGCAGCGACTTGGTGCGGTGGCAGCGCAAGGCAGCGGCTGGCGGCGGTGGCTGGCGGCGCGGCGGCGGTGTGGGGAGGGGCTAATTGTGGTGTCTCTTGAGGGGCACCCCTTCACTCTATTTATGAGATGGAGGGGCAGCTTGGGAGAAAGGAGTATGAATCCTTCCCCAACTCCCTCTCCTACTAGGCTTGTGGTGGAGGGAGAGAAGGATTCTCCCCTTCCTCCACCAGGAAACATTGTCCCAGTTTGACTTTTCAAACTTGCCTTTTGACTTTCAATTTGGAGTTTAATTTATTTCTTTCAAACGCCCAACCAAGTGACCTAGGACATGATGCAATCATTCCACTTAGTCATGACATATTCATGCACCCTTCCCCTTCTGGTCCGGTGAATCTTCTAGACCCTTCTAGATTAGTCCGGTGAAAACACCGGAATCATTCCCGAACTCCGGAATTGGACTTTCCTTATATGAATCTTATTCTCCGGACCATTCCGGATCTCCTTGTGGTATCCCGGATCCCATCCGAGACTCCGAACAACATTCTATATCCCTACTTACATTCTGTATCTACTAAACAACATCGAATCCTTAAGTGTGTCTCCCTACGGTTCGTGAATTATGCAGACATGACCGAGACTCTTCTTCGATCAATAACCAATAGAGGAATCTGGAAATTCATATGGTTCCCACATATTTCTACGATTACTTTGGGATCGAATGAACCATTTACATACGATGCCAATTTCCCTTTGTCTCGATATATTACTTATCCGAGCTCTGGTCGTTGGTATCTCTGCATACCTAGTTCAACCTCGTTACCGTTAGTACTCTTTTCTTGTTCCCATGATATGTGATCCCTTGTGATCCAGTTGTAGGGGTTCGTAGCATGGAAAACAAAAAAAATTCTACCGCATGCAAACAAACAAGCCAAGATCTATCTACTAGATTGTAGCAACGAGTCGATAGAGTAACTCACCCTCGAAGATTCCAAAGCAATTAACGAGAGCAGATTCTCGTGGGTGATGTAGTCATACTCTTGCCGATCTCAAGATCGCGTAGACGATCCTTCCGGCGCTGCGTTCCGGCAGTGCTTCCGCAGTCGGTCACATGTTCGGTACTCTATGAAGACCTTCCTCTCCCTTGTTCCAGCAGGGAGCGGAGGTTTTAGCACTCTCCTCGCGATTCCGGCAGCACGACGGCGTGGTACCGGAAGTAGAGGGGATATCTCGCAGGGCTTTGCCTTAAGCAGGAGCGAGTATGGTGGACTATGAGAGAGGCCTTGGCGATCTAGGGTTTATAAGGCACCAAGGGGAGCGTGTAGCCAGCGGCTAGGGTTTGCGATCACCCCAACTCAGCGAGTTGGTGGTTCCCTAGGCGGCGGCAGCAGCAGGGGTGGTGGCGTCGGCGGCTTAGGGCTAGAGGGGCAGCCCTGCCCCTCCTTATATAGGTGGGAGGGCATGGCTTGGGAGGAGGGAGTCCTCCCCCAAGTTGGCCTCCTTGGCCGGCGGGTGGAGGGAGAGGACTTCCTCCCCAAGTAGGTTTCCTACTCTCCCTCCACCAAGCAAACTTGCCGTTTGACTTTTCAAATTGGCATTTGACTTGAAGAGTGTGATTGTTGCAAGGACAAGGAGTGAACCCATACTCTACCAAAAAGGCAAGTGATCCTTCATACTTTTGTCCCATTACTTTCACTATGCATTAGTGATTTTTCTAAGTAAAACTTGCATGGAATTTTGCTAAGTATAAACCTTGCTATGGGAAATCCTAGTAGATGAAACCTTAGTAGAAATTTTCCTAAGATAAGATTCCTACTACTATCAAGCTTAGCCTAGCTAATAGAAAACAAGGGTGGAATATATATCCATACTTTGAAAAATTTCTAAGTCTGAGGACTTGTGTTTTTGTTTAATAAAACAACTAAGTTAATGAATCACCTGGGTGGAATGGTAATTGCTTGGTGGTTTTTGGTTGAGTGGTTCACAAGGCCCATGTCTATGGTTGACCTTGTGTATCTCACTTGTGGATGGCCACCCAGGAACAAAGAGATTTGAGATGTCAAATGTTGAGAAGCTTCAAGTGCAACCACTTGGCATTATGGGCTCTGCCTGGATCATATAGGTTGCAAGAACTTAGCCATATGGACAGTTGGTGGTAGAGTTTGATAGGTTGGAGCGCGTCCATTTTGGTTTAAGGGAAGGCTTCTGAAAGATCTTGTCTTGGGAAACCAAGTCTTGTGGGGAAAGTGCACCACCTCTGCAGAGTGTAAAATCTAAGTACTTAGCCATGTCCCTGGTAAAGGACAATTTGAGCATCAAGACATGGAAGCAATCAAGAATCTCATCATTCAAATTTCTAAGTTAAAAACTTGTGGTTTGAACAAGGGTTAAAAGATCTTCAAATCTTTGATTGAGAAAAATGATTTTGTCAAGCAAAAACTTAGTGTTTTCAAATGTTAAGGAAAAATCTATTTTGAGCAATGCAAGCCTCAACTCCACTTAGCCAAATGCATATAGATGATAGACTCCACCATACTACCATAGTATCACTTGCCAATACAATTCAAATGTATTGACCCTTGTGGCTGTAACTTGTTATGTTGCAGGTTTGATTGATTTAGTGAAGTGTGTTGATTAGGATTACAAAGTCTACAACCAACATGTCTGCCTGTGGAACTTTGAAGATGAAGGACCCCATGCTTATAGTTATTCTGCTGCAATGTAATGTAATAGCCAAATGAGCTATGTAAGATGTAATAAAATTATGTTATTCCTGGTTATAAAGCTATATATGACCTTTGTTTCTTGATATTACATCTTAACTGTGGATGCTATCTATTGATCCAGGGACTAGCATTGTAAACACAGGGGACTCCAAGTTCCTCTCGCTTTGCATCAGAAAGGACCCTACCAAGTTCATCAGCCGGCTCATCTGATGCCCGTTCTTCACCTCTTTCCTTTTCCATTGTCTTCCATTGCAGTATCACTGTATTCAGGAAAAATATGATGATAGTTGTTATCATCATCTTCTTCTTCACCATCTTCCATCATAACCCCTCTTTCCCCATGCTTGGTCCAGCAATTATAGTTGGGCATGAAACCTTTCATAATCAGGTGGCCGCGAATGATTTTCGAGGAAGAGTACTCCTTGTTGTTCCGACATTGAACACATGGACAACGTATAAAACCATTCTCTTTGTTTGCCGTAGCCACATCGATAAATTTATCCACGCCTTTTATATACCCGGCTACGCGCCGGTCACCGTACATCCATTCCCGACCGTTCATCTGCATCATATAAGTAAGTTTATCAAAACAGGACATCATAAATAGTGAAATGACCAATTCACATCGACACATGCATTGTATCAATGACAGAGAAAAGATAAGATTGCTAACCTCGATCGAGGGAAATAAAGAGGAGAAAGCTCAAGTATGTCTCGGACACCTTCTATATTTTTGTTCTATGAGAAATTGAACGGGATTATTCACTCAAACATTTCATCAAACACCTTGAATGCATGCATAGGGGAGAAAAAACTAGCACACCCCTCACACCTTCCACCAAGAGAAAAAACAGAGTGGAGGCAGAGGGGGCTGGGGCGTTGCATTTATAGAGGGCGGGAGCATACGTCCCGGTTGGAGCCACCAACCGAGACTAAAGGTGTGTGCCACGCCACGTGGCTGTGGCCAAACCTTTAGTCCCGGTTGCTGGCTCCAACCGGGACGTATGCCCCGTTATCAACCGGGACGCATGCCTCCGGGCCCCGTGCCCGCTCGAACCGGGACGCGTGCCAGCATTAGTCCCGGTTGGTGGCGCAATCGGGACTAATGCTCTGAGGGGGCGCGAACGGATGGCCTGTTTTCTACTAGTGGATTCTTCTTGAAAAAGATCATGGTTTCCTTGGGAAAATTCTTGGTCACAAAAACTTCAAAGGTGATGATGATTCCCAAGTTGTGTTTCCTTAGTCTTCAAGTCTAGAGCAAGATTTCTTGTCTCACTTGTAGTCCTTAGTGATATCCAAGGTTGAAGTCCTTGTTGAGAGTAAGGTTGAATTCACTTGAAGATGTTGAAGTCATTAGAGTTGATGAAGTCCTTTGCACATGGTGAAGTCTTTGGCCATGGGGTAGGCTTTATCCATCAAGTTTGAAATAGAAGAGATGTAGATTCAAAACCAAAATGGTTGGGGAAAGAGTTTACAAGATTGTTTGTAAATAAGTTTTGGAACAAATACAACTCCTATTTTTCTAAGGGGTTTTGTCCAAACCTAGGTTTACAAATCCTACAGGCAACACAATGCTCTGATACCATCTGTAAGGTTCCCAACCTTTAATAAGGTAGAGATCCCTGTGTTTACAATGCTAGTCCCTGTATCAATAGCTAGCATCCCCAGTTAAGATGTAATATCAAGAAACATAGGTCATAATACAACTTTATAACCAGGAATAACATAATTTATTACATCTTACATAGCTCATTTGGCTATCTCATTACAATGCAGCAGAATATAACAATAGCATGGGGTCCTTCATCTTCAAAGTGCCACATGCAGACATGTTGGTTGTAGACTTGTAATCCTAATCATTAAACTTCACTAACATCAAACAAACCTGCAACATAACAAGTTACAGCCACAAGGGTCAATACATTTGAATTGTATTGGCAAGTGATACTATGGTAGTATAGTGGAGTCTATCATCTATATGCATTTGGTTAAGTGGAGCTTAGGCTTGCATTGCTCAAAATAGATTTTCCTTATCATTTGAAAACACTAGGTTTTTTCTTGACAAAATCATTCCCAAGGCATCTCCCAATAGAAATTGGTGATCCTTCAACCCTTGTTCAACCACAAGCTTTTAACTTAGAAATTTGGATGATGAGATTCTTGATAGCTTCCATGTCTTGATGCTCAAATTGTCCTTTGCCAGGGACATGGCTAAGTACTTAGATTTTACACTCTTCAGAGGTGGTGCACTTTCCCCACAAGACTTGGTTTCCCAAGACAAGATCTTTCAGAAGCCTTCCCTTAGACCAAAATGGACGCGCTCCAACCTATCAAACCCCTACCACCAATTGTCCATTTGGCTAAGTTATTGCAACCTATATGATCCAGGCAGAGCCCATAATGCCAAGTGGTTGCACTTGAAGCTTCTCAACATTTGACATCTCAAATCTCTTTGTTCCTGGGTGGCCATCCACAAGTGAGATACACAAGGTAAACCATAGAAATGGGCCTTGTGAACCACTCAACACAAACCATTCCTTCCATTCCACCCAGGTGATTCATTCACTTAGTTGTTTTATTAACAAAACACAAGTCCTTGACTTGGAAATTTTCCATAGTATGAATATATATTCCACCCTTGTTTTCTATTAGCTAAGCTAAGCATGATAGTAGTAGGAATCTTAACTTAGGAAATTTCTACTCTGGTTTCATCTACTAGGATTTCCCATAGCATAGTTTATACTTAGCAAAAATTCCATGCAAGTCCTATTTAGAAATATCACTAATGCATAGTGAAAATAATGGGAAAAAAGTATGAAGCATCACTTGCCTTTTTGGTAGATAATATAAGTTCACTCCTTGTCCTTGCAATATTCACACTCTTCAAATAACTACAATTCAATCAAGCAAGGCACAAATTCAAGCTACCACTCAAGCAAACAATACATAAAATAATAGAGACAAAACAATGGATGCAAGCATGCTATAGATTTTTTTATTTGGAAAAGTGGTTTCTAATAGGTTATAAACATTTGAACACACTTATTGGTCATTTTATAAAGTGGCAAAATCATTTGCAAAAGATTTCACTTCATAAACTATTTTTAAACCAAGTCATTATTTTATGTGGTTGAAAATGTCTTTAGCAACGTAATAATTTTTATAGGGTTCACCAAATACATTTTAAAATCATAAAACTTGGTGCTTGGGGTCAGAGAGTTTATTCCAAAACATTTCCCAAAGATTTTCTCCAAAGAGCATTTTTAACAAATAAACAATATTTTTATTTGACTAGAAATGGTTTAAATCAAAGGTTTATTCTTTTGCTTCACCAAATATATTTTTGAAACCACAATTTGTTTCCTATGGTTAGTAGGTTCAAAACAAACCATTTTACAAAGGTTTTATCGCAAAAATCATTTTAGAACAAATTTTATATCCTAAACATGCATACATAAGTTTCTGCAAAAACAATCAATTTAACATAAGCATTTTACTAAACAAAGTGCATGGTCAGAAAGTACTTGTCTTGATGATTCCATTGATATAAAATTTGCAAAATTTGGACGTGTGGTTTGAAAGTTATGAATTTTTCAAATTGGAACAACACATAGATCATTTTTGGTTTTAATCAAACAGTTAGGGCCACGTGGCGCTTTCCTATTCGTCTGTACCGTTTTGCTCGGATCGGCAGATGCGAGCCGTTAGATTTAAGTTGCATCGCACGGCACAGATTGCTACTTACCCTTTCGCTTAGTTTCTATCCTAGCCATTGGATCGTAATCGCACGGCGCACAGCACGCTTGCCAGAGATGGGCGGCGTTGGCGGCGGCAGGTGGCGGTGCTGGCTCTGCCTACGGCGTCGCGGTGAGTACAGGAAGCAAGGGAGGAAGGGAAAGGGCTCACAGTGATCGCAGGGGTATGGCGAAGCTCAAGGTGGCTTCGGGTAGCAGGAGGCGCACGGGTGTCGTCGAAATTCCTCGCTAGAGATAGGGCTGGTGCCAGGAGCTTCTGCTTGTCGACGGGGACGGGGCTGTAGTCCACCTGAAAGCAAGAAAAGGGTAGGGTTAGATGTGGGCCACTGGACACAGGCGTATCATCGGAAGGACAAGCGGTGGCCAGTTACTACCTGGAGGCTTCGTCGGAGAAAAAGGCTGACGGCGGCGCTGCAGGTCGTCGTCATTGCCGACGCTGGGGGGCACGCGCGAGTGAGCTGAGGCCACAGAGAGGTGCGCCAGGGCCTGGGGGTCACGTTCGTGTGCTCGAGGAGGCGAGGGGCGGAGGAGGCTGGCCGGAATCGCTCGCGAAGCTCGCCGGAGCAGTGGGCGATGCAGAAGGAATTGGGGACAGCCTGGGGGATCCGGTGGGGTGGCATCTGAGGGGAAAGATGGAGAAGAGGGAGGCGTTTAAGGGAGCATGGTCGCGGAGTGGTTTTACTGCAGCGTTAACGCGAATTGATTCGATCCTTAAACGTCTGCAACGGACGGCGAGGTGAGGGTCGAGGTCAGCGGGGTGAGGAAGACGATGGCCTGGCGTGGGGTCGCTTGGCAGCGAGAGAGAGAAAAGGAATGTGGGGTCCATCGGTCAGTGTCCTCGTGGGTGTTTGTCTGAGTGAGAAAACGTTTCGGGAGAGAGGGGTGAGGTGGGCTTCTAGTTGGGCTTAGTGGGCTAGCTGGCTGGGCTGCTCCTTTTCACATTTTTTTTGTTCAGATTGTTTTTCTTTTTTCCTTTTCTAACATTCTGTTTTGATTTTATTTACTCAATTCAAACACTCATTTGAATTCAAACCTTTGCCATATTTTGTGAATAATTAAACACTGTTTATTACCATATTATGATGTCAAATTTAGAATAAAACTTTTATTCCTTTAGTGCCTTTTTATTTATTTAAAGTAGGTCCTTGTATTAATTCATTCAAGATTTAATAATGTTTTTAATTTCCATTTGAATTTTAAATCCTTCCAAAACCTTTTAGTAAGTCTTATTTACTTAGTAGGGTGTCAAAATATTCACCTTGAATTTAATTGGAAAATATTTAATATGATTCATAAATCATTTGAATTGGGTATTTGTTTTAATTCCAATGGAATTTAATATAGTTTTAATTCCCTAAATTTTATTTGGAAGCTTTATTTGATCTTATTTAGGTAAATTGATTCACTTTTATTCCACTTGGGTAACTTCCAAAATACTATTTTCTCATGAATTATATAGTTATTCTTATTACAGATTTGTCTTTTTTTTAAATAGGGATAGAATGGTTAATGCCATTTTATTTTATTTTGGAAAATTCTTTATCCTTTTATTTTATTTGGATTTGGGTTTGGATTAGATTCATTCCATTTGCTTAATGGATTAGGCCAAGATTTAATTTGGTCTTTAAATATTCCTTATTTAATATTTCTTTCTTTATCTTATAAAATCCATATCTTTTCATTTATAGATCCAAACTTGGTGATTCCAATTTGTAAAATCTTATTTGTGATTTATTTATACTTTTAAATATCTTTATGATTATTTGCTCACCATTTGGTAAGGATTTTAGATAAGGGCTTTATTAGCTTTGGGAATTACTTTTCCTTATTTTATTAAATTCATAAGATTTTATTTATGGCTCCAAATTAAGTGAAACCAATTTATATAGTCTTATAATATTTATATTTGTCATTCTTGATCTTTTGTAAATGTTTGTTGACAAATTCTTATATGGATCAAATCCATAGGCTTGGAGATAACTTGGAAATGATTTTTTTCCATTAGGGTTTAGGGTTTGGATTTATTTTCCAAGTGTTTAAATTTCCAGACGCATTTTTAAGAGGAATGCATTTCTCTTGATTTGGATTTTGTTGGATTCAAACTTTAAAGTTTGTTCAAGATGGGATTTTAAGTTTCCATTTAGAAACAAAAGTTTCTTTTCACCCTGATTTTCAACAATAATTTTATTTTGTTCATTTATTTTTCACATAACAAGATTTGGAAAATCTTGGGATGTGACAACACACAAGCCAAGATCTATCTACTAGATTGTCGCAACGAGTCGATTAGAGTACTCACTCTCAAAGATTCCAAAGCGGTTAACGAGAGCAGATTCTTGTGGGTGATGTAGTCGTACACTTGCCAATCTCAAGATCGCGTAGACGATCCTTCCGGCGCTGCATTTCGGCAGCGCTCCCGCAGTCGGTCACGCGTTCGGTACTTTATGAAGACCTTCCTCTCCCTTATTCCAGCAGGCAGCGAAGGTTGTATTTCTCTCCTCGCGCTTCTGGCAGCACGACGCCGTGGTATCGGAAGTAGAGGGAAGATCCCGAAGGGCTTCGCCTAAGCCGGAGCGGGTTATGGTGGAGTATTAGGGTTTTCCCGGCAATCTAGGGTTTAGAAGCCGGAGAGGAGGAGGTGGTCGGCAGCGACTTGGTGCGGTGGCAGCGCAAGGCAGCGGCTGGCGGCGGTGGCTGGCGGCGCGGCGGCGGTGTGGGGAAGGGCTAATTGTGGTGTCTCTTGAGGGTCACCCCTTCCCTCTATTTATGAGAGGGAGGGGCAGCTTGGGAGAGGGGAGTATGAATCCTTCCCCAACTCCCTCTCCTACTAGGCTTGTGGTGGAGGGAGAGAAGGATTCTCCCCTTCCTCCACCAGGAAACATTGTCCCAGTTTGACTTTTCAAACTTGCCTTTTGACTTTCAATTTGGAGTTTAATTTATTTCTTTCAAACGCCCAACCAAGTGACCTAGGACATGATGCAATCATTCCACTTAGTCATGACATATTCATGCACCCTTCCCCTTCCGGTCCGGTGAACCTTCTAGACCCTTCTAGAGTATTCCGGTGAAAACACCGGAATCATTCCCGAACTCCGGAATTAGACTTTCCTTATATGAATCTTATTCTCCGGACCATTCCGGATCTCCTTGTGGTATCCCCGAACAACATTCGATATCCCTACTTACATTCTGTATCTACTAAACAACATCGAATCCTTAAGTGTGTCTCCCTACGGTTCGTGAATTATGCAGACATGACCGAGACTCTTCTTCGATCAATAACCAATAGAGGAATCTGGAAATTCATATGGTTCCCACATATTTCTACGATTACTTTGGGATCGAATGAACCATTTACATACGATGCCAATTTCCCTTTGTCTCGATATATTACTTATTCGAGCTCTGATCGTTGGTATCTCTGCATAGCTAGTTCAACCTCGTTACCGTTAGTACTCTTTTCTTGTTCCCATGATATGTGATCCCTTGTGATCCAGTTGTAGGGGTTCGTAGCATGGAAAACAAAAAAAATTCTACCGCATGCAAACAAACAAGCCAAGATCTATCTACTAGATTGTAGCAACGAGTCAATAGAGTAACTCACCCTCGAAGATTCCAAAGCAATTAACGAGAGCAGATTCTCGTGGGTGATGTAGTCATACTCTTGCCGATCTCAAGATCGCGTAGACGATCCTTCCGGCGTTGCGTTCCGGCAGCGCTTCCGTAGTCGGTCACATGTTCGGTACTCGATGAAGACCTTCCTCTCCCTTGTTCCAGCAGGGAGCGGAGGTTTTAGCACTCTCCTCGCGATTCCGGCAGCACGACGGCATGGTACCGGAAGTAGAGGGGAGATCTCGCAGGGCTTCGCCTTAAGCCGGAGCGAGTATGGTCGACTATGAGAGAGGCCTTGGCGATCTAGGGTTTATAAGGCACCAAGGGGAGCATGTAGCCGGCGGCTAGGGTTTTCGATCACCCCAACTCAGCGAGTTGGTGGTGCCCTAGGCGGCGGCAGCAGCAGGGGTGGTGGCGTCGGCGGCTTAGGGCTAGAGGGGCAGCCCTGCCCCTCCTTATATAGGTGGGAGGGCATGGCTTGGGAGGAGGGAGTCCTCCCCCAAGTTGGCCTCCTTGGCCGGCGGGTGGAGGGAGGGGACTTCCTCCCCAAGTAGGTTTCCTACTCTCCCTCCACCAAGCAAACTTGCCGTTTGACTTTTCAAATTGGCGTTTGACTTTTCAAACTAGGATTTGATTTCTCCCTTTATTTTGCCCAGCCATGATACCTAGTACATGATGAAACCATTCCACATTGTCATGACACATTCATGTACCCTTCCCCTCCGGAGTGCCGGACCTTCCAGACCCTTCTAGAACATTCCTGATGAAAACACCGGAATCATTCCCCAACTCCGAAACAGGACTTTCCTTATATGAATCTTATTCTCTGGACCATTCTGGATCTCCTCGTGATATCCCGGATCCCATCCGAGACTCCGAACAACATTCGGTCTCTTACTCATCATTCCATAACTACTCAACAACATCGAATCCTTAAGTGTGTCTCCCTACGGTTCGTGAATTATGCGGACATGATCGAGACACTTCTCCGAACAATAACCAATAGAGGAATCTGGAAATTCATATGGCTCCCACATATTTCTATGATTACTTTGCGATCGAATGAACCACTTACATACGATACCAATTTCCCTTTGTCTCACGATAGTTTACTTATCCGAGGTTTTGATCGTCGGTATCTCTACATACCTAGTTCAACCTCGTTACCGATAAGTACTCTTTTCTTGTTCCCGTGGTATGTGATCCCTTGTGAGCCAGTCACATGCTTGCAAGCTAATTGGATGATATTTCACCGAGAGGGCCCAGAGTATATCTATCCGTCATATGGATGGACAAATCCCACTCTTGATCCATGTGTCTCAACCCATACTTTTCGAACACTCAATGCCACCTTTATAGCCACCCAGTTACGGTGTGGTGTTTGATGTCATCAAAGCATCCTTCCGGTGATGGTGATAAGCATGATCTCATGGTCGAAGGAATTAGGTTACTATGTATCAGAAAGCTTATAGCAATTGAACTATTAAAATGACTTGATCATTATGCTACGCTTATCTATAGGAGTATGTCCATCATATCATTCTCCTAATGATATGACCTTGTTATTAACAACATCTCAAATGTTCATGATCAATAAACCATGATCATCTATTAATCAACAAGCTAGTATTATAAAGAGGCTTTACTAGGGACTCTAATTTAGTTTACAAATCACACAAGTATTAATGTTTCTGGTTAATACTGTTATAGCATGAATGTAAACATTTATCATAAACACAAAGATATAATAATAAATACATTTATTATTGCCTCTAGGGCATATCTCCAATAGTCTTCCACTTGCACTAGAGTCAACTAATCTAGATTACATGGTAATACACCGAACACCCATGGCAGTTTGGTGTTGGTCATGTTTTGCCCTCGGGAGAGGTTTATTCAACGGATCCGCCACATTCAGATTTGTGTGTACTTTGCAAATCTTTATGTCGCCATCTTGGACATGTTCTCGAATAGCGTGAAAACGTAGCTTGATGTGCTTCAGCTTCTTGTGTGACCATGGTTCTTGCGCATTGGCTATGGCGCCCATGTTATCATAGTAGATAGACATTGGGTCCAGCGCACTTGGAACCACACCGAGCTCTGTAATGAACTCCTTCATCCGTATCGCTTCTTGTGAAGCCTCCGAAGCAGCTATGTATTCCGATTTAGTTGAAGATGTCGCCACAACGCTTTGCTTTGCACTCCTCCAGCTAACTGCTGCACCATTCAAAGTAAATACGTATCCAAATTGAGATTTAGAATCATCTGTATCGGTGTTCCAACTAGCATCGGTGTAACCATTAACAACGAGTTGTTCATCACCTCCATAAGAAAGAACCATATTCTTAGTTCTTCTCAAGTACTTAAGGATGTTTTTGACCGCTGTCCAATGATCCACTCCTGGATCACTTTGATATCTGCTAGTCAAACTAACAGCATATGCAATGTCGGGTCTAGTACATAGCATGGCATACATTAGAGATCCTATGGCTGAGGCATAGGGAGTCTTACTCATCCTTTCTCTATCTCCTGCCGTTGCTGGACTTTGAGTTTTACTCAACGTCGTATTGGGCAACATGGGCAAGAACCCTTTCTTGCTATCTTCCATTCCAAACCTCTTTAGAACTTTGTCCAAATATGTACTTTGTGACAATGATATTAGGCGTCTCGATCTATCTCTATAAATCTTTATGCCTAATATGTAAGCTGCTTCGCCAAGATCTTTCATTGAAAACTATTATTCAAATATTCTTTGACACTATTAAGAAGGTCTACATCATTCCCAATCAAAAATATGTCATCTACATATAGTATTAAGAATGCTACAGAGCTCCCACTCACTTTCTTGTAAATACAAGCTTCTCCATAAGTTTGTATAAAACCAAAACTTTTGATTACCTTATCAAAATGTTGATTCCAACTTCGGGATGCTTGCTTCAACCCATATATGGACCGTTGAAGTTTGCATACCTTGTTAGCATCTTTAGGATCGACAAAACCTTTGGGTTGCATCATATACAACTCTTGATCAATGTCTCCATTGAGGAACGCCGTTTTAACATCCATCTGCCATATCTCATAATCGTATTATGCAGCGATTGCTAACATAATCCTCACAGACTTTAGCTTCGCTACTGGTGAGAAAGTCTCATCGTAGTCAACTCCTTGAATTTGTCGAAACCCTTTTGCGACAAGTCGAGCTTTATAGACAGTAACATTACCAACAACATCTGTTTTCTTCTTGAAAATCCATTTGTTCTCGACAGCCTTCCGGCCATCCGGTAAGTCCACCAAAGTCCATACTTGGTTTTCGTACATGGATCCAATTTAGGATTCATGGCGTCTTCCCATTTATTGTAATCTGGGCTCATCATCGCTTCCTCATATGTCCCAGGGTCATCGGTGTTGTCCACCAACATGACACTCATAACGGGATCATACCAATCAGGAGTGATACGAGTTCTTGTTGACCTGCGAGGTTCTGTAGAAACTTCAACCGAAGTTTCATGATCATCATCATTAGCTTCCTCTCTTATTGGTGTAGGCACCACAGGAACTTATTCCGGTGTTGCGCTACTCGCAAGTTCGAGAGAAGGTTCAACAACCTCGTCGATTTCTACTTTCCTTCCAGTCACTTCTTTCGAGAGAAATTCCTTCTCTAGAAAGGATCCATTCTTGGCAATGAAGATTTTGCCCTCGGATCTATGATAGAAGGTATACCCAATAGTTTCCTTCGGGTATCCTATGAAGACGCATTTTTCCGCTTTGGGTTCAAGCTTGTCCGGTTGTAACTTCTTTACATAGGCTTCGCAACCCCAAACTTTAAGGAACGACAATCTAGGTTTCTTCCCAAACCATAATTCATACGGTGTCGTTTCAACGGATTTAGATGGTGCCCTATTTAAAGTGAATGCGGCTATTTCTAATGTATAACCCCAAAATGATAGCGGTAAATCTGTAAGTGACATCATAGAACGAACCATATCTAAGAGAGTTCGATTACGACGTTCGGACACACTATTACACTGTGGTGTTCCCGGCGGTGTCAATTGTGAAAGTATTCCGCATTTCTTTAAATGCTCGCCAAACTCGTAACTTAGATATTCACCTCCACGATTAGAACGTAGAAATTTAATCTTCTTGTTACGTTGATTCTCCACCTCACTTTGAAATTCCTTAAACTTCTCGAAAGTTTCGGACTTATGTTTCATGAAATAGATATACCCATATCTACTCAAGTCATCCGTGAAGGTAAGAACATAACGATAACCACCGCGCGATGCTACACTCATTGGACCACACACATCAGTACGTATGATTTCCAATAAGTCCGTAGCTCGCTCCATCATACCAGAAAATGGAGTCTTAGTCATTTTACCCATCAGACATGCTTCGCATCTTTCAAGTGATTCAAGAAGTCCATCAGAATGGAGTTTCTTCATATGCATCACTCCAATATGACCAAGACGACAGTGCCACATATAGGTCGAGTTATCTCTCAATTTCAAACGTTTAGCTTCAATGTTATTAATATGTGTATTTCCACTATCGAGATTCAATAAGAATAGACCATCTATCAAAGGTGCATGTGCATAAAACATATTACTCATATAAATCGAACAACCATTATTCTAGGACTTAAACAAGTAACCATATCGCAATAAACAAGATCCTGATATAATGTTCATGCTCAACGCAGGCACCAAATAACAATTATTTAAGTATAAAACTAATCCCGATGATAGATGAAGAGGTAGCGTGCTGACCGCGATCACATCAACCTTTGATCCATTTCCAACGCGCATCGTCACCTCGTTCTTCGCTAGCTTCCGTTTATTCTGCAGTACCTGTTTCGAGTTACAAATATGATCAACCGAACCAGTATCAAATACCCAGGCACTACTACGAGTACTAGTGAGATATACATCAATAACATGTATATCGGATATACCTTTCTTATTGATGTTGCCGTTCTTCAAATCCTCCAAGTACTTTGGGCAATTCCGCTTCCAGTGACCCTCTCCCTTGCAGTAAAAGCACTCAGTATCAGGCTTAGGTCCAGCCTTGGTCTTCTTCGCCGGTGCGGCAACTTTCTTACCACCCTTTTTGAAGTTTCCCTTTTGCTTAGACTTGCCTTTCTTGAATTTGGTGGTCTTATTGACCAACAACACTTGATGCTCTTTCTTGATCTCCACTTCTGCAGATTTCAACATGGAGAAGTGTTCTGGCAACGTCTTGTTCATGTTTTGCATATTGTAGTTCATCACAAAGTTCTTGTAACTTGGTGGCAGTGATTGGAGGACACGGTAAATCCCCAAAGCATTAGGAATCACTATACCCAAACTTTGGATTTTGTTTGCATGCCCAGACATCTTAAGCACATGCTCACTGACGGAGCTGCCCTCTTCCATCTTGCAGTTATAGAATTTTCAGAAGCCTCCTAACTCTCAACTGCCGCGTGAGCCTCAAATATCATTTTGAGTTCACAGACAATATCATGTGGGTCATGGTTCTCAAACCTTTTCTGAAGCTCCGATTCCAAACCATATAAGATAGCACACTGAACTGGGGAGTACTGATTCTTCCGAGTGAGGTAAACGTTCTTTACTTCATCGGTAGCATCAGCTCCAGGCGGGTCACCCAGCGGTGCATCCAACACATAGGTCAAATTACCAGCATTGAGGACAATCCTCAAATTGCGGAACCAATCCGCGAAGTTGCTTCCATTGTTTTTCAACTTTTCTTTCTCTAGGAACGCATTAAAATTGATGGCAGGGGCCGCCATTGATCTACAACATATTTGCAATAGTTTAGACTAAGTTTATGACAAATTGAGTTCTAATTAATAGTTAAATTAATCTAGGTGAACTCCCATTCAAAACAATATCCCTCACATTGTTTTAGTGATCACACGAACCAAATCCACCACATCAAAATGATCATCACGAGAGTTGATGTAGCTTCAATGGAGAACAATCGACATGTTCATCATATCTACTATATGAGTCATGCTTTACCTTTCAGTGATCCGTGTTCTGAGACCATGTCTGTACATGCTAGGCTCGTCAAGATTAAACCTTAGCTTCCGCATGAGAAAATCTGGCTTGCTCTCGTTGTATACACTTGCAGAATCTAACACACCCGATCATCACGTGGTGCTTCGAAACAACAAGCTTTAGCAACGGTGCTTACTAAGGATGAACACATTAAAACTTGAAATTTATGTGCATGAGGGATCATCTTATAATGCTACCGTCGTTAACTAAGCAATACAAGATGCATAAAGGATTAACATCACATGCAATTCATAATATGTGATATGATATGGCCTTTCTTCTTGTGCTTCCGATCTCCATATTCAAGCACGAACATGATCTCCATCATCACCGGCCTAGCGTCAAGGTCAATGGCGCCGTTTCATGGTTGTCGTCCACCAGCTCCAACTATTACAACTACTTTGAATAGACACGCGGGTCTTAACAAAAATTAAAGACAACCATATGGCTCCTGCCGGTTGCCAACTTACAATAAGGAACATTGCATACATCAAATATAATCACAATCATGGACATATCACATCACAGCACACCCCTGCAAAACAAAGTTAGATGCCTCTAATTTTCTTTGCATATTTTACGTGGTTTGGGATTTCAATAAGTGTCGATCTAACTTACGAACAAGAACCACAACGTTGATGTTTGAACTATCAAGTGCCCGCTGTAAATTGGATCTATACTATAATGGGAGAGACAGACACCCGCAAAGCCACTTATGCTTTACAAGTTGCATGTTGAGCGTGGAGCAAGTCTCATGAACGATGTCATGTAAGGTTAGCCCGGGCCGCTTCATCCTATCATACCACAAGATGCAAAGTACACAAGAAGCAATTGATAATAAAATCACCACCGCCCATAATGACCATTGTGTTCTATTCGTGCAACAGATCTACTTATAGACATGGCTCTGATACCACTATAGGGGTTCGTAGCATGGAAAACAAAAAAAAATCTACCGCATGCAAACAAACAAGCCAAGATCTATCTACTAGATTATAGCAACGAGTCGATAGAGGAACTCACCCTCGAAGATTCCAAAGCGGTTAACGAGAACATATTCTCGTGGGTGATGTAGTCGTACTCTTGCCGATCTCAAGATCGCGTAGACGATCCTTCCGGTGCTGCGTTCCGGCAGCGATTCCACAGTCGGTCACACGTTCGGTACTCGATGAAGACCTTCTTCTCCCTTGTTCCAGCAGGCAACGGAGGTTGTAGCACTCTCCTCGCGATTCCGGCAGCACGACGGCGTGGTACCGTAAGTAGAGGGTAGATCTCGCAGGGCTTCGCCTTAAGCCGGAGCGAGTATGGTGGACTATGAGAGAGTCCTTGGCGATATAGGGTTTAGAAGGCACCAAGGGGAGAGTGTAGCCTATGTCTAGGGTTTGGGATCACCCCAACTCGGCGAGTTGGTGGTGCCCTAGGCGGCGGCAGCAGCAGGGGTGGTGGCGCCGGCGGCTTAGGGTTAGGGTTTCGGGGTGTGAGAGGTGTTGTCTATAGGGGCAGCCCTGCCCCTCCTTATATAGGTGGGAGGACACGGCTTGGGAGGAGGGAGTCCTACCCCAATTCGGCCTCCTTGGCCGACGGGTGGAGAGAGAGGACTTCCTCCCCAAGTAGGTTTCCTACTCTCCCTCCACCAAACAAACTTGCCGTTTGACTTTTCAAATTGGCGTTTGACTTTTCAAACTAGGATTTGATTTCTCCCTTTATTTTGCCCAGCCATGATACCTAGTACATGATACAACCATTCCACATTGTCATGACACAATCATGTACCCTTCCCCTCTGGAGTGCCGGACCTTCCGGACCCTTCTAGAACATTCCCGATGAAAACACCGGAATCATTCCCCAACTCCGAAACATGACTTTCCTTATATGAATCTTATTCTCTGGACCATTCCGGATCTCCTCGTGATATACCAGATCCCATCCGAGACTCCGAACAACAATCGGTCTCTTACTCATCATTCCATAACTACTCAACAACATCGAATCCTTAAGTGTGTCTCCCTACGGTTCATGAATTATGCGGACATGATCGAGACATTTCTCCGAACAATAACCAATAGAGGAATCTGGAAATTCATATGGCTCCCACATATTTCTATGATTACTTTGCGATCGAATGAACCACTTACATACGATACCAATTTCCCTTTGTCTCACGATAGTTTACTTATCCGAGGTTTTGATCGTCGGTATCTCTACATACCTAGTTCAACCTCGTTACCAATAAGTACTCTTTTCTCATTCCCGTGGTATGTGATCCCTTGTGAGCCAGTCACATGCTTGCAAGATAATTGGATGACTTTCCACCGAGAGGGCCCAGAGTATATCTATCCGTCATATGGATGGACAAATCCCACTCTTGATCCATGTGTCTCAACCCATACTTTTCGAACACTCAATGCCACCTTTATAGCCACCTAGTTACGGTGTGGTGTTTGATGTCATCAAAGCATCCTTCCGGTGATGGTGATAAGCATGATCTCATGGTCGAAGGAATTAGGTTACTATGTATCAGAAAGCTTATAGCAATTGAACTATTAAAATGACTTGATATTTATGCTACGCTTATCTATAGGAGTATGTCCATCATATCATTCTCCTAATGATATGACCTTGTTATTAACAACATCTCAAATGTTCATGATCAAGAAACCATGATCATCTATTAATCAACAAGATAGTATTATAAAGAGGCTTTAGTAGGGACTCTAATTTAGTTTACAAATCACACAAGTATTAATGTTTCTGGTTAATACTGTTATAGCATGAATGTAAACATTTATCATAAACACAAAGATATAATAATAACTACATTTATTATTGCCTCTAGGGCATATCTCCAACACCAGTCACATGCTTGCGAGCTAATTGGATGACATTCCACCAAAAGGGCCCAAAGTATATCTATCCGTCATATGGATGGATAATTCCCACTCTTGATCCATGTGCCTCAACACATACTTTCCGAACACTCAATGCCAACTTTATAACCACCCAGTTATGAAGTGGTGTTTGATGTCATCAAAGCATCCATCCGGTGATGGAGATTAACATGATCTCATGGTCGAAGGATTTAGGTTACTATGTATTGAAAGCTTATAGAAAGTGAACTATTTAATTGACTTGACCTTGTTTTTACATGGTTGCTATGCTTAACTATAGGAGTATGTCCATCACATCATTCTCCTAATGATAAGACCTTGTTTTTAATAACATCTCAATGTTCATGATCAGGAAACCATGATCATATATTAACCAACAAGCTAGTTTAACAAGAGGCTTTACTAGGGACTCTTTTATGTTTACAAATCACACAAGTATTAATGTTTTCGGTTAATACAATTATAGCATGAATGTAAACATTTATCATAAGCATGAAGATATGATAATAACCACTTTATTATTGCCTCTTGGGCATATCTCCAATAGTCTCCCACTTGCACTAGAGACAATAATCTAGTTTCAAATCTTTGTGTATTCAACACCTATGGCTTTCCGGTGTTGTATGTACACTATTTCTAGTGCTCAACTGATCTTTGGACCCGAGTCTTTCAGGTCCGTGTGTAATTTCATGTCTTTGTGTCTCTACGCATCACTCATTTTCTAATGAGATGGCTTTGTATAAATTTGGTCCTTTGGTGAGACCTTTAGTTCCTTGGGGTCAAAACATGTTGATAATATTGTCGTACAATATATATTCATAGTACTATCCTGCTGTGAACTACACCTAGTTTAATAAAAAACTAATTAACACAAATGCCCTCTTTTGCTGCTATAATAGCAGTCATATACTTAGCCTTTTGTTGTAGTATCTATCACAATGTCTTAACTTTGGAACTCATCCAAATCCATTATGGAACTTACTTTCCATTATATTGTGCCACCCTTAGTTTAGATTGAGATAAACTTAATTTGTACTTTGTGACAAAACTAGTATCAATTTAATACTTTTACAATGAACTAACCATCTATTTGTCACTTCTACAAAAATAATATATTCTTAGTTCTTCTAAAAGATCATAAGAATATCTTTACTATCATCCAATAATCATCTTATGAATCATTCTGGTATATGCTCATAACATTTAGAGCATAGGACATATCTAGATGTGTACATATCATAATATGATTGAAAAATATTCTTTGTGATTTCATTCATCAAGTATCAATCAATACTTGAATCTTTGTTTCACTTACCAAGTGTCGATACACTTGAATTTCGATTTAATCCTTTCTGTGTGGAAAGAACCTTTCTTGACATTTCCATATTGAACTTATTCAATATCTCATCTATGTACATTTGGCATAACCATATTAGCATCTCAATCTATCCATATAGATATTGATACCAAATATTCGGGTTTTGCCTAAGTCTTTCATCAAAAATGAAATTCTTAACTTGTGTTAATAAAAATACATCATTTCCAATCAACAATATGTCTTCCATAGAATGTATTAGAAACATGTCTTAGCGCTCCCACTTAATTTCTTGCAAATGCAAGCATCTTCATCATTGTCACATCCCAAAATATTCCAAATTTTGAAATGTGAAAAATAAGTAAACAAAAGAAATAATTGTTGAAATTTAGGGTGAAAAGAAACTTTTTGCTTCTAAATGGAAACATCAAAACCCTTCTTGAACAAATATGAATGAAAAGAGAATCTAATTTTTTTTCAAATCAAGTGAAATGCAATCATCAAAGAATGTATCTTGAAATTTAAACATTTGAAAAGAAAACCAAAACCCTAAACCCTAATGGAATAAATCATTTCCAAGATCTATCTAAGACTATGGATTTGATCCATATAAAAATTCAGCAACAAACATTTATAAATGATCAAAAATGATAGTCAAAAATATTATAAAACCATAGAAATTGGTTTCATTTAATTTGGAGCCATGGATAAAAACTTATGAGTTTAATAAGATAAAAGGAAATAATTTTCAAGGCTAATAAAGCTCCTAGCTAAAATCCATACCAATTTGTGAGTAAAATAATCCTAAAAGGATTTTAAAAGGACAAATAAATATTAAATAAAATCATACAAATTGGAATCACCAATTTTGGATCTATAAATAAAAAGATATGGATTTTATAAGGCAAAGAAAGAAATAAATAAATAAATAAATAAGAAATATTTAAAAGACAAATTAAATCTTGGCCAAATCCATAAACAAATGAAAGATATTGAATAATAAAAGAAGAAAAGGTTTATTTAAATAAAATCATTAGGATTAAACAATATCCAATTTTATTTAAATAAAAACAAATTGCCTAAACTAAATAATAATAAAATTATTTAGAAGACAATATAAACCTTGAATTAAATCCATAAGCAAATGGAACAAAGATAATTCAAATCCAAATAAAATAAAGGGATAAAGAATATTCAAATAAAATTATATGAGATTAAACCATATTGAAATTATATTTAAATAAAAACAAAATCCCTAATGTAAATGATTAATTAAATCATGATAAAATAATAAATTGGAAATGGCCTCAACGGAATAAAAGTTATTTAATTAACTTAAAAGGTATAAAATAATTATTTCAATAAAATTAATATGGGTTTAAAACCATATTTGATTTTGTTTGAATAACAACAAATGCCCAAATTAAATGAACATTAAAATTATATTAAAATATTTTATATAATTCAAAGTGAATTATTTGCACTAATGAATAAATAAAAACTACTGAAAAAGGTTTGGTAAAAATTGGAATTCAAATAGAAGTTTGAAAACATATTTAAAACCCTATTTAAATAAAGACAAAGGTCTATTTTAAATAAATATTTAAACCTTATGAGAATATAAGAAATATTATAAATGAATTGTTAAACCACACTATATAAACAGAATGGAAACCCTACTGAAAGTTTAGAAAAAGATTTGAAAAGAAATCTAAATTCAAATGAGGTTTGAATTCAAAACAGAAAATCAAAATAGAAAAAAAAGAAAAAGTAATAGAAAAGAAAAAATGAAACAGACCCAGTAGCCCACTAACCCCATCCCAATCTGGCCCAGCGAAGCCACCTCCCCCTCTCTCCCCGAACCGTTATTTTCTCATACGCAAACATACCCACTTAGCCACTGACCACGTGGACCCATGCCACATCAGCATCATCGTCTCCACCCCGCAACCTGTTCCCCATTTCCTTCCCGGCCGTTTCTGCCGTTGAATCCTCGCTTCAATTCGTTTGAATGCGCCAGTAATTCCGCCCTATGACCATGCCTTCTTAATTGCCCCTCTCTCCTCTGTCTTTTACCCAGTTACCACCCCATGAGAGCCCCCAGGCTGCCCCTGTCTTCGGCAAGCTCCGGTAAGGATTCCGGCGAGCTTGACCCTCCCCTTACCCCCTAGTGCACGCGAGATCACTCCCCATCGACGTGCGCACCTGCCAGCACCTTCCCCTTGCCCGCACGCACCCCAAAGGCTCAACAACAACGTCATCGTCGACTGCTTCAACTCTTGCCACCGTCGACTGCTTCAACTCTGGCGAGATGTTGCCGATGATTCATCACGACCCTTGCCCTCTGGTAGGTCCCCTCGCAACCTCTGCAACCGTGTGCATATCCCTGACATGTTGCCTTGCCTTCTTACGCCCCAGGATCTCGCCCCCGACAACGACAGTACATGCCCGACGCCGATGCTAGCTCCAGCGAGGAATCGCCATTAGCTCTGTGCGCCCCTGTCCCTCCTGCGGCCACCTTGAGCATCACCGTGACCCTGTGAACCCGGTGAGCCTTTCCCCTCCCTTCCTCGGTTCCTAGTTCGACGACAACGTCATTGCCTGAGCGCGCCGCCGCTCGCCATCGCCCAGCGCCGCCAGATCTTGGTTGTTTCGCTATGAGCCGTTAGATCACGATCCTATGGGCACGATAGAATCACTAAATGAAGAGGTACGCAATGATCTGAACCGCATAGATCTAATTAGATCCAATGGCTATAACTGCTTGATCCAGCCGAAGCGGTACACGCCAGTTAGATCACGCCATGTGGCCCAGACTCTGTTTTAAAAACCAGATTTGTTCTATTATAGATTTGATTTTGTAAAATTCATAACTTTTAATCTACACATCCAAATTTTCAAATTTTATATCACTGGAATCAAGAAAAAGAATACTTTTCAACCATGCCCTTTGTTTAGTGTTTTGCTTCTGTAAAAGTAGATGTTTTTGTAGAAACATTATTAGGTCTATTTAAAGGTTATAAAATTTATTCTAAAAATGTTTTAGGGTAAAATCTTTTGCAAATCTGTTGTTTTGAACCTAATGACCATAAAAACCAACTTGTGGATTTAAAAGTATATTTTGTGAAACTAAGGAATTTTTCCTTGAATAAAAGCATTTCTAGTAGAATAAAATTATTGATTATGTCTTAAAAATAGTTTTTGAGTAAAACCTTTTGCAAATGAGTTTAATTAAACTCTCTGACCCTAAACACTAAGTTTTGGATTTAAAAATGTATTTGATGAACCCTAGAAAAATTATTACTTTGTTTAAAGGTAATTCTAGCAAAATAAAAATATTGCTTTGATTTTAAAATGGATTTGGGTGAAACCTCTTGCAAATGGATTAGTCTTAAACACTTTGACCTTAAAAAACTAACATTTGTGTTCAAAAATATATTTGGCAAACACTAGAAATTATTACTTTGATTTAAATCATTTCTAGAAAAACAAAAATGATTTAAATGACCATTTTTATAACTTGATTTTAAATGGCTTTTCCACTTTTATAAATGACCAATTGGTGTTTTAAAATGTTTAAAACCTATTAGGAACCACCTTTCCAAATAAAACAATCTTTTTGCATGCTTACATGCATTGTTTTGTTTTCTTTATTTTATATGGTGAATTGTTTGAATGCTAGATTGAATTTTTGCCTTGATTGAATTGTTGTGAAATTTGAAGAGTGTGACTATTGCAAGATCAAGGAGTGAATCTATATTCTCTACTAAAAAAAGGCAAGTGGTGCTATGCCTTGGGAAATCCTAGCAGATGATGCCTGAGTAGAATTTTCCTAATTTAAGATCCCTACTACTATCATGCTTAGCTTAGCTAATAGAAAACAAGGGTGGATTATATTCATGCTATGAAATATTTCTAAGTCAATGACTTGTGTTTTGTTTAATAAAACATCTATGTGAATGAATAACCTGGGTGGAATGGTGTGAAAGGATTATGTTTAGTGGTTACACAGGGCCCCATATTCATGGCCTACCCTAGTGTATCTCACTTGTGGAAAGCCACCCAGGAACAAAGAGATTTGAGATGTCAAATGTTGAGAAGCTTCAAATGCAACCACATGGCAATATGGGCTCTGCCTGGATCATATAGGTTGCAATAACTTAGTCACATGGACACAAGGTGGTAGGGGGTGATAGGTTGGGAACGCGTCCATTTTGGTCTAAGGGAAGGCTTCTGAAATATCTTGTCTCGATGCATGTCGAGTCTTGTGGGGAAAGTGCACCACCTCTCGAGAGAGTAAAATCTAAGTACTTAGCCATGTCCCGGCAATGGACAATTTGAGCATCAAGACATGGAAGCTATCAAGGATCTCCTCATCCCAATTTCTAAGTTAAAAACTTGTGGTTAAACAAGGGTAAATGATCACCAATGTCTACTGGTAGTTCCTTGGGTGATTTTGACAAATAAAAACTTAGTGCTTTCAACTTATAAGGAAAATATTATTCTGAGCAATGCAAACCTTAGCTCCACTTAGCCAAATGCATATAGATGATAGATACCACTATTCTACCATAGTATCACTTGCCAATAAAATTCAAATGTATTGACCCTTGTGGCTGTAACTTATTATGTTGTAGGTTTGTTTGATGTTAGTGACGTGTGTTGAATAGGATTACAAGTCTATAACCAACATGATTTCCTGTGGCACTTTGAAGATGAAGGACTCCATGCTATATAGATATTTCTGCTGCATTGTAATGAGATAGCCAAATGAGCTATGTAAGATGTAATGAATTATTTTATTCCTGGTTATAAAGTTGTATTATGACCTTTGTTTCTTGATATTACATCTTAAACTGTGGATGCTAACTATTGATCCAGGGACTAGCATTGTAAACACAGGGATCTCTTCCTTATCAGGTTGGGACCTCTACAGATGGTATCAGAGCACTGTGTTGCCTGTAGGATTGTAACCCTAGGATTGGACAAAACCCCTTAGAAAAATAGGAGTTTTATTTGTTCAAAACATATTTACAAACAATCTTTTAAACTCTTTCCTCAACCTTTTTGTTTTGAATCTACATCTCTTCTATTTCAACTTGATGGACAAAACCTCAACATGAGCAAAGTCTTCAACATGAGCAAAGACTTCACCATCACCAATGACTCCAGCTTTAGTTTCATCAAGGACTTCAACTTGGACATCACTAAGGACTACAATCGTCCTTATCAGTTTCATCATGGTGAAGATCCATGGACTAGCATTGTAAACACAGGGATCTCTTCCTTATCAGGTTGGGACCTCTACAATCGTCTCCGATGAAATTAAAATCTTTTAACAGTTTCATCATGGTGAAGATTCCAACTCCGCTATACTTACTTCAACCATTGAAGTTTGCATATGCTTTTAGCATCCTTTGAATTAATAAAAACCTTTTGGACTGTGTCATGCACACGTCCTAGGTAACCATTCTGTTATAAGAACTTATTTTGTTTATTCAACAACCACATAACAAAATTATATGTAGTGGTTGCTACATTAATCCGTCTAGACTAAATATGCTTAATGAAAGATCAGATCTTGTCATAGTCAACTCTTTGAACATTGTCGTGAACTCTTTCCCGACATGTCGACAATTTCATAGATGTGAAACATCCATGTCTATTTCTTTATAGATCCAAATAGGACTGTAAGGTCTTGCAACTTTTCAGAGGGTCTTTCAAGTTCAAAGATTGATCTCTCGTGTATGGAACTATCACGAATTTTATGGCTTCAAACCATTTAATGGAGTGAGGTCCCATCATCGCTTCTTTGCATGTAGTCAGATCATCATTGTCAAATAATGATTTAACTCTCAAATCTTGGTATTTGATTGTTTACCCGACCTACTTGGTTTAATAGGAACTTAGAGCTTCGTGTCCACAATCTTTGAGGCACGTGAGCCATGAGCATTGTTCCTGCCTTTGGGACACTTCCCTGTGTTGCGAAACTTAGCACATATAGTTAAGGTTCTTTTAACCTTTTCAAAGTTCTACTGTCCTCCCACTTAACTTTTCGTGAAAATTTCCTTCTTAAGAAACTCGACGTCCTAAGCGATAAACACTTTTGTCTTTCAGTGTTTATGGAGGAATACTCAACGATTATCTGAAATAACCTACAAAGACACGCTCATCCGACTTTGGTTGTAAACATTTACTTATGTATAGCAAACCAACGTTTAAAAAAGGACAACTTGGGTTTTACCCCAAACCATAACTCGGATGATGTCATTTCAATGGATCATGATGGAGCTCTTTTCAGTGAAAAAAGCGGTAGTCTCTAAAGCTTTTAATCTTTTAAAATATAGTGCCAGTTTTATATATTACACCTTTGATCTTACCATGTCAAACAAGATTTCATCACATATCTTGAACACTCCAGACTCTTATGGTTTTTTGGGAAATACAAAATCCATGGAATGATTCCTCAAATCTTAGGTGCTATGCTAAACTTGTAACTCAAATATTTTCCTTTATGATCCTCTCATAAATTCTTTATTTTCTTGTTACATTGATTTTGCACTTCATCTTGAAAGTCTTTGAACTTTTCAAATATTTCACACTTCATCCTCATTAAGTAAATATTCAGATATTCGCTCAAATTTTCAGAAAAAACATATGAAGTTGAAATCCATCGCTCTAGACTACACATGATGGACTTCATACATCTATATGTACAAGTTCCAATAAGCTAGTCATTCGTTCACTTTTTGCCTATGAGCGGAGTTTTAATTATCTCTAGGAATGTTTCACAAGCGTCATTTGATCGAAATCAAAAGACTCCAAAATCCCATCCATATGGAGTTTCTTCATGTTTTCTTTCCAATATAATTTAAACAATGATTTCACTTCCTAAGTGTTCTTTCAATCAATTGTCTTTCAACATTTTTAGCATTTATTTTATGGATGTGATTTATCCAACGACATTTGTAAATTATCCATCTTTTATGGATTACGACAATTATTTGAACAACCCTTTTGTTCTCATAATCCCCGATAAAACAAATCTTGAAGGCAAGCTTTTATGTCAACGAGAAACACATCAACACTTTATTTGTTCTCGATGAACATCATCACATATTCTCTTGCTAGTTACTTAGGCCATTGCAGTTCATGAATTGTGTTATTTCGTATGACGATTCACACCAACAAATTCAGTATCCAATAATCAAGAACTACATTGTTTAACAGGCAAAGAATACAGCCATAACACATATATCCTCTATATACTTAAGCTGAACAATTCTAGTATTTTCTTTTCTGCCATATATTTCTGAGATTCTCTTTCAGTATTTCCTTTTCCGTTTAAAAGAATCTATCTACATCAATAGTGTAGCCATACATATGACACATAGTCCAAATCATGTATAGTTTAAATACCAATGTCTTTGCACTTGCACTTTGAAGTATATCACCATCATCAAATACTTGGTGTTCTTTCAAATTCCATTCTTTAGTAATCTTTTAGTGTAGTAAACATTTTACCTACATCAAATATTCACCTTTATCATGGAACTATTCATGATCAAGCTACTTTATCTTATAACGGTGAATCGCGAGTATAATGTTGCTCTCCAAAACTTTTGGAGGATTAGGACGACAAGCGTATCCAACCTGTTGCAAATTCTCATCAAATATGAGAACATAAACTTTGACTTATTATACTCTCTCATGTTGCAACCAAAACATTGTTTTTGAAACAACTCTTTCAGCTCCTAGATAACCTAGATATTAAAACAATCTTTTGAATATCAAGAATCATGGAGACAAACATGATACTTATATACTAACACTAGAATTGTCACTCTTGATTTAATACCAATTATTAAACTTCACGGAGTAACCACAACTTACTGAAAGTTTGCAATAGGACTTTTAAAGTTTAGATTAACACTTCAAAATAATACAATACTAGTTTGTAAAGTAACCAACCAGAATTCTATAGTTCTATTATCTCAATTATAACTAAGCGTAAGGTGGTAAACGGATGCCAATGACTACAACAACTATGCAAATTCACTTTGATTTAATTTATGACCAAAAGTGTTCAACTTTTAATCATATTTCTGTTGAACTCCCACTCAAAACAATATCCCTCGCATTGTTTTATTGATCACATGAACCAAATCCACTACACCAAGTCCGATCATCACGTGACATGATGTAGTTTCAAAGGAAAACAATCATCATGTTCATCATATCATCTATATGACTCATGCTTTACCTTTCGGTATTCCGTGTTCCGGGACCATGTTTGTACATGCTAGGCTCGTCAAGATTTAACCTTAGTTTCCACATGAGCAAATCCGGCTTGCTCCCGTTGTATACGTCATAGAATCTAACACACCCGATCATCATGTGGTGCTTCGAAACAACGAGTCTTGGAAACAGTGCCTACTAAGGACGAACACTTTATAACTTGATATTTTGTGAGAGGGATCATCTTATAATGCTACCGTCGTGATCTAAGAAATACAAGATGCATAAAAGGATTAACATCACATGCAATTCAAAATATGGGATATGATATGGCCTTTCTTCTTGTGCTTTTGATCTCTATCTTCAAGCACTAACATGATCTCCATCATCACCGGCATGGCATTGTAACATCCCAAAAATATTAAACTTAGATCATCAAATGCTAATCATCAAAATTAGGGTTAACAAAAAACTTTCCCAACTAAAAATATGAAAGCATTCATATGTGTGTGTATTCAAAATTTGGATTCTTTTGAATTGCCATGGTTCTGTGTTTCATTGCTTGTAAAATGATTCTTAGGTGAAATAAACATCATATAAACAATCCACAAACTTTTCCTAAAGACAAACAACTCAAAATAAACAAATGAAGTGAATGGTCATTTTTGCCAAATTAACTCTCATGCCTACTTTAGCTATCCCTAGTTTTCAAAACTCAACAGAAACATTTGTGGATCTTTGCAACCCTTGTTAGTACTCATAATAAGGTACCAAGGACCACTTTGTGATCTTCCAAAAACATTCAAATGCTCAGTTTAAATGACAGTTTAAAATTGAATCTATCTCATATGGGAAGATCCCACTATTTAAAAAACCACTCAAACAAGCTCAATTTTCAAAACCCAAGCACCCACAGAATCCTCAGCACATGCCTAGCACACCCACCAAAAATCTTTCCAAAATTCAAAAGCAAGTTTCTTGCGGCCATTTCATCAAAGAGCTTGCAGACTCAAATCAAACAAATCACAAACACTATTGTGTGCAGTAAATTGGGCCTAACTTGTTCCCTCTCTGGTTTCAACTAGTATTTAGTAGATCATATAGCTCATTTGTAAACATCTAGCACCAGTGTAAGCTTGCCTTACCATCAATGGTGAGCAGGCCGAGCCACCCCATTGTCATCGGCCAGCTAGTAGCAACCCTAGCCTTACCAACCTTTTCTAGGAGGTAGCCAGCACCTCACCGCCACCCACTGCCCCCTCCCCAAGCAAGTGCAAGCCGTGGACCACTAGGAACGCCGCGCGCCCAGTGCCACTACGACATGCCGAGCCTACCCTAGAGCACCGCACTCGGCACGCGTGCACACGCCGCCCCTCGACCGCAGCCCGTGCCTACCGCTTCGTCGTGATCCCAGGAACACGCCAGACACCCCCATTCACCGCCCCATGCCTCACAACCACCGCTCGCTGTTGAAGACGCCGCCTCGGCCGCGCAGAGCACCGCACGTTCCCGACCGATTGCCACCGCCCCTAAGCGTGCATTTAAGCTCTAGAGCATCGCTAGGAGACCACCCGTTGACCGCCAACCTCAGCCATGCCGCTAGCCGCTCGTAGCCATGTCGCCACCGTCGCCTGCCCATCCCTCTCGGTCTCGCCGTCGAGCCTATAAAAGTAGGGAACCCCCAACCGTTTGAAGCACACCATTCCACTCCCCTCACCTCACTGATCGTTCCACCCTCTATGTCACATCCCAAGATTTTCCAAATCTTGTAATGTGAAAAATAAATGAATAAAATAAAACTTTGTTGATTTTCAGGGCTAGAAGAAACTTTTGAATCCAATTGGGAATCTTCAAACCTATTTTGAACAAATAAATCCTAAAGGGATTAAAAAGATAAATATTTAATAAAGGAAAAATAAAAATATTTTATTACTACTTTGAAATCTTTTTATAAAAGGATTTGGTTCTCAAAATGAAAAGAAATATTTTTATTTTATAAAAGCCAAATTAAACCTTGGCCAAGACTTTGAAACAAAAAGTTTTGCTTTGATTAAAATAGTAGAGGTTTATTTAAAATAAAATAAAAGGGACTTAAATATCCAAGTTTTTATTTATAAAAGTTTTACTATTTCTAAACCATCAAAACTTGTGTTTAAAATAAGTTTTCCAAGTGTTTATAATTTCCAAATAAAACCTACTGAATGGTTTTGGTACTATTTTAGTTTTCAAAATAAAGATTTCAATAAAACAAATCCTATTTGAATTAAATGAATAAGGTCTATTCATTTAATTGGTATTGGACCCTAAAATAAAATGTTATTTTTATTTTAAACAAGTATTTCAAGTATCTTATATTTTCAAATAAAACCTACTGATTTGGTTTTGAAAGTGTTTGGATCTCAAATGAGGATTTTATTAAATAAATCAAACCCTATTTGATTAAATAAATAAAGGTCCATTTTACTTATTTAATGAATGGATCCTAAAATGAATGAAAATATTATTTTATTTTGGAATGTTGGTTTATGTTGATAAACAGAACCAAGTTCAAAGTTGTGAAGTATGGTGATTGTTTGAATGTTTGAATAATTGATTGAAATTCAAAACAGAAAATAGATTTGGAAAAAGAAAAAGATTTCAGACAGAAAAATAGAGCAGCCCAACCAACTAGGCCCAACAGCCCATTCCAGCCCAGCTCCCCTCCCCGAAGCGTTCTCTTTTCCACTCAGAACCGCACCCACACAGGAACTGACCGGTGGACCCAACTCCCTTTCTTTCTCTAACGCTGACAAGACGACCCCACGCCACATCATCGTCTCCTTCACCCCCCCCCCCCCCCGCAGACCAGTTCTTCTCCTCGCCGTTTCTGCCAAATTTTCGCCAAGTAAATTCGTCATAAACGCTGCAGCAAATACACCCGCGTTTACTCTCGTTAACTCGCCTCTCCCTCCTCTCCATTTTCCCTCTGGTTCCAGCTCCTCTCCGCCCAAGTGCTACTCCAATTGGTCGCTACAACCTCACCAACTCCGACGAGGTCCTGCTCGAATTCCGGCGGAACCCGACAACCCCACTACCTAGGGAGCACACGAGCGAGCTCACCAGCACCAGGCGTACCTCCCAGTGGCCGTATCCCACTAGCGCACGCCCCAGAACGTTGCCCTCGACGACACCAGCACGCCACCACCTCCTTCTCCAACTCCGGCGGCATCTACAGGTGATACCAGACTTCCTCTTCACCTCCCTGTGATGCACACATACTCGCCTCCCTCTGGCGAACCTAATGGTGCAATCTACTGGTCTTAGGGCGCCCCCTATCCTCTCCCTCGACGACCTCCTGAACCGCCCGAAGCCCAGCTCATCTCCGGCGAGCGATTGCCGTCCACCCCGAGCGCCTCTTCGACGGAGACGACCACGTTGAGCACCAGCATTCCACGGCGATCACTGTGAGCATCTCCCCACCCTCCTTTGCTTACTGTACCGCCGGCGCCGTCATCGACTGGCCGCTCCGCCGCCAGCCACCGCCGCAGCGCCGCTAGTTTAGGGTCGAGCTCACAGCAGCCGTCCGATCTTGATCCGGTGGATAGGACAGAAAGTAGAGCGAAGCGGTAAGAGGGAAACTGAGCCGTGCGATATCAGTTAAAATCAACGGCCTGCGTCGCCTGATCCGCACGGACCGTTTTCGACGAATCAGAGCGCGCCGCGTGTCACTGGGTGATCTGAAATAGAATTTGAAATCAGAATTAGATGCCATTTTGAAACCCTTGTAACTTTCAAACCACACGTCCAAATTTTGCAAACTTTATACCGTTGGAATCAGTGGAACAAACCCTAGCCAACCATGCCCTTAGTTTAGCAAATAGTATCTGTTAGCTTGTTGGTTTTTGCAGAAACATTTGTATGCTTGTTAAGGATGTAAAAATTGTTTAAAAATGAAATTGGGGATAAAATCTTTGGCAAATGGTGCATTTTGAACCTACTGACCATAGGAAACACTTTGTGGTTTCAAAAATGAATTTGGTGAAACAAAAGAATGATTCTTTGATCTAAAACCATTTCTAGTCAAATAGAAATGTGGTTTATTTATTGAAAATGGTTTTGGAAGAAAAACTTTTGGGAAATGTTTTGTTTTAAACTCTCTGACCCCAAACACTAAGTTTTATGGTTTGAAAACATATTTGGAGAACCCTATAGATTAATGCCCAAGTAAAAATATTTTTACACCACATAAAATGATACTTTGTTTTGAAAATGGGTTTTGAGGTGAAACCTTTAGCAAATGACTTTGCCACTTTACAAAATGACCAATAGGTGTTTTCAAATGTTTATGACCCATTAGGAACCACTCTTTCAAACAAAACAAAGCTTGGCATGCTTGCATGCATTACTTTGACTTTGTCATTTTATGTGTTGTTTTGCTTGATTGGTAGATTGAGTTTGTGCCTTGTTTGATTGGATTGTAGTGACTTGAAGAGTGTGATTGTTGCAAGGACAAGGAGTGAACCCATACTCTACCAAAAAGGCAAGTGATGCTTCATACTTTTTATCCCATTACTTTCATTATGCATTAGTGATTTTCTCTAAGTAAAACTTGCATGAATTTTGCTAAGTATGAACCTTGCTATAGGAAAACCTAGTAGATGAATCCTTAGTAGGATTTTCCTAAGTTAAGATTCCTACTACTATCAAGCTTAGCCTAGCTAATAGAAAACATGGGTGGAAAATATATTCACACTATGGAAAAATCTCTAAGTCTGAGGACTTATGTTTTTGTTTAATAAAACAACTAAGTTAATGAATCACCTGGTGGGTGGAATGGAAGGATTGGTTTATGTTGAGTGGTTACACAAGGCCATGGACTTGGCTTGTGTATCTCACTTGTGGTATGCCACCCAGGAACAAAGAGATTTGAGATGTCAAATGTTGAGAAGCTTCAAGTGCAACCACTTGGCAATATGGGATCTGCCATGATCATATAGGTTGCAAGAACTTAGCCATATGGATAGTGGGTGGTAGTGTTTGATAGGTTGGAGCGCGTCAATTTTGTTCTAAGGGAAAGCTTCTGAAAGATCTTGTCTTGGGAAACCAATTCTTGTGGGGAAAGTGCACCACCTCTGCAGAGTGTAAAATCTAAGTACTTAGCCATGTCCCTGGTAAAGGACAATTTGAGCATCAAGACATGAAAGCAATCAAGAATCTCATCATTCAAATTTCTAAGTTAAAACTTGTGGATTGAACAAGGGTTGTTTGAAATATTCAATCTTTGATTGAGAGATGCCTTGGTTAAAGGATCTTCAATCTTTGATTGAGAAGAATGATTTTGTCAAAGCAAAAACTTAGTATTTTCAAATGTTAAGGAAAAATCTATTTTGAGCAATGCAAGCCTCAACTCCACTTAGCCAAATGCATATAGAAGATAGGCTCCACTATACTACCATAGTATCACTTGCCAATGCAATTCAAATGTATTGACCCTTGTGGCTGTAACTTGTATGTTGCAGGTTTGATTGATTTTAGTGAAGATTGATTGATTAGGATTACAAAGTCTACAACCAACATCTGCCTGTGGCACTTTGAAGATGAAGGACCCCATGACTATAGTTATTCCGCTGCAATGTAATGTAATAGCCAAATGAGCTATGTATGATGTAATAAAAGTATGTTCTTCCTGGTTATAAAGTTATATTATGACCTTTGTTTCTTCATATTACATCTTAACTGTGGATGCTAGCTATTGATCCAGGGACTAGCATTGTAAACATAGGGGGCTCTATCTTATTAAAGATTGGAACCTCTACAGATGGTATCAGAGCATTGTGTTGCCTGTAGGATTTGTAAACCCTAGGATTGGACAAAAACCCTTAGAAGAATAGGAGTTATATTTTGATCCAAAACCTATTTACAAAAACACTTGTAAACTCTTTCCTCAACCATTTTGGTTTCAACTCTACTTCTCTTCTATTTTCAACTTGGTGGAAAAACCAACCCCATGGCCAAAGACTACACCATGTGCAAAGGACTTCTTCAACATCTTCAACTCTAATGACTTCAACTTCTTCAACTCTAATGACTTCAACATCTTCAACATATTCCCCAAGGACTTCCAACTTGGATATCACCAAGGACCACAAGTGAGACAAGGAAATCTTGCTCGAGATTTAGAGACTGAGGGAATGCAAAAGTTAGAAGGAGCCTACATCATTTGAAGTATTGTGACCAAGAGTTTTTCTCAAGAAAACCATGTTCTCATGCAAAGAAGAATCAACCAAGAAGGATAGAAAGATCACAAGTGAACCATATAGATGGACCACCATATTTAGTTAAGTCAAACACACCAACTTATGTGGTGTAACAAAAATATTTTGTTGCCTAAAAGTGTGCTTGAACTTTGTTGTTTGATTGAAAAGTTGTTTGTGAATGCTTGCACATTGTTTGTGTGAATTGTGATGTGTGTGGCTAGAAATATTTCCTTAGAAATATCTTGCCTATTCTAATCTCCCTTCAACCCAAACAGATGACTACTCCAAGAGACTCCAACATCAAGGTGGATGACAACAGCAACAACCAAAAGGACAACATGAGAGACATTATAGCAACCCAAAACCAGTTGAGCCAAGAGACAACTCAGCTTTTAGCCAACAACAATGGACTAGACCCAGCCATACAAAGGATTTTGAAACTTCAATCCCAAATGTTGCAAGGATTGGTTACTCAAATGATCAACATGGGAGAAAACTTTTCCCAAAGAGCTATGGACAACAAGGATGACAAAGATGCTATTCTAGAAGGAACCCAAGCTAGTAATACTTATGGATACAAGGACCATGCATCCAAAGAACATGAAGAACAATGCCTCAAGAAGAGAGAAAGATCTCCCACCTATGAAGAACATGAACTAGAAGAACTCCTAGCTTTGGAGAGACCCAAAAAGAAGAAGAAAGACAAAAGCCAGTTGTAGTGTTACAACTGCAAAGAGATGGGACACTATGCCAGTGAATGCCCAGAAAAGAAGAAGAGCCAAGAAGACAAACAAAAGCTAGTGAAACCCAAGATGAGGAAGGATATTAGCCAAGTGATGTGCAAACACTGCAAGGAGTTAGGACATTATGCATCATATTGTCCAGAGAAGCCACCTCAAGACATCAAACTTATAACATGTTTCAAATGCAAGGAACTAGGCCACTATGCAAGCAATTGTCCAGAAAAGATGAAGAACAAGTTAAACAAGTCTATGAAGGATCTCAACCTTGGTCCATGAGTCAAGCATGGAAACAAAGGACTCAATGCAAATGTTTGCTTAGAGAAGTTTTCCCAGGATCCCAAGAAGGACAATGTGTAATTTTTGTCTGAAAATTTTTAAGGGTGGTAGTACCCTAGTTGTTTTGAACCTGCCTGTAACCCTATCCTTCCCAAATCTCGGGACGAGATTTATTTTAAGGGTGGTAGCCTGTCACATCCCAAGATTTTCCAAATCTTGTAATGTGAAAAATAAATGAATAAAATAAAACTTTGTTGATTTTCAGGGCTAGAAGAAACTTTTGAATCCAATTGGGAATCTTCAAACCTATTTTGAACAAATAAATCCTAAAGGGATTAAAAAGATAAATATTTAATAAAGGAAAAATAAAAATATTTTATTACTACTTTGAAATCTTTTTATAAAAGGATTTGGTTCTCAAAATGAAAAGAAATATTTTTATTTTATAAAAGCCAAATTAAACCTTGGCCAAGACTTTGAAACAAAAAGTTTTGCTTTGATTAAAAAAGTAGAGGTTTATTTAAAATAAAATAAAAGGGACTTAAATATCCAAGTTTTTATTTATAAAAGTTTTACTATTTCTAAACCATCAAAACTTGTGTTTAAAATAAGTTTTCCAAGTGTTTATAATTTCCAAATAAAACCTACTAAATGGTTTTGGTACTATTTTAGTTTTCAAAATAAAGATTTCAATAAAACAAATCCTATTTGAATTAAATGAATAAGGTCTATTCATTTAATTGGTATTGGACCCTAAAATAAAATGTTATTTTTATTTTAAACAAGTATTTCAAGTATCTTATATTTTCAAATAAAACCTACTGATTTGGTTTTGAAAGTGTTTGGATCTCAAATGAGGATTTTATTAAATAAATCAAACCCTATTTGATTAAATAAATAAAGGTCCATTTTACTTATTTAATGAATGGATCCTAAAATGAATGAAAATATTATTTTATTTTGGAATGTTGGTTTATGTTGATAAACAGAACCAAGTTCAAAGTTGTGAAGTATGGTGATTGTTTGAATGTTTGAATAATTGATTGAAATTCAAAACAGAAAATAGATTTGGAAAAAGAAAAAGATTTCAGACAGAAAAATAGAGCAGCCCAACCAACTAGGCCCAACAGCCCATTCCAGCCCAGCTCCCCTCCCCGAAGCGTTCTCTTTTCCACTCAGAACCGCACCCACACAGGAACCGACCGGTGGACCCAACTCCCTTTCTTTATCTAACGCTGACAAGACGACCCCACGCCACATCATCGTCTCCTTCACCCCCCCCCCCCGCAGACCAGTTCTTCTCCTCGCCGTTTCTGCCGAATTTTCGCCGAGTAAATTCGTCATAAACGCTGCAGCAAATACACCCGCGTTTACTCTCGTTAACTCGCCTCTCCCTCCTCTCCATTTTCCCTCTGGTTCCAGCTCCTCTCCGCCCCAGTGCTACTCCAATTGGTCGCTACAACCTCACCAACTCCGACGAGGTCCTGCTCGAATTCCGGCGGAACCCGACAACCCCACTACCCAGGGAGCACACGAGCGAGCTCACCAGCACCAGGCGTACCTCCCAGTGGCCGTAGCCCACTAGCGCACGCCCCAGAACGTTGCCCCCGACGACACCAGCACGCCACCACCTCCTTCTCCAACTCCGGCGGCATCTACAGGTGAGACCAGACTTCCTCTTCACCTTCCTGTGATGCACACATACTCGCCTCCCTCTGGCGAACCTAACGGTGCAATCTACTGGTCTTAGGGCGCCCCCTATCCTCGCCCTCGACGACCTCCTGAACCGCCCGAAGCCCAGCTCATCTCCGGCGAGCGATTGCCGTCCACCCCGAGCGCCCCTTCGACGGAGACGACCACGTTGAGCACCAGCATTCCACGGCGATCACTGTGAGCATCTCCCCACCCTCCTTTGCTTCCTGTACCGCCGGCGCCGTCATCGACTGGCCGCTCCGCCGCCAGCCACCGCCGCAGCGCCGCTAGTTTAGGGTCGAGCTCACAGCAGCCGTCCGATCTTGATCCGGTGGATAGGATAGAAAGTAGAGCGAAGCAGTAAGAGGGAAACTGAGCCGTGCGATATCAGTTAAAATCAACGGCCTGCGTCGCCTGATCCGCACGAACCGTTTTTGACGAATCAGAGCGCGCCGCGTGTCACTGGGTGATCTGAAATAGAATTTGAAATCAGAATTAGATGCCATTTTGAAACCCTTGTAACTTTCAAACCACACGTCCAAATTTTGCAAACTTTATACCATTGGAATCAGTGGGACAAACCCTAGCCAACCATGCCCTTATTTTAGCAAATAGTATCTGTTAGCTTGTTGGTTTTTGCAGAAACATTTGTATGCTTGTTAAGGATGTAAAAATTGTTTAAAAATGAAATTGGGGATAAAATCTTTGACAAATGGTGCATTTTGAACCTACTGACCATAGGAAACACTTTGTGGTTTCAAAAATGAATTTGGTGAAACAAAAGAATGATTCTTTGATTTAAAACCATTTCTAGTCAAATAGAAATGTGGTTGATTTATTGAAAATGGTTTTGGAAGAAAAACTTTTGGGAAATGTTTTGTTTTAAACTCTCTGACCCCAAACACTAAGTTTTATGGTTTGAAAACATATTTGGAGAACCCTATAGATTAATGCCCAAGTAAAAATATTTTTACACCACATAAAATGATACTTTGTTTTGAAAATGGGTTTTGAGGTGAAACCTTTAGCAAATGACTTTGCCACTTTACAAAATTACCAATAGGTGTTTTCAAATGTTTATGACCCATTAGGAACCACTCTTTCAAACAAAACAAAGCTTGGAATGCTTGCATGCATTACTTTGACTTTGTCATTTTATGTGTTGTTTTGCTTGATTGGTAGATTGAGTTTGTGCCTTGTTTGATTGGATTGTAGTGACTTGAAGAGTGTGATTGTTGCAAGGACAAGGAGTGAACCCATACTCTACCAAAAACGCAAGTGATGCTTCATACTTTTTATCCCATTACTTTCACTATGCATTAGTGATTTTCTCTAAGTAAAACTTGCATGAATTTTGCTAAGTATGAACCTTGCTATAGGAAAACCTAGTATATGAATCCTTAGTAGGATTTTCCTAAGTTAAGATTCCTACTACTATCAAGCTTAGCCTAGCTAATAGAAAACATGGGTGGAAAATATATTCACACTATGGAAAAATCTCTAAGTCTAAGGACTTATGTTTTTGTTTAATAAAACAACTAAGTTAATGAATCACCTGGGTGGAATGGAAGGATTGGTTTATGTTGAGTGGTTACACAAGGCCATGGACTTGGCTTGTGTATCTCATTTGTGGTATGCCACCCAGGAACAAAGAGATTTGAGATGTCAAATGTTGAGAAGCTTCAAGTGCAACCACTTGGCAATATGGGCTCTACCATGATCATATAGGTTGCAAGAACTTAGCCATATGGACAGTGGGTGGTAGTGTTTGATAGGTTGGAGCGCGTCCATTTTGGTCTAAGGGAAAGCTTCTGAAAGATCTTTTCTTGGGAAACCAATTCTTGTGGGGAAAGTGCACCACCTCTGTAGAGTGTAAAATCTAAGTACTTAGCCATGTCCCTGGTAAAGGACAATTTGAGCATCAAGACATGAAAGCAATCAAGAATCTCATCATTCAAATTTCTAAGTTAAAACTTGTGGATTGAACAAGGGTTGTTTGAAATCTTCAATCTTTGATTGAGAGATGCCTTGGTTAAAGGATCTTCAATCTTTGATTGAGAAGAATGATTTTGTCAAAGCAAAAACTTAGTATTTTCAAATGTTAAGGAAAAATCTATTTTGAGCAATGCAAGCCTCAACTCCACTTAGCCAAATGCATATAGAAGATAGACTCCACTATACTACCATAGTATCACTTGCCAATACAATTCAAATGTATTGACCCTTGTGGCTATAACTTGTATGTTGCAGGTTTGATTGATTTTAGTGAAGATTGATTTATTAGGATTACAAAGTCTACAACCAACATCTGCCTGTGGCACTTTCAAGATGAAGGACCCCATGACTATAGTTATTGAAGGGAATATGCCCTGAGAGGCAATAATAAAGTGTTTATTATGTGTATTCCAAGTATATGATAGATGTTTATTTTGCATGCTATAAATGTATTAATACGGAAACATTAATACATGTGTGTTTAATAAACAAACAGAAAGTTACTAGTTATGCCTCTCTCATAAACTAGCTCGTTGATTAACAAGATGATCAAGGTTTCCTGATCATGGACATTGGATGTTGTTAATAACGGGATCACAACATTAGTGTAATGGTGTGATGAACATTCATCCGAAGTATAGCATTACGATCAAAGTCATTGAGTTTATATTGCTATAACAACTTACGAAGTGATCCTAATCCTTAGACCATGAGATCATGTCAATCACTAACACCGGAAGAGTTTCTTGATAACATCAAACGTCACACCATAACAGGGTGATTATAAAGATGGATTCAGAACTAATAAAGTGTTATGTTGAGGCTCATGGATCGAGAGTGGAATTTGTTCATCCCGATGACGGATAGATATACTCTGGGCCCTCTCGGTGATATCACATTGATTAGCTTGCAAGCAAGTGATTTGATCACTAGAATGTTATATCACGGGAACGAGAAAAGAGTGCATGTCGGTAACGAGATCAAACTAGGTATGGAGATACCGATGATCGAATCTCGGACATGTAATATATCGTGAAACAAAGGGATTAAGATACTAGAGTAAAAGGTTCCGACGATCACAAGAAAGTCATCGTTGAATGTGTGGGAGTCAGTATGGGTCTCCAGATCCCGCTTCTGATTATTGATCCGAGAGGGGTCTCGATCATGTCCGCATTATTCACAAACCGTAGGGTGACACACTTAAGAGACACCGACATCCAATTGGAGCAAATGTTTCATGCCGAAAGAATGAACAAGCGCAGGAATTTATTTCACTAGATACCGAAATAGGTTTTCGGGTGAAATTGCATAAAATGGTTATGCATGTGAAATAGAATTCTAGCAAGGGGTTATTTGTGAATGTTTGTCATTAAAGTAATTGACAAAATTCTGAATAAAATAAAAGAGTTTTATTTGATGAGAGTTTGCATTAAATTTGGTGGAAATTTAATGGGAATTTTGAGTGGACTTTTGAGTGGAGGAAATTGAAAGGAGATTTGTGAGTGGAGTGTCCACCCACATGAAGAGGGGAGGGCAAGGGGGCAGCCCCATGCACCGGCCACCCCCTTGGGGTTCCCCCCTCCTCCTATAAAAGGAGCCCCCCTCCTCACTTGTCTCTCACACCTCCTCGTGAAGGATCTCTCTCCCCCTCTAGAATTTATCCCCCATGGTCTCGGACTAGCGAGATACATGTTCCCGGTGGCTATTCGGCAAGAAAGAGTTGTGCTTTCGCTGCATCGCTGGAGCGAGGAGGCGGAGGTTGCTCGATGCCTCGAACGTGTGTGCGAGCACGGATGCGCTGCTGATTTGCGGCGCTAGGACTTCCTCTCGATCTTGAGATCTGCAAGAGATCGTCAACATCAACCACGAGTTGAACTCGTTAAGCTTTGTCGGTCTTCAAGGGTATGTTCTCTACGGATATACATCCGCCCGTTGTTTGTATCTAGTAGATAGATCTTGGTATATAGTTCACATCGTAGGAAAATTTTTGTTTTCTATGCTACGAACCCTACAGTGGTATCAGAGCCGGATCTATGCGTAGATACTTTACACGGGTAGTACACATATGAGTATGTGGGCGATGATGATCATGTTGTTGCTCCTTTGTTGTAATTTTGGATATTGGTGGCATAGTGGGATGAAGCGGCCCGGACAAACTTTACATGTCCTCGCACATGAGACCTGTTCCACGCTTGACATGCAACTAGTTTGCATAAGTGGCTAGCGGGTGTCTGTCTCTCCTACTATAGTCAATATCTATTTTGCAAGCGAGTTGTCAACAATTTGATTATCCTCGTTGTGGTTCATGTTCGTAGGTAAGAACGGTTCTATCTCGAAAGCCCTAAGCCACGTAAAACTTGCAATGGATAAATTAGAGGCGTCTAGTTTAGATTGTTGCTGGGCTAGTGTTATGATATGGTAGTGTTGTAAGTAGAAGTATGAGATGATACTCTTACAACACACATAGCGTGTAAAATCCATAGACCTTGGATTTACACATATAGGTATGATAGTGATCATACCACGATGCACATGATAGAGATCATCTGCGGGAACCATATCATTTCACTAATAAACATATGATGTTTTGATTGCATCTTATATTGCTTGTTTAGCGCTTTGTTAGCATAATAAGATGATCCCTCATTTAAATATCAAGATAAGAATGTGTTCTTCCTTTAGTATGCACCGATTATGTTTTCGTCGCTCCAAGACATCACGTGATGATCGGGTGTTCTTGGATCCACGACCATATTTCGGGTGTAAAACAGTTACACACGCGAATACTAAGGTTCTAACTTGGCGAGCCTAGCATGTACAGACATGGCCTCGGAACACGGACCAAAAGGTTAAGCATGAGTCATATAGTTGATATGATGCCCATTTGATGCTCGCCTTTGAAGCTATACCGACTCACGTGATGATCGGACTTGGTGTAGTGGATTTGGTTCATGTAATCACCAAAAAGGCACGAGGGATGTCGTTTTTGAGTGGGAGTTCATTCGTAATATAGATTAGTTGAACTCAATCTATCATACACTTAGTCTAAACTTTACAAATTCTGTTGTAGATGGCACCACCTGCTTTTAATTTCAATGTGTTCATGGAGAAAGAGAAACTAGCAACGAACGGTAGCAACTTTACCGAATGGGCCATGAATTTGAGGATTATCCTCTCTGCTGCACAAAAGCAATATGTGATAGAAGCGCCGTTAGGACCCCCACCTTTTGATGATGCCCCTGACGAGGAGAAGAATGTCTATCAGACTCGTCAGGAGGACCACAACTTAGTTCATTGCGGCATATTGTATGGGCTAGAGCCAGAACTTCGAAAGCGTTTCGAAAACGGCAATGCATTTGATACAATGGGTGAGTTGAAAATGATTTTCGACACACATGCTGCTGTAGAGAGCTACAACGCTTCAGAAAAGTTCTTTAGCTGCATGATGGAAGAGCACAGCTCCGTTAGTGAGCATGTACTCAAGATGTCGGGTTACGCCGATAAGCTTGTGTCCTTGGGAATATCGATTCCCATTGACTTAGGCATCCATCGTGTTCTACAGTCTCTGCCACCTAGCTATAAGAGCTTCGTGATGAACTATAATATGCAAGGCATGAAGAAGTCTCTCCCCGAGCTTCTGTCAATGCTTAAAACTGCAGAAGTGGAGATCAAAAAGGAACATCAAGTGTTGATGATCAATAGGAACACTGGTTTCAAGAAAGACAATAAGGGAAAACGGAAGGGAAGTAAGGGCAGCAAGCCTGTTGCCGCGCCTGAAAAGAAACCCCGAGTTGGACCTAAGTCTGATTCCGAGTGCTACTATTGTAAGGGGACTGGCCACTGGAAGCGCAACTGCCCCAAGTATCTGGCAGACAAGAAGGCCGGCAAGGCAAACAAAGGTATATATGATATACATGTTATTGATGTGTACTTGACTAGTGCTCGCAGTAGCACCTGGGTATTTGATACCGGTTCAGTTGCTAATATTTGTAACTCGAATCAGGGGCTGCGGAACAAGCGACCGCTAGCAAGGGGTGAGGTCAAGATGCGTGTCGGCAATGGATCAAACGTTGATGTGATCGCCGTCGGAACGCTGCCTCTCCACTTGCCGTCGGGGTTAGTTATAAACTTGAATAAATGTTATCTGGTGCCTGCACTGAGCATAAACATTGTATCTGGATCGTGTTTGATGCGAAGTGGTTATTCATTTAAATCCGAGAACAATGGTTGTTCCATTTATATGAATGAAATATTTTATGGTCATGCACCGATGATGAATGGTTTATTTCTATTAGATCTCGATGATAATGTTACACATATTCATAATGTTGATGCTAAAAGGATTAAACTTAATGATGATATATCCGCATATATATGGCACTGCCGTCTAGGTCATATTGGCGTTAAACGCATGAAGAAGCTCTATTCGGATGGACTTTTGGAATCACTTGATTATGAATCATTTGATACATGTGAGCCATGCCTTATGGGCAAGATGACTAGAACGCCGTTTTCCGGTTCAATGGAACGGGCGACAGATTTATTGGAAATTATACATTCTGATGTATGTGGTCCAATGAGTGTGTCGGCGCGACGTGGATATCGTTATTTTGTTACTTTCACGGATGATTTGAGTAGATACGGTTATATCTACTTGATGAAACACAAGTCTGAAACCTTTGAAAAGTTCAAGGAATTTCAGAATGAAGTGGAAAATCATCGTAATAGAAAGATCAAATTTCTACGGTCTGACTGTGGAGGTGAGTATCTAAGTTACGAGTTTAGCACTCACATGAAAGAGTGTGGAATTGTTTCACAACTCACACCTGCCGGAACACCACAGCGAAATGGTGTGTCGGAACGTTGTAATCGTACTTTATTAGATATGGTTCGATCTATGATGTCTCTGACGGACTTGCCGTTGTCTTTTTGGGGTTATGCACTAGAAACTGCCGCATTCACTTTAAATTGGGCACCATCTAAATCCGTTGAAAAGACACCGTATGAATTGTGGTTTGGAAACAAACCTAAGCTGTCATTTCTTAAAGTTTGGGGATGCGATGTTTATGTGAAGAAACTTCAACCGGATAAACTCGAACCCAAAGCGGAAAAATGCGTCTTCATAGGATACCCTAAAGAAACTATTGGGTATTCCTTCTATCACAGATCCGAGGGCAAGGTTTTTGTTGCCAAGAATGGATCCTTTCTAGAGAAAGAGTTTCTCGCGAAAGGTGTGAGTAGTCGGAAGGTAGAACTCGAAGAGGTTGTGGAACCTTCTCTTCAAAGTATGGCGAGTAGCGCAGCGCCGGAAGTTGTTCCGGAGTTGGCTCCACCTGTTGAAGAGGGAACTAATGATAATGATCATGAAACTCCGAAAGAGAGTACTACCGAACCTCGCAGGTCAAACAGGACGCGTGCAGCTCCCGAGCTGTACGGAAATCCTGTCATGAATTTCATGGTTGATGAAAATGATGACCCTGCGACGTATGAAGAAGCGATGATGAGCCCGGATTCCAACAAATGGTTAGAAGCCATGAAATCCGAGATGGAATCCATGTATGAAAATCAAGTTTGGAACTTGGTGGAATTACCTCACGACCGAAAGGCCGTGGAGAACAAATGGATTTTCAAAAGGAAAACTGATGCTGATGGTAATGTGACCGTCTATAAAGCTCGACTTGTCGCAAAGGGGTTTCGACAAATTCAAGGAGTTGACTACGATGAGACTTTCTCTCCCGTAGCGATGCTAAAGTCAGTTAGGATTATGTTAGCAATTGCTGCATATTTCGATTATGAGATATGGCAGATGGATGTCAAAACCGCGTTTCTCAATGGTAATATTGAAGAAGAGTTGTATATGATACAACCAAAGGGTTTTGTCGATCCTAAGGATGCTAACAAGGTGTGCAAGCTTCAGCGATCCATCTATGGATTGAAGCAAGCATCACGAAGTTGGAATCTCCGCTTTGATGAGGTGATCAAAGAGTTTGGATTTGTCCAAACTTATGGAGAATCTTGTATTTACAAGAAAGTGAGTGGGAGCAATGTGGCATTTCTGATATTATATGTGGATGACATATTATTGATCGGAAATGATATAGAACTTTTAAACAGTGTTAAAAGTTTTCTAAACAGCAAATTTTCAATGAAGGACCTAGGTGAAGCGTCATACATATTAGGCATAAAGATCTATAGAGATAGATCTAGGCGCCTAATAGGGCTATCGCAAAGTACATACCTTGATAAGATTTTAAAGAAGTTTAAAATGGACGGAAGTAAGAAGGGGTTCTTACCTATGTTGCAAGGCAAGACATTGAGTAAGACTCAAAGTCCGGCTTCGGCGGAAGAAAGAGAGATAATGGACAAAGTCCCCTATGCTTCAGCCATAGGCTCTATAATGTACGCCATGCTATGTACAAGACCGGATGTGGCACATGCTATTAGTTTGACTAGTAGGTACCAATCGGATCCAGGTTCGGAACACTGGATAGCGGTCAAGAATATCCTTAAGTACTTACGAAGAACTAAGGATATGTTTCTTGTATACGGAGGTGAAGAAGAGCTCGTCGCTAAGTGTTATGTCGACGCTAGCTTTGACACCGATCCGGATGACTCTAAGTCTCAATCCGGATATGTATTTCTCATGAATGGCGGAGCGGTTAGTTGGAGGAGCTCCAAACAACCTGTGGTAGCGGGATCAACAACGGAGGCCGAATATGTTGCTGCTTCAGAAGCGGCTCAGGAAGCAGTTTGGATGAAGGAGTTCATATCCGAACTAGGAGTTGTGGCAAACGCGTTGGACCCAATGGTGATCTATTGTGACAACAATGGTGCCATTGCTAATGCCAAAGAGCCAAGGTCTCACAAGCATTCCAAGCATATTAAGCTCCGGTTTCACTCCATCCGCGAGCATGTCAAGGATGGAGATATAAAGATTTGTAAAGTACATACGGATCTCAATGTAGCAGATCCGTTGACTAAAACTCTCCCTAGAGCAAAACATGATCAACACCAGAACTCAATGGGTGTTAGATTTATCACTATGTAACTAGATTATTGTCTGTGGTGCAAGTGGGAGACTGAAGGGAATATGCCCTGAGAGGCAATAATAAAGTGTTTATTATGTGTATTCCAAGTATATGATAGATGTTTATTTTGCATGCTATAATTGTATTAATACGGAAACGTTAATACATGTGTGTTTAATAAACAAACAGAAAGTTCCTAGTTATGCCTCTCTCATAAACTAGCTCGTTGATTAACAAGATGATCAAGGTTTCCTGATCATGGACATTGGATGTTGTTAATAACGGGATCACAACATTAGTGTAATGGTGTGATGAACATTCATCCGAAGTATAGCATTACAATCAAAGTCATTGAGTTTATATTGCTATAACAACTTACGAAGTGATCCTAATCCTTAGACCATGAGATCATGTCAATCACTAACACCGGAAGAGTTTCTTGATAACATCAAACGTCACATCGTAACAGGGTGATTATAAAGATGGATTCAAAACTAATAAAGTGTTATGTTGAGGCTCATGGATCGAGAGTGGAATTTGTTCATCCCGATGACGGATAGATATACTCTGGGCCCTCTCGGTGATATCATATTGATTAGATTGCAAGCAAGTGATTTGATCACTAGAATGTTATATCACAGGAACGAGAAAAGAGTGCATGTCGGTAACGAGATCAAACTAGGTATGGAGATACCGATGATCGAATCTCGGACATGTAATATATCGTGAAACAAAGGGATTAAGATACTAGTGTAAAAGGTTCCGACGATCACAAGAAAGTCATCGTTGAATGTGTGGGAGTCAGTATGGGTCTCCAGATCCCGCTTCTGATTATTGATCCGAGAGGGGTCTCGATCATGTCCGCATTATTCACGAACTGTAGGGTGACACACTTAAGAGACACCGACATCCAATTGGAGCAAATGTTTCATGCCGAAAGAATGAACAAGCGCAGGAATTTATTTCACTAGATACCGAAACAGGTTTTCGGGTGAAATTGCATAAAATGGTTATGCATGTGAAATAGAATTCTAGCAAGGGGTTATTTGTGAATGTTTGTCATTAAAGTAATTGACAAAATTCTGAATAAAATAAAAGAGTTTTATTTGATGAGAGTTTGCATTAAATTTGGTGGAAATTTAATGGGAATTTTGAGTGGACTTTTGAGTGGAGGAAATTTAAAGGAGATTTGTGAGTGGAGTGTCCACCCACATGAAGAGGGGAGGGCAAGGGGGCAGCCCCATGCGCCGGCCACCCCCTTGGGGTTCCCCCCCTCCTCCTATAAAAGGAGCCCCCTCCTCACTTGTCTCTCACACCTCCTCGTGAAGGATCTCTCTCCCCCTCTAGAATTTATCCCCCATGGTCTCGGACTAGCGAGATACATGTTCCCGGTGGCTATTCGGCAAGAAAGAGTTGTGCTTCTGCTGCATCGCTGGAGCGAGGAGGCGGAGGTTGCTCGGTGCCTCGAACGTGTGTGCGAGCACGGATGTGCTGTTGATTTGCGGCGCTAGGACTTCCTCTCGATCTTGAGATCGGCAAGAGATCGTCAACATCAACCACGAGTTGAACTCGTTAAGCTTTGTCGGTCTTCAAGGGTATGTTCTCTACGGATATACATCCGCCCGTTGTTTGTATCTAGTAGATAGATCTTGGTATATAGTTCACATCGTAGGAAATTTTTTGTTTTTTATGCTGCGAACCCTACAGTTATTCCGCTGCAATGTAATGTAATAGCCAAATGAGCTATGTATGATGTAATAAAAGTATGTTCTTCCTGGTTATAAAGTTATATTATGACCTTTTTTTCTTGATATTACATCTTAACTGTCGATGCTAGCTATTGATCCAGGGACTAGCATTGTAAACACAGGGGGCTCTATCTTATTAAAGATTGGAACCTCTACACTCTAGCCGGAGCACGAGGAGCAGCAACTCGCCGGAATTATGCCGGAGCAGGCTGCCTCTAGAGAAGAAGGGAGTCGTTGATTTCGACCACCCTCGGAGCTGCCTCCACCATCCCTGAGCTCGCCGTCGACCACTCGTTCATTTGCCTGCCTCGCCGTCATCACTCGAGCCCTGGTATGCCCCCTATGCACCCCCACTGAGCCGCTAGGGTTCGAGCTCGCTGGTGACATGTTCATCATCGACGACGATCCCCAGTCGTCGATCTTCGTTCTAATCCAACGAACCACACAGCCTCGTACCGCTTCGCGTGTTATGAGCCACTGACTGGTGGAACCCCATGTCAGCTGAGCCCCGTGCTGCGGAGTGACACTAGGCCGGCCCATTAACCTTTCCCGCGCAGCCCAACCATTTGAATTTAGATTTTTCTATTTTAACTCAAACTCAGTTCTATACATATCTTCAAAAATCAACCCAGCTCGATTCAAGGAACCAAATTGCATGAAATTAATTTTGTTATAAAGGTACTGAAATGCTTAATCCAAGCCCGTTGGATTCAAATCATTTGGATCTTTAGATCAACCTTGGTAAGAATAACAAGTCAGAAGCTTTTCTACATTCAAACATTTTTCAAAATTCAACCATAAGAACTTTTGAGTTGTTTCCAACTCTCAAAAATCGCATTTGATCATACCTTTCAGAGTATATAAAAACATATGGGTTTACTTACAGAAGTAATGTTCAAGTAATAAAAGAATGCCACATAGGCATTTCTAGTCACTTTATTTATTTAAAATAAAAAGGTTAAACCTTATTAAATTGTGACACCACTTTAAATCACATTCCCATGTACTGAAATATGTGGTGATGACATGTGTCACCATGATCCCATGTTTGAGTTGGAGAATATTAAATCTTAAGTAGTTTTTCAATGAGTAGAAATTACTTTTCTCAAATTAAAATAAATAAGACAAATGCTTTAATCATGTAATGATAGGTGATGATGCTAGATCATCTATAGTACATCTTTGTGTGATGATTGAAAATAGTTAAGTATTGTTTGGTGATTGTGTACCTCGTATTTATTTATAGACGCTAGTACCGACCAAGGATACGAGGAGGAAGGAGGATACTACGAGGAAGAAGCCGAGGAGAACTTCAACCACTGCTCTGCACAAGGCAAGCCTTACTAACCAAGTTGACCTATGCAAGCTAACACTTGCAATTATGAAAGTTAGATAACCTATGCAATGCATTAATCATGCTTGGTTGGACACATTTGATGATACCCAATCCTAGTTTTACTTACTAGCTTTATACTTTATTTCTTTATCAAAGCTTTCTCTTAGAGTTTATTTAAGTGACTTGTAGATTCTAGGAAGATAATTGAAGGTTTCATAAAGAGCATTAAATTTGGCCTAAGATAGATAATCATGATATCATCCTAAGACATGAGATTGAACTTCATTAATCTCCACTTGTTTACCACCCCTCATTAGTACTTAACCCCACTTGTAGATGCTAGCGCTAAGCATAAAACTTGATCAACTTTAGATGGGAATACTTGGATAAAATGGTTATGAAAACCTTGGAATGATGAGTCATTCTACTGAAATGTTTTGACATGTGTTTCCGAACACCAGATGATTTTGATGATGAAAATGTTGAGGCATGAGCCTTAGCCCTTTATAAAACTGATGGTTGTTTGGATGCGATACCATTCCAATTTTACCGTACAACCACAATACCCGAAAATTGGGTAGGGCTTGACTGGAAATTTATATACCTTAGTATGGGTTCCCTCACGGCCAAGGTCTGAGTTGAAGCTACCTTGTGAAGGTTGTCCACCTGTGCAGTACCCAAGATGACAGTTGGTCATGGTTGGGAGGCCAACCTCACAAGAGAGAGCCTATACTAGGGGGTGTAATTGAAAGGTTAGGATTGATTATCCGCATACTGAGTATGGTGAATTCAGGATTTGTTCCTAACGGATGTATCGAATGTTGTCTTAAAAGTGTACAATCTCTGCATAGTGTGAAACTATTCAAATAGTCGCATCCGTGGTTATGGACAGTTGGAGTGGCCATACTGTTCCCCCGTCAGATGTTTTCAAAATGAATTGAGACTTTGACTTGACCACAATAGAGTTGTGATATGAAATTCAAGTTCCCACTTAGGTGTTATAAAATTTCAACTAGTTTCTTGCTTCTGAACTTAGTAGAGGTAAATCTGGCTTTTTGCAAAACAACCCTAGAGTTTAGTGTCCTACTTCAAAAACCCCCTTAACTTGTTAGTATTAGTTTGCGAGTACTTAAAGAGTACTCATGGCTTTGTCCCTAGCTATTCCCGTGGCCAGACTATGAAGAGGAGTACCAGGATGATGGACCACAGGAAGGTTACGACAACTAGGATCATCTCCCATCGTCAGCATTGCCTGTGACCCCGAAGATGGAGCTTCGCCTACGCTACCTTTATTATTACGTTATTCCGCTGCTTGAGTTGTATTAAGAACTGGATCATGAGATCCTTATTTGTGTAAGACCTTATGTATGCTTTGTAATTGATGATGTACTGTGATATCCAAAGCTGTTATGTCTCGCAAAAATGGTAATCCTGGGATTACCATGTATGGCATAATAGGCATCTGGGATTGAAAATCCGGGTGTTGACAAGTTGGTATCAGAGCCAGGCGACCATAGGAGACCCTAGTTAGATTGGACGTTTAAATAAAAAACTTAGTTTCAAAACCAAAGGAAGTGAGTATTTACAAAAACTTATTCTCATTCTTATCACTTTGATTCTTTCATGAAAATTCATGTTCCTCAAAAACTTTTGCAAAATACCTAAAAATTTGACACACTTGATCACTCTACTAACTTACTCATCCTATATTCTTATAGATGGACGTGAAGTACAGAAAGTTTTATCAGTTGGGGAATGGAGGAGACCTCATCTTTGAGCGGGATTTGGACAAGCTTTCGGAACTTTTGGAGCGTCCGCACCCCGAGTTCTTCGGAGCTCAGCACAATGATCAGGAAGGAGAAGATCGGCAGTGGCTAGTTATTGCAAGTCTCCGAGGAAAGATTGAACCTCCCACTGCCGAGAGAATTCAGTTCACCTTAAGAGAGAACAATTAGCTCGATGGACTTGCCAGAGCCATGCAGGAAGCTCTTGCCCGTCTGTGTGGGCAGAGTATCAACCAGATCAAGGGTACCCTCTTTGAGTTTTATCCAAGACGTGATGCTATGGGACAGCCACTGGAAGCCCCATACCACCACAAGCTGAAGACTCAGTTGGACCACCTCAGCTTCATGATGTATGATCATCAGCAAGAACTGGACAATGCCCGTGACTACTCCAACCACAAGTCCGCCATCATCAAGACGAAGGATCAGACCATCGCCATGCTAGCGAAGGACCGCAAGTCTCGCCACCATCAGCTTGACAAGAAGGAGTGCATCATTGCCCGTCTGCGTCACCGTATCTCGGATTTGGAGGAGACCATCCACAAGAGAGACATGCAGTTGGAGGAAAGGGAGAATGCCGGAGAAGATCTTTGTGGAGACCCCTACTCCTATCTCAGCGATGATGATGACTTTCTAGAGGATCAGGCCATGGACTTCTTCACCGATGAGGAGGTTTCGCCTTCATCGATGACGATGAGGATGACGATTACACCGACTCTGAGGAGTAGTAGCACTTGAGCACTAGCTTAGTGAGTTGTATTCGGTCCCACTGTATCGTAGTTTCTAGAATGGTTCTTAAAACCATCTGTTTTTCCTTTGTTGTGGTGTGTGTTGTATCGTGTGCTATGCATGAATGAATGAATGAATGAATGAAAAGCAAGTTGCAAAAAAATCTGAGTCAAACTTTAAAAACTTTTCAAAGTCCCTAAACCTTAGAAATTTCCCTCTTTTATCATGATCTACCTCAATCTTCAGATGCCACGCGGAGGAAGTGGTTCATCCCCGGACCCGATGTTTCAGATCCTGCAAATGTTGGTTTCTGACCGCGAAGCTGAAAGAGCCGAACGTCAAGCCAATTTAGCCACCCTTCAGCACATAGCTCAGATGGCCAACAACAATCAAGGCCAAGGAAATCAGGACAACCATGGATCTAAGCTCAAGAATTTCCAGAACACCAACCCACCTGTTTTAACTAAGTCGGAAGAGCCCCTAGATGCAGATGATTGGCTGCAAACCATGGAGAACAACCTGGAAGTCGCCAGAGTGGAAGCTAACGAGAAAGTTCTGTTCGCCACCCACTATCTAGCCGGAGATGCAAGAGCATGGTGGAACAGCGTTCGTGCAATGACCGGAGGACAGATGATGACCTGGGAGGAATTCAAGGTCAAGTTCAGCAGAACCCATGTGCCACCGGGTTCGATCAAGAGGATGAGAGATGAATTCAGAGAACTGAAGCAAGGAAGGACGACCGTAGTGGAACACCATGACAAATTCCTGTCATTAGCTAGGTATGCCCCGGATGAGATCGACACTGAAGCCAAGAAGAAAGAAAGATTCTTTAATGGTCTGCACGATGAGATGCAGACAGTGTTGGTCAATATCCCCTTTGCTGATATTGAAGCCCTAGTCGACTCTGCCATTTAGATGGAAGGAAAGATCAACCATTTCAACGAGAACCGCAATGCCGCATGATGCATAAGCCAGGAACCCATCACACCCCAAAGTATCGCCCCAACCCATCTCCAGGTTTTGCCCCGAGAACCAACAGACCCACGATGAATCGTCCGACCTATCCCAACCGTGGAAACCCAAGGCCCGGGGGAAATCACAACAACCCTAGCAACTCTGGCAATTTCAACTATGCCCCACCCAAGTTCAACAACAACAATGTTGCCGCCAACACCAACACTGCCCCGAGGACTGGAAGCAATGTTGTGCCTGTTGCAGCAAAGGACAAGTTGCAAGTGACTTGTTATGACTGTGGAAATAAGGGTCACTGCTCCAATGAGTGCCCCAAGAAGAATGCCGCAGCCCCCAATGCAAATGCCCCAGCTCAGCAGCAGCGTCGTGTTCAGCCCGGAAGAAGGTTTGCCCCAGGGAACTCGCTCAACCGCAACGGCCGTCTTTTTCTCATGCATGCTGAAGAAGCCCAGGAAGTGTCAGATGTCGTGCTGGGTATGTTTTCTGTTAATTCAGTACTTGCTAGAGTGTTGTTTTATTCTGGTGCATCGCACTCATTTGTCACCGAAGAATTTGCATGCACTAGTAAGATTCAACCAACCAAACTGAAGCATGTTATGATTGTTCAAATCCCCAGTTCAACCACCAAAGCTAGGCAAATTTGCAAAGCCGTCCCTATTCGAATCCATGGCATAGATTTTTATGCTAATCTGATAGTACTCGGAACTAAAGTTTTGGAAGTAGTACTAGGAATGGATTGGATGTCCAAACATAAAGGATTAATTGACTGTGCCAAGAAAGCCATAACCATGACCAGTACAACTGGAGTATCAGTCGAGCATGTATCTGAAACCTTACCTCGTCAATTCAAGTGCAACAAGAGAAAGCCCAACCTACCATTGACCAAGTCCGGATAGTTTGTGAATACCCCGATGTATTTCCAGATGTTTTGCCCGGTATGCCCCCAGATCGGGATATCAAGTTTATCATTGAACTAATACCCGGAACAGGACCCATAGCCCAGAGACCATATAGTATGAACCTGTCTGAGCTAGCAGAACTGAAGAAGCAACTGTATGCCATGTTGGAAATTGGATTGATTCAACCAACTTGCTTCACCATGGAGACCACCTGTCTTGTTTGTGGACAAGAAGGATAGAGGTAACTGTTTGTGTACGGATTACTGGAAATTGAATGATGTCACTATCAAAAAAAATACCCGTTGCCCAAGATAGAAGATTTGTTTGATCAGTTGACTGGTGCCAAAGTGTTTTCTAAGATTGATCTTAGAACTGGCTATCATTAACTCAAGATTCACGCAGAGGATATTCCCAAGACTGCCTTTACCACCAGATATGGATTATACGAGTATACTGTCATGTCTTTTGGATTAACCAATGCCCCCGCTTATTTCATGAATCTCATGAATAAGATTTTTATGGACTTCCTAGATAAGTTTGTCGTTGTTTTCATCGATGACATTCTAATTTATTCCAAATCAGAAGAAGAACATGAGCTACACCTAAGGACCATTCTTGGAACCCTTAGAGAGCATCAGTTGTATGCCAAGTTTAGCAAATGTGCATTCTGGTTACAGGAGGTAGGATTCCTCGGTCACATTGTATCAACCGGAGGAATTGCCGTTGACCCTGCAAAGGTGAAAGATGTCGCAGATTGGCAAGCCCCAACCACTCAAACCCAAGTTCGTGCATTTCTCGGATTGGCGGGATACTACCGCAAGTTCGTAGAATGATTCTCAAATATCGCCAGACCCATGACCCAATTGCTAAAGAAGGACAAGAAGTTTGAATGGACGGACAAATGTGAAGCGAGTTTTCAAGAACTCAAGAGGAGATTGATTTCAGCCCCAATCTTAATCATGCCGGATATCACAAAGCCCTTGGACGTGTATTGTGACGCATCCAAGATCGGTCTCGGATGTGTGCTAATACAAGAAGGCAAAGTAATATCTTATCTATCCCGACAACTGAAACAACATGAGCAGAACTACCCAACCCATGACCTCGATCTCGCAGCCGTAGTTCTAGCCCTGAAGACATGGAGGCACTACCTGATGGGAAATCGTTGCGAGATTTATTCGGATCACAAGAGCCTGAAGTATATATTCACTCAGAAGGAGCTAAATATGAGACAGAGAAGATGGATTGAGCTAATCAAGGATTACGATCTGGACATTCACTATCACCCCGGTAACGCCAATGTGGTAGCAGATGCCCTTAGCAGATTGTTGTGCCGCTTGAACTCCATGATTTTGAAGGAGCAACCAAGTCTACACAAAGAGATGGAAGATTTCCGAATGGAATTAGTGAGTGAAGGATTTTTGGCTAGCATAGAACTTCAACCCACTTTGATCATTTACATCAAGGAGGAGCGGAAAGGAAATGCTATTATCAAAGGAATCAAGCATTGTATTGGTATAGGCAAAGTACCCGGATTTACCGAAGACTAAGAAGGAGTTCTGTGGTACAAAGGATGCCTTTGTGTACCAGCAGATTCTGAGTTGAAAGAAGTTATTCTGAAGGAAGCTCATGATACTCTTTATTCTATCCATCCCGGAGGAACGAAGATGTATCAAGATGTGAAAGAGCAATTTTGGTGGCATAAGATGAAGAGAGAAATCGGAAGCTATATCGCCAAGTGTGATATATGTTAGAGAGTCAAGGCGGGACATCAAAGACCCGCTGGATTGTTGCAACCATTGCAGATTCCGAAATGGAAATGGGATTCAGTTGGAATGGACTTTATCACCAGATTGCCTACTTCTAGTAGGGGAAATGAATCTATCTGGGTCATAGTGGACAGATTGTCCAAAGTCGCCCATTTCTTATCAGTCAAGACCACATATCAGAGTTCGAAGCTAGCGGAGTTATACATCGCTAGAATCGTCAGTTTTCACGGAGTCCCCAAGAATATCGTATCTGATCGAGGAACTCAGTTTACCTCGAGATTCTGGAAGAAAGTCCAAGAAGGTTTAGGAACCCGACTAGATTTCAGCACAGCTTATCACCCTCAGATCGACGGACAAACGGAGCGAGTAAATCAAATACTCGAAGATATGTTGAGAGCATGTGTGTTAGAGTATGGATCTAATTGGGAAGACTATCTGCCGTTCGCAGATTTTCATACAACAACAGTTATCAAGCTAGTTTGCAAATGGCCCCATTTGAATTCATGTATGGAAGGAAGTGTCACACCCCTTTGAACTGGTCGGAAGTAGGAGAGAGTCAGATTTTCGGACCCGACATCCTACGAGAAGCAGAACAGAAGGTTCACAAGATTCGTGAGCACCTCAAGACCGCCCAGTGAAGACAAAAGAGTTACACCAACAAGAGACGTCGAGACCTCGCCTTGAACATCGGAGATTTTGTGTATCTGAAAGTGTCGCCATTAAAGGGAATGCAACGTTTCCAACTGAAAGGAAAGTTAGCCCCCAGATATATCGGCCCCTTCAAGATTATAAACCGTTGAGGAGAAGTGTCGTCTCAATTGGAACTGCCTGAAGAGATGTCAGCCGTGCACAATGTGTTCCATATATCATTACTTCGCAACTGCCTCGAAGTTCCGGAGAAGACTGAAGTGTTCAAGAACATTGATCACCATACCATAGAGATCAACGATGACCTGACCTATCCCGAAGTACCCATCCGTATTTTGGAAGAAGCTTTCAGAACTACTAGAACCCGAAGCATCAAGTTTCTCAAGATTCAGTGGAGCAACCACATAGAAGAGGAAGCTACATCAGGACGGAGTTTCCCGATCTCTTCAAATCCTAGGTAATCTTTTTCGTCCTTTTTCAAATCTCGGGACGAGATTTGTTTAAGGGGGGAAGGTTTGTAACATCCCAAAAATATTAAACTTAGATCATCAAATGCTAATCATCAAAATTAGGGTTAACAAAAAACTTTCCCAACTAAAAATATGAAAGCATTCATATGTGTGTGTATTCAAAATTTGGATTCTTTTGAATTGCCATGGTTATGTGTTTCATTGCTTGTAAAATGATTCTTAGGTGAAATAAACATCATCTAACCAATCCCCAAACTTTTCCCAAAAACAAACAACTCAAAATAAACAAATTAAGTGTCATTTTTGCCAAATTAACTCTCATGCCTACTTTAGCTATCCCTAGTTTTCAAAACTCAACAGAAACATTTGTGGATCTTTGCACCCCTTGTTAGTACTCATAATAAGGTACCAAGGCCCACTTTGTGATCTTCCAAAAACATTCAATTATCAGTTTAAATGACAGTTTAAAATTAAATCTATCTCATATGGGAAGATCCCACTATTTCCAAAACCACTCAAACAATGTAGAGGGAGTGTCCCAACCCTTAAACAATATAAGGAGGAGTCCCCTGTGTTTACAATGCTAGTCCCTGGATCAATAGCTAGCAATCACAGTTAAGATGTAATATCAAGAAACAAAGGTCATAATTAACTTTATAACCAGGAATAACAAAATTTTATTACATCTTACATAGCTCATTTGGCTATTACATTACATTGCAGCAGAATATCTATAAGCATGGGGTCCTTCATCTTCAAAGTGCCACAGGCAGACATGTTGGTTGTAGACTTTGTAATCCTAACCATCAAACTTTACTAAGAACAATCAAACCTGCAACATACAAGTTACAGCCACAAAGGGTCAATACATTTGAATTGTATTGGCAAGTGATACTATGGTATTATAGTGGAGTCTATCATCTATATGCATTTGGCTAAGTGGAGTTGAGGCTTGCATTGCTCAAAATAGATTTCCTTATCATTTTGAAAACACTAAGTTTTTGCTTGACAAAAACATTTTTCTCAATCAAAGATTGAAGATACCTTAACCCTTGTTCAAACCACAAGTTTTTAACTTAGAAATTTGAATGATGAGATTCTTGATTGCTTCCATGTCTTGATGCTCAAATTGTCCTTTACCAGGGACATGGCTAAGTACTTAGATTTTACACTCTGCAGAGGTGGTGCACTTTCCCCACAAGACTTGGTTTCCCAAGACAAGATCTTTCAGAAGCCTTCCCTTAGACCAAAATGGACGCGTTCCAACCTATCAAACTCTACCACCCATTGTCCATATGGCTAAGTTCTTGCAACTTATATGATCCAGGCAGAGCCCATAATGCCAAGTGGCTGCACTTGAAGCTTCTCAACATTTGACATCTCAAATCCCTTTGTTCCTGGGTGGCCATCCACAAGTGAGATACACAAGGTAAACCATAGACATGGGCCTTGTGAACCACTCAACCAAAATCCACCAAGCAATTACCATTCCACCCAGGTGATTCATTAACTTAGTTGTTTTATTAAACAAAAACACAAGTCCTCAGACTTGTAAATTTTTCCATAGTATGGATATATATTCCACCCTTGTTTTTTATTAGCTAAGCTAAGCATGATAGTAGTAGGTATCTTGACTTAGGAATTTCTACTAAGGTTTCATCTACTAGGTTTTCTTATAGCAGGGTTTATACTTAGCAAAATTCCATGCAAGTTTTACTTAGAGAAAAATCACTAATGCATAGTGAAAGTAATGGGACAAAAGTATGAAGCATCACTTGCCTTTTTGGTAGAGTATGGGTTCACTCCTTGTCCTTGCAACAATCACACTCTTCAAGTCACTGCAATTCAATCAAACAAGGCACAAACTCAATCTACCAATCAAGCAAAACAACACATAAAATAGCAAAGTCAAAGTAATGCATGCAAGCATGCCAAGCTTTGTTTTGTTTGGAAAAAGTGGTTCCTAATGGGTCATAAACATTTGGGTACACCTAATGGTCATTTTGTAAAGTGGCAAAGTCAATTGCAAGAGGTTTCACTTCCTAAACCATTTTCAAAACAAAGTATCATTTTATGTGGTGTAGAAATATTTTTACTAAGGCATTAACCTATAGGGTTCACCAAATATGTTTTAAAACCACAAAACTTGGTGTTTGGGGTCAGAGAGTTTAAAACAAAACATTTCCCAAAAGTTTTCTTCCAAAACCATTTTTAATAAATAAACTATATTTTTATTTGACTAGAAATGGTTTTAAATCAAAGAATCATTCTTTTGTTTCACCAAATACATTTTTGAAACCACAAAGTGTTTCCTATGGTCAGTAGGTTCAAAGAAATCCAATTGCAAAAGATTTTATCCCCAAATTACTTTTTAAACAATTTTCACATCCTTAACAAGCATACAAATGTTTCTGCAAAAACAACCATTTTTCCAGAAGCTTTTTACAAAATTTGGAGAACTAAAGCTTGTTCCACTTGTTCCACTGATTCCATTGATATAAAGTTTGCAAAATTTGGACATGTAGAACTAAAGTTATGGAATTTACAATATTGAATCTCTAATAAGCACATTTCTGTTTTTAAAACAAAGCACTGGACACGTGGGCTGTTCTGATTCGTCGAAAACGGTTCGTGCGGATCAAGAGTTGCGAGGCGTTGGATTAAAATGAGATCGTGCGGCACAGATCAGTTCTCACCCTTTCGTTTAAGTCGCTTGTTCCTACGCGTCCGATCTAAAACGAATGGTCCTGATCTATTTGACCACAAAGTGGCGGCGCTAGCGGCGGTGGTTGGCGGCGGCGCGCTCGGACGGTGCGGTCGCCGGTGATTTAGGAGGCAAGGGGAGCAGAGGGGTAGCTCACCAGAATCGTCGAAGCCTGCTGATGCTCAACGTTGGGGCAGCTCGTCGAGGGGTGCGCGGGTTCGTCTTTAATTGCTCACCGGAGTTGATCTGGGCCTCGGTGCGGTCAGACGTCGACGGGGGCGAGGCTATGGGTTCTGCGCGACTAGTTGGCGAGTACCTGGATGATCACAAGGCATAGGCGAACAAAATGGTGTGAGGCTCTGGTCAAGGCGCGCACGGGTTCAGGCGATGTGGCTTACCGGAGTTGTCTGCAGACGGCAGTGCTGTCGGTTGAGGTCGTTGCCGGCGCTGTGAGGCACGCGCGAGTGAGCTGGGGATGCAGAGAGATGCGCCAGGGCTTGGGGAGCATGTGAGCTTGGGCGGGGAGGCAAGGGGCGATGCGGTGCTGCCGGAATTGGCCGAGAACCTCGTCGGAGACAGCGGCGGTGCAGAAGAAATTTGAGACAGCCTGATGGCTCTCGAGGCGTGGTGTTTGGGGGGAATGGAAGAGGAGAAAGAGGGGATTTATCACGCATGATCACTCCGAGGTTTAATCGCGACATTAAGGCGAATTGACGACGCGAAATCAGTGGCAGAGACGAGAGAAGAACTGGTCGCGGGGTTGAAGACGGTGAGCTGGAGGGGTGGGGTCCGCTTGGCAGTGAAAGAAAGGGAGTGGAGGTGGGGGCCAGTGTTCAGTGACTGTGCGGGTCGTTTCGCGAGTGAGGGAAAACGCTTCAGGGGAAAAGAGGAGGTGGGCTGCGAGTTGGGCCTTGTTGGGCTGCTGTTGTTTCTTTTTTTTTGTACAGAATCTTTTTCCTTTTCTATTTCTATTTACTGTTTTGAAATTCAAATCATTCAACAATTCAAACAATTCAAACACCTCAAAACTTGTATTAAGTTTTGGTTCTGTTTAACAACATAAACCAAAATCCCAAAATAAAATAAAATAATTTTATTCTTTTCAGGATCTATTTAATATTTAAATAAAATAGACCTTTAATTATTAATTCAAAATAGGTTTTGATTTATTTAATAAAATCTCCATTTGAAAACCAAATATTTTCAAAACCAAATCAGTAGGTTTTATTTGAAAATAAAAGATATTTGGAAAACTTGTTTAAAATAAAATAACATTTTTTATTTTAGGGTCCATTAACAATTAAATAAAATGGACTTTAGTTATTAAATCAAATAGGATTGGTTTTATTTAAATCTTTATTTTGAAATCTAAAATAAAACCAAAACACTTCATTAGGTTTTATTTGAGAATATAAAATACTTGGAAAACTTATTTTAAAATAAATAAATAAGTTTTAGTGTTTATTTAAAATGGGAAAAGCCTTTACTTAAATAAAATTGGATATTAAATCCTTATTATTTTATTTAAACAAACCTTTATTCTTTAATCAAAACAAAAACTTTTTGTTTCAAAAACTTGGCCAAGGTTTAATTTGGCTCTATAAAATAATCTTTATTTATAAATCCACCTTTTCTTTTGAAAACCAAATCCTTTTATTAAAAGATCCAAAATAGTAATTTTAAACATTTTAAGTTTATTGTTTATTTAACTTTTTAAATCCCTTTAGGACCTATTTGATCCAAATAGGTTTTGAAAGTTTCCAAATGGATTCAAAAAGTTTCTTCTCACCCTGAAAATCAATAAAGTTTTATTTTATTCATTTATTTTTCACATAACAAGATTTGGAAAATCTTGGGATGTGACAGGCTACCACCCTTAAAATAAATCTCGTCCCGAGATTTGGGGAGGCTAGGGTTACAAGTTGGCTCAAAACATCTAGGGTACTACCACCCTTAAAAATTTTCTAACTAAATTACATATTGGCCTTCTTGGGGTCCTAGGGAAACTTCTCTCGGCAAACATCTGCATAGTGTCCTTTGTTTTCACACTTGAAACATGTGACAAGGCTGAGATCTTTTATAGGTTGGTTTATCTTGGGCTTCCTCTTTCCTGGACAGAAGTTTACATAGTGGCCTAGTTCCTTGCATTTGAAACACATCACTTGGCTGATATCTTTCTTTTCCTTTGGTATCATTGCCTCTTGTTTGTTTCTTTGATTCTTCTTCTTTTCTGGGCATTCATTGGCATAGTGTCACTTCTCTTTGCAATTGTAACATTGCACTTGAGTAATATCCTTCTTGTTAGGATTGGGGCATTTCTTCTTCTTCTTGGGTCTCTCCAAAGCTAAGAGTCCTTCTAGTTCATGTTCTTCATAGGTGGAAAATCTTTCTCTCTTCTTGGGGCATTGATCTTCATGTTCCTTGGATGCATGATCCTTGTCTCTAAAAATATTGCTAGCTTGGGTTCCTTCTAGATTAGCATCTTTGTCATCCTTGTTGTCATTAGCTCTTTGGGAAAAGTTTTCTCCCATGTTGATCATTTGAGTAACCAATCCTTGCAACAATTGGGTTTGAAGTTTCAAAATCCTTTGTATGGCTGGGTCTAGTCCATTGTTGTTGGCTAAAAGCTGAGTTGTCGCTTGGTTCAACTGGGTTTGGGTTACTATAAGTTCTCTCATGTTGTCCTCTTGGTTGTTGTTGGTGTCATCAACCTTGATGTTGGAGTCTCTTGGAGTAGTCATCTGTTTGGGTTGGATTGGGATTAGAATAGGCAAAAATATTTCTAAGGGAATAATTCTATTCACACACATCACAATTCACACAAGCAAAGTGCAAGCAATCACAAACAACTTTTCACTCAAACAACAAGGTTCAAGCACATACTTAGGCAACAAAATATTTTTGTTACACCACATAAGTTGGTGTGTTTGACTTAACTAAAATATGGTGGTCCATCTATATGGTTCACTTGTGATCTTTCCATCCTTCTTGGTTGATTCTTCTTGTATGAGATCATGGTTTCCTTGAGAAAATTCCTTGGTCTCAAAAACTCCAAATGATGTGGGCTCCTTCTAACTTTTGCATTCCCTTAGTCTCCATATGTCACATCCCAAGATTTTCCAAATCTTGTAATGTGAAAAATAAATGAATAAAATAAAACTTTGTTTGATTTTCAGAGTAAGAAGAAACTTTTTGAATTCAATTGGAAATCTTCAAACCAATTTGGATCAAATAAAAAAATCCTAAAGAGATTTAAAAAGGTAAACATTTAATAAAGGAAAATAAAATATTTTGGAACTACTATTTTTGATCTTTTAAATAAAAGGATTTGGTTTTCAAAAGGAAGGTTTGGAATAAGAAATTATTTTACAAAGCCAAATTAAACCTTGGCCAAGCTTTTGAAATAAAACATTTTGTTTTGATAAAAATAGTAAAGGTTTATTTAAATAAATTAATAAGGATTTAATATCCAAGTTTTATTAATAAAGGTTTTACTATTTCCAAAAACATCAAAACTTATTTAATTATTAAAAAAATAAGTTTTCCAAGTATTTTGTATTTTGAAATAAAACCTACTGATTTGGTTTGATTTCAAATAGAGATTTTATTAAATAAATCAAACCCTATTTGATTAATAAACCATTTTCCATTTTATTTAATTAATAAATGGAACCTAAAAAGATGTAAAATATTATTTCATTTTGAACTTGGGTTTATGTGTTAAACAGAACCAAATTCAAATGAAAAGTTTGTTGATTGTTTGATTTGTTTTGTTTGTTTGATTTGTTGATTGGTTTTCAAAACAGAAAATGAGAACAGAAAAGGAAAAACAGTTTGGAAGAAAAAAAATTAGGATCTGGTCGACCCAACCCAGCAGCCCACAAGGCCCAGTACCAGCCCAGCTTTCTTTACCCCGAAAGAAAACGATTCACACTCGATTTTGAACCCACAGAGAAGCTGACCGGTGGACCCTTCCCTCACTCCTTTTCCCACTGACCAGCAGACCCCACTTTTCCAGCTCATCTCCTTCCTCGCGACGACCACGCCGGCCGTTCCTGCCGTTGATGTCGCGGCTTCAATTCGCCATAATGCCGTGCCTTAAACCTCGCTGCGATCACGCATGATAAAACGCCAGCGTCTCCTCCTCATTTCCCCTCACACGCCACTCCCTCTCTGCCCCGAGGCTGCCTCAAATTGAGCTCGCCCTCCCACTGCTCCAACGAGCTTTCTCCTCCAATGCCGACCCGTACTCGCCACCCCGTGCCTCCCCGAGCACACGAGCAGACTTCCCACTCCCAGACAATTCTCCATGTGCTCTTAGTTCAACTGCGGGCGCCCCAGAGCGTCGACTACGACAAGCTTCCAAACGCCTCCGCGCCTGCCTTCTTCTCCGGCGAAGCCTCCTGGTAAGAACAGACCGCCCCTTCACCTCTCGTTCACGCACACAGCTTTGTCTTGATCCTGCGCGTCTAACCGCGTCTTCGTTTTGTCTTGGGGTGAAACACAGCACCGTCCCCGACCACAACCAGAGCCGCCTGACGCCAGGAGCAACTCCGGCGAGCGATTACCGCCACGACAGAGCGCCCCTTGACCCAAGGAGACCACGTCGAGCTTCCTCAGGCCTTTGCGAACGTGGTGAGCACCTTCCCCTCCTCCCTTGCTTCCTATTTCACCAGCGCCGCTGCCGTCTGACCTCGCCGCCGCCAGCGACCATCGCTGCGCCGCCAGAGTTTGGTCAATGCGATAATAGCCGTAGGATCTTGATCCGACGCTTGCGATAGATCACTTAAGCAGCGAAGGGATACGCTTTCTGGACCACACGATCTGTTTAGATCTAACGCGCCGCAGAGCCGATCCGACCGAACCTGTACCGTCCAATCAAATCGTGACGCGTGGCCAGGTTTCTGATTTAAAAACAGATTGAAACCAGATTTGAATTGCAAATTGAAACTCTTGTAACTTTTGATCCACACGTCCAAAAATTACAAATTTGATATCATTGGAATTAGTGGAACAAGCCCTAGCCAACCATGCCTGTTGTTTAGCAAATAGTATCTGTTAGATTGTTGGTTTTTGCAGAAACTTTTGTATGCTTGTTTAGAGTAGAAAAAATGTTCAAAAATGTTTTTAGGGTCAAAATCTTTGCAAATTGTTTTGTGGTGAACTCACTGACCCCAGGAAACAACCCATGGTTTTGAAAATGAATTTGATGAAGTTTAGATGGATTAAACAATTTAGCCCATTTCTAGCCAAATAAAATAATGGTTTTATTATGAAAATGTTTTTGGAGTAAAAACTTTGGGAAAATGTTTTGGATCAAACCTACTGACCCTAAACACCAAGTTTTGGGAAACAACAACTTATTTGGTGAACAACATAAAGTTGTTGCTTTTATAAAAATATTTTCACCACATAAAATGTTGAATGGATTTAAAAATGGTTTTAGACAAAACCCTTTTGCAAATGACTTTGCCACTTTGGAAAAATGACCACTTTGAACCTTACCAAGTTTAGAAGCCTAGTGGAAACCATCTTTGCAATAGAACCATCCCTTGCATGCTTACATGCATGACTTAGATCACATTGTTTTATGTGTGTGAAAATGTTTGTTTGATTATTGGTTTGGAATGCTAGTTGATATTGGGTTGCTTGATTGATTGTAGTGAAGTTAGAAAAGTGTGAGACTAGCAAGATCAAGGAGTGAACCATCATTCCCTACCAAAAAGGCAAGTGACACTACCATCTAAAGTCCTACTATTTTCTTATACTTAGTGGATTTTGAAAACATGCATGAAAAGAATTTTATACTTATGCTATGCTAAATCCTAATAGGATTCCCTATACATTCCTTAGTGAAAACAATGTAGTTGAAACATGCTTAGCCATGCTAAATTTTGAAAAGAGATACATGTTGAGATTTTATGAAGTTGAGAAAAGGACTTGTGATTTTTTTTAATAAAACAAGGACTCAATGAACCACCTGGGTGGCCAAGGATACTTTGAGTTTTGGAGAAGGTGGCAACAAAAGGAACCATGTATATGGCAATCTCTTTGTGTTGTTCTCCAAAGGAAACCACCCAGGAAACTTAGATATTGAACATGTTTCTCCAATTGTGGCTTTCGTGTGCAACCACATGCTATTATGGCTCTGGCTTAGTCAACTACATTGGAAAGACCCATGCACTGTCTTCAGTTAACTGGACATGGGGACCTGGAATCCTACATGGGTGCTGAAGGCAAGCTAGCAATGGTGTATGGGAGGACCTTTTGGAAAGACTTCGTCACATTCTCAATCTGCCAGTACTCCATCTTGGTGAGCACTAATCCAGTGGCCACTGGTGGCAAAAGGATGGGATTGTGACATGTGGGTAAAGTGTGCAACTTCTGCAGAAGATAATAAAATCTAAGTACTTAGCCGTGTCCCCGGTTATGGACAATACTGAGCAACTAAAGTTTGAAGCTATGGGAGATCTCGACATTCTAATTTCTAAAAGAAAACTTTTAAGGACTTGATGCACTTGGGGTTACCAAGGAGCTCAAGAGACTTTGACAAAACTTGATGTACTTGGGGTTACCAAGGAACTCAAGAGATTTTGTTGAAAACATGAACACTTGGGGTTACCAAGGAACTCATGTGATTTTGATAAAACTTGTTGCACTTGGGGATACCAAGTAGCTCAAGGAAATTTTGACAAGAACTTGAACACTTGAGTTTCTACCAAGGAGTTCAAGGGATTTTTGAAAAGGAGATTTGACAAAGGACCAAAACCATTTTGAAAATATAGGATAATTTGCTTTATGCAAATGAGCCTTAAACTCTACTTAGCCAAATATGCATGTATTGATAGGATTCACTCATATTATACATAGTAGTGAAGCTTGCCAATACAATTCAAATGTATTGACCCTTGTGGCTGTAACTTGTAATGTTGCAGGTTTGATTGATTTTAGTGAAGATTGATTGATTAGGATTACAAAGTCTACAACCAACATCTGCCTGTGGCACTTTGAAGATGAAGGACCCCATGACTATAGTTATTTCCGCTGCAATGTAATGTAATAGCCAAATGAGCTATGTGTGATGTAATAAAATTATGTTATTCCTGGTTATAAAGTTATATTATGACCTTTGTTTCTTGATATTACATCTTAACTGTGGATGCTAGCTATTGATCCAGGGACTAGCATTGTAAACACACGGGACACCACCTTATATTGTGTAAAGGTTGGGACACTCCCTCTACACCATATCTTGATCAAGATTCCCTTGTTTCACTTGTAGTCCTTAGTGGTATCCAAGTTGGAAGTCCTTGGTGAATATGCTGAAGATGTTGGAGTCATTAGAGTTGAAGAAGTTGAAGTCATTGGAGTTGATGTTGTCCTTTGCTCATGGTGATGTCTTTAGCCATGGGGTAGGTTTTTCCATCAAGTTGAAATAGAAGAGAAGTAGAGTTGAAACTAAAATGGTTGAGGAAAGAGTTTACAAGTGTTTTTGTAAATAAGTTTTTGGAACAAGTAAACTCCTATTTTTCTAAGGGTTTTTGTCCAATCCTAGGTTTACAAATCCTACAGGCAACACAATGCTCTGATACCATCTGTAGAGGGAGTGTCCCAACCCTTAAACAATATAAGGTGGAGTCCCCTGTGTTTACAATGCTAGTCCCTGGATCAATAGCTAGCATCCATAGTTAAGATGTAATATCAAGAAACAAAGGTCATAATTAACTTTATAACCAGGAATAACAAAATTTTATTACATCTTACATAGCTCATTTGGCTATTACATTACATTGCAGCAGAATATCTATAAGCATGGGGTCCTTCATCTTCAAAGTGCCACAGGCAGACATGTTGGTTGTAGACTTTGTAATCCTAACCATCAAACTTTACTAAAAAAAATCAAACCTGCAACATACAAGTTACAGCCACAAAGGGTCAATACATTTGAATTGTATTGGCAAGTGATACTATGGTATTATAGTGGAGTATATCATCTATATGCATTTGGCTAAGTGCAGTTGAGGCTTGCATTGCTCAAAATAGATTTTCCTTATCATTTTGAAAACACTAAGTTTTTTCTTGACAAAAACATTTTTCTCAATCAAAGATTGAAGATACCTTAACCCTTGTTCAAACCACAAGTTTTTAACTTAGAAATTTGAATGATGAGATTCTTGATTGCTTCCATGTCTTGATGCTCAAATTGTCCTTTACCAGGGACATGGCTAAGTACTTAGATTTTACACTCTGCAGAGGTGGTGCACTTTCCCCAAAAGACTTGGTTTCCCAAGACAAGATCTTTCAGAAGCCTTCCCTTAGACCAAAATGGACGCGTTCCAACCTATCAAACTACCACCCACTGTCCATATGGCTAAGTTCTTGCAACCTATATGATCCAGGCAGAGCCCATAATGCCAAGTGGCTGCACTTGAAGCTTCTCAACATTTGACATCTCAAATCCCTTTGTTCCTGGGTGGCCATCCACAAGTGAGATACACAAGGTAAACCATAGACATGGGCCTTGTGAACCACTCAACCAAAATCCACAAAGCAATTACCATTCCACCCAGGTGATTCATTAACTTAGTTGTTTTATTAAACAAAAACACAAGTCCTCAGACTTGTAAAATTTTCCATAGTATGGATATATATTCCACCCTTGTTTTCTATTAGCTAAGCTAAGCATGATAGTAGTAGGTATCTTGAATTAGGAATTTCTACTAAGGTTTCATCTACTAGGTTTTCTTATAGCAGGGTTTATACTTAGCAAAATTCCATGCAAGTTTTACTTAGAGAAAAATCACTAATGCATAGTGAAAGTAATGGGACAAAAGTATGAAGCATCACTTGCCTTTTTGGTAGAGTATGGGTTCACTCCTTGTCCTTGCAACAATCACACTCTTCAAGTCACTACAATTCAATCAAACAAGGCACAAACTCAATCTACCAATCAAGGAAAACAACACATAAAATAGCAAAGTCAAAGTAATGCATGCAAGCATGCCAAGCTTTGTTTTGTTTGGAAAAAGTGGTTCCTAATGGGTCATAAACATTTGGGTACACCTAATGGTCATTTTGTAAAGTGGCAAAGTCAATTCACGAGGTTTCACTTCCTAAACCATTTTCAAAACAAAGTATCATTTTATGTGGTGTAGAAATATTTTTACTAAGGCATTAACCTATAGGGTTCACCAAATATGTTTTCAAACCACAAAACTTGGTGTTTGGGGTCAGAGAGTTTAAAACAAAACATTTCCCAAAAGTTTTCTTCCAAAACCATTTTTAATAAATAAACTATATTTTTATTTGACTAGAAATGGTTTTAAATCAAAGAATCATTCTTTTGCTTCACCAAATATATTTTTGAAACCACAAAGTGTTTCCTATGGTCAGTAGGTTCAAAGCAATCCAATTGCAAAAGATTTTATCCCCAAATTCATTTTTAAACAATTTTCACATCCTTAACAAGCATACAAATGTTTCTACAAAAACAACCATTTTTCTAGAAGCTTTTTACTAAACAAATAGCATGGTTGGCTAGGGCTTGTTCCACTGATTCCATTGATATAAAGTTTGCAAAATTTGGACGTGTACAACAAAAGTTATGGAATTTACAAAATTGAATCTCTAATAGACACATTTCTGTTTTTAAAACAAAGCACCGGACACGTGGGCTGTTCTGATTCGTCGAAAACGGTTCGTGCGGATCAAGCGTTGCGAGGCGTTGGATTAAAATGAGATCGTGCGGCACAGATCAGTTCTCACCCTTTCGTTTAAGTCGCTTGTTCCTACGCGTCCGATCTAAAACGAATGGTCCTGATCTATTTGACCACAAAGTGGCGGCGCTGGCGGCGGGTGGTTGGCGGCGGCGCGCTCGGACGGTGCGTTCGCCGGTGATTTAGGAGGCAAGGGGAGCAGAGGTGTAGCTCACCAGAATCTCCGAAGCCTGCTGATGCTCAACATTGGGGCAGCTCGTCGAGGGGCGCGCGGGTTCGTCTTTAATTGCTCACCGGAGTTGATCTGGGCCTCGGTGCGGTCAGACGTTGACGGGGGCGAGGCTATGGGTTCTGCGCGACTAATTGGCGAGTACCTGGATGATCACAAGGCACAGGCGAACAAAATGGTGTGAGGCTCTGGTCAAGGCGCGCACGGGTTCAGCTGATGTGGCTTACCGGAGTTGTCTGCAGATGGCAGTGCTGTCGGTTGAGGTCGTTGCCGGCGCTGTGAGGCACGCGCAAGCGAGCTGGGGATGCAGAGAGATGCGCCAGGGCTTGGGGAGGATGTGAGCTTGGTCGGGGAGGCAAGGGGCGATGCGGTGCTGCCGGAATTGGCCGAGAACCTCGTCGGAGACGGCGGTGGTGCAGAAGAAATTTGAGACAGCCTGGTGGCTCTCGAGGCGTGGTGTTTGGGGGGGGAATGGAAGAGGAGAAAGAGGGGATTTATCACGCGTGATCACTGCGAGGTTTAATCGCGGCATTAAGGCGAATTGACGATGCGAAATCAGTGGCAGAGACGAGAGAAGAACTGGTCGCGGGGTTGAAGACGGTGAGCTGGAGGGGTGGGGTCCGCTTGGCAGTGAAAGAAAGGGAGTGGAGGTGGGGGCCAGTGTTCAGTGACTGTGCGGGTCATTTCGCGAGTGAGGGAAAACGCTTCAGGGGGAAATAGGAGGTGGGCTGCGAGTTGGGCCTTGTTGGGCTGCTGTTTTTTTTTGTACAAAATCTTTTTCCTTTTCTATTTCTATTTACTGTTTTGAAACTAAAATCATTCAACAATTCAAACACCTCCAAACTTGTATTAAGTTTTGGTTCTGTTTAACAACATAAACCAAAATCCCAAAATAAAATAAAATAATTTTATTCTTTTCAGGATCTATTTAATATTTAAATAAAATAGACCTTTAATTATTAATTCAAAATAGGTTTTGATTTATTTAATAAAATCTCCATTTGAAAACCAAATATTTTAAAAACCAAATCTTTAGGTTTTCTTTGAAAATAAAAGATATTTGGAAAACTTGTTTAAAATAAAATAACATTTTTTTATTTTATGGTCCATTAACAATTAAATAAAATGGACTTTAGTTATTAAATCAAATAGGATTGGTTTTATTTAAATCTTTATTTTGAAATCTAAAATAAAACCAAAACACTTCAGTAGGTTTTATTTGAGAATATAAAATACTTGGAAAACTTATTTTAAAATAAATAAATAAATAAGTTTTAGTGTTTATTTAAAATGGGAAAAGCCTTTACTTAAATAAAATTGGATATTAAATCCTTATTATTTTATATAAACAAACCTTTATTCTTTAATCAAAACAAAAACATTTTTTTTCAAAAACTTGGCCAAGGTTTAATTTGGCTCTATAAAATAATCTTTATTTATAAATCCACCTTTTCTTTTGAAAACCAAATCCTTTTATTAAAAGATCCAAAATAGTAATTTTAAATATTTTAAGTTTATTGTTTATTTAACTTTTTAAATCCCTTGAGGACCTATTTGATCCAAATAGGTTTTGAGAGTTTCCAAATGGATTCAAAAAGTTTCTTCTCACCCTGAAAATCAATAAAGTTTTATTTTATTCATTTATTTTTCACATAACAAGATTTGGAAAATCTTGGGATGTGACAAACAAGCTCAATTTTCAAAACCCAAGCACCCACAGAATCCTCAGCACATGCCTAGCACACCCACCAAAAATCTTTTCAAAATTCAAAAGTAAGTTTCTTGCGGCCATTTCATCAAACAGCTTGCAGACTCAAATCAAACAAATCACAAACACTATTGTGTGCAGTAAATTGGGCCTAACTTGTTCCCTCTCTGGTTGCAACTAGTCTTTAATAGATCATCTAGCTCATTTGTAAACATCTAGCACCACTGTAAGCTTGCCTTTCCATCAATGGTGAGTAGGCCGAGCCACCCCATTATCATCGGCCAGCTAGCAGCAACCCTAGCCTTACCAACCTTGTCTGGGAGGTAGCCAGCACCTCACTGCCGCCCACTATCCCCTCCCCAAGCCAGTGCAAGTCGTGGACCACTAGGAACGTCACGCGCCTAGTGCCACTGCGACATGCCGAGCCCGCTCTAGAGCGCCGCACCCGGCACGCGTGCACACGCTGCCCCTCGACCGCAGCCCATGCCTACCGCTTCGCCATGATCCCAGGAACACGCCAGACACCCCCGTTCGCCGCCCCGTGCCTCACAGCCACCGCTCGCCAGCGAAGATGCCGCCTCTGCCGCGCAGAGCACCACACGTTCCCGACCGATTGCCACCGCCCCTAAGCGCGCATTTAAGCTCTAGAGCATCGCCAGGAGACCGCCCATCGATCGCCAACCTCAGCCATGCCGCTAGCCGCCTGTAGCCATGTCTACACCGTCGCCTGCCCATCCGTCTCGGTCTCGTCGTCAAGCCTATAAAAGGAGGCCACCCCCAATCGTTTGAAGCACACCATTCCACTCGCCTTACCTCACTGATCGTTCCACCCTCTAGCCGGAGAACGAGGAGCAGCAGCTCACCGGAATTGCGCCGGAGCAGGCCGCTTCTGGAGAAGAATGGAGCCGTTGATTTCGACCACCCCCGGAGCTGCATCGACCACCCCTGAGCTCGCCGTCGACCACTCATTCATTTGACTGCCTCGTCGTCGTCACTGGAGCCCTGGTATGCCCCCTATGCACCCCCACTGAGCCGCTAGGGTTCGAGATCGCCGGTGACATGTTCATCGTCGACAACGATCCCCAGCCGTCGATCTTCCTTCTTATCCAATGAACCACACAGCCCCGTACCACTTCGCGTGTTATGAGCCACTGACTGGTGGAACCCCCCTGTCAGCTGAGCCCCGCGCTGCGGAGTGACACTGGGCCGGCCCATTAACCTTTCCCGCGCAGCCCAACCGTTTGAATTTAGATTTTTCTATTTTAACTCAAACTCAGTTATGTACATATCTTCAAAAATCAACCCAACTCGATTCAATGAACCAAATTGCATGAAATTAATTTTGCTATAAAGGTACTAAAATGCTTAATCCAAGCCCGTTGGATTCAAATCATTTGGATATTTAAATCAACTTTGGTAAAAATAACAAGTCAGAAGCTTTTCTACATTCAAACATTTTTCAAAATTAAACCATAAGAGCTTTTGAGTTGTTTCCAACTCTCAAAAATCACATTTGATCATACCTTTCAGAATATATAAAAACATATGGGTTTACTTACAGAAGTAATGTTCAAGTAATAAAAGAATGCCACATAGGCATTTCTAGTCACTTTATTTATTTAAAATAAAAAGGTTAAACCTTATTAAATTGTGACACCACTTTAAATCACATCCCCATGTACTGAAATATGTGGTGATGACATGTGTCAACATGATCCCATGTTTGAGTTGGAGAATATTAAATCTTAAGTAGTTTTTCAATGAGTAGAAATTACTTTTCTCAAATTAAAATAAATAAGACAAATGCTTAATCATGTAATGATAGGTGATGATGCTAGATCATCTATAGTACATCTTTGTGTGATGATTGAAAATAGTTAAGTATTGTTTTGTGATTGTGTACCTCATATTTATTTATAGACGCTAGTACCTACCAAGGATACGAGGAGGAAGGAGGATATTACGAGGAAGAAGCCGAGGAGAACTTCAACCACTGATCTGCACAAGGCAAGCCTTACTAACCAAGTTGACCTATGCAAGCTAACACTTGCAATTATGAAAGTTAGATAACCTATGCAATGCATTAAGCATGCTTGGTTGGACACATTTGATGATACCCAATCCTAGTTTTACTTACAAGCTTTATACTTTATTTCTTTATCAAAGCTTTCTCTTAGAGTTTACTTAAGTGACTTGTAGATTCTAGGAAGATAATTGAAGGTTGCATAAAGAGCATTAAATTTGGCCTAAGCTAGATAATCTTGATGTCATCCTAAGACATGAGATTGAACTTCATTAATCTCCACTTGTTTACCACCCCTCATTAGTACTTAACCCCACTTGTAGATGCTAGCGCTGAGCATAAAACTTGATCAACTTTAGATGGGAATACTTGGAGAAAATGGTTATGAAAACCTTGGAATGATGAGTCATTCTACTGAAATGTTTTGACATGTGTTTCCGAACACCAGATGATTTTGATGATGAAAATGTTGAGGCATGAAACTTAGCCCTTTATAAAACTGATGGTTGTCTGGATGCGATACCATTCCAATTTTACCGTACAACCACAATACCCGAAAATTGGGTAGGGCTTGACTGGAAATTTATATACCTTAGTATGGGTTCCCTCACGGCCAAGGTCTGAGCTGAAGCTACCTTGTGAAGATTGTCCACCTGTGCAGTACCCAAGATGACAGTTGGTCATGGTTGGGAGTCCAAACTCACAGGAGAGGTGCCTATACTACGGTGTGTAATTGAAAGGTTAGGATTGATTATCCGCATACTGAGTATGGTGAATTCAGGATTTGTTCCTGACGGATGTATCGAATGTTGTGGTGAAAGTGTACAAGATATACAGTATGGAAGCCTATCCCCTATATAAGATGGGTGGATAAAAAGAAGGGGGAATCCAAATAGTTAATTAAGTTCAGAATGGTATTCCATTATGGAATACCCATCAAAACAAAAAATACGGAGTCTCTTAAACAAGACATTCTTAAACTCTGCAGAGTGTCAAACTATTCGAATAGCCGCGTCCGCGGTAATGGACAGTTGGAGTGGTCATACTGTTCCCCTGTCAGATGTTTTCAAAATGACTTGTGAAATGAATTGAGACTTTGACTTGACCACAACGGAGTTGTGATATGAAATTCAAAGTTCCCACTTAGGTGTTATAAAATTTCAACTAGTTTCTTGCTTGTGAACTTAGTAGAGGTAAATCTGGCTTTTTGCAAAACAACCCTAGAGTTTAGTGTCCTACTGCAAAAACCCGCTTAACTTGTTAGTATTAGTTTGCGAGTACTTAAAGAGTACTCATGGCTTTGTCCCTGGCTATTCCCGTGGCCAGGCTATGAAGAGGAGTACCAGGATGATGGACCACGGGAAGGTTACGACAACTAGGATCATCTCCCATCGTCAGCATTGCCTGTGACCCCGAAGATGGAGCTTCGCCTATGCTACCTTTATTATTACGTTATTCCGCTGCTTGAGTTGTATTAAGAACTGGATCATGAGATCCTTATTTGTGTAAGACCTTATGTATAGTTTGTAATGGATGATGTACTGTGATATCCAAAGCTGTTATGTCTCGCAAAAATGGTAATCCTGGGATTGCGATGTATGGCATAACAGGCATGTGGGATTGAAAATCCGTGTGTTGACAGGCGTCAAGGTCAATGGCACCGCTCCATGGTTGTCATCCACCAGCATCAACTATTACAACTAATTTGAATAATAGACACGCAGGTCTTAACGTAACTAAAAGACAACCATAAGGCTCCTGCCGGTTGCTGACTTACAATAAGGATCATTGCATACATCATATATAATCACAATCATGGCCATATCACATCACAACACACCCCTACAAAACAAAGTTAGACGCCTCTAATTTTCTTTGCATGTTTTACGTGGTTTGGGGCTTTCTAACTTACGAACAAGAACCACAATGTTGATGCATGAACTATCAAGTGCCTGTTGTAAATTGAATCTTCACTATGATGGGAGAGACACACACCCGCAAAGCCACTTATGCAATACAAGTTGTATGTCGAGCATGGAGCAAGTCTCATGAACGATGTCATGTAAGGTTATCCCGAGCATCTTCATCCCACCATCCCGCAAGATGCAAAGTACACAAGAAGCAATTAATAATAAAATCACCACCACCCACAATGACCATTGTGTTCTACTCGTGCAATAGATCTACTCAGAGACACAGCTCTAATACCACTGTAGGGGTTCGTAGCATGGAAAACAAAAAATTTCTACTGCATGAACACACACAAGACAAGATCTATCTACTAGATTGTAGCAATGAGTCGATTAGAGTACTCGCTCTTGAAGATTCCAAAGCGGTTAACAAGAGCAGATTCTCGTGGGTGATGTAGTTGTACACTTGACGATCTCAAGATCGCGTAGACGATCCTTTCGGCGCTGCGTTCCGGCAGCGCTTCCGCAGTCCGTCACATGTTTGGTACTCGATGAAGACCTTCCTCTCGCTTGTTCCAGCAGGCAGCGTAGGTGTAGTTCTCTCCTCGCGCTTCTGGCAGCACGATGGCATGGTGTCGGAAGTAGAGGGAAGATCGCGCAGGTCTTCTCCTAAGCCGAAGCCGGTTATGGTGGAGTATTAGGGTTTCACCGGCGATCTAGGGTTTATAAGTCGGAGAGGAGGAGGTGGTCGATGGCGGCTTGGGCGACGGTGACTTGATCCGGCGGCGCAAGGTGGCAGTGGCTGGCGGCGCAAGGCGGTGTGGGGAGGGGCTATTTGTGGTGTCTCTTGGGAGGCAGCCCCTCCCCTCTATTTATGAGAGAGAGGGGCAGCTTGGGAGAGGGGAGTTTGAATCCTTCCCCAACTCCCACTTCTATTAGGCTTGTGGTGGAGGGGAGAGAAGGATTCTCTCCTTCCTCCACCAGGAAACATTGTCCCAGTTTGAGTTTTCAAACTTGCCTTTTGACTTTTAATTTGGAGTTTAATTTCTTTATTTCAAACGCCCAACCAAGTGACCTAGGACATGATGCAATCATTCCACTTAGTCATGACACATTCATGCACCCTTCCCCTTCCGGTCCGGTGAACCTTCTAGACCCTTCTAGATCATTCCGGTGAAAACACCGGAATCATTCCCGAACTCCGGAATTGGACTTTACTTATATGAATCTTATTCTCTGGACCATTCCGGATCTCCTCATGGTATCCTAGATCCCATATGAGACTTGATGGTGCTGACATGGAGCACTTCGTTGGAAACCCCAAGAGCAAGGTGTGATGAGCACAGCAGCAAGTCTTCCCTCAGTAGAGATCGAGGTTATCGAATCAGAAGGAGGAAGGAAACGTCACACAGGTGTTACAAGCAACGCGGAGACCTGCACAACACAAACTCAAGACTTTTCCCCAACGAATCAGTGAGGTTGTTAATCTCACCGGTTTGCTGTAAAAAAGGATCAAACGTACCATGTGGAAGGTAATGGTTTGCGGCAAGTAAACAAGTAACAGTGGAAGATGTATCAATGGTAAAGATTGGACCGGGGTCCATAGTTCACTAGAGGTGCTCTCCTTAGATAAACAACATGGCATGAAGGGTAAACAAATTACAGCAGGGAAATTGACAGGAACTAAGCAAGGCATAACAATACAATTACTAGTCAGAAAGATCCTATGAGATTCGATTGGGCAATACAACAAGATACATAGACCGCCATCCAACTGCATCTATGACTAGAAGTCCACCTTCAGGTTATCATCTGAACCTCCTCCAATATTAAGTTGCAAGCAACATACAACTGCTTTAAGCAAAGTGTATAAGGTAAACAGTCCACATGTTCCATGAACAAGAGACTGTTGTTTCTCCCTAGTATTAACAACACATCTACAACCGAAGAGATTATTGTCACTTCCCTTGGAAACTAGAGGCATGAACCCACTATCGAGCATAAATACCCCCTCTTGGAGTCACTAGCAACTACTTGGCTAAGATAGCTACTAACAACGGAGAGCATGCAAGATCACAAACAACACAAACATGATAGAATCATAAAGACAAAACCATTAATCAAACCAACATAATAATCTCAATATCCATCGGATCCCCACAAACACAACATGCATGATTACAAATAGATTAGATCTTGATCATGAACGGAGCTCAAAAGATCTATACATGAAAGCACAAAGGAGGAGATACAACCATCTAGCTACTACATGGACACATAATCCAAGGTGGAACTACTCACGCATCATACTGGAGAGAAGGACTCCAGGATGATCTCCCCTCCGGCAGGATGCCAGGAAGAACTTCAGATCCCCCCGATCTAGGGACGATGGTGGCGGCGGCTATAGACGGTTTCATGGATATTTGATTGGGTGCTTAGGGTTTATGCATCGAGGGCTTCTTCTAGGCGAACGGGGAGGCCGAGGAGGCGACCAGGGGGGTCTACCCAGGCGCGGGCCCACCCCTGGCCGCGCCTAGGGGGGTTTGCCCGCCCTGGCACGCTTCCTTTTCTCCCCTCTGGACTTCTTGTTCCCATGGAAAGTAATTGACTTTGACGTTTGTCTCGTCCAATTTCAAAAATATTTCTTTACTAGCTTTTGTGGAACCAAAAACAACAGAAAATAGGCAACTGGCACTGTGGCAACTTGTTAATAGGTTAGTACCAGAAAACCTGTAAAAAGCACCTCAAAGTGTAGACAAAGCAAAGCAAAGTAGATACTAAACAAGCATGGATCATAAAAAATTATAGATACATTTCCGACGTATCAAGCATCCCCAAGCTTAACTCCTGCTCTTCCTCGAGTAGGTAAGTGATAAAAGAATAATTTTTGAGGTGACATGCACCCTCACAATAAAGATCCAACCATGTGCAAGAATTGAAAGCTAGGATCAAAGAACTCTAAACATGTGCATGAAAGATGGAGTTCTAACAATAGGACATAGTAACTATGCATGCAACATGACATGCTACAAACAAAGATCATGAATAACATGCATTGAAAAACGTTTGTTTGTTTCACATACAGAAAACATAGCATAGTGGCAATCAGCTTGTCCCTCATAGAGTAGCAAATAGATGCATAGGACACCTTCAAAGTTCACAAGGGTGACTAGAAACAAATAGCACATGAACAAGTAATATCACAATATGCATCAATCAATAAGCTTTGGAACACTGCACACAGAATGACAACTATGCTCTCTTAATGGTGCCTAAAGGTAGAAGGTGGAGACTCAATAGTGGTGGAAGAAAGGCCTTTTATAAAGGAAGCATGGATTTCAAGTTTCAGAAAGAGCTTCCAAAAATTATGGTACTTGTTAGCTTTCAGCATCTTGAAGTGATTAAGGTTAAAGTGACAAAGATGGAGTATATGCTTGACAAAGTATAAGTTGGAAATATCAAGTCCCTTGAATACGAGGGCCACACCTCATGCATACTCAACTTTGGGCCCTGGTAAGTTCTTGTCATTGTAAGTATTTGCATATCATTGAGAACCGCCAAAGGGGTACCCCTTGCACATGGTACAGGAGCTATCCCATAACCAAAATGACAAGGCAAGCAGACAATGAGCATCTCAGCAATCTTCTTATGTACCATGGGAATATGGTGCTTATTTCTCTCTTTCCTATTTTCTCAATGTGTCTCTTTTTTTATAAGAAGAATGCTTCATAGATGTCACTATGGTGATGCTGAAAGTTTCCACCATGATTAGGCATGACTTAGGCTAGCGGCCCTGGCATTTCTCTAACACAGGAGACAAACTCCATGGACTTACAAGTTCCCTTTTTATTTCACACCGGTGACATCCATAGACAAAAGAGCATGATATCAACTGAGTACAAAGTATAAGTGCAATGTTGAAAACGTTCCCGGTGACAGCGCGGTTCTGTTAATTCCAACGTATAAGTGCAAGCATATAAAACAAGGATGTCACAATGGTTCAAGTTTATTAGGGGCAAAGAATATAAAGTGTGCCATCAAGTTCGTGAGGGCTTTAATCACTAAGTTTTCACATAACAAAATAGTTTTTAATTGGAAGATAGCTGAAAACAAGAATATACTTGGAATGGTGTAACACACCATGCATAGGAGTTTATAGTGGACACTTTGGAATAACTTGGTTTCTTGGATGTTGTAAGCATAAGTAGAACTTACTCATACAAGTGGAGGCTAGCAAAAGACTGGGAGCAACCAACCAAGAGAGCAATAATGGCCATAATCATGCAGTGCAACAAAGCATTACTAATCAAAGCATAGAGTGGTACTACAAGTCAAGGACTAAATGATCACAGAGGCTAATGGTGACTTGTGAGAGTCATAACATGGTGTAAGCATGTGCCAAGTCAACCCAAGCAAAGCATCAAAGGATAATACCACAATAGTATGCTTTTTCATGCTAAAACAACGCATAATTTCTTCAAGAAACACTAAGAAATCCCAATTGTTTGGAACAAGACATGCTACAGCAATAATCACTACGCATAAGGTCAAAACAACACCTAGCATGTCATGTTAAAGTCTAAGTCACAGTCAATGCAAGCTCCTCTTGCACTTCAAGCAAGAACTTACTACTCCTTTCCAACACCAAGTAACTTATTTGCAAAACAACACAGCGAGAACGGGGGTCCAAACTAATTTATTCAAGCAAACTAAACAACCTAACCAAAGAAAACGAAAACTAAGACGCTCCAAGAACAACACAACTGTGCATGAAACAATAAAAACGAAGTGTCTAGACAGGCCTAAGCTTTTTATTGATGAAGAAGGGGATGTCTTGGGCATCCCCAAGCTTTGACGCTTGTACCTCTTGGATATTTCTTGGGGTGACACCATGGTGGCATCCCCAAGCTTGAGCTTTTGTCCATTCTTCATCTCATTGCATCATTCTCTCTCTGCACCTGATTTTTTTTCTTCACACAATCTTCATTAGCAACATTAGTTTATTCAAAAGATATTAGACCTCTGTCAAAGCTTTGTAACAACAAGGCTTTTCACTAAAAACACAAGCTACTATAGCAACTCCTTCAAAAAGCTCAATTCACCAAAAGAGAACTAAAAAAGGAATCAGTAAGAAGCAAATGCAAATAATGGCAGAAATCTGTCAAAACAGACTAACAGGCAGAAATCGATTTTTTCAAAGTTCTTATGTTGCTCAAATCAAAAAGTTTCTAGACAGACTGAGCTTTTTATTGATGAAGAAGGGGATTCCTTGGGCATCCCCAAGCTTTGACGCTTGTACCTCTTGGATATTTCTTGGCGTGACACCATGGCGGCATCCCCAAGCTTGAGCTTTTGTCCATTATTCATCTCATTGCATCATTCCCTCTCTACACCTAAATTTTTTCCTTTATACAAAACTTCACACAATCTTTATTAGCAACACTAGTATATTCAAAAGATATTAGACCTCTAGAAAAGCTTTGGAACAGCAAGGATTTTCACTAAAAACACAAGCTACTGTAGTAACTCCTTCAAAAAGCTCAATTCACCTAAAGAGAACTCAAAAAGGAATCAATAAGAAGCAAATGCAAATAATGGCAGAAATCTGTCAAAACAGACCAGGAGGTAGAAACCGTTTTTTCGAACATCTTATGTTGCTCAATTCAAAAAGTGTTGAACTAACTAAAGTTAGATAACATATTGGGGGATGTATTCGTAAATTTTGAGATCAATCCGAGTTACAGAGACTCCTCACGAATGTTTTTGGTGGAGGAAAGAAATCTGTTTCGGGACAGCAACTCCCCAAATCTTAATTCCCTCTCATTAGAGGTCATTCTTGGCACAAAAAGCAAACAAAAAGGATAAGGAGAGGTCATTACTGAAGTAATAACTCCCAAGACTCAAGGAAACTCTTGGGTTATCTCCCAACAAGTACTTTTCTTTAACGCCTTTAAGTTAGGCACAAGAAGCAAGAAGAATAAGGTATTTTCAAATGAAGAAGCATTAACATCAATGCTTGCAAAGTCTTCAACTATGAAAGGTATCTCATCCAAATACGTTTTGGAGGATCCCTTCTCATCTCTCTTTGGTCTACTACTTTTATCAAAAAGATTTTCAGGAGCAATCCAATCAAAATCTTTTCAAAGGCTTCATGCATTCCAACAAGCTTAAAGGGTATGGGTATCCTAAATTCTTATCTAGGCTTAGTTTTATCAGAAATACCCACAACATCTACACTTGAGCCTAGCATATTGAAGCACTCAAAGACCTTTTTGGCTTCCCTAGCAACATCATGAAATTCTTTTGATAAAGTTTCAATGATGAATTCTCTCTTTCCAGCATTCTTTTCTTCTTTACGTTTTATGAACAAGAATTGTATGAAGGGGTTAAGGCTAACAAACCTCGCCTCCAACATATGAACTAAAGAAGCTGCAGCAATCTCATAATGAGGAGCAAGCTCTACTATAGATTTATCCTCAATATCCTCATGCTTGCTAACATGATTAAAAAATTCTTCAATATTATCTTTCCCAACTATGGAGCCACTACCTATTACAAGATCTTTCAGGGCAAACTTGGGGAGAAACATCATGAGCTAGAGCAAGGTGGCAACTAGAGTAGGAACTAATTTTTTTGTATTTTTGAATAAAGCAAGCAAACCAAACTAGAATATTTTTTTTGGGTTTTTTGAAAAGAGGCAAACAAAACCAAGCAAAAGAAACAAAGCAAACTAAAAACAAAGTAAAGAGAAAGGAAGTGAAGGACTCCCCTAGTGAAGACGTTGATACGTTGGAAACGTATCTATAATTTTTGATGCTCCATGCTTGTTCGGTATCTACTTTGCTTTACTTGTCCACACTTTGAGGTTCTTTTTACATGTTTTCTGGTACTAACCTATTAACAAGTTGCAACAGTGCCAGATGCCTGTTTTTTGCTGTTTTTGGTTTCAGAAAAGTTAGTAAAGAAATATTTTTGGAATTGGACGGGACAAAGGACAAAGTCAATTAATTTCTGTGAGGAACAAGATGTCCAGAGGAGAGCCGGAGGGGACAACTAGGGGGGCCAGACCCACCCCAGGCGCGGCTAGGCCCAGCCTCGCACCTGGCTAGGGTTTGGTGGCCCTGGCCGCCTCCTCGGTTTCCCCCTTCGCCTATAAGAAGCCCCCGATGCCGAAACCCTGGGTACCCGATCAGAAATCCACAAAACCGTCTGTAGCCTCCGCCACCATCGTACCTAGATCGAGGGGATCTGAAGTTCTTCCCGGCACCCTGCCGGAGGGGAGATCATCCCGGAGGCCTTCTCTCCGGTATGATGCATGAGTAGTTCCACCTTGGACTATGGGTCCATGTAGTAGCTAGATGGTTGTATCTCCTCCTTTGTGCTTTCATGTATAGATCTTGTGAGCTCCGTTCATGATCAAGATTTAATCTATTTGTAATCATGCATGTTGTGTTTGCGGGGATCCGATGGATATTGAGATTATTATGTTGGTTTGATTAATGGTTTTGTCTTTATGATTCTATCATGTCTGTGTTGTTTGTGATCTTGCATGCTCTCCGTTGTTAGTAGCTATCTTGGCGAAGTAGTTGCTAGTGACTCCAAGAGGGGGTATTTATGCTCGATAGTGGGTTCATGCCTCTAGTTTCCAAGGGAAGTGATAGAAATCTATTCCGCTGTAGATATGTTGTTGCTACTAGGGAGAAAACAACGGTCTCTTCCGTTTCCTTCCTCCTTCTGGTTCGATAACCTCGGTCTCAACTGAGGGAAAACTTGTTGCTTGCTCTTCACACCCTACGCTTGGGGTTACCAACAAAGTGCCACGTCGAGCACCATCAAGTCTTTTCTGGCACCGTTGCTGGGGAGGCTAAGGACGTCTTCACTAGGGTAGTCCTTCACTTCCTTTCTCTTTACTTTGTTTTTAGTTTTCTTTGTTTCTTTTGCTTGGTTTTGTTTGCCCCTTTTCAAAAAACCTAAAAAAATTAGTCTAGTTTGGTTTGCTTGCTTTATTCAAAAACACAAAAAAAATAGTTCCTGCTCTAGTTGCCACCTTGCTCTAGCTCACCATGTTACTTCCCCAGTTCGCTCTGAAAGATCTTGCAATAGGTAGTGGCTCCATATTTGGGAAAGATAATATTGAAGAATTCTTTAATTATGTTAGCAAGCATAAGGATATTAAGGATAAATCTATAGCAGAGCTTACTCCTAATTATGAGATGTTGTAGCTTTTTTATTTCATATGCTGGAGGCTAGGTTTGTTATCCTTAACCCCTTCATGTAATTCTTGTTCCTAAAACTAAAAGAAGAGAAGAATGCTGAAAAAAGGGAATTCATCCTTGAAACTTTATCAAAAGAATTCCATGATGTTGCTAGGGAGGCCAAAAAGGTTTTTGAACGTTTCAATATGCTAGGTTAAAGTGTAGATGTTGTGGGTATTTCTGATAAAACTAAGCCTAGAGAGGAATTCAATATACCCATACCCTTTAAGCTTGTTGGAATGCATGAAGCCTTTGAAAAGAATTTTGAGTAGATTGCTCCTGAAAATATTTTTAATGAAGGTAGTAGACCAAAGAGAGATGATAAGGGATCCTCCAAAAACCATTTGGATGATATACCTTTCATAGTTGAGGACTTTGCAAGTATGAATGTTAATTCTTCTTCATTTGAAAATACTTGATTCTTCTTTCTTCTTGTGCCTAACTTAAAGACGTTAAAGAAAAATACTTGTTGGGAGATAACCCAAGAGTTTAATTGAGTCTTGGAAGTTATTACTTCTGTAATAACCTCTCCTTATCCTTTTTGTTTGCTTTTTGTGCCAAGAATGACCTCTAATGAGAGGGAAGTAAGATTTGGGGAGTTGCTGTCCAGAAACAGATTTATGTCCTCCGCCAAAAAAAATTGTGAGGAGTCTATGTAACTCGGATTGAACTGACAATTTACGAATAAATCCCCCAGTATGTTAGATAACTTTCTTTAGTTCAACACTTTTTTATTTGAGCAACATAAAATGTTCAAAAAAATCGTTTTCTACCTGCTGGTCTGTTTTGATAGATTTCTGCCATTATTTGCATTTGCTTCTTATTGATTCCTTTTTTAGTTCTCTTTAGGTAAATTGAGATTTTTTAAGGATTTACTACAGTAGCTTGTGTTTTTAGTGAAAATCCTTGATGTTACAAAGCTTTGCCAGTGGTCTAATTTTTTTTGAATACACTAATGTTGCTAATGAAGATTGTGTGAAGTTTTGTATGAAGGAAAAATTTCAGGTGTAGAGAGAGAATGATGCAATGAGATGAAGAATGGACAAAATCTCAAGCTTGGGGATGCAACCATGGTGTCACCCCAAGAAATATCCAAGAGTTACAAGCGTCAAAGCTTGGGGATGCCAAGGCATCCCCTTCTTCATCAATAAAAACCTCAGGTCTATCTAGACACTTCGTTTTTATTGTTTCATGCACATTTGTGTTGTTCTTGGAGCATCTTAGTTTTCGTTTGCTTTGATTATGTTGTTTGGTTTGCTTGAATAAAGAAGTTTTGACCCCCGTTCTCGTTGTGTTGTTTTGCAAATAAGGTTGCTTGGTGTTTTGAAAGGAGTAGTAAGTTCTTGCTTGAAGTGCAAGAGGAGGTTGCATTGACTGTGACTTAGACTTTAGCATGACATGCTAGGTATTGTTTTAGCATTATGCTTAGTGATTATTGTTGTAGCATGTCTTGTTCCAAACAATTGGGATTGCTTAGTGTTCCTTTAAGAAATTATGTGTTGTTTTAGCATGCAAAAGCATAGTATTGTGGTATTCTCCTTTGATGCTTTGCTTGGGTTGACCTAGCACATGCTCACACCATGTTATGACTATGACAAGTCACCATTAGCCTCTATGATCATTTAGTCCTTGACTTGTAGTACCACTATTTGCTTTGATTACTTTGCTTTGTTGCACTGCATGATTTTGGCCATTATTGCTCTCTTAGTTGGTTTCTCCCAGTCTTTTGCTAGCCTCCACTTGTATTAGTAAGTTCTACTCATGCCTCCAGCTCCCAAGAAACCAAGTTATTCCAAAGTGTCCACTATAAATTCCTATGCATGGTGTGTTACACCATTGCAAGTATATTCTTGTTTTCAACTATCTTAGAAATTAAAAACTATTTTCTTATGTGAAAACTTAGTGATTAAAGCCCTCACGAACTTGATGGCACACTTTATTATTTTCCTAATAAACTTGAACCATTGTGACAACTTTGTTGTATATGCTTGCACTTATAAGTTGGAGTTAGCAGAACCGTGCTATCACGGGGAACGTTTTCAACAATGCACTTGTACCTTGTTGTACTCAGTTGATATCATGTTGTTTTGTCTATGGATGTCACCGGTGTGAAATAAAGAGGGAACTTGTAAGTCCATGGAGTTTGTATCCTGTGTTAGAGAAACGCGTGGGCCACTATCCTAAGCCATGCCTAATCATGGTGGAAACTTGCAGCATCACCATAGTGACATCTATGAAGCATTCTTCTTATAAAAAAGACACATTGAGAAAAGAGGAAAGAGAGAAAAGGCACCATATTCCCATGGTACATAAGGCGAATTGATGAGATGCTCATTGTCTGCTTGCCTTGTCATTTTGGTTATGGGAAAGCTCATGTACCATGTGCAAGGGGTACCCCATTGGCGGTTCCCAATGATACGAAAATTCTTACAATGACAAGAACTTACCTGGACCCAAAGTTGAGTATGCATGAGGTGTGGCCCTCGTATTCAAGGGGCATGAGATTGCCAACTTATACTTCGTCAAGCATATACTCCAGCTTTGCCACTTTAACCTTAACCACTTCAAGATGCTTATGATTGGGGTAATGAGGGCTGAAAGCTAACAAGTACCATAACTTTTGGAAGCTCTTTTTGAAACTTGTAACCTATGCTTCCTTTAGAAAAATGGCCTTTCTTCCACCACTAATGAGTCTCCACCTTCTACCTTTAGGCACCATTAAGAGAGCATAGTTGTCATTCTGTGTGCAGTGTTCCAAAGATTATTAATTGATGCATATTGTGATATTACTTGCTCTTGTGCTACTTGTTTCTAGTCACCCTTGTGAACTTTGCAGGTGTCCTATGCATCTATTTGCTACTCTATGAGGGACAAGCTGATTGCCACTATGCTATGTTTTCTGCATGTCAAACAAACAAATGTTTTTCAATGCATGTTATTCATGATCTTTGTTTGTTGCTTGTCATGTTGCATGCATAGTTACTATGTCCTATTGTTAGAACTCCATCTTTCATGCACATGTTTAGAGTTCTTTGATCCCAGCTTTCAATGCTTGCAAATGGTTGGATCTTTATTGTGAGGGTGCATGTCACCTCAAAAATTATTTTGTTTATCACTTACCTACTCGAGGACCAGAAGGAGTTAAGTTTGGGGATGTTGATACGTTGGAAACATATCTAAAAAATTTTATGCTCCATGCTTGTTTAGTATCTACTTTTCTTTACTTGTACACACTTTGAGGTGCTTTTTATATGTTTTCTGGTACTAACCTATTAACAAGTTGCAACAGTGCCAGATGTCTGTTTTATGCTGTTTTTGGTTTCAAAAAAGTTAGTAAATAAATATTCTCAGAATTGGACGGGACAAAGGACAAAGTCAATTACTTTCCGTGGGGAACAAGAAGTCCAGAGGAGAGCCGGAGGGGCCAGCCAGGGGGTCCAGAACCACCCCAGGCACAGGTGGGCCCAGCCTCGCGCCTTGCTAGGGTTTGGTGGCCCTGGCCGCCTCCTCAGTCTCCCCCTTCTCCTATAAGAAGCCCCTGATGCAGAAACCCTGGGTACCCGATCAATAATCCAAGAAACCGTCTGTAGCCGCCGCCATCATCGTCCCTAGATCGGGGGGATCTGAAGTTCTTCCCGGCACCCTGCCGGAGGGGAGATCATCCCAGAGGCCTTCTCTCCGGTATGATGCGTGAGTAGTTCCACCTTGGACTATGGGGTCCATGTAGTATCTAGATGGTTGTATCTCCTCCTTTGTGCTTTCATGTATAGATCTTGTGAGCTCCGTTCATGATCAAGATCTAATCTATTTGTAATCATACATGTTGTGTTTACGGGGATCCGATGGATATTGAGATTATTATGTTGGTTTGATTAATTGTTTTGTCTTTATGATTCTATCATGTTTGTGCTGTTTGTGATCTTGCATGCTCTCTGTTGTTAGTAGCTATCTTGGCGAAGTAGTTGCTAGTGACTCCAAGAGGGGGTATTTATGCTCGATAGTGGGTTCATGCCTCTATTTTCCAAGGGAAGTGATAGAAATCTCTTTGATTGTAGATGTGTTGTTGCTACTAGGGAGAAAACAACGGTCTCTTGTTCATGGAACATGTGGACTATTTACCATACACACTTTGCTTAAAGCAGTTTTCTATTGCTTGCAACTTAATATTGGAGGGGGTTCGGATGATAACCTGAAGGTGGACTTCTAGTCATAGATGCAGACTGGATGATGACCATCGTCCCTAGATATGGACCCATAGTCCAAGGTGGAACTAATCACACACCATACCGGAGAGAAGGGCACCCCAAACCATTTTTCCTTGAAAATTGAGTGTCCTATACGGTACATATAGTTAGAAACCGCATTTACCGGGTCGTAACTCAAAAAAAATACAGTATATGCTTGCACCATGATATAAATACCCACATCCCAAGAATGGCCATGCAACATGGTGTAGCATGCGTGGAAATTGCCTCGGGCCCATGGTAGCGCCCTAATATTGCACCTCCTTTGAGAAAACACCGGTTTTTCGGGTTCAAAAATGGAAAGTCAAGATTTCTCTAAATGACCACGAAATCTCTAGTTGGAGAAGTCGCTTGTGATGCCGAGAGAGAGCTAGGTGTCGGGTTTGGGCTCAATCCATGGAGTGGTTCCATGTTCTGGGCAGCGAGGGGGGGGAATCTAGGGTTGAAAGCCATGTTAACTCGGTTCTGCCATCTATGCTAGTCACGAATACTCATAAGTTCCCTTACTATAGCTCACCAGAAACCATCACGCCTTGATTGGTCAATCAGTTGTCATGCGGATCGTGCCAGCCAACCATTGATCCTCTTTGATCTAACGGCCACACAAAATTGTTATAGTAGCAACATCCCAATATTATTACACACGACATGGTAGTTACAACAATCAGAATGCAGGACGTGGCAGTTAAATATATAATAACAATACTAACAATAGAACATTACTCATCGTCGTCCTCATTGTCGTCATCATCGGTGGCGGCGGCGGTGTCCTCCGATGACTCATCGACAACTCCCTCCTCGTATATACGCAGATTATCCTCGTCGGAGTCCTACTCCTCCTCCTCGTAGTCCCACAGGTCGATGTCACTCTCCTCCGCTTGTGCCTCCAACTACTCCATGAACGCCTCCTCCTTGCCCGAGTCAGAGTCGTCCTCATCACTGACTCCTCTATTCCTCCCGCCCTTCTTCATGGTGGTCTCGCATTACTTCCTCCGGTGCTCCTCCGTCTTGGATGCTTCTTGGCGCTCCTCCGTATCTGCCGGTTCAATGCGCTTCTCGGGTGTGGCGGGTACGACAAGCTTCGATGTCGTGATGTCCTCGAGCGCCGATGTCGATGGATCCAGGCGCGGGTGGACACGTCATGGTTCCTCAGACGGCTTCCGATGGGCACGAACAATGCCGTGACGAGCAGGTGACGCAGGACGGTCAACCACCGGCAAGGATCTTCCACTGCTACGGCACGATTCCATCCTACACGAGGAAGTTGTTCGGAAATACGCGATGGCGGGTACGCAGAGTTGGGTGCCGAACCTATCAAGGGCGCTTGGAGCATCTCATAGTCTAGTCAAAAAAAATTATGCTACATCGTAAAATATCTACATACTGAGAGTGTTGTCACATAACAAATCACAAAATGCACCGTGTGGCAGTGCCGGGAAGTGTCTAGTGTGTGCCTATCAATGTGGAGTTAAACGTTTCAGCATGTTGTGTCCGTGCAGTAGTTGCGCACTTCATGACAACCCCTTGAGCATGCACGCACGCTGGACGTGCAGCCCATAATTACTTCCTCCCTCGTAGACCCACCCCAGACCCTTTATCCATAGGATACTAGGTGGAACAAGCCGAAGCCCCCGCTAAACGTTCCATCTCATTAAAGCCAGTCCAATCGTGTCCCATCATGTGGACTGTGGGGTTTTATTCCCTAGTTCTGCCAGTCATGCTTCTTTGAGAAGGAAAAAACATAGGCCATCGATTAACAAAAGAACAGTGAATGTAGGTTGAGATAGCACCAGAGTAAACGGTGGTCTTGTATAAGACTGTACCACTGACTGGACTCTTTGACCATTCTCCCCCGCCCATCACTTTCTTCTTCCTCCTGCCCCCACCTTCCTCCATCTGCATTATCCATGGCTCCCCGGAGGATAGGTAGATCGACCGTGCGCGCGGAGAAAAACGAGAGAGTTCGCCGCCTTCGACTTCCTGCTCAACCAGCTTCTCATTCCCCCTTCGCATAGAGGCCCAATCTCTCCTAGCAATGGCGCTGAATGTTCTAGCAGGTTGGGGATCCTCCCGCTTCCGGTACAGTCTTCTTCTTATTATTCTTCTCTGTTTTTTATTCTTGTATGTCTACTTCTTCTTCTTATTCTTCTTCTTCTTCTTATTACTATGCTACATATTCCAAGGCGGCCGTGGACCTTGAAACCAGCATGATGGCAGCGGCGACGCTGAATGTTCCAGTAGGACAAGGCTCCTCCCGGTATAGTCTTCTTCTTCTTATCTTTCTTCTTCTATGGCTACTTCTTATTCTTCTTATTATTACTATGCTACATATTCCAGGGCGGACGTGGACCCTTAAACCATCACGATGGCGGCGTGTTCCAGCAGGCCATGGCTCCTTGATACGTCCATAACGTATCCATAATTTTTGATGGTTTCATGCTATTATTATGCTTTTGACACTTTTTATGTAAAGTTCATGATTTATTTGGACTAACCTACTAATAGTTGTAAAAATGCACAATGTTCTTGTTTTACACTTTGATGTGTAGGAATTATCAAGAATACAAGTGAAACCATTGTTGGAGTCAAATTGGGATTTTCCAAAAATCAGTCTCAGAACTCTTTTTGAAGATGGTCACGTTTCGGGTCGAAGACGGCGTCAAACGGAGAACTCTTCGACAACAAAGTTGTAGGAAATTTTGCGACAATCATTCTGGACATAAAATTTAGCTAATTCCGAGTCTGGACGGGCCCGCTAGGGCCGATTTAGTACAGCCCAATATGGGGTGACGGAAATCCGAGAAGCTATATAAAGGGAGAAAACCTAATTCGTGGAGACACATCGACCCACGAATTTTCAGCCACCAAAGCCACGTTTTTTCCTCCCCCATGGATCCCATCTCTATGGTGGAGGGTTCCCAAGAATCCATGAAGGAAGGGGGCTAAGGGGCGGTGCTCCCCCACGATACAGGCGGCGGGGAAAGAGTCCCCCGCACCGCCGTCGGCGCCGCTACCGCCTTCTTCACCATCTTCACCGCCATCTCCATCACCTAATCCTCCTATTATGCAGTGGTTCATCCTCCCACACACCTCTGTACCGTCCTATGTAAACATGGTGTTTGATGCTATAAGTTTAAATCCTAAGATCTATGTCATGTTTGTGTAGTTTATTTGTCTTTTGATTGCTTGGTTGAATGTCTTTGGTCCATTAGAGTTGTATATTGATATGGTACAGTCATTTGGTGTCCATTATATTTGTGCGTGCATGGATTAAACATCATAGGGTTTGTAGTATGTGTAAGAGGAAGGGGGAAGTTCTGCCGGAGTGACAGAAACCTGAGGACACGAATCGGAACGTTGCACGTATGGGAGTAAGAGGATCGTTAACTTAATGCTATGGTTGGGGAAACCTTAATGCATTGTTAGTAGTTACGGATGTTTGCTAACAATCCAATCATATAGTACTTGTAATTCCAAGTAGTGAAGCGCATGTATATTTAGCCTCTCCCACATAGAAACTGCATCGAAGACAATGAACCCGATTTATTCGCCAATTAAACTTGGGCAAAGCCACCATAATTACCACCACTATTCCACACTCATGGTTCTGTTAGTTTAATGTATTTTATTGCTGCAGCAACTAGCTTTACTTGTTATTTATTATCTTGGAAATCTTTCTCTAGGACTCGTTTTGTTGCTCTAGTTTTATTTCCTAGATAATGCAAACATTTAGTATGTGTAGAGTTGTATCAGTGGTTGATAGAACTTGAGAGAATATTTATCCTACCTTTAGCTTCGTTGGGTTCAACACTCTTACTTATCGAAAAGGCTACACATGATCCCCTATACTTGTGGGATATCAAGACCTTTTCTGGCGCTGTTCCCGGGGAGCAATGGCATGTGGTTGAATATTCTTGTGTAGACTTGTTTGCTTTATCTCTAAGTAGTTTTTACTTTCAGTTTTAAGTTGGTCTCAATCTTAGTATGGATAGGGATTGCGAATTACAAAAAAAATAGTTGTACTTGTTACCTAAAAATGTTTTCAAAAAGTAAAGTGATTGGAAAGATGAGTAATGGTTAAGTGGGGGTCGACCTTGAACACTTGCGTTCATGCCTATGAAACCAAAAAAAAATCTTCCCATGGAAGATTTTCAATTGAAAGAAGGCACCATTAGATATCAATTCTCATTCAAGAAAGTTATAGAATACCTTTTGCCTCTCCTATTAAAACAAAAGTTTCTCTTAATGCTTCTTTATTTGAAAATACTTGAATCTTGCTTCTTGTGCCTAACTTAAAGGCGTTAAAGAAAAGTACTTCTTGGAGGATAACCCAATAGTTTTCTTAAGTCTTGGAAGGTATTACTTCTGTAAGAACCTCTCCTTATCCTTTTTATTGATTTTTGTGCCAAGAATAACCTCTAATGAGAGGGAAGTAAGATTTGGGGAGTTGCTGTCCTGAAACAGATTTTTGCGCTCCACCATAAAAATTCTTGAAAACTCTCTATAAGTCGATTGAGCTGTAATTTTCTGAATAAATCCCCCAGGTTGTTATCTAACTTTCGTTAGTTCAACAATTTTTTATTTGAGCAACAGAAGGTCTTTGAAAAAATCGGTTTCAACCTGCTGGTATGTTTTGATAGATTTCTGTCATTATTTGCATTTGCTTCTTATTGATTCCTTTTTGGGATCTTTTTGGGAAATTGAGATTTTTGAGGAAATTACTACAGTATCTTGTGTATTTAGTGAAAGTTTTTCTGTTTTGAAATTAAACCCAAAGGTTTATTATCTTTTGAATGTACTAATGTTGCTAATGAAGATTGTGTGAAGTTTTGTATGAAAGAAAATTTCCAGGTGTAAGTAAAGAATGATGTAATGAGATGAAGAATGGACAAAAGCTCAAGATTGGGGATTCCACCCCGTGTCAGCCCAAGAAATATTCAAGAGGTACAAGCGTCAAAGTTTGGGGATGCCCAAGGCATTCCCTTCTTCATCAATAAAAATCTCAGGTCTTTCTAGACACTTTGTTTTTATTGTTTCATGCATTGTTGTGTTGTTCTTAGAGCGTCTTAGTTTTTATTTTTGGTTTTTGTTTTCTTATTTTGCTTGAATAAAGTGGTTGTACCCCCGTTTTTGCTGTGTTCTTTCAAATAAGTTAATTGGTGTTAGAGAAGGAGTAGGAAGCTTCATGTTTATAAGTGGTACAAAATGAGTTTGTTTTGACTATGGCCTAGACCTTATCGTGTCTTATTCGGTTTTGTTTTGATCCTATGTTTAGTGGTTATTGTTGTGGCATGACTTGTTCCAAACAATTGGGATTGCTTAATGTGCCTAGAAAGAATCATGGGTTGTTTTAGCATACAAAAGCATAATATTGTGGTATTCTCCTTTGATGCTTTGTTTGGGTTGACTTGGCACATGCTCACACCATGTTATGACTATGAACCAGTCACCATAGACTCTATGATCATTTAGTTTTTGACTTGTGGTACCACTTTATGATTTGATTAGTAATGTTTTGTCGCTCTGCATGATTATGGCCATTATTGCTCTCTTAGTTGGTCGCTCCCAGTCTTTTACTAGCCTCCACTTGTATTGAGTAAGCTCTACTCATGCATCCAACTCCCAAGAAACCAAGTTATTCCAAAGTGTACACTATAAATTCCAAAGTGTACACTCATACATGGTGTGTTACACCATTCCAAGTATATTCTTGTTTTATCTACCTTCCAATTAAAAAGTAATTTTGTTATGTGAAATTAGTGATTAAATCTCTCACAAACTTGATGGCACACTTTATTTTCTTGCCCCTAATAAACTTGAACCATTGTGTCATCTATGTTGTATATGCTTGTACTTATACGTTGGAATTAGCAGAACCGTGTTGTCACGGGAAACGCTTTCAACATTGCACCTGTATATTGTACCCAGTTGATATCATGCTCTTTTGTTTGCGGATGTCGTCGGTGTGAAATAAAATGGGAGCTTGTAAGTCCATAGAACTCATATAGGTCCACTGCATCGAAGTTGTTCCTAATTTTATTAAAAAGGGGACCTTTTCAGTTCATTCAACACTACTTTGCGGTAACTAATCTACTTGCAAGAAAAGGCACATAAAAGAAAAATTCACCTCTCGCTCTTCTCTCAGGTGGTTTTCTTTGAGATCTGGGTTGCATGATCTCGCACTGCCGCCGAACACTCCACCGCCGGCCTAGCTTTTCTGTTCAACCCGCTGCTTGTAGGTACTCTGTTAGTATACTTCTGGCTGACCTCCTCGCTAACCTGGGCTCCAGACCCCATCGCTGCTTCGCTTGTCTAGCGTTGTGCCCGAGACGGTGGCTCCGACGAAGCCGAATCAGTCGCCGACATAGCTACCACCTTGGACTCGCTTGACATGCCGCCGCCGGATTCAGTGTGTGTGGGGGGTGGGGAGGGGGAGGGGCAGGGAAAATGACCGTCGCCGCCGCCGAACCGGATTCAATGTAGGGTGAGGGAGAAAAAGGACTGCCGCCGCCGGATTCAGTGTTGGGGGTTAAGAAAGTATAGAAATGGATTTACCCGTGCGACACGTGCAGATGACTTAGAAGGGGCACAACAGGGGCACGACAGGTACTAATGTAACAGAATATCCTGACGGCTAATATTTGAAAATATTTGGTTTGGCCACCATTCACTCGAAATTCCCCTCTCTATAATTACCACACCAACTTTTTGAATCACGGTGATTACGCGCAACTCGGACCCAGCGATGCCTTCGCTTGCGAACTTTCAGGACGCAAAGTAACAAGCCCCTCCAGCGCGCCACTTTGCCGCCCGCATTTTCACGGCCCCGAGCACACCCCTTCGCCGCCCGCCATTTCCCGCTCTGAGCGTGCCACCACTGCCCTTTTCCCTCCCTCTCCTATGCTTCCATCCCCGCACCGTAGTCCGCCACCTGCATGCTGCCTCGTCGCCACGGTTCGTCGGGGTTCCGGGGCGTGCGCGTGCGGGAGAACGACACGTTCTATGCCGAGCTGCACACCACCAGGTTTCGCCTCACGCTTTACACGTACGATACCGCACACGAGGCCACGCATGCCTACGACGCCATGGCATGGCGCCTCAGTTGCCCACGAGCCTCGATGAACTTCGACGACGTCAACTCGCTAGAGGTGGCAGAGTTCGTCGTTTCCCGCGCCATACCTCATGACCGAGGAGCGGCGGCTCTCCATTGAAGAGATTGACGAGCGCACCATATCCGTGTGGAAGCGCGAGTTCCCACTGGACGTCCACACGGAAGAGGAGTTATACGTCACGAAGAGGGCCGAGAGGAGGGCGAAGAGGATAGAACATCATAGGAAGAAGGACTTCATCGAAGCCCAACTGGAGGGCCCATCGATGATAGACGACAATGATCCGAGGTGGGATGACCTTTGGACCGAGTCTGATGACACCTGGTCGGAGGATGATGATGAGTAGATTGGTTTTAGTTCTAGTTTGCAATGTTTTAATTTCTGCACTAGAATATTGTATGTTTGCACTATTTTTAATTTCTAGAATATGTAATATATTTAATGTTATTTCTAGATCCTGTTTGAGTGTGTGTTTTTGAAAAATCTTGTTTCTGACACTGCAAAATGGTGCACCTGCGGGGGGCACGTTTTTTACTCAGCAGTGCGCGCTGCAAAGTAGCTCCAAGCCGTACTAGAGTGGGCAAGGTCATTGAAGGTGACAAAGCCATGGTGGAGGCGGGGTACTCGTCGCTGATGCAGAAGACGAGTGGGAGAAGGCACCAGAGGATGAAGTTGTATTGGGTAGGCGGTGTCGTTGGCGGCGATGAGGCTATGGTGGAGCCGGGGCACTCGCCGCAGATGCACGCGCATGTCCTCGCCATGATCTTCGCCAGCAACCACGTACATAGTCTTCGCCACGATGCCTGACTGATGGCTGTGAAATATAGCCATCCACGTCCGCATTTAAACTAGATATTATTCATAGTTTTAAGGAAATATCTCTCTAAATTCTGCCACTAATGCCTAATGATCAAAGGGGTATGCAATCATGTCTTTTTATTTTTTCCTGCGCAGATAATGACGTTTGATGATAGGAATCACAACATTAAAGTCAAAGATACAATATTTCCAACAACTCAAACAAACCTGGAGTTGTGAAGTGGAGGTAGTGCCTTTAACGACCAACTATGGCGGGAATTTTATGCCGGCCGTATAGTTGGCACCGATCGTCAGGTCAAACAGAACAACTTTCGTGAAGGGACCCCTATATAAAGAGGCCTCGGGCGACGATAAAACGGCTCTCGACTCTTTCTTTCGCCTCCCTGCCACTAGAAGCCCCCACACCAGAGAATAGATTTCGATCTAATCTCCAAACCCTTCTCCACCACCATAGCCATATTCCATCACTTGTAATAGTAGATCTCATCTCCAATTGGCGACACTGTAAGACTATTTTCTATCAATCTCATGATTTCCATTACAATGTTTTTGGTTGTTGATTTCATCTCTATGTGTGAGTAATTCTCCTTGGGCTAAGGGCTTCGGCCTAGCCATGTAGCTTTTGTGCATGTTATTTATCATAGATGAGATCATGTTTTAGTTTGTATGACATGATCATTATTGTACCCTCTCTTTCCTCAATCTAAGGACTTGTCAGGTACCCACGACCCCAAGGATTGATCCAGTTATAGGGAGTGTGAGTAATGACTGATCTGCAGGTTGGGAACCTAGTGACAAAAGGGATAGTACGGCAGCATGTGAGGGATTTACTTGGGATTAATGGTGACATCACTATGCATATCATTAGTTCTCTTTCTTCTATGGATGAGACTAGTAGAACTAGTGGAAAACGTGCCTTCTATCCCAGTTTGCAAAGGGCTTTAGTCCCGGTTTCCCAATCGGGACTACGAAATCGGGACTAAAGGTCTACCCCTTTAGTCCCGGTTCGGCCACAAACCGGTACTAAAGGCGCTCACGGGGCAGCGTCGAGCGCGCAGGACCTTTAGTCCTGGTTTGTAATACGAACCTGGACTACAGGTTTTTTTTTTGAATTTTTTTCCAATTTTTTTTTCAAATTTTCTTAAACTTTTGAATTGTTTGACTCATTAATATCCCACATCTCTCATTTTTAACACTAATTATACTTAATCTTAGTTCAAATCATACTTACGGTCAAACTTTCCGGCCGGTAACCTATCCTAGCACTACTCCATATCCCCAGCACGCTTAACTTCTCAATTCCATCTCTCTCACCCGCGCGAAGGACCCTTATACCTTGTTGTCAACACTAGTATATCAATCCTATTAACTCATATCAATATGTGACACATTTTTATTTTTTGAAATTAAGAACAACTATTTTTAGTAAACAACAATAAATAAATAAGTAATAATAATATTTTATTCTAATGAAAGTAAAAACTAATTAAATTAATATTTTATTCATTTTTTGCCATTTATTCATTTAATATGACATAAATAATATCTTCAAATCTGTAAATCAAAATTCGACAAATAATATATCCATTATTATCAGAAAAATGCGAGGAATTCAAATATGACATAAAAAATACTAAAATAATTTAATTTCAGAAATAATTTTTCTCTTTTCGAATTTAAGAATCCAAAACGGCCTAAGGATGTTGAAATCAAAGATCTAATTTTTTCTGCATGTTTTGATAGGTTGTACTTTTTTTACATCGTATGCAAAAGTTATGGACATTTGAATTTTTTATAACATTTTTCTGTAAATTATGTCGAATTTTGTATTTGTTAATTTTTGTAACAACTAAATCACTTAATATAACTACAGTTCGAAGGATTTTATTTTTAGAAATTTTTATAATTTTTTGGCATGATTTTGAATCTAGAAAAGACGATCTCCAGAAGGATTTGTGCCCATTTTACTGCCACAGCAGAAGTTGAGAATTTGTTTGCCCACTTACATAGTCCGGGTTGATAATACGAACCGGGACTAAAGGTCACATCTTTAGTCCCGGTTGGTGATACGAACCAGGACTAAAGGGGTTGGCACCGGGGGCGCCCCTTTTAGTCCCGGTTGGTGATACGAACCGGGACTAAATGTCCCGTTTGACCCGGGACTAAAGATTGCTGGCGTCCTAGCCGTTAGAACCGGGACTAATGCTCACATCAGTCCCGGGTCCAACCATAATCGGGAGTAATGCTCTGAACTGGGGTGGACAGATGGCTCTTTTTATACTAGTGTAGATTATTGCTATAAACGATTGTGGAGGCAATAACAATTATGGATGTACTGTTCACATATAATTATCTTGCTCTAACAATTACATCAATGCTTTATTATTATATTTTATTCCCATCAGATGTTTTGCACAACTACTGGTGAAACCGAAAGCCCCAGGCCCTCTCTCTCCATCATCAACAACAACAAAATATCGCAAACTCTTGGTCCGGTAAAACACAAAAAAGAATTCTAAAACTCCTAAAGGTCCATTGAAGTAACCTTACTACGCTTTCTGCTTCCCAAGGATTCGATAGCCTAGGTCTACTAGTAAAAAAGATCTATACTACATTCTTAATCCAGATCATAGGTATCACCGACATCACGCCGTTGATGATGAGGAGGATATCACGCGGCGGCGGGTGTTCCATGGCTGACGGTGGGGGAGAGTTAGCACACTGTGGTGGCAGAGATTTGGTCAGGTGGTTAAGGGAGAGGTGTAAGGGTTGTTTGCTTAGGTCAATTGAGATAGTTTTTTTTTTCAAATCAGGCACGTATTTCTGTCGGCACTACTGGAAAGTGCTGCAAAGAAATGATCATTGCCGGCATTTTCGGAAAGTGCCCTGAAAAATCTTATTTATGCATGTATTTCTTAAAAATACCCCTAAAATTTGTTTACGGAGGATGACCTTGGATATCAATGCTTAGATGCATGTGCTCTAAGGCTGACTCTAGTGATAGTATCATGAGTAGTATCATGCATGTTAAGTTGGCAAAAAAAACTGACGTGGCATAGCAATTAATAAAGAGAGAAGTGATTCTAGTATCATATCGTAGCATGTAAAACTAAATTATTTAATTATAAATAAATATTGTACACTAATTTGTATTAAGATTCTAAAATTAATTAAATAGAAGACAATTATGATACTACTATATATATATATATGATACTATGCATTATATAGGTAGTATCATAAGCATACGCATAATACTAGCTACATGGTACTACCACTATCCAACATCAGCCCAACAGTAATTTCCCCTTGATTTTATGATGTAATCTTTTGAAATAGTGAAGTGCTAAGATTTACCTTGTGCTATACGTACTGGCTGAGACGCAGAGTGCCAAGGAGATGGTTTTTTTATCAAAGGGTTTCCCCCGCTTCATAAGCATACTGAGTTCTAGAAGGTTTTTGAGCGTAGTACGTTTCAGATTTGTGTCAATCTACAACTACAGAAACACACCAAGTGACAGAAACCAACACCATATAGAGTTACAAAAGAAATTAAATTTCATTTTTTTTGGAAAAAAAGAGTATATATTAATATCACGGAGATACCAATTACATCCAACCTCTGCACAATGCATGCCCTAGCGGCCTTATAGATGCAAACAGCCCAGTACAAAAAAAATTACAAAAAAAGAAAAGTTTCGCTATGGTAATATGCTCCTTGTTGCAGCAGACCAACCACCACCAAGACAATACCAGATAGCCAACTTCTCCAAAAGCGACGCCTCTAAGAAGGAAACAATGCACAAGCGCCATCATCATCCTGATCACCGATCATAGTTTTTCACCCAAAAGAAAGTCCGAACTTACAAAACAATGCCTCCAACAAGGTGATTTCCAGGCACCATCTGAATTCCTCCTGTGTTGTCGCCCCCACTTGTCGCTGTCGCTGCTCCAAGTCATAAGTCACCTAGCCAAAACCTCGTCATCACTAGGACTCGAACCACCCTTACTCGTCCTCAGATCTTCGGCTTCCATGCCCTTCTCCATGACTGACTTCACCATGATACTAAATACATGTCCCGCGATGGCAAAGGATTGCAGAGCTTCGCAATGCTTTCTCTGAAACCAAATGTCAGAAGAATCATGGATGCACGTGACCGAAATTTATTAGAACTGACAAACTCCAGGCAAGTCGTTCATTTGGAGTTCGTCAGCGAAGCACTCCGGAACTCGGCACTCTGGCCAGATCACTGATGACAGGCGACGAGCAGAACATCATCATGGCTTGAGAGGGATCTTAGGATCCCCACCATTATTAGGCATATCGTCGTCCCCCACGCCACCGCCGCCATGCACGGGGACGCCACCCCGGCTTCCAAGTGTTGCGGGCAGAGCCACCATCGTGCCTTGGGTAGACAGGGTTGGGGAGATCGAGGCCCACATGGGTATATATCGCCGCACGCCCGCCATCCACGCTGCAGGCTAGGCCACGAGCAGGGTCGGGATTGCCCCCACGGGACTCGTCGCTCGCCTGCCTTGCCGCCGCTGCGGTCCTAGACAATCTGGCCGCAGCTGCCGCGCCTCACCGCATCCGGCAGAACAAGGACGACGCCGCCTCCTTGCATCTAGGGCCGCCTCCAGCGGGCGCTCCGCCGCTGCGCCATAAAACTGCCTACTTCATTTCCCCCTCTAAGAGGAACCTTCAAGCAAGCGTTTCTTATCAAGATGATCCACTTGCTATTCTTCGACATGCTAGAGCCCGACCTCTCGATCTTTTGAAGATTTCCTTAGCCACCATATTCAAGGTCCCAACTCCTCTTGCATCACCTCTTGGATTGTTGGTTTATGCAGTTCACTCCAATAATTAATCATGTGACAAATCAAATAGTAGATAATATCAAAGGGGTCATTGGGCTTTATGTTATCAAAAGAAAGGCCGATTTCTGGTTTCCCAGATGACCAAAAAATAGAAGCAAGGCAGATATTTTCTGCCACTCTATCATGTGCAATGTAATTGTCAACCCACCCTCCAAGGAGACAAGTGAGATAAAATAAAGCAAAACCCACCCTCCATCGAACTTGAGCACGAGAGAAGACGATGGCGGTAATGAAGATCGTTTGTTGCGGGGGCGGACAGAGAATAGGTCAGGAGCGATGAGGCTGTGATACCATAAGAGGTCGTTTGGCATCTAGGTATTCATTTTATTTATATTATGATTCCAAAAACATCCATATGTTTGACTGCCACCGAAATTTGGAAATGACGGGTCTGAGATAGGAATCAGGTTTATACATGGGGATATTTGATAGATTTGCAAAATAAAATGACGGCCCAATTCCATGCCAACCAAATAACATAGGGATGGAATTGCAAAATAAATTCCAGGATTTTAGGGCAAATAATGAATACCAAACAAGCTCTAATAGAATTAGAGAGAAAGATAATACTCCTAGATGAGTCCCACGGCTTCTCAAGTGCCGACGTTTCTCCTCTGTATGTATGCTGACCAAGATTCCAATGCAAGTTACAAATGTACAAAACCTGAGACGTACTCCATATGCGAGAACAATACTAACACATATTCTATCACTGTCTTCTTGCCATTGTCCTCCACCAAAGTCCTACAAAATTTATCGGTGACATCCTCTCAGGACTCAGGGTAGTGTCGAACAAACAGGGAACGAGGCTTCTTCCCATGTAGAGGCAGTAGTAATAAAATCCTTTAGCATTCACAACGGCAAATAGGTCCAGAGAGCAAAAAAAATGCTTGATACACCATATAACAGCTCTAAGCTTTCATGTTCAAGATATTATAAAACAATCCATTGCATCGCAATACATATTCATAAAAAATCCTTTTTTATGAACGCCCACTGCAATCCTAATGAAACGAACAAATCAGTCAATCTCAAAACCTAGCAGCTCCTGCGAACATAAAACCCAGAGGCGGGCGGAGGCACGGTGGTCATATACTTTCTCCATTTAGAAATATAAGATGTTTTAGATTTGTGAATATAATGTACCTAGACATCTTTTAGTATGTATATTTATTTGAACCTACACACTAAAAGGTGTCTAGATTGTAACAGAATATGATCGGGCTGCTTGGATGCACGCCTCGATGGTTTCATTGAACAATATATAGGCACATTACAACTTGGAGTACAAGAAAGGGTTTTAGGGTTAGGTTAGGTCGGTTGTAGATCAACCGACGGTACAGATGAATCTAAAACCCTAGAGGTGTCTAACATGCCCCCACAGTCTAAACTTGGGTCACCAATGTGAAGACCGGAGTGAAATTCAACGAACAGAGGCGTCGGTAAACCCTTGATGAAGATATCTGCAAACTGCAAAGTCAAAGGCACATGAAGAACCCGAAGAGCACCCAGAGCAACCTTTTCCCGAACAAAGTGAATATCCAGCTCTTTATGCTTCGTGCGGCGGTGTTGGATGGGGTTAGCTGACATTGACACTACAGAAATATTGTCACGGTACACCACAGTAGAACTATTTAAAGTGCAACAAAGCTCGCCCAATAGATGACGCAGCCAGCATGTCTCTGCAACGGAGGTGGCAACTGCTCTGTATTTTGTTTCTACACTACTACGTGACACTGTTGGCTGACGATGCGACGACCAGGAAACCAAATTGTCACCTAAAAATACACAAAACCCTGACGTGGAGCGGTGAGTATACGGGCAACCTGTCCAGTCAGCATCTAAGTAGGTAACAAGGTTGCGAGGGGAAGATGGGTAGAGTGTGAGACCGTGATTGAGTGTGCCTTTTAGGTACCGAAGGATTCTTTTGATTAGAAGAAAATGTGGTTCACGAGGATCATGCATATGGAGGCAAACCTGATGAACTACATATGCAAGTTCATGACAAGTGAGAGTTATGTATTGGAGAGGTCCAACCAAGCTGCGGTAATGAGATGGATCAGACACGGGAGAACCAGTATTGGCAGAAATTTTAGATTTCGTGTCTATGGGTGTAGGAGCCGGGTTATAGTCACACATACCAGCATGAGAGAGGATCTCTAAAATGTATTGTTTCTGAGATAGATGAAGAGTAAAGGTTGTCCGAGTAACGGATATTCCTAAGTGATGAATATGACCAAGATCTTTCATAGAAAATTCAGTGCTTAATTTGGTGATGATGGTTTTGAGAAGTGTGGATGAGGAGGCTGTGAGAATAATATCGTCGACGTATAGAAGAAGGTAGGCAGTGTTGGTTCCTTAACGAAAAATGAATAGAGATGTATCGGATTTGGATTCGATGAAGCCAGGAGATCGAGCATAGGTGGAAAAAGGGTGAAACCAGGCCTGAGGAGCCTATTTGAGGCCGTATAGAGATTTGTGGAGACGACAGGCATGAGAGAGAAAACGAGAATCGACAAAACCAGAGGGCTGAGTACTGTAGACTTCCTCATCATTGCCATGTAATAAAGTGTTTTTGACGTCAAGTTTATTAATGAGCCATGATTTGGAGAGAGCTAGAGATAGAGCTACATGAATTGTGGCTGGTTTGACGATAGGACTAAAGGTTTCTTCGAAGTCAACATCAGATTGTTGTGTAAATCCACGAATAGCCTAACGAGCTTTGTGTCTAGCAAGAGAGCCGTCCGAGTTGTATTTGTGGGGGAAAATCCATTTACCACTAACGATGTTTGCATCGGGAGGTGGGAGAACAAGGCTCCAGGTGCCATTGGCAAACAAAGCATCATACTCATCCTGCATGGCTTGGCACCAGGAGGGGTCACGAAGAGCAATGAGATAGTTGTGGGGAACAGGAGAGGAGTTTGTAACAGAGAGATTTTAGACATTCTTTAGGTCCAGGAAGCCGGCCAGTAACACGATGAGTTAGGGGGAGGTGTAGGAGTAGGAGTTACCGACTGTGGTGCAGGTGGGGAGGGATGGCTAATGGGAGAGGGTGATCGTAGTGGTGAGAGTGTGCTCGTGACAGGAGTGGCTGTCGCGATAGAGAAAGGAGTTGTCGGGGCTACCGTGGCAGGAGCGAGTTCTGCCGCGGCAGAGGAACTGACTGGAACAGCTGCCATGGTAGGGAGGTTGGCTGTCGCGGCAGGAAAAAGGCGTGGAATGGCTGCCGCGGCAGGGTGGTGATGTTCGTGTTGGACAGGATTGAAGATGCCGAAGTCTGGTGGACTTGGGTCGTTAGGGGAGTTGTTGTAAGGGAACGTAGACTCGTCAAAAGTAACATGCCGTGATATAATGATGCGTCATGTATCTAGATCAAGACAGTGATAACCGCGATGACGTGAGCGATATCCTAAGAAGAGACATCTAGAGCCACGTGGGGAGAGTTTATTGGGTGAAGTGGAAGATGTATTCGGGTAGCATAGACAGCCAAAGACACGAAGATCATTGTATCGAGGGTGGTGGACATGAAGAAGAAAATATGGTGTGTTTATATGAGAGGTGTTGATGGGATGGATATTGATTAAATATGTGGCGGTGTGAAGTGCTTTGGCCCAAAATAAAGAGGGGAGAGATGCTTGAAAGAGGAGTGTTTGCATGACATCATTGGTGGTGTGGATGGCTCGTTCGGCCTTGCCATTTGTTGGAATGTATACGGACAAGAAAAACGAAAGATTATACCATGAGTATCACAGAATGTTTGAAGCTTACTGTTGTCAAATTCTCGGTCATTGTCACATTGGATGGTTTGAAGACAGAGATTGAATTGATTTGTGATGTAGGCATGAAAGACTAAAAAGGTAGCATAGACATCAAATTTCTTGCGAAGGGGAAAGCTCCAAAAATAATGAGTGAAATCTTCCACAATTATTAAATAATAACGAAAACCAGAGTTGCTAGGGATAGGAGATGTCCAAAGATCACAATGTATCCTTTCAAACGGACACACAATATAAGACTGTGAAGCAAAAAACAGTGACCTGACATGTTTTCCTAATTGACAAGCATGGCATAAATTAGAGCTGGCTTTATTCAATGGAATGTGGTGAAGGTGATGAAGACGCATCATGGTGTGCGCGCCGGGGTGAGCGAGACAACGATGCCAGGTATTATGTGGATGTAGAGGTGGTGATGTGGGCTTCATGGCAGGGTTGGCTGATTGGGTAGAGAGGGCCGGAGCTATTGCATCGAAGAACCATGATCCCGGTGAGTAGATCCTTCACAGAGAAACCATAGGGGTCAAATTTGATAGAACAAGAGTTATCAATGGTAAATTGGCAAACTGACACAAGATTTTTGATTATTTGAGGCACGATGAGTATATTGCATAGATATAAAGGAAGAGAAGTGCTAGTGAGAGCAAAATATCCTATGTGTGTGATTGGAAGAGTTGCACCATTACTAAGGTGAAGGATTGTTTGGAAGGAGGAATGAGAGAGGTGAAGTTACCATGATCAGATGCCATGTGGGAGGATGCTCCGGAGTCCATGTACCACTCATGTGTACCAGGGAGCTGCATGTTATTGAGTGCCACAATGAGAGCCGGGTCGAGTGCCGTAGTCATTGCAGATGTCTGTGGCATTGTGGGAGCCGTTAGTGCAGTGTCGTAGGCCAGGTATGCTTGAGGAGGCGCAAGAGGGCGGGGTCTGAGGAGACCCTGGGCCGGAGCTAACCACGGGCGAGGCTGCCAGGGCGTCTGCGGCTACCATGGGGCCTGATGCTGCTGAAGGTTGGCCTGAGTGGGAGCGCCGGTCCAGGGATTGAACTTCCAAGGGCTTTCGTTGCGGCCATGTCCAAGTCCACCACGGCCGTCGCCACGGCCACGGCCGCCGCCGCGGTAGTTGTAGTTGTTGAAGCCAGGGTTGATGGAGAGCTGGCCACGGCCTCCCTTGTAGCCAGATGGTGCGACACGATCTACAGACGCTCCCCCTGCAGCTAGATGAGGGGGCACTGCCCGCGCCTGGCAGCACACTCTGGCCGCACGCCCAAAGTTTCTTGGTCGAGGAGTTCCTGGCATCGGTCTTCTTCTAGTTTTCTTCGAGGATCAAGGCGAAGCGGGTCTGCAGAAAGGACGGGAACAGAACCTGAAATGGAAGGAAGGAGTGCGGGTTTGCATACGAGTCGTTGAGGCCGCGGAGAAGCGTGAGGACGATAGTTTCGTTGCTGATCGACGTCTCCCAGTGCATCGGCGAGGGCCCAGCTTGGTGAAGTAGTCGCTGATCGTCATGCCACCCTAAGGGGTGTTCCGGAACTCCGCCTCCAGCTGCAGAGCCCGATGCTTCTTGTTGTCGCGGAAGAGGTCGACGATCGCGTTCCAGATCGTGCGCGCCATGGATCCTGGACGCATGATGATACCATGGAGATCAGTGGAGATGGAGCCGTAGATCCACGATAGGACCATGTAGTCATCGCGGCCCCAATCAAATTGCAGAGATGTGTCGGAGGGGCTCGTTCCCTCGTCGGCAAGAACATGGGAGGTGAGGCCATAACAGCCAAGGGCGACGAGGAATAGCTCGCACCAGCTGCTGTAGTTGGATGTATTGAGATCTAGGGTAATGGGGGCGTGGATTTTTATGGAGGTGGCATATGTGGAGGGGTTGGGGTGGCCTCGCGCGCATCAAGAGCTTCGGCGCGGGAACGAAGTTCTTCTTCCTTCTTATAGATCTCTTCGGGAGTCATGGCGTGGAGGGAGGGAGCGAGGCGGCTAGGGTTGGGAGGCAGGAGGATAGGAGGCTAAGTACCGGAGGTCAATCTGATACATGTAACAGAATATGATCGGGCTGCTTGGATCCACGCCTCGATGGTTTTATTGAACAATATATAGGCACATTATAACTTGGAGTACAAGAAAGGGTTTTACGGTTAGGTTAGGTCGGTTGTAGATCAACCGACGGTACAGATCAATCTAAAACCCTAGAGGTGTCTAACATAGATACATTAGCTTCATAAAACTAAAACATACTATATTTCTAAACAAAGGGAGTACTTTTTTATTTGATTCAGTACTCCATACTTCCTTTTCCATTTATCAGAAACATATGGTACTCGGTAGTGGCAAACAGAGGCAAGAAAAAGAAAGGAAAACGAATGTAAATGTTGAGGTCTCTCTTTATTCATATGAGCTTCTGATACGATGTACTACAAAATAAAGTACCCATATACTAGTATCTTCTAAGAACCTCCATTCAACATGAGAAACGTGATGCCGCTGGCCAAATGAGCCAAGTATTTGTTTTCTGAGTTCTCTTTCTCCACAGGATTTTTCCTGGCTCCCTCAAACAGCGCCATATCACAGCTTAAGGGCTCATCCGAGGCATATCGTAACTTTGGGTATATCCCTCTAGCGTCTCGTCCTGCGTGGAAATCCTCAATAGCGCTTGCCGTCAACTCATCCATGTACTTGTAGTACTCGATGCAAGTGTTAAGCTCTCGCACTAGGTCGCTCAGCATATGCAATGTGGATGTCACGTTGTGGACGCTCTGGTTGGCAGCGACGACGGCCAGCCCACGCTTGTCTGTGGCGGAGGCACCTGCTGGATCCGCCGAGAGCACGCCAACGCAATAGTCGTAGGACATTTCAGGAATCTTGGAGCATGTTGTGTTGATGAGAGATGAGGTGCTGGCTACGAGGCCAGGGAGGATGGCTAGGGCCAGGAGGAGTACGGTGAGGGGCTGCATCTGCAAGGAGCGTACAAAGCTTTCTTTCATGTGAGAATCATTGCATTCTGCAGGTAGGGATTTATGCACTCAACCGCAACATTGAAAAGGAAAGAGAAATTTATGCGTTCCATATAAAGATCATTTAGTACTAGATATTAGGGTAGGTGGAGACAGTTTTCCAGCGCACACATTTATGAAGCAAATTTGTAAGAAAATCTTGCATTTAAGAATAGAGATTTTACAATATCAACAATATTTGGGTTAATCTTAATGGCGTTGATACATGGCCAACCTGTCAGAAAATAAATTTGTGAAACAATTTAATGCTTTTGATACCTCCGTCCAAATTAAGATAATTTTTAGTTTTGTCACACTATAATTGCCCACATATCATCAATCTCCATATATTATATGGGCAAGAAAGATGAGATTCCTCTGTTTACAATGACCTCGTGTTCTAGGTTTAGTCAAAGTTAAACTCTACAAAGTTTGACCAAGAATTTTAGAAAATATTAACACCCATAATTCTAAATGCATATAAAATAAAAATATACTTTAGAATTATTTTAATACAATAAATTTACATTATTGATGTTGATTTTTTTCTAAATATATGGTCAAAGTTTGTAAAATTTAACTTTAACTAAACCTAGAACGTGAGATGATCGTGAATGAAGTACCAAGAATGCCACCCACTAAAAATGAGAAACAAGGTGAAGTAGGAAAAAAAATGAAACAGTGCTAGAAAGAACTAGATATTTTTTTAATAAGAAGAAGCGGGTCAACGTGAGAATTCCAGAAATTTGTTCCTGATAGGAATCAAACTTCGGTCGCTGGGATGCGCCAACTACAATCCAAACACTAGGCTATTGCCCCGTTCTCACTGAACTAGGGGCAAGACCAATGGGTGTTTGAATGTATGCAGACTAACTCTAGGGAACCATAGAGGAGATTTTTTAACTTCTTCAGATCTGATGTTGGACGATTGTCGAGGGGATAACTCTCGGGTGGGGAAAGCCAGGCACAAGTACCGGCTCCAGAAGGAACAGGCCGCCTGGCCCTCAAGAAGGACAAATCCAGTTGGTTGGCTAATACCGCCCGGTTGGGCTTAAAACTTTCCCGGCTGGCCCGTCTAGCCGGTAGCCAAAAGAACCGGCCGGGTGGACGCTTCCACCCGGCTTACCTCGGATTCGATGGAGAGGACAAAGGGGGTGACGCTCCTTGCGGGGTACGCCTCTCCCCCCCCCCCCTTCGTCACCAGGCAAGCTGGTGTGACGTCACAACCAGTGCTACCCAACAAAGATAAAGCAAAGTGGTCGGCTGACCACCAAAAGCGGTCCGGGTGACCGTTAAAGCAAGGGTGACGCCCCAAAGGAAGCCCGAGTGACCGCTAAAGAAGAGGATGACGCTAAAAGAAGGGAGGACTGGGTCCTGGCCCACCGGCTGGGCCCTGTAGCCGGCCCTGCCCTGTAAACCCATATCCAAACAGTAAACCCTAGAGCCCAAATTGTAATCTGCCCCCCAGAGCAGTATATAAGGGAGGACAGAGCTAGGGTTCTAGGTAAGCAATGATAGAAGGATAGAAGTGCTAGCCTCTAGTTTTCATCTTCCTCTAGCTCTCGATAGTAGATAAGGAAACAGCTCCAGGAGCACCTGTATTGGGCATTCGCCCCTTCATATAGTTCATCTTGCAGGAGTAGGGGTGTTACCTCGCCGAGAGGGCCCCGAACCTGGGTACGTCGCTGTGTTTGCAGTTTACCGTGCCCAACCCATTGCGTGAGCCACCGATTGCATCCGAGTGTCCCTCTTTAGCCATCCCCAATGGCACTGACGTGTTCCACACCACTACAGTTTGCGCCCACCGTGGGGCACAGCGCTTCGGCTGGGATCATCTTCCGCACGGGACTTCCGCTCGTCGCCAGTGAACGTGTGGCCTCCGGCCTCGTTCTCACGTTCGGCGCTTTCGACTACGTCGTCGATAACGCATGCTTCGCCGGGAACACCTTCCCCGCCAACGGCTCCATCATGCATTTTGGAGACATCCGCGTCTACGTCGCCGAGGTGTTCCCCAGCGTGGTCACCCCCATCCTCGACGTGCCTCTCGGCCGCCTCGCCAACGGCCCGGCCGCGGCGAGCGGTTGCATCGAAGTCATGGTGGTAAACGCCCGCGAAAACCACCGCTCGCCTCAGGAGCTCCGAGCGGGAGGAGAGAGCTCCGTGCCTGAGCAAGAGCAAGATCCGCTCACTGCCTCCATCCAGCACCTACGCGCTCCAGTCATCGTGGAAGCGGACCCGACAGCTGTCGCGACCGTGCCAGAAGCTCCTGGAGGAAGCCACCAAGGTTGCCGCTAACCAGCGCCGACTAAACGCCATCGTGCATGAGTACAACGCTGCCCACGGCTTCGTCAGGCAAGTTCAACACAGGGGGCGTGACCTCGCGTTGAAACTGGACCACGCCGCTAATTCACACTCAGGCGTGGTGCAACCCGTTTACAGCACCCCCGCAAAGAACATGAGAGCGGCCAAAGAGGCGGCCATGGAACTGAAGCACCTCGAGGGAGAAAAACTTCGTCGCCAACAGGAGCGCGTCCAGCTCCTCGTCACCACCGCTAACAAGCAGCAGGTCGAGGGTACTACCAGCCAGATGGGTAACACCCGAGACATTGTCGTTCGCAAAGGCGCGGACCAGACGGCGCATGGAGGAAGCAAGCACCAGCAAGCGTCCTTCCCAGGAGGATTTGGGCAGAACAGCCACCCGCGTGGCGAGTCTGGCAATCGTGGCCGTCACAACCGAGATGCCGCCGCTTCCAGCGTGAGCCGCGCCCCGGCAGCAGGAGCTTACCAAGGAAAGAAGATGCGCGCCCCGGATGAAGAAGCATATGTAAACAAGGACCCGTCTGCGTCGTGTCTGAAGGGCCGACTCGGCCCCCGAGAACCGGCTGATGCGCGCGAGCGCATAGACCTCCCGGTGCAGTCGCGCACGCTGGAGGAGGAAAGTCTGGCTGGCCTGAAGTGTTTTGGTCCGCGCATCCGGAACGAGCCGTTTACAAAGGGTTGTTTTTCGCTTCCAAGGGACACGCCAAAATATAACGGCACGGTCAAGCCCGAGGATTGGTTGGTAGATTACACCACCGTGGTGGGAATCACCAACGGAAACCTCTGCCTGGCTGTCCGCTACGTCCCTCTCATGCTCATCGACTCGGCAAGAACATGGCTCAACAGCCTCCCCGACAACAGCATCAATGCCTGGCTGGACTTCGAGGAACCTTTCATTCGTAACTTCACCAGAACATACAAGCAGACGGGTCGACCTCGCGATCTTTCCCTCTGCGTGCAAGGCAAGGATGAGTCTAACCGTGCCTACCTCACCTGGTGGACCAGCATGCACAGCTCGTGTGAAGGGGGGCGCGAGCACCAGGCAATCGACTTCTTCACCAACGGTTGCTGAGACAGCACCATGTTGAAACATAAGCTCAGCCGGGCAGACCCGCAAACCATGCCCCAGGTCATGGCCATCGCGGACAAGTACGCCACCACCGACGCGGCTACAAAGAAGTGCATCGTGGTGGACGACCAAGGCCAAATCGTAACGTACAAGCAGGCGGAGCGCTGCCAGCCGGGCGACCATCACCCCAGGCAGCACGGCCATGACAACCGTGATGGAAAGAGGAAAGATGACCAACCGGACAGCCGGTACGACGCCCAGCAAGTAGCTGATGTGCATGAGGACCCGGCTGCAGGTGATAGCCGGAGGCAGAGACCAGATGTCAGGCCGCCTCGGCCCAAGTACATCATGAATTCCATGCTCGATGGGTTGTGCAAGTTCCACAGTGGCGGTAGCAAGCCTGCGAACCACACAATGCGCTAGTGCAGCTGGACAAAGAAGATGGCTAAAGCCGGCTGGCTCCCACCGCCACCTCCACCGCCAGCCGGAGGCCCACCGGACAACAGGGAGCGGCGCAACCGCCGCGAGGATGACGAGGATGGTTACCCATGACAAGTGGGAAACTACCACATCTTCCTTGCGGAGCCGGAGACAAAGCACGCCAAGAGGAGGCGCGAGGCGGAGGTGAACGCAATCGTTCCCCTTGTTCCTCAATACCTACATTGGTCAGACCAGGCAATCACCTGGAGCAAGGAAGACCAGCCGGCTATGCTACCAAGCCCTGGCAGCTACGCGTTGGTCCTCGACCCCATCATCGTCTCCAAGAAACACTCGTGTCGTTTCTCCCGCGTACTCATCGACGGAGGCAGCAGCATCAACCTCATGTACCACAGCAGCCTCGAGCGGTTCGGCATCAGCGAGTCCCAGTTGCAGCCCTCAAGCACTTTGTTCCATGAGGCAGTGCCAGGCCCGCCGCACTCGCCAATCGGCAAGATCCGGCTAGACGTCATCTTCGGAAACGAGAACAACTTTCGTCGCAAACCGATTTGGTTCGAGGTTGTGAACCTCTCCAGCGCCTACCACGCCATACTAGGGCGCCCGGCCCTCACCAAGTTCATGGGAGTGTCGCACTATGCGTACCTCAAACTGAAGCTTCCAGGCCCAAAGGGAGTGATCACCATTGATGGCTGCTACAAGCGTTCGATCGAGTGCGCCACAGACGGCTCCAAGCTAGCCGAAGCGATGGTCATCACTGAGGAGAAGCGCGTCATAATGCAGAACGTGGCGGATCTATAGAAGGATATGCCGGCTGGAGAATCACAGTTCAAGCCGTCGCAGGGCACAAGGAAGATCCTGCTAAACGAGGAGGACCCAAGCAAGTTCGTCCTGGTCGGAGACGGCCTGGATAGCAAATAGGAAAGCGCTCTCGTCGACTTCCTCCGTGAGAATCGGGACATTTTCGCATGGTGTCCCAAAGACATGCCAGGTGTCCCGAGGGAACTCGCCGAGCACTCTCTTCATGTTCGACCAGATGCGAAGCCGGTCAAACAATCTTTACGCCGCTTTGCAGAAGAAAAAACAAGAACCATTGGTGAGGAGATCACACGGGTGCACGCAACCGGCTTCATCATGGAGGTTTTCCACCCGGAATGGCTGGCCAACCCGGTGCTAGTGCTGAAGAAGAACAAAACGTGGCGCATGTGTGTCGATTACAACAGCCTCAACAAAGCATTCCCCAAGGATCCCTTCGCTCTGCCATGGATAGATCAAGTCATTGACTCCATGGCTGGATGTGATTTGTTGTCTTTCCTAGACGCTTACTCGGGTTATCACCAGATTAAGCTCAATGTAACTGACCAAATAAAGACATCATTCATAACCCCGTACGGGGCTTACTGCTACACCACCATGCCCTTCGATCTGAAAAACGCAGGAGCAACATACCAGCGCTGCATGCAGAAATACATGCAGACACAGATTGGTAAAAACATGCACGCCTACGTCGACGACATCGTCATAAAGACCAAGGAGCAGCACACACTGCTCGAGGACCTAAAAGAAACATTCGACAACCTCCATCGCTTCTAGATAAAACTGAACCCTGAGAAGTGTGTCTTCGGCATCCCAGCCGGTAAGCTCCTCGGTTTTCTCGTCTTCGAGCAAGGGATCGAGGCGAACCCGGAGAAGATTGGAGCCATCGAGTGCATGGAGCTGCCACAAAGCCTGCGCGACGTACAGAAGTTTACTGGGTGCCTGGCTTCCCTTAGCCGGTTCGTCAGCCGGCTGGGTGAGAAGGCCCACCCCCTGTACCAACTCATGAAGAAGACGGACAAGTTCGTCTGGATAGCTCGAGCAGACGAAGCTTTTCGAGACCTCAGGCGCATGCTCACCTCACCGCCTATTCTGGCGGAGCCAGCCGCAAAGGAGCCAATGCTGATGTACATCACTGCCACAAACAGAGTGGTCAGCGTGGCACTGGTAGTGGAAAGGGCAAAAGAGGGGAAGGCTCAGCCGGTCCAGCGTCCCGTGTATTACCAAAGCGAAGTACTGTCGCTCTCCAAACAGAACTACCCCCACTACCAGAAGCTGGTGTATGGCGTGTACATGGTAGCCAAGAAGCTCTAGCACTACTTCCAAGAACACTCCATCCGGGTGGTGGCGTTGGCCGCGCTCGTGGAGATTATCGGCAACAAGGACGCCGCCGGGCGCGTGGAAAAATGGGCAATAGAGCTCGCTGCACACAACATTCAGTACGAGCCAAGGACGACAATCAAATCCCAGGCACTGGCCGACTTCATCGTCGATTGGGCAGAGACGCAGTACATGCCACCGGTCCCTGATTCAAAATACTGGAAGCTACACTTCGACGGCTCCAAGATGCGAGGAGGACTCGGAGCCAGAATCGTGATAACTTCACCCAAAGGCGATCAAATAGAGTACGTCCTCCATATCCACTTCAAGGCGTCCAACAACGTCCCTTAATATGAAGCGCTCATCCACGGGCTCAAGATGGCCAAGCAAATAGGCATTCAGAGGATACTATGCTTCGGAGATTCGGACCTGGTGGTGCAGCAGGTATCCGGCGAGTGGGACGCAAGGGACGCGAACATGACCCTCTACTGTTTCTTCGTTCAGTAGATATGCGCTTGCTTCGAAGGATGCGAGTTCCATCACGTACCCAGGGCCAACAACGAAGCTTCTGACGCCTTGGCCAGGGTCGTCTCGACAAGACAGGCCATAGCGCCTGGAGTCTCCCTCGAGCACCTGCGCAAGCCCTCCATCACCCTCTCACCGGAATCCGACTCCATCATACTCAACACAGACCCAGGAACAGCCGGTGTCGCGCCACACCTGGGGACCGCCGTGCCGCACCTAGGGACTGTCGTGCCGCACCCGGGGACTGCCGCGTCGCACCCGGGGACTGCTCCACGTCAGCCCGCGGTCGACACCAGCAAGCTCCCACTCGACAAACCTCCCGACGTTCTAGAGCCAGCCATCCGCGAGGAGATCAAGCTCATCATGCAGACGGTGTATGCCATTCGGGAAGTACCCGACTGGGCAAAGCCATTCATGAACTTCTTGGCCAAGGATGATCTCCCAACGGAGGAAGTGGCAGCACGACAAGTGCAGCAAAGAGCAAGTGCATACACCATCATCAACAACGAGCTATACAAACACAGTGTCGGGGTCATCTATCAGCGATGCGTAAGCCAAGAGGAAGGAACCAAGCTCCTAGCGGACATACACCAAGGCGAGTGTGGCCATGACGCTTCATCAAGGGCAATAGAAGCCAAGGCTCTTCGTCATGGTTTCTATTGGCCGACAGCGCTGAAGGACGCTCAGGAGTTGGTCAGAGCATGCAACGGTTATCAGCCATTCATCCAGGTGTAGCACACATCGTCTGCGGCACTCAAGACGATACCAATCACCTGGCCATTTGCAGTCTGGGGATTGGACATGGTTGGGCCATTCAAAACAGCCTGGTCTGGTATGACGTACCTACTCGTCGCTGTAGACAAGTGCACCAAGTGGATCGAGGCAAAGCCCATCAAGAAGCTGGATGGAGCAACGGTGATCAAGTTCTTCACGGACATCATCATCCGATTTGGCTACCCGCATAGCATCATCATGGACAACGGCACCAATTTCGCTTCGCCCGCTTCTGTGGAGACAAGGGCATCCGTCTGGACCTGGCATCGGTCGCGCACCCACAGTCCAACGGGCAGTGCGAGCATGCTAACGGCTTGGTTCTAGCTAGAATCAAGCCAAGGCTGATTGAACCACTCATCAGTTCACCTGGATGCTGGATCGAAGAGTTGCCAGTTGTGCTATGGAGCCTACACACTACCCCGAACCATTCAACCGACTTCACACCGTTCTTCCTTGTCTATGGGGCAGAGGCCGTTATTCCAACGGACATCCAGTTCGACGCACCCCGCAAACAGCTCTACACGGAGCAGGAAGCCAAGGAAGCACGGGAGGACAACATGGACCTGCTCGAGGAAGCGTGAGAGCTAGCTCTGTCCAGGTCAGCAATCTATCAGCAGGACCTGCGCCGCTACCACGCCAGCCGGATCCGGCCTATTTCTTTTCGCGAAGGAGATCTGGTGTTGTGCCTGGTCTAGAGCACAAAAGGAATGACCACGCTGTCCCCACCATGGGAAGGCCCATTCATCGTCAGCCGGGCGCTGCACAACAACTCATACTATCTGATCAGGCGGCAAAGAACAAGGCAAATCGCTCGGACGAGGAGACGTAACGCCCATGGAACGCGAGCCTACTCCGGCCATTTTACACTTGAACCAGAAGTATATGTATCTTCCCTTTCATGTAATAAATGAACAAGCTTGGAAGCCTCAGCACATTCCCAAGGACTTTGTCCCAATTTCACGCACCACATTCGTCTCCATACCAGCTGGCCCGGACACCCGTGATTTCTACAGGCGGCATAGTATTGCATGAGGTGCCTAGAGCAAACTCTTCGGTTCCGGCTTCAGACCGCAAGCCGGCTGTCGACCCGGCAAGAGCGAAAGCTCGAAGTACATACTGCAAGAAAATGCCAACGCATAAAACAAGGGCGCCTAGGCCAACCGGTCGCGCCTGCACGAGCTAAGCTGACAACAACAAACCGAAGTATCGCGAGGCACGCCAGCTCAGCCGTTCCTTCGGTTCTGGCTGCAGACTGCAACCTAGCTGGCAGCCGGCAAGGACAATGCTCGAAAGGCCAATGCTCGCTGAGAAAAGGGGAGCTGCTAACGACCTAACTCGAAAGGGCACTTTTTCCTTTTTTGCGTTTAATCATAACTATAAACGGGCGTGCGTGTAATGAAACTAACCCAAAGCAACGCTGTGTCTCGCACGTCACGAGCCACAACTTGACAAGAATTAAGGTGGCAAAGAGCTTCGACCCGGCTGGCTACCGCAGCCGGCCCAAACCTCGGGGACTACACCCAGTGGGTGCGCACCCATCAACCTAAGTCGAGACGGCAAAGATCTTCGACCCGGCTGGCTACCCCAGCCGGCCCGCACCTCGGGGACTACACCCAGTGGGCGCGCTCCCGCGCACCCATCAACCTAAGTCAAGACGGCAAAGATCTTCGACCCGGCTGGCTACCCCAGCCGGCCCGAACCTCGGGGACTACACCTAGTGGGCGCGCTTCCGTGCACCCATCAACCCAAGATAAGGCGGTCAAGAGCCCCGACCCGGCTGGCAAGCCCAGCCGGCTCAATTCCAAAGACTACAACTGATGAAGGCATAAAGACAAAAATGCCAATGACAAACAAAAAGACAGAATGAGCTCAAGAACAAAAGGGGGTGTCAAGCCAATAAGCGGAACGCGAAGGTTCCGCACAAAATTCGAAGTTTGACATCACAGATTCACCAACATGTAGCACCAACAAAGGGCAAGTTTGACAAATACACCTGGCATACCAGGGATCAAGGCGTAGGAGCAGGAGAGGGAGCATCGGCAGCAGGAGCAGGAGGCGGACCGGCGGGAGGAGCACCAGAGTCGGCTGCAGGAACTTGGCTGGTGGAGGCAACATCGGTGGAATTCCAGGGAGCTAGGACCCATTGAAATGGCAACGGCTCGGAGGGGTCGCAGAAGTCATGCTTCAGATCCACGTAGGTGCCGATCTTCACCCCGCAGGACCGGATCACCGAAAAGCTGTCACGGAGCCCCTCGTAACTGGTCCCAAGACGGAAACCGCGAGTTAGCACACCTAGATCAGCCCCCGGATACCAGGAATTTACCAGGGCCAGAGCCATCTCCACACCGCCGCGAGCCGCCCATTCCTTGTGGATCTCTAGCACGTCGATGCCGCGAGACAAGGCAACAGCTAAGATGGCGATGTCATGTAGATCACCCGCCTCCGGCCAGATGTAATGGAAGAGGTCATTAGCAACAACACGAAGACCATTGCTCTCCTCCGCCAGCACCTTAACCAGATCCAGGGCGGTCAGGTCGTGGCTAGCCTCCTCCACCGGCAGCTTCCCAGAGCCATCTCGGTCGACTCAGGGTAATGAGCTACAACTAAAGACAGAAGTGAGTGGCAAGACTCGATTCAGCTAGCCACGGTACAAAGGAGGCAAGGAGCAGAAAAACTTACTAACAATTGATACGTTGGAAACGTATCTATAATTTTTGATGTTCCATGCTTGTTTAGTATCTACTTTGCTTTGCTTGTCTACACTTTGAGGTGCTTTTTACATGTTTTCTGGTACTAACCTATTAACAAGTTGCAACAGTGCCAGATGCCTGTTTTCTGCTATTTTTGGTTTCAGAAAAGTTAGTAAAGAAATATTCTCGGAATTGGACGGGACAAACGCCAAAGTCAATTACTTTCCGTGGGGAACAAGAAGTCCAGAGGAGAGTCGGAGGGGCCGGTCAGGGGGGCAGACCCACCCCAGGCGCGGGGGAAGGTGGGCCCGTGCCTGTCTAGGGTTTGGTGGCCCTGGCCGCCTCCCGGTCTCGCCCCTTCGCCTATAAGAAGCCCCTGATGCAGAAACCCTGAGTACCCGATCAAAAATCCACAAAACCGTTTGTAGCCGCCGCCACCATCGTCCCTAGATCAGGGGGGATCTGAAGTTCTTCCCGGCACCCTGCCGGAGGGGAGATCATCCCAGAGGCCTTCTCTCCGGTATGATTCGTGAGTAGTTCCACCTTGGACTATGGGTCCATGTAGTAGCTAGATGTTTGTATCTCCTCCTTTGTGCTTTCATGAATAGATCTTGTGAGCTCCGTTCATGATCAAGATCTAATCTATTTGTAATCATGCATGTTGTGTTTGCGGGGATCCGATGGATATTGAGATTATTATGTTGGTTTGGTTAATGGTTTTATCTTTATGATTCTATCATGTCTGTGTTGTTTTTGATCTTGCATGCTCTCCGTTGCTAGTGGTTATCTTGTCCAAGTAGTTTCTAGTGACTCCAAGAGGGGGTATTTATGATCGATAGTGGGTTCATGCCTCTAGTTTCCAAGGGAAGTGACAGAAATCTCTTCGGTTGTAGATGTGTTGTTGCTAGTAGGGAGAAAACAATGGTCTCTTGTTCATGGAACATGTGGACTGTTTACCTTACACACTTTGCTTAAAGAAGTTGTCTATTGCTTGCAACTTAATACTGGAGGGGGTTCGGATGATAACCTGAAGGTGGACTTCTAGTCATAGATGCAGTTGGATGATAGTCTATGTATATTGTTGTATTGCCCAATAAACTTTATAGGATCTTTCTGGCTAGTAATTGCATTGTTATGCCTTGCCCAGTTCCTGTCAATTGACTCACTGTAATTTGTTTACCCTTCATGCCATGTTGTTTATCTAAGGAGAGCACCTCTAGTGAATTATGAACCACGGTCCAATCTTTACCATTGATACATCTTCCACTGTTACCTGTTTACTTGCTGCAAACGATTACCTTTCACACCATATGTTTAATCCTTTGTTACAGCAAACCGGTGAGCTTGACAACCTCACTGATTCGTTGGGGCAAAGTCTTGAGTTTGTGTTGTGCAGGTCTCCGCATTGATCGCAACACCTGTGTGACATTTCCTTCCTCCTTCTGGTTCGATAACCTCGGTCTCAACTGAGGGAAGACTTGCTGCTTTCTGCTTCACACCTTTCTCTTGGGGTTTCCAACGAAGTGCTCCATGTCAGCACCAGCCATCAAGTTTTCTAGCGCCGTTGCCGGGGAACTAAAGGGACATCAAACTTCTTCCTTCCCGTCAAGCACCAGGGCGCCATCAACAAGTTTTCTAGCGCCGTTGCCGGGGAAGTTAAGGACGTCTTCACTAGGGGAGTCCTTCACTTCCTTTCTCTTTACTTTGTTTTTAGTTTGCTTTGTTTCTTTTGCTTGGTTTTGTTTGCCTCTTTCCAAAAAACCCAAAAAAATAGTCTAGTTTGGTTTGCTTTCTTTATTCAAAAAACACAAAAAATAGTTTCTACTCTAGTTGGTGGTCTGTTATTGCCTTGCTTGGTCATGCTTTCCATCAATGGATGGATTCTTTGAACTAGTGCTTATTGGAAAGGTGGGTTCACGGAAGAACAAAAGTATTATTATAAGGAACAACGTTTGTCACAAAAAGGGAAACACCTATGGGAACAAATTGATAAGTTGAATACTATTGCTAGAGACGTGTGCTCTATTTATAATGTTACTTATTGCTTTGATAAAGCTTGCTGCTGCAGGAGGTATAAACACCTACCCTTTCAATGTGAGTATAATGATAATGTTACCATATCTTCTTATGTTAAAGGAAATTATGATTTTATGATGTGGAACAAATTGAAGAATTTATTGCCTTCAAGGGTGCATTTGAACTTGCTAGTTTGCTTGAAAATACTGATGATGAACCTTATGAACATGAGGTTTATGAGATACTTAAAGTTTGCTTTGACAATTACAAGGAAGCAAATGGTTCATGATGCTACTGAAAATTATTATGAGAGAGGAAAGTATGGTTGTAGAATTTTTCATGGTACTAAAACACCTCTCTATATGCTGAAAGTTTTGAAGCTACTCTTGTTTTATCTTCCTATGCCTGTCACTTTGTTCTTTGTGAATTTATTTGTGTAAAAGATTCTGATGCATAGGAAGAGGGTTAGACTTAAATGTGTTTTGAGTTTGATTCTTGATGCTCTCTTTTACTACAATTCATATTTCTTATGAGAGCATCTTCTCAAGCTATAAGCCTAACTTAAAGGCGTTAAAGAAAAGTACTTGTTGGGAGATAACCCAAGAGTTTCCTTGAGTCTTGGAAGTTATTACTTCTGTAATGACCTCTACTTATCCTTTTTGTTTGCTTTTTGTGCCAAGAATGACCTCTAATGAGAGGGAAGTAAGATTTGGGGTGTTGCTGTCCCGAAACAGATTTCTGTCCTCCACCATAAAAATTCGTGAGGAGTCTATGTAAGTCGGATTGAGCTCAAAGTTTACTAAAATTCCCTATGTATGTTAGATAACTTTCATTAGTTCAACACTTTTCGATTTGAGTAACAGAAGATGTTCGAAAAAAATCGTTTCTACCTTCTGGTCTGTTTTGACAGATTTCTGCCATTATTTGCATTTGCTTCTTATTGATTCCTTTTTGAGATCTCTTCAGGTAAATTGAGTTTATTTGAAGGAGTTACTACAGTAGCTTGTGTTTTTAGTGAAAATCCTTGCTGTTCCAAAGATTTGTCAGTGGTCTAATATCTTTTGAATACACTAATGTTGCTAATGAAGATTGTGTGAAGTTTTGTATGAAGGAAATATTTCAGGTGTAGAGAGAGAATGATGCAATGAGATGAAGAATGGACAAAAGCTCAAGCTTGGGTATGCCACCATGGTGTCAACCCAATAAATATCCAAGAGGTACAAGCGTCGAAGATTGGGGATGCCCAAGGCATCCCCTTCTTCATCAATAAAAAGCTCAGGTCTCTCTAGACACATCGTTTTTATTGTTTCATGCATAGTTGTGTTGTTCTTGGAGCGTCTTAGTTTTCGTTTGCTTTGATTAGTTTGTTTAGTTTGCTTTAGTAGTTTGGACCCCCATTCTCGTGTGTTGTTTTGCAAATAAGGTTGCTTGGTGTTTGGAAAGGAGTAGTAAGTTCTTGCTTGAAGTGCAAGAGGAGCTTGCATTGACTGTGACTTAGACTTTAGCATGACATGCTAGGTGTTGTTTTAGCATTATGCTTAGTGATTATTGCTGTAGCATGTCTTGTTCCAAACAATTGGGATTGCTTAGTGTGCCTTGAAGAAATTATGAGTTGTTTTAGCATGCAAAAGCATAGTATTGTGGTATTCTCCTTTGATGTTTTGCTTGGGTTGACTTGGCACATGCTCACACCATGTTATGACTATGACAAGTCACCATTAGCCTCTATGATCATCTAGTCCTTGACTTATAGTACCACTCTTTGCTTTGATTAGTTTGCTTTGTTGCATTGCATAATTATGGCCATTATTGCTCTCTTAGTTGGTTGCTCCCGGTCTTTTGCTAGCCTCCACTTGTATGAGTAAGCTCTACTCATGCTTCCAACTCCCAGGGAACCAAGTAATTCCATGTGTCCACTATAAATTCCTATGCATGGTGTGCTACACCATTCCAAGTATATTCTTGTTTTCATCTATCTTCCAATTAAAAACTATTTTGTTATGTGAAAACTTAGTGATTAAAGCCCTCATGAACTTGCTGGCACACTTTATTCTTTGCCCCTAATAAACTTGAACCATTGTGACAACTTTGTTGTATATGCTTGCACTTATAAGTTGGAATTAGCAGAACCGTGTTGTCACGGGGAACGTTTTCAACATTGCACTTGTACCTTGTTGTACTCAGTTGATATCATGTTCTTTTGTCTATGGATGTCACCGGTGTGAAATAAAGAGGGAACTTGTAAGTCCATGGAGTTTGTATCTTGTGTTGGAGAAACGCTTGGGCCGCTAGCCTAAGCCATGCCTAATCATGGTGGAAACTTGCATCATCGCCATAGTGACATCTATGAAGCATTCTTCTTATAAAAAAAGAGACACATTGAGAAAAGAGGAAAGAGAGAAAAAAATCACCATATTCCCATGGTACATAAGAAGAATTGTTGAGATGCTCATTGTCTGCTTGCCTTGTCATTTTGGTTATGGGAAAGCTCATGTACCATGTGCAAGGGGTACCCCCGTTGGCGGTTCTCAATGATATGCAAACACTTATAGTGACAAGAACTTACCTGGACCTAAAGTTGAGTATGCATGAGGTGTGGCCCTTGTATTCAAGGGGCATGAGATTGCCAACTTATACTTCGTCAAGCATATACTCCAGCTTTGCCACTTTAACCCTAAACACTTCAAGATGCTTATGATAGGGGCAATGAGGGCTGAAAGCTAACTAGTACCATAATTTTTGGAAGATCTTTTTGAAACTTGTAATCCCTGCTTCCTTTACAAAAAGGCCTTTCTTCCACCATTATTGAGTCTCCACCTTCTACCTTTAGGCACCATTAAGAGAGCATAGTTGTCATTCTGTGTGCAGTGTTCCAAAGCTTATTAATTGATGCATATTGTGTTATTACTTGTTCTTGTGCTACTTGTTTCTAGTCACCCTTGTGAACTTTACAGGTGTCCTATGCATTATATTGCTACTCTATGAGGGACAAGCTGATTGCCACTATGCTATGTTTTCTTCATGTGAAACAAACAAACGTTTTTCAATGCATGTTATTCATGATCTTTGTTTGTAGCTTGACATGTTGCATGCATAGTTACTATGTCCTATTGTTAGAAATCCATCTTTAATGCACATGTTTAGAGTTCTTTGATCCCAGCTTTCAATGCTTGCAAATGTTTGGATCTTTATTGTGAGGGTGCATGTCACATCAAAAATTATTCTGTTTATCACTTACCTACTTGAGGACGAGCAAGAGTTAAGCTTGGGGATGTTGATACGTTGGAAACGTATCTATAATTTTTGATGTTCCATGCTTGTTTAGTATCTACTTTGCTTTACTTGTCTACACTTTGAGGTGCTTTTTACATGTTTTCTGGTACTAACCTATTAACAAGTTGCAACAGTGCCAGATGCCTGTTTTCTGCTGTTTTTGGTTTCAGAAAAGTTAGTAATGAAATATACTCGGAATTGGACGGGACAAATGCCAAAGTCAATTACTTTCCGTGGGGAACAAGAAGTCTAGAGGAGAGCAAGGGGGGCCAGACCCACCCAGGCGCGGGGGCAGGTGGGCCCGCGCTTGGCTAGGGTTTGGTGTCCCTGGCCACCTCCCAGTATCGCCCCTTTGCCTATAAGAAGCCCCCGATGCAGAAACCATGATTACCCGATCAGAAATCCACGAAATCGTCTATAGCCGCCACCACCATCGTCCCTAGATCAGGGGGGATCTGAAGTTCTTCCCGGCACCCTGCCAGAGGGGAGATCATCCCGGAGGCCTTCTCTCCGGTATGATTCGTGAGTAGTTCCACCTTGGACTATGGGTCCATGTAGTAGCTAGATGGTTGTATCTCCTCCTTTGTGCTTTCATGTATAGATCTTGTGAGCTCCGTTCATGATCAAGATCTAATCTATTTGTAATCATGCATGTTGTGTTTCCAGGGATCCGATGGATATTGAGATTATTATGTTGGTTTGGTTAATGGTTTTATCTTTATTATTCTATCATGTATGTGTTGTTTGTGATCTTGCATGCTCTCCGTTGCTAGCGGTTATCTTGGCCAAGTAGTTACTAGTGACTCCAAGAGGGGGTATTTATGCTCGATAGTGGGTTCATGCCTCTAGTTTCCAAGGAAAGTGACAGAAATCTCTTAAGTTGTAGATGTGTTGTTGCTACTAGGGAGAAAACAACGGTCTCTTGTTCATGGAACATGTGGACTGTTTACATTACACACTTTGCTTAAAGCAGTTGTCTGTTGCTTGCAACTTAATACTGGAGGGGGTTCGGATGATAACCTGAAGGTGGACTTCTAGTCATAGATGTAGTTAGATGACGGTCTATGTGTATTATTGCATTGCCTAATCAACTTCATAGGATCTTTCTGGCTAGTAATTGCATTGTTATGCCTTGCTCAGTTCCTGTCAATTGCCTTGCTGTAATTTGTTTACCCTTCATGCCATGTTGTTTATCTAAGGAGAGCACCTCTAGTGAACTATGGACCCCGGTCCAATCTTTACCATTGATACATCTTCCACTGTTACCTGTTTACTTACTGCAAACAATTACCTTCTGCACCATACGTTTAATCCTTTGTTACAGCAAACCAGTGAGCTTGACAACCTCACTAATTCGTTGGGGCAAAGTCTTGAGTTTGTGTTGTGCAGGTCTCCGCGTTGCTCGAAACACCTGTGTGACGTTTCCTTCCTCCTTCTGGTTCGATAACCTCGGTCTCAAATGAGGGAAGACTTGCTGCTTGCTGCTTCACACCTTGCTCTTGGGGTTTCCAAAGAAGTGCTCCACGTCAGCACCAGCCATCAACAACCATCTCCGAGATGCTCTAGGATGCTAGGTCAGCTCCTCCTCCTGGGAGCGGAGAGTCTTGATCGTCTCCTCCCTTTGGGTGGAGATCGTTTCAAAATTCTTTAGTGCCTCCGCCCGGATGTCAGCTGCCTTCTTGCCCCTCTCCACGCTAACCTCAAGCTGATGCTTGGCCGCAGCCAGTTGGTCGAACTGCGCCTGCCGCATCCTGTTCGACTCCTCCAGCTGGGCAACCTCAGCCTTGAGGCGCTCCACCTCCTTCTCCGGTACCTGATGGTCAACAAAAAACGGGAAAAGGGATCCAATCGCCAAGACAGGTCGAAAGAAGCAATGTTATGGCCTAGATCTTGGGTATTCTTCACCGACTCCGAAAATGCTCTCTGCAAAGCGAAACGAGTAAGAGATGGAATGGAAAACCGGCTGCAAAAACATAGCACAGAAAAAGATAATGGGGAGAGACACCTACCTCCATAAAAATGGACAAATTTTTGGCCTCGCCAAGGCCCTTATCCATTCCCTCAACTAGGTGGCGAACCTGGCTAAGCGTGACGGGCGCCGCGCCCGAGAGCTAGGCGAGGATCACACCCGGCATCAGCACAGCCGGAGCTGGCCTCGAGCGGTCACCACGACCTCATCATCATCAGCGTCTGCACCTGAAGATGCGGCCACCACCAACTCCCTCCCAGCTGGCTCGGAAGCGCCTGGCTAGCCGCCGCCCGCTGCAGCCGTCTGCACAGCCGTAGCCTTCCCGTCACCTTCGTGATGACTGGCCTGGTGGAACTGGCTGGAGCATCGCTCCAGGACAGGTTCACACTAGCCCCAGGACGAAGGAGGGGGGTCTCAGGGTCCTGTGCAACCGCGAACAGCTGCCCCAACCGTGAAGACGCGGGCGCCTGGTGCAGCAGCCCCGTGGTTGGGGAACCCTGAGGAGCCCTAGGCGGAGATGGCGTGGCAGGCGCAGCCGGCGCGGGTGCAGCCGGCGACCTCGCCACCTCCTCAATCGCCGGAGGCGGGGGAGGAGCAACGATGGTGGCACCAACATTGCCAAGCGACATCGCCTCGCTGCATGGAACGAAAGTGAGAAAAAACCACGGCAGAACCACAAGACAAACAAAGAAGATGGGACAAGGAAAGATGCTGACCCAACGATGGATGGCGCGGTGATGACTTGGCGCGCCCGGTGCGTCCTTTTTTGCTCAACAGGAGCGGGCGTGGCAACGGGCGCCGCCCTCTTCCCCCGGGCTTTCGCCGCGGCCTTCTCTCGACCGGCCTCATCGTTGGTGGCATTGACTGCAACAAAAGCAAAAATCTTACCACAGCTCCACGGGCCAGGACGAAGAAAGGAACTGCAACCGGCAGCTTACCAAGAGGATCCGAGGGGCCATCGTCCATCCGGACGGGAAACCCTTTGGGCTCCGTCTGGGGGTACTTCTTCGGCTTCCTATCCGCTAAGGAGGGGAACGGGAAGTCACCCATACCATCTTCGGCTAGCTGCGTCATGAACAACTACTCAAAAAGGGGAGCATAAGGCACCCAAGAAAAGCTAATAGCAACGAATATAAACGCAAGAGAACCAGAGAACAACTCACCTGAGGCTGCAGGCGGCCGCGGTGGTACGGCAGGCAGGAGTATGCCCAGGTTGCCTCCACGCGGAACTTGGAGATCATGGAGATCCAGTTCCGCAGGTCCTGGTAGGGCACAACCTTCCACGACGTCCGCGTCGGATCATCGGCGGTCGATAGATGGCACATCTTGTGCGACCGCTTATGCAGCGGAAGCACGCGACGCGCCATCCACGATAGCGCGATGTCCCGAACGGTGAGCCGCTCTGTCTCCACCATCGCCTCCACCCGGCCGGCCATCTGATCGAGGTCCGCTGCAGCGCCCATACCCTTCGTCGCCCAGCCCTTCTGCGTTGAGGGCACGTTGACGAAGGGCGGCAGGCAGATCCAATCCACCTCCGTGGCGTTGCTCACATAAAAATGAGCACTGCCACAGCTTGACAGTGTCGGGAAGCTCGAACCGCGGCATCTGCGAAGAGGGCCGCGAGTAGATGGCACAGCAGCCCGTCTGCGTCATCAGACCGTCCTTGGCGGTGTTTTGAGCTTTGAAGTGGAAGAACTTGAGGAATTTCGCCACCTCGGGCCACACCCCAAGGTACGATTTGCAGCAGGCCGCATGATGCGACAACTGCGCGATGGCATTCGCGCCAAGGTGGTGGAGTTGGAGGTCAAAGAAGACGAAGAGTTGGAGGAGAAAGAGGCTGACGGGGAGGCCGAAGCCGTGGGCGAAATGCGCGAGGAAGACGACACGCTCCCCCGGCCGAGGGTCCGGGACCCACTCCCCCTCCGGCGCAAGCCGATGCTTTACCAGCATCGATGAGGGAAGAAATCTACCCCGCCGATACTTGTAAATAAGGTCATCGGTCACGAAGGACCCGCACCAACCCCCTCGCTACTCCGGCATCATATCGACAGAAGAAGCGGCCGTGATGGACGGTGTGCGGTGGCTCCGGCGGCAACACATAGGAGGCGCGAGGAGAAAGACGCGCTAGGAGGCAGTGGAAGGAGAGCCGGAGGAAGAGGAAGTGTAAACCCCGCTCGCCTCAGAGCCCTATTTATCCCTGTGAAGGGTACTGTCGCCCCCTCACCTTCCGCGCGACGCGTGGCAACGAGGCCCCTCGGCCACACGACGCTACAGCTCCGGATCCTCTGCGCCGTCAAAACCAACCACAGAAGATCCACCCGTTACCAGGAGACGAGGCGTGCGGCTCGCCCCGAGAAACCGCTGCGGAAAGTGGCATGCGCAGTTGTCAAAAACTAACGCAGCGACACGGAAGTCCAACTGACGCGACGTGCACCAGAGCAACAGTCGTGGATGACGACATCACCAACCTCATCAAACTGACGCATGAGTGACCGCTAAAGAAGAGGATGACGCTAAAAGAAGGGCGGACTGGGTCCTGGCCCACTGGCTGGGCCCTGCAGCCGGTCCTGTCCTGTAAACCCGTATCCAAACAATAAACTCTAGAGCCCAAATTGTGATCTTCCCCCTAGACCAGTATATAAGGGAGGGCAGAGCTAGGGTTCTAGGTAACCAATGATAGAAGGATAGAAGTTCTAACCTGTAGTTTTCATCTTCCTCTAGCTCTCGATAGTAGCTAAGGAAACAGCTCCAGGAGCACCTGTATTGGACATTCGCCCCTTCATATAGTTCATCTTGCAGGAGTAGGGGTGTTACCTCGCCAAGAGGGCCCCGAACCTGGGCACGTCGCTGTGTTTGTAGTTTACCGTGCCCAACCCGTTGCGTGAGCCACCGATTGCATCCGAGTGTCCCTCTTTAGCCATCCTGATGGCACTGCCGTGTTCCACACCACGACAACGATGCAAGTGCGGTTCAAAATACACTATCATGGTCACATGTAGGTCTGGACTAACGAGTTGCTCGGCTCGTCAAGGCTTGACTCGTTAAGCTCGTGATCGTTAAGGCTTGAATCGTTAAACTCATTAAGAATAACAAGTTAAAATTCTTTTTGACTCTGGTCGTGTTGTGGTCGCGGGTGCTCACAAGTCACAAGCTACTTCTTGAGATCAAAAAAGGTATTTGCTAAGAGCAAAGTAGTACACACATCTATCACTGATGTGTTCAAGCAGCAACATGGTACAATCTGGCATACACACGCTAGTTCAGCTTCAGGATTTGGCTAGCAAAGCAAGCTTTTTTTTGCGTGTAAGTTCCATGGCTTTATTCAAGAACCAACTGTTCCTGCACTATCTGCTTGACAGCAAGTAGTGAGGAAGCTAGGAATCAAGTCCATTCAACAGCTAGTCGTCTCCTGTGTACATGCTAGCTTAGCACACAGATGAGCTATACACTTGCACTGAAAACATAAACGTGCATACATGTATACTCCTCCATTTAGAAATATAAGATGTTTTAGGTTTGTGAAGGAAATGTATGTAGACACCTTTTAGTGTCTTGATTCATTTAAACCTACACACTAAAAGGTGTCTAGATACATTAGCTTCATTAATCTAAAACATCTTATATTTCCAAACGGAGGGAGTACATCCATCAAACATCAGGCCACAACATGAATATTTGACAATTACACATAATTTATTTAGTGCCACGCATTGGACTCAGTACAAATATATGAAAAATAACGGTGCTTCCGTTTCCTCACTGAGTGATCCTGGAAACGTAGGAACATCTGGTCGGATAGACCTCTATCTAGACGTGGCAAGGAAAAGCTGATTAAGATCGTCGTCCAAGCGATCCCAACCGTACATCATGTGCTGCTTTCAGGTCCCCATCTCCACTTGCACTGATTTGGGTAAGGGTGTTACTGTTTTCTGGTGGGGCATCGAAGCTGGCATGAAGAAGATGCACTAGAAATCGTAGGACTGGCTGTGTATCCCCAAAGATTTGGGAGGGATGGGTTTTCAAGATTTTGTGCTTTTTAACAAAGCGATGTTGGGCAAGCAGGCCTGGCGGCTGTTTGACGGAGCCAGATTCTCTATGGCGGAGTTTTGAAGGGCCGATATTTCCTGACTGTGAGTTCTGGAAGGCGTCGAAACCTCGTTCTTCTTCCTACACTTGGCACAGCATCCTGTTCTGGCAGGAATTGGTCCAGCAAGGTTTATGTTGGGGCATTGGCGATGGAAGTAGTACGAGAATTTTGGAGGACAATTGGATTCCTGGCCTTCCTCCGGAACGTCTCACCACAAATACACCCATGAGGCGCGACTATTGACACCTTGAGCAACCCTCAGATTGGTACGTGGGATGAAGAGATGGTCAGGAATTTGTTTGATCAAGAGGTAGCTACAAGAATACTCAGCGTACCGATCAGCCGGCATGGGGTGTGGACTTTTCCTCATGGCCACGTGAACTGTATGGATCCTACTCTGTCCGATCGACATATAATCTTGCCAGATCCCAGGCTTTTGTCGAGGAGAGATGTAAATCTAGTGGTATTTCCTCTAACTCGGATGAGGTTGCTGTTTTATGGAGGAAGCTGTGGCGTATCAAGGCTCCAGGTAAAATGAGTATTACCCTTTGGAGGATGGCCCATGACTGCTTACCTAGTGGCCATCAGCTCCGCCACCGCCACATTCCAGCCTCAGATGCATGTGTCTTTTGCAACCGAGAGGAGAGAGTGGAGCACACTCTGCTGTTTTGCCCTTATGCCAAGGAGGTTTGGTGTGAGGTAAAATTGGCCTTCCCATTGCATCTGATCAGGAAGAACTTTAGCTCTATCAATCTTTGGATTTTTGAGTTCTTGGCTAGATCGGATGAACAACAATTAACTACTCTGGCTGTGAGTCTGTGACTATTTGGCACTTGTGGAGTGCTCGGAATGCAGTTCGCAATGATGAAGCACTAAAGCATCCGCACAGTCTTTCAATTCAGATTAAGTAATACATCGAGATGATCCTGCAGCATCTGTACACGCTGCCTACCGTCCACAGACATGATACTTCTACTCCAACTACTTGGTCTCCGCCACCAGAAGGTACGGCTGTTCTTAATGTTGATGTTGTTGTGTTGTCGTCTTCGTCTTGAATGGGGGTTGGCGTCGTGATCAGGGACCACAATGGGAGTTTCCTGGCTGCCCATAGACAGGTTCTTGATGCGGTTACGGCGCCAAAAATCGCAGAAGCACTTGCCATTCAGCGTGCAGTTTCCCTCGCCCGTGAAGGCCTGGACAAGATCCTCCTGGTGTCGGACTGTCTCTCTGTAATCCAGCGGATTAATTCATCTTCAATGGACCGATCGTTGGTGGGAGTGGTGATTGAGGATATCAAAACCCTAGCCACTTCTTTTTCTTCGGTGATGTTTAGTCACGTTAGTCGTTTATGTAATAATTCAGCACATCCCTAGCTCGTCGAGAAGAACTCTATGGTAGTATCTTCTTCAGTGATGTAATCCCAGAGTTTATCCGAGGAAAACTTTGTATTAATTTCATTTGATCAATAAACGGCTGAATTGTCTCTCAAAAAAGGGCGATTGAGGAAGATTATATTCCATAAAAATCAAAATCCCTACAAATCCACTTATATACACTCCAATCCTTTGGTGTCGGGATTAACCGAACACGAATCTTATTTGATTTAGTACTCCGTACTTGCTTTTCCACATTTGAGAATGATATCGTGCTCCATAATGGTAAACAGTGGCCGGCCAGAAAAAGAAATAGAAACGAATGTAAAGGTGGAGATCTCTCTTTATTCATATGAGCTTATGATACGATGTACTCCAAAATAGAGTACCAATATAGTACAGTATCTCTTAAGAACCTCCATTCAACATCAGAAATGTGATGCCACTGGTCAAATGAGCCAAGTTTTCATTTTCTGAGTTCTCTTTCAGCACAGGATTTTTCTTGGCTCCCTCAAACAGCGCCATATCACAATTTAAGGGCTGCGTCCGAGGCATCCCGTAACTTTGGGTATATCCCTCCAGCGTCTCGTCCTGCGTGGAAATCCTCAATGGCGCTTGCCGTCAACTCATCCATGTTCTTGTAGTACTCGATGCAGGTGCTGAGCTCTCGCACTAGGTAGCTCAGCATATGCAATGTGGATGTCACATTGTGCATGCTCGGCAGCGATGACAGCTAGCCCACGCCTGTCTATGGCGGAGGCACCTGCTGGATCCGCCGAGAGCACACCAACACAATAGTCGTAGGACATTTCAGGAATCTTGGAGCATGTTGTGTTGATGAGAGATGAGGTGCTGACTACGAGGCCGGGGAGGATAGCTAGGGCGAGGAGGAGTATGGCGAGGGGCTGCATCCTGCAACTCGGGATTTACGCACTCAACGAGTACTCCTCACCTTGGGGTAGGTGGAGACAGTTTTCCATCGCACATTTATGAAGCAAATAATTAAGAAAATCTTGCATTTAAGAATAGAGATTTTACAATATCATAAACACTTGGGTTGATCTTAATGGCGTTGATACATGGCCAACCAGTCAGAAAATAAGTTTGTGTCGATACCTCCGTGCCAAACAAGTGGAATCTTGGAGCATGTTGTGTTGATGAGAGATGAGGTGATGGCTAGCAGGCCAGGGAGGATGGCTAGGGCGAGGAGGAGTATGGTGAGAAGTTGCATCTGCAAGTAGCATACAAAGCTTTTGTGTAGGATCATTGCATTCCGCGAGTCGAAATTTATGCACTCGAGCAAAAAATTGAAAACGAAAGAGAATCATGCATTCAGTATGAATATTATTCAAATAACTACTACTCGCCCTGGAGTAGGTGGAGATGTGCCAGCACGCATTTATAAACAAATTTTTAAAGAAAATACTGGATTTAAGAATAGAGATCGCACCATATCGATTTTTTTGGGGTTAATCAACAGTGTTAATGGCGTTGATACATGGCAGACCTGTCACAAAATAAATTTGAGAAATAATTTAATAAGTAGATTTTTTGTTCGGTCACACTATAATTGCCCACTTATTATCACTCCCTATATATGTGCGAGATTGAGCTGGATACTAGGAACAACAAGTTGGCGACCGTTTGCACCCATGTGAACCCAAAAAAGAAATTGGGAAAGACTAAGGGGCGGTTTGAATGTAGGGTTTACCACGCAAGTAAGAGCATCTCCAGAGGTTACCCGGTCCCCTCCCCCCTCCCCCCTCCCCCCCTCCCCCCCCACACACCCCATACACCACCACCACTAAACGGCCTATGGGGGCGCAGGACGGGAAAACCACACCCAAACATCCCTCCCTAGAATTTTTTTCAACTGCAACATCTCATGTTTAGTTTCTAGAGGCGTTCAGCGCCCTCAGGCCGCACTTGACCCACAAGGAGCAAGCAGGGCGCCGAATGGACCTAAAAAAGTGGTGGGCTAGCACTGTAATGGTACAACGAAAAATCCCCCCCCCCCCCGTTTAGCCACTTGCGATACCCGCCTTGCCCGTGTTCACCCCACCCCCATTGATCGCTATCGTCGCTACCCCTTTCCCTCCTATGTCGTTCCCACGCCGATAGAAAGGTCGCGTCGCTGCATCGACCCTCTGACTAACTCCTCGCTTCCACTGGCCCGAATCCCTATTGTTTGGTGTCTGTCGCTAGTTGTGAGCCCACATCGTCATTGTCTTGCACGCGATATGTTCGGCGATTTGCTGAATAAACGGCTGATGCAGCGAGTAACACTACTAGGAAACTAGCTATAGATAGACATACCTTCTGTGGCGCATGGTTCTGACCATGCGCCACAAAAGTTATCCAGTGGCACATCTGGAGCAATGCGCCACAGAACCATGAAACTTCTGTGGCATCTTCCACAGCCATGCGCCACAGAAGTTTGGTGGAACCCACACCAGCCGTTGGACCATGAATCTTCTGTGGCGCATTTTCCTATATGCGCCACAGAAGTTTGGTGGGACCCACAGCAGGTGGGGCCTGACCGTGCTCTGACCAAACTTCTGTGGCGCATACATGGAGATGCGTCACAGAACAATTATGTGGGCCCCACCCTCTGGACACCTATGTACAAGTTTCTGTGGCGCATTTGTGCATATGCTCCACAGAAGAACAAACTTCTGTGGCGCATGTGTGCAGTATGCGCCACAGAATGCTTCGTGCTACTCAGATTATATATATTGAGTGTTTCCTAGTACACACATTTTCCTCTAGTGCTTTTTCCAACTAAACAAGTACCAGTGGAATAGGTAGAATATACTAGACAATCTAGTAGATAGATATGTGCAGTGGCATACATCGTTGCAAATGCACATGAGCATAGCCTTGAATAGCAAAACAAGAATGCCATACATCATTGCAAATACACAAACTACAACATTGCAAATCCCTTCACAGAGCTGGTGGGGGCGATGGTGGTGGAAGATGCCAAACCTCCATGTTCACGCGCGCCTGTAGCCTGCGGACGTGGTCCTCCATGGACACGTTGGGGTCGAGCACTGGCTGCCACCCGATTGGTTCCGCCATGCGCGCCCTCTCCTCCGGGGACGTGAGCACGGCGTACAACCTCATGGCCTTGTTGTAGAGGGCCTCGTGCTGCAGTCTGGCCTCCTCCTCGATTAGGTTGACCTCCGAATCCCGCGGCGGCTGACTCCGAGCACTGCCCCTCAACCTCGCCCCTCCACTGCGAGTAGGCTGCAGGGAACGCAAGAAGGTTGTGCTCTCCAGCGAGTCTTCCGACGAGTTGTGGGAAGAAGACATCAGGGGCAGGTATGTTGCTTTGGACAGGGAGTGTGGTATATATATATAGGGGTGTCATTAAAGTAGCTATATCTACCGCCTTTATTTCGAGCAGATCTGCACTCAGTGTTCTGTGACGCATATAGCTGATATGCGCCACAGGCGCATATCAACAATATGCGCCACAGAACACTGAGTGCAGGGGCCCACAGTGTCTGGCCACTGCACCCTATGGCCCACAGTGTCTGGCCACTACACCCTATGGCCAAGGTTCTGTGACGCATATGTGTGCTATGCGCCACAGAACATTGAGTCACGGGGCCCACAGTCTGGCCCCACTGCACCCTATGGCCAAGATTCTGTGGCGCATACAGGCAATATGCGCCACAGAAGATTGAACTTCGGTCGCGCATATTGCCTCTATGCGCCACAGAATCCTTCGACCAGATCTGCACGAAAAGGTGGCAGCTTTGCACCCCCTCTATCTACCACCATCCATTTCACATCCTTCTTCCCCCTTCTCCCAGCTCGTCTTCCTCCTCTCTCCCACCCCATTGTATCTATAATTTTCTACATTTTTTTCTATTTAAACCTACTATAGTTGATAGATTGGTTAGGGAAAGCCTTTCTCCAACTAGTAGATCTAAAACACACCTACTTTTCTCCTCTACATCTCTATTTGTGTACTATTATCTCTCTATAGATCTATTGATCCACACTCTCTCACTTCGCGCTCTCGACTCGGTATTCAATCTACCCAGTGAGTAATTGGCCATGAATATGCATGTTTTGTAGGTGTAAAGCTTGTCGCGCGGGCGGTGTGTATATGCGATGCATGCATGGCGCGAAGATGATGTTTGTGCATGAAGCTTGTGTGGTGCATGAATGCTTGCATTGGAAGAGGTTTCTTGTTTTTGCTTGTCTGCCCCGGTGTGGTGCATGTATGTTTGCCGAAATGTTGATTCATTTCCATTTCGGCAAATTTTTGCACCACCCATATGTCCTACTTTTAGGAAAGGTCATGCCGAATTTTTCCGGCGACGACCATGCATGTGTGTTTTGTGTGTGCATAAGGTGTGGTTTATAATTAACCTACTCTCTGTCTTTTACTCTATATGTGAATACCGCGCAGGCTACCATGGTCATGAGCATGAGCGAAGGTCGAGTTAATAGGTATAAGAAAGACAACAAGGCGGACATGATTCGGAACAACAATACCCAGATAAGATGTCCATGTCGAACATGCAAACTCCAGCGCTGAATCGACCCTGATTCTGGACAATTGGAGGATCGCCTGCTCAGGAACGGTTTCATGCGCGACGACTTCAATGAGGAGCTGGCAGTAAATGGTGTTGGTCATCATGAAGACTTGGGCGGGCGAGAAGACGAAGAGTCTCCCGACGGGCATGGTCATGATGCCGAAGAATATACCGGCGGCGGGCATGATCATCATGATGAAGAAGGATATGTCGACGGGCATGACCATCATGAATAAGGAGAAGAAGCGAACACCCAGACGCTGCTAACTTCGGTGTTAAGGGACCCTCATGTTCAGGAACTGCTTCTCAAGGAGACGAGCAACGCCAAAGCTGCAGCCAGAGAGAAAGCCAAGCTGGCGCAAATGGAGTTAGATGGGATGACTCCATTGTATCCTGGGTGTCGGCCCGAGGATACACGCCTGAGTGTAACGCTCAAGGCTCTAGAGATGAAGGCGGAACACAAATGGACCAACATGAGCTTCAATGCTAACATGGAATTCTGGCACGATCGTCTTCCTAACAGGAACACATTGCCAACAAGTATAGAGGAGGCCAAGAAAATCGTGTGCCCTCTCAACCTACCGCATGTTAAATACCACGCATGCATCAATGATTGCGCAATTTATCGTAACGAGTACACGGAGAGAACCACATGTCCGGTGTGCGGCCATGGACGGTACAAGAGAGGGAACAAGAAAGTTCCTCGAAAAGTGGTATGGTCCTATCACTCCCCGTCTACAGAGATATTTCGTAGATACTAAGGAAGCAAAGCTAATGCCATGGCACGCGAAAAGGGAGAAACCCGAAGATGATCCAGAGAAGGGCAAGATCCTAACATACCCTTCAGACGCTAGCCAGTGGAATGCATTGGACATCGAGTTCGAAGAGTTCGGGGGCGATGCAAGGAACGTCAGGCTAGGTATGAGCACCGATGGACTCAAGCCTTTTGTCAACCAGAGTAGCACGCATAGCACCTGGCACGTGTTTGTATGGATGTACAACATCCCCCGTTGCTCTGCACAAAGCAAAGGTACGTACACATGAGCATTCTTATTCAGGGGCCGAAACAGCCAGGTGTCGATATGCATGTTTATCTCGGGCTGTTGAAAGAGGAGTTAGCCACGTTGTGGGAGACGCCAGCCCATACGTGGGACGCCTACACTAAAGAATATTTCCCTCTGAGAGCCGCATTGCTCACGACGGTGCAAAATATCCTGGTTACGCATATGTATAGGTGAACCACGGACAAAATGCATGTGTCAAGTGCATGGATAAGACCCCGCATCTCCAGCTACCCAAGGATCCCGGGTCTTCGAAAACCGTGTTCCAAGGGACTCGAAAGTGGATTCGCATGGATCACCCGTGGAGAAAACGCGGTGACCTGTTCAATGGTAAAGACAAGCTCGAAAGAGCCCAGCGTACGAGGAGCGGCGAAGAAATCGAGGAGCTTCTGAAGAAACTTATGTGGCGCATTCTAGCGATATGCGGCACAGAACATTGGCACTTAGCCAAATAACGGTTCGCCCCCTTCCCCTTTTCTTTCCACAACCTGCTACTCTCGCCCCCGACGAACCCTAGCTTACCTCTCTCGTGCGCCCTCGACGAACCTGCCGCCGCCTGCCGCCGCTGGAGCCCGTGGAGGAGGAGCCACCTGCAGCCGCCGGAGCCCGTGGAGGAGGAGCCACCTGCCCCGCTGGAGCCCGTGGAGGAGCCACCTGCTGCCGCCCCCGAGGAGGAGAAGGGCAGCGCACACCAGCCGCCCCCGAGGAGGAGAAGGGCAGCGCACACCACCGTCGACGACCACCTCCCCATCCTGCGCCACCTCGCCGTCCACGCCAGGTGAGCATCTGATTAGGTTAGGATTGCTCTAATTAGGGTTAGGATTTCTCTGATTATGTTAGGATTAGGTTAGGATTGCTCTAATTAGGGTTAGGATTGCTCTGATTAGGATCGTTTAGATGGTTTCATTTAACTACTTGACTTGTGCATTTAGGATCATTTAGATGGTTTCATTTCAGTGACTAGGATGGCTCCTAAAGCGTACCAAATTCTTTGTTGAACAGTTATACTCTTCTTCAACCCCACATTAGCACAGTTATATGTAGTAAAAAAATATCTTTGCAAGTATTCTGGCATAGAACCATGGTGCTATGTAGAGTTTGCATGCCACTGTGTCCTGGCTCGCTAACAAAAGATGTTCTGAATTAATCAGGCTACAGCTGCACACTTGTTCTGAAAGATCCATTCAGATAGGACAGTGCAGCTGGTCATAATTACTGCATAAGAAGTGTTGCTTTCCAATGTTTAGGGTTTAGTATGCAAACCAAACCACCTTAGGCGTCGATCTCTAATTGCAATTTACTGTGCCAGGGGTTCTTGAAACATTGGTATTTGCTTTTAAATGCCTCAGTGTTGTGCATTAGCATGTTCAGCATAAGAGGATAGCTTCTGTACAGCTATAGGTGAAGTGTGTCTGCATATGTGTGGTTTCCTTTCAGAGCTGAAACCTACCCACGTGCTCCTGCTTTGCATATTGCCTGATTGCGAAGCGCTAAAATATCATTGGTGTTAGAAAGTCATTCCATGCTTGTGTTATACTTTGTGCATTATTGGTGTTTTTTCTTCTAATATGAAGTGACGCATATTTAGATGTGTGTTGGAGAAAATAAAAGGAAAAATAAGGTAGTATCTTAAGACAAAATCATCAGGAAAAAAGGTAGTATCTAGTAGATGATGATCTACTATGATGATGATCTAGTGCTTATGTGTTAGCTTCTGTCAAATGCTTATGTGTTAGCTTCTGCCAAATGCTTCTGTCAAATGCTTATTGCTTGCTGTTATAAATTGTACTGTTATAAAGTGCTTATGTGTTAGCTTCTGCCAAATGCTTATGTGTTAGCTTCTGTCAAATGCTTCTATCAAATGCTTAGTAGATGATGACCTAGTAGATGATGATCTACTGGTATAAAGTGTACTGGTATATTTGACCCTTATTGCTTGCTGTTAAATGCTTATGTCAAATGATTTTGTTAATATGTTAGCTTTATTTGACCCTTATTGCTTGCTGTTAATTATATCTTATTCCTAGTGTTAATTATATCTTTTTTTTGGTTGACATGAGGTGCCTGTTCTATAGTAGTGACTGTTCTTTTTTGTTTCAGATGTCCATATATTCTGTCAGGTGGCAGTAGATTCAGTGCAGACTATAGAATTCCAACAGGTTGATTTGATTCATAGTTTAAATAATGATCAATCTGTTATTTATTTTTTGGGAACTGTTAGGTTTCTGATTTGTAAATAATGCTGAAATGAACTTTGTATTGTATACATTTCTGTGACCTGTGACCAGTGCATGGGTAGGTGATCTATAAGAGTTTTTTATATAAACTGTGACTTGTGACCTGTGACCTACATTTCTATAAGAGTTTTTTCTGTGTGGTCATGCCTAACTGAGAAAAAGAGCACCTGGGCAGGTGATCCTCACCACTGAAGCATGTACTGGTTCCTATTCTATTGCTTTATATGTACTGCTATTGCTTTATATGTTATTAAATGGTGCTGTAGAGTTTTTTTATTTTGTGAATGAGATGGTGTTGGATGATGATGGATGGTGTCAATGGGGTTATCAATGGGGCTGGGGTGTTTTTTCTTGCAGGGATTTCAATTGAGTTGCCTGTTTCTCCCGAAGTGTCGATTCACTTCCGTTTTGGTTGAGAAATGGGCACTCGTAGGTCCAAAAATTAGCAAAGGTCATGTCGAATTTTTCGGTCGATATTTGTGCTAACCTTTTTCCTCTTTTTATTAGTAATAAAGTGCAAACATCTCGACTAACGATGAGGCCGATCCTTCTAAACAAATGAGTGTCGAGGATCTAGCCCGAGAGGCCAACAAGTCGTTCTGGGGGACGTCCCAAGAGCATGAGGAGGCGAATGAGATGAGAATGACACCACCACCGACGACCGTCGTTGGAGGTGCTGGGGGCAACGAGGAAGATCCATATTATGAGGGGGAAGATGACTACGACGGAACTAATGAAGGCAGGAAGGAGAGTAACACCACCACGGATGGTGGCGAGCGCATAGATGGTGGTAGCGGCAACCCGGCCGCTATACAGAAGAAGAAGAAGAAGAAGAAGAAGGATATTAAGGATCAGAAGCCGCAAGTGCTCGCCAACGTCTGTGATGAGTTCACCGAGGTCACAGAAGGTGGCCAACCCATTGCGCCTGCACCGATTGCCTGTGGATACGTCATGCAACTCGGGTGCATCGTCCGGGAAAGCATGTCGATCAACACGAAGTACATCCGACGTAATCATGCTTTGGTCGAGAACCTCCTTAAGAAGCTTCACAAGCGATACACATTCCCAGAGAAGTTCAGAAACCTGGAGAGAGTAATAAGAACCTGGTGAACAAACTAGAACTGACAAAGATGAGCAACGCCTTGAGCAGCTGGAAAACCCAGGTAAAGAACAGCATTGACAAAGGTGAAACCTGGGAGATTATAAGTAGGAAAAATCTGATGCTCGACGAAGAAGAGTTCAAGGTATTCAAGGCGGAATTAGATACCGCTGCCTCTAAAGCATGGACTGAGTGGGGAAAGACTATGCGAGAGAAGAACATAGGTAACCACCGGCTTGGAAGCGGCGGATACAAAGGGAAACAACCCATTTGGGACAAGGAGGACGCCGAGCTTGAACGCCTGGGTAAAGAGAACCCATGGCATAAAATCACAGACCTGCAGATCCAACAATTTGTCCGGGACCGCTACTATCTGGACCCTATTACAGGGGAGTTCGTCACCGACGACCCGGATGTGAAGGCCTTTGAGGATGAGCTGGTAAGGAATTTACCGTGGATCTCATTAAAATAATTAAGCCAAGAATCTAAATGCATGGGTTCACCTCTCCTTGTATCTCTGCAGGAGAAGGAATTGAATGCTACTGAGGACTTGTCGTCCCAGGATTCGGCGGCGGAGCCATGGGACACTATTTCTAATAGGGCGACGAACACTTACAAGAAGAGGGAGAAGAATTTGCCGCCAAAATCAGCTGGCCCTGTGTCCAACTTCGGTACAAGCATGAAGTTTACCGAGTACTACAAAGAGGACGCAAAGAAGAGGAGGGAGAGGAAGAACCAGTCGGCGGCTAAAGATAAAGCCGAGGTTGAAGAGCTGAAGTTGAAGGTGAAGACATTAGAGGAAAAAGTGGACGAGAAAGCAATGGACAAGTTATTGGAGGAGAAGCTTCGACGATCATCCCCCCTGGGTTGATGGAGGGGCTAGCTGTTTGGAATGCGGGAGGTCAACAGGGGCTGATACACGTGCCCTGCTTTAGTGGCAGCAACTCGAGCATCAACGTTAACGCGTCGCCGGACTTGGTGACCCCGTCGGACTTGGTGACCCCGCCAGCCACCATCGTCGCAGCGCAGCCGCAAGAGCTGGTTGTCGCACAGCTTCCCCCTGCTGCTCCCGCCAAAAATACCAGTAACGCACAACCGGCAGTGGCATCAGTACCGCGGGAAAATGCTGATGATAGGCCTGCCACCGGGATCGGCCGTGTGTCGACATTAGCCGAGCTCAACGCTCTCACCAAGTAACTAATTGGTTACTCCGCTTCATCTTCTTTATGCGCCTTTGGTGACTGCCACCTCGATCATGATGCGCAACACATATGTGTCGATATTCAGGATGCTGCTTGCGTACTACTCCACAAAGTTGCCAGCGGCGAGTTGAGGGATGTTGCCAAGGGCAATATCATACAACCGTCGAACCGCACGATGCACAACAATGCAATGGACGATGCCGTGATGAGGGTCCGGATTGCTCGGGTGTTGCCAGGGTGCGACGACATGGACCCCCCTTTCAACCTCAGGGAGCCGACGAACACAAGACCCTTGCAGAATGCCACGGCTGGCCCTTGACATGGCCGAAGACTCGGATTCGTCTTACGGGGTACCTAAGCGCCACCTCGATCGTCTGGCCACCACCTCGGATGCCACCTGTCACCGGCGCCACCTCGATCGTCCGGCCACCACATCGAAAGCCACCTGTCGTCGTCGCCACCACCAGTCGCCACCACAACTGTTGGGAGCGTGTGGGCCGCCCCAAGGCGATGCCGTTGCAACGCAACCGCCGTCGCCTCCGCCACCACCATCACCACATGGCGTCAACAACGATGATGATGAAGAATTTGTCAACGTCGATGACTACATCAACACCGGCACCGGCATAGGAGTGTACATGCCTGCTGTGGATGAAGAACCCTTCGTCGCTCGCGAGGGTCAAGGTGGGCGTCCCACTACATGCACGCAACGCCTGGTCTTCCATGGTTTATCTCAAGAGACGCCTCCGGCCGCCGATCAACAGGAGAAACCTGTTGGATTCTTCTTTAGCCCTGGCAACTTTGTGGAGGAGCCTGCTCAGAAGACGAAGAAGCACAGGAAGAGAGGTAAGAAAGCTGAGAGCCAACCTCCTCCAAAGAGGATCCGGGCTAAGGATGACGTCGTACCAGCCCGCGAGGATGGCTTTCCCAGGATACATATAGCCGGTGAAGTGATACTGACTCCGGAGCTGCTTCGCCTTGCTGGAGGACATATGCTCACTTTGAGTGATAGTATCAAGACTCTAGAGGGCATTCTTCTTAAAGACAAAGGTCCAAATTACCCGGTTTTCACTGTCAAGGTGCCATCGAACGTGGACTTTGTCCATGAAGCCCCCGCGGACGTGTTCTTCATAGTGTACGAGGATGTCTTCAAGCTGTTTCTCTCAAAACGGCTGGACTATAACATGGTCTACCTATTCGCGCTCAATCTGGCGATGAAGACCAAGAGAGAGCAAACCCCCTACATCACGATAGTGGATCCCTACTACATGCGTGATAGCCATTTGAGGGAAGGATCAGCGACGCGTGCCAAGGCGACGGCGTACCTCGAGAAGTTCATGGTGGACCACAAGAGGACGAACATGCTTCTTTTGCCTTTATTTCCCGAGTAAGTGCACACACCCCCTAGCATTGGTAACTTAGGCTTTCTTATAGCTTTCTTCCTTTGCCCTTTTCCAACATCCCGTTTCAATCGTGTTGTGCAGAGACAAATACTGCACACTCATCGTCATTTGCACAAAGTACCTGATAGCATCGTATTTCGACTCGGCGAGTCAGAAGAAGAAGGACTACACCAGAATAAGGGGTGTTTTGAATGAGGCTCTCGAGGGCTACGCTAGAAAGGGATGCCCCTTTGTCAACAAGGGGGGATATATCAAGGATGAAAGGCACGTGTTCAAGCACATTCTCGAGTTCCCCTGCGTCAAGGAGCCGGCTACTGGTAGCGCCAAGGAGGCCTTCTACGCCATGCATCACCTTAAAGGGTTTGTCCGGGATTGCCAGAACCTAACTCTGCCATCTAGTTTCCTAGCATGGTCCTAAAATTTGGCGCGAAGGGACAATGATGATCTTAGAGAAGACTTCCATCGCATCTAGGTTAAGTTGTCAGAAATCATTGTGGAATATGTCAACACAAAGGGAGGGGTCCTAAAACACAACAGAGGGTTGACTAAGAGGGAGATTAAAAATATTCTTCGTAAACAAGGTGACAACATGACGTGGATGACGAAGGATGGCTATCTACCATTCCTGAAGCCGAGCATTAGCAGTTCTCAGCATTGATCAATGTGTGCGCCTAGAATTATCATAGATGTCTGTGTGTAGTGTTGTGTCACAAACTATATACTACCGTGGTCGTATGTTGTAAACTTCACTATTGTGGTTGTTGTCGTCGAAGTTCTATGATTATGGTCGATGTGCTATCTTCTATGTTTACTGATCTTTTGCTTTAGTTTATGTGAACATATATGCATGTGAACCAATTTAGTTCTTTCTGTTGCATGATTTACTAATATGCCTTATCTATAGAGATGACGAAGTGGTACGTGGTGTACAAGGGTTGGGTTCCAGGAGTCTACGATGAGCGGGAGGACTGTCAAAAACAGGTGAACAAGTTTAGCGGCAACAGCTACAAAGGATACGCGACTTGAGAGGAGGCGGTAGCCAAGTGGAGGAACCACCTGTGGAAGGATAACCGGATAATATATTGCTAGTGCTCTTGCTCTTGCTCACCGTTATCACAGCTGTATTCGGTTTGATTCTAGTGTAGACAGTGAACACTTCATTTGTAATGTGATGAGATGGTGAACTTTGTAACAAACACTTGTATAAATATTCGCCACCTTTCACTTGTATTGTAATATGATGACCACTTGTCTATCTCGATCGGGCTCTAAGTAGTGTGATGGCACTATATTCGTGTTTGTATTATATTTGTTTTCATATACTAAGTCAAATATACTATTTCTATATAATACTATATATTTGGACAAGTTTGGATTTTTTTAATACCTGATATTCAAACCAGTGGTGCATCGTTTTTACCTTCTGTGGCGCATAGCTCTTTAGTGGCGTATTTTCCAGAATGCGCCACTAAAAAGAGTCCTGTGGAGCATCTGCCAAAATGCGCCACAGAAGTATCATGACTTATGTGGCGCTTTTCGAAATGCGCCACATAATTTTTCATCAGTGGCGACGTAACAGTGGTGTCCCTGCCATGCGCCATAGAAGCCCAATATAGATGCGCCACTGATGAAGGATTTCCTAGTAGTGTAATGCTATCAAGTTTGGAACACGAAGGCGCGATCAAGGGTAAAAATTCCATCATACACATGTTTCTTCTAATGAGAGGATGCCATGTGGGGCCCAGCTGCGTGATTCAACAGTACATGCATCTAGTAGCGCTATCAAGTTCAGAACAGGATAGGGCGGACGAAGAAAAAAATTCCATCATATACACAATTCTTCTAATGAGAGGTTTTCATGCGGGAGCCAGCAACGTGACTAAACGACAGATAGATCGAGCAACATTATTAATTTCAAATCAGGTAGGCACGCGCCAAGGAAAAAATTCCATCATACACACGTTTCATCTAGTGTGAGGATGACATGTGAGACACAGCAGCCTGATTAAATGGCAGATGCATCGAGCAACGCTATGAAGTTCGGAACAGGGTAGCACGAGCGAAGAAAAGAAATTACATCATACACACGATTCTATAATGTGAGGCTGACATGGAGGACATAGCATCCTGACTAACGCAGGCGCATCGAGCAACGTTATTGAGTTCAAATCAGGAGGCAAAACCGAAAAGTATGGTCTGCTAGAGTCACTGACGTCTAGGACCCACACACCAAAAAATACTTCGGTGAGTCAACATCGCGCAAGGAACCGAAAATCTTGCTTCTGCCACGTGCCCATCGAGCTTCATCCATGTTTTTAGCGGTTTTGTCATAGAAGGGGAGCGTGAAACCGAAAAAAGTGTTCCATCGGTCATGGTCGAGCCATTTGTCGCGGAAGATGTGCCTTGTACGATGACCGACAGGACAAGTCGTTGAGGATGGAAACAGACAAGTCATTGAGGATGGAAACATTTATTGTAGTGATTCAAGGTGCGGCTGGCATGATGAATGATATTGAGTTCATCACCGTCATGATGGAAAAAAATAGCTCCCACTGCTTCATGGCTAGCTTCACAAAACAAGTAAAAAGGCCTTTTCCAACTAGGTGGTTTCATGATAGGAGCATTAAGAAGGGCTTGTTTTAATATGGTGAAAGCAGTAAGAAAATTTTCATCAAAATCAAATGTAACGCCCTTTTGTAAAAGGTTAGTTAACGGTCTTAGAACCTTAGATATGTTCTTAATAAACCTTCTATAAAATCCTCCATGACCTAAGAAACTTCTTATACCCTTTACATCACGAGGAGGGGTAAGCCTTTCATTTATTCTATCTTTGCTTTATCAATTTCTAAGCCTTCACCTGAAATCTTATGACCAAGTACTATACCTTCTTGAACCATGAAGTGACACTTCTCCCAATTTAAGACCAGGTTAGTATCTTTGCATCTCTTCAAAACTTTATGGAGATTATGGAGACAATAGTGAAATGAAGTTACATAGACCGAGAAATCGTCCATGAATACTTCCATAATGTTTTCAACATAATCAGCAAACATAGCGTTCATACACCTTTGGAAGCTGGCAGGAGCATTATAAAGACCAAAAGGCATGCGGCAATAAGCATATAAGGCAAAAGTACATGTGAATGTTGTCTTTAATTGGTCATCTAGATGGACAACTATTTGAGAGAAACCGGAATAATCATCTAAGTAGCAAAAAAGAGAGTGCATAGCAAGTCTCTCTAAGGTTTGATCTATTAATGGTAAAGGGTAGTGATCCTTTCAAGTTTCCTTCCTATAATCAATGCACATCCTATGACCAATGACTGTCCCAGTTGGGACCATCTCATTATATTATGGGGTTCGTTGCATACAAAACAAAAAAAATCCTACGGTTGCAACTGCCAAGATCGAATCTACGCAATACTTTGTAACGATTTTAGAAGGACTCACCCTTAAAGACCGTAAGCGGGATAACATTTCCGCAAACAAATGTGGTTGTAGTAGATGTTGAAAACCATCCTCAAGGACATACAGACGATCAACGCCACAAGGCGGCAGTGCCTCTATAATCGGTCACACGTACGGTGTGCCGACGACTTCCGTCCATCGCTCCAACTAGGCTACGGAAGTAAAGGTTCCCCGGGAACTTAAGCAGCACTACTGCATGGTAGGGGTGGTGGTGGTGACGATCTTGAGCAGGGCTTTGCCTAAGCTCCGTACTCGTGGCAATGGACAAGGCTAGAAAGAGGAGGAAGATGCCATCCAAAGGGCATATGAGAAGAGAGATAATCATTGAGAGAGAGGGGGAGGGGTCACCTCCTTTTATAGGAGAGGGGCAACTCCAACCCTATGGCCGGCGGCCAATGTAGTTCCCCCACCTCTTCCCTCATTCATGTTAGTGAACGCTCCACTCACACAAATTTATCTCCACTTTCTCCCATTGATTCTCCACTCAAAAAATCAAAGATCTTTCCATTAAAGCACATTAATTCTCTAGGTTTAATGCCAATAAATTTCATGAACACTTTATTTAATGAATACTCAATTTAAGGAACACATTAACATTTCATTTCCTTGCAATATTTCGATACACTAAAACTATTTCGGCAGATTCAACGGAACAATTACTGTGATGTCTAGTATCTTCTCCTATGTTCCCTATCCACTCAAATGTGTCAACTACCCTTAAGTGTGTCTCCCTACGGGTTCGAGAACTATGTGGACATAATTGAGACTTTCTCCGATCAATAATCATTAGTGGTACCTGGAGATCCATAATGACTCCCACTAGCTCAACGATAATCCAGTAATTGTTTGAACCTTTTTCATAGTAACCAATTCCTTTTATATCGTGATATTTTACTTGTCTGAGATTCGATCATTTGGTATCATCTATACATAGTTCAATCTCGTTACTGACAAGTAATATTTTCTTGTTTCCGTGGTATAACATTCTAGTGATCCTATCACTTGCTTGCAAGCTATGTTAATGTGATATCACCGAGAGGGCACTGAGTATATCTCTCGTCATCAGGATGGACAAATCCCATTCTTGATCCATGAGCCTCAACTAACACTTTCTAAGTACACAACGACATCTTTATAATCACTCTGTTACGGTGTGACGTTTAATAGAATCAGAGTACTTTCCCAGTGGTAGTGATTGATGTGATCTCATGGTCTAAGGAGTTGAGTTACTTTGAATGAGATAGCAATATAAACTTGAGTACACGGTCGTATTGCTAAATCTACTGCAGGTGAATGCTCATCATATCATTCTCCAATGAAATGAACTTGTTATTAACAACATCCAATGTTCATGATCAGTAAACCTTGATCATCAGTTAATTAACAAGCTAGTATGATGAGAGGCATTACTAGGAATCTTTTATTTTGTTTATAAACCACACATGTATTAATATTTCCTATTAACACAATTATATTATGATACATAAACATCTATTATAAACCTGGAATAACATAATAACCATTTATTATTGCCACTCAGACATATTCCTTTTTATTATGATCATTTGGGACAATGGTGATACCACCTTTATTTGGAACACAATGAACATGACTTATCGAGTCGGTTTCCTCCACATGGAAAATTATACCTACAACTAGTAGGCGAATTACCTCCTTCTCACCTCGTCTTTCATACGAGGTTTAAGTCATCTTTGAAAATCTACAACCGGTTGAGCTTCTTCTTCCATAAATATTCTATGAGTGGCTATCGAGGGACTAATCCCTTTCAAGTCTTCCATTGAATAACTGAGAGCCTTTCGGTGAATTCTTAAGACTATCATTAAATTCTCCTTTTCTTTTATGCAATATTAGAGCTTACAATAACAGGGTATTTATTAGTGTCACCAAGAAACCTATATTTTAGTTCTTTGGGAAGGGCTTTGAGTGTAGGAGGTGGAAGCTCCTTAGCCCCTTTTCTTATGTGTGTCTCGTAGATTTGATTCATTTCAAGATCAACTACAGGGGTTAAATTAAGATATTCATCAATTTACATTTCATCTATATCTTTAGGATGGTTATCATTATCAACTAGGCTTCTTGCTAACTTATCATTAGGAGTTTCAATAAACACAACAACAAGACTAGTAATGTTACCTTCATTTTCTTTCCCTTGCTCATATTCTTGAAACTCTTCAATAGTTGGCCTATGATGAAATTTAGAGAAATGGAAATTCATTTTATCCTTGCAAAACTTGAGAGATATTGTCTCCTTATTGCAATCAATATTTGCCCCTATGGTGTTCAGAAAGGTTCTTCCAAAAATAATTGGACAATAAACGTCAGTAGGAATATCAACAAGTACAAAATCGTAGGGTACTTGTAAGGTCCAATACAAATTGGAACATCTCTAATTATCCCCATACGAATTCTGAGTGTCTTATCCGCTAGCATAATTGTCATATCAGTATCTTCTAATTCAGCTGGGATGAGTTCATTTTGGATTTTCAAGTAAAACTTATAAGGGATTACGTTAACAACTGTTCCAATATCACAGAGGCCATAATAAGAAGATTCACCAAAGGTGCAAGGAAGAATAGTGTCATAGGTGTGACTTATCGGGTCCCTATGGTTAGTTACCATAGGCGCATAAAGACCTATGGCCCATGAAGCCCAAAGAAATCCAAGGAGCATCCGATGGAAAAAAGCATGTCTTGCTAATCAAGAAAGAAATACGAACCGACATAAATTATGTGTTGTAATCATAACTTGTAACCTCTCCATATATGGCTCCAGGACCCAGCCTCTCATATGAAGGCTGGGAGGACCCGATGGAGAGGGCACCTTAGTTTTCTAGCAATCCGTCGTGAGCTAGATCGCAACTAGCGAATCGTTGACTTTGTAATCTAGTTTCCACCATAATCAGACTACATCAACTCCCTTGTTTGTGTGATCAGCCAACAAAATCCCCATTGTTCTCTTTTCCACGAAACCCTAAGTCCATAACAATGGGAATTGCTGAGGTTAAACCTCGTCAATTGGCGCCGTCTGTGGGAAATCTGAGCACTAGAGCCATGGATTCGATGGCTTCCCCTCCACCAAGCAACAACCTGACAATCAAGGTCGGCGAGGTCCATTACAATCTCATTGATCCATGCCCGCCCACCCCTCTATCGGTCCCCATCAATTTCGACCAGGAAAACGATCTCATGATCGGATGTCTCCACTTCTGCATGTGCGAATTTGAAAACCTCTCCCTTTTGGCTCTGATATACATTGACCCATCAGCCACATCTGTATGGCCTATGGCGACACTAGCATCTTCTATCGGCTTAGCTGGAAAAGCCGCAACTAACCCGACAAATGTTGAGGACAACCGTGGTAACTCCGCATATCTGAGGGATTTGGCTGATCTCAACTACGTCCTCTCTTTCGGGTCAAGTTCGAAATCAACATCGCTAAATGGCTCACGATCATAAATCATCGCTCCCGACGAATCTGAGAAAAGCGTCGACTTCAGAATTAGGAAGGCTGGATCCTACCCGGAGCAAGACCCCTGGGACTTCACTGGTTTTCATGACGGTGTCTCCTATGGATATGATAGCGACAACAGCCGTTCATACCTAGAGCACCGCCAAGTGTGCATGATCATGGGAGGAGAAGGAAACTCTTTAAACACCTCGAGACTCCAATGGTAACCCGATCTTCGATCCCAATGATATTATGTTTGATGATATAACGCAGGACACCATGATAATACGACGAACCTGTAGAGAACAACCATTGCATCGTGCCAGGAAGAGAAGGAGACCGCGACGGCGAGCGCATAACAGTTTGGTTGTCCCCATTAGCATGGCAGAAGGCCCGAGACGCTATTTTGGGTGCATTACCAATTACCACGGATGCTACGCGTGAAAATTTGATGTCCTATCAGTACCTCCTCCACCATAAAATAAAGGACCTACTTCAGTTGCAAAGGCAGCTCGATGAAATAAAGATGCTAGCCGCCGAATCTAGTCTCTGTCAGGCATAGCTCAGTTCTACCCGAGGTTCTGGCTCGTTACCGGAGGGCCACATCCAAGGAGGGGCACTTCGTGGCTGCAACGCATACCTGAAGCCGGAAGGCGCGAGCTGGCTAGAGATTTGGATCTGTCGTTCATGTTAGTAGATTCGGCAGGGAATATTGAATAAAAAATAGCACAAGCCACCCTTGTCACCGCCCAAACTTATCTCCTAACAACTCAGCCAGCGACTGACGATCCACATGGAGCTATCCATCGTTCCGCTCCCATGTGACTCATTGATACGTCGGAAACATATCTATAATTTTTGATGCTCCATGCTTGTTTAGTATCTACTTTTCTTTGCTTTGTCTACACTTTGAGGTGTTTTTATATTTTTTCTGGAACTAACCTATTAACAAGTTGCCACAGTGCTAGTTGCCTGTTTTCTTCTGTTTTTGGTTCCAGAAAGGCAAAAAAACAATATTCTCGGAATTGGACAGGACAAAAGCCAAAATTAATATTTTACCGTGGGCGACACGAAGTCCAGAGGGGAGACGGAGAAGCAAACCAGGGCCACCACACCCCCTAGGTGCGGTGGGCCCTACCCCGCGCCTAGGTAGGGTGTGGGCCCCCTAGACCTCCACCGACCTTGCCTCCTGTGCCTATAAGAAGCCCCCGATGAGAAAACCCTAAATAATCCATCATACTTCCATAAAAACCTCCGTAGCGCCGCCGCCACTGAAAGGGAGAATCGGGGGACAAAAAGTCTCTGTTCCGACACCCTGCCGGGACGGGGAAGTGCCCCCAAAGCCATCTCCATCGATCTCCACCACCATCTTCATCACCGTTGTTGATTCCCATGATGAGGAGGGAGTAATTATTCCTCGAGGCTAAGGGCTCTACCGGTAGTTATGTGTTCGTCTCTCTCTCTATGCATGGTCATATTGTGATCATGAGCTTTGTAATCGAGTAGATCTACCTTGCTACTCAAGTGCTTTAATACATCTCTGCTCTCCCCATGTTTGTGAAAGTGACAGCGTGCACGCCATGGCGGCACTTAGGTTTGACACTACATAAATACTCTTTGTGCTTTAATAGATCTATGCTTTTCCCCACGTGTGTGAAAGTGACAGCGTGCATACCGTGTGTCGCACTTTGGCTAGATTGAATATTTGTTATGAGTTATATTTGGAGTTGGATGTCTCTATGAAATTCTGGTGTTTGTTGGAACCATCTAGCACTCAAGGTGACAGTGTGGGTTATCTAGATTGGGGAAGGCGGACTTTGAGGAGTGCTGTTATAGCCCTACCGATGATTAGAGTGTCCAACCGGAGAGTAGTTAAGAGTAGTATCATGAAGAGAGGATATTTATATGAGAGAGTGTCCACTAGTGAAAGTATGATCCCTAGGCCTTGTTTCTAACATTGAAACACCGTTTGCATCTAGATCTGTTGCATGTTTGCTTGCTTTAGTCTTTACCTCACCGTCAAGCTATTTTCTGGCACCGTTACCACTTGTATTTCACTATCTCTTCGCCGAACTAGTGCACCTATACACCTGACAAGTGTATTGGGTGTGTTGGGGACACAAGAGATTTTTTGTCACTACTAGGAAACTAGCTATAGATAGACATACCTTCTGTGGCGCATGGTTCTGACCATGCGCCACAAAAGTTGTCCAGTGGCGTATCTGAAACAATGCGCCACAGAACCATGAAACTTCTGTGGCCCATGGCAACTGGAGATGCGCCACAGAAGTTAGGTGGGACCCACACCAGGCCTTGGTCCATGAAACTTCTGTGGCGCGTCTTACTATATGCCCCACAGAAGTTTTCACATCCGTGGCGCATATTGACAGATGCGCCACAGAATCATTTGGTGGGACCCACAGCATGGGGTCTTTGACCGTGCTCTGACCAACCTTCTGTGGCGCATATGACTATATACGCCCCAAAAGTTTATATCTTCTATGGCGCATGCCGCCATATGTGCCACAGAACAATTATGTGGGCCCCACTGTCTGGACACCTATGACCAAGCTTCCATGGCGCATAAGTGCATATGCGCCACAAAAGAACAAACTTCTATGGCGCATATCTGCAATATGCGCCACAGAATGGTGTGTGCTACTCAGAATATCTTGATTGTTTCTAGTACACATTTTCCTCTTGTTTTCCCAACTAAACAAGTACCAGTGTCATAGGTAGAATACTAGACAATCAACTAGATAGGCAGTGGCATACATCGTTGCAAATGCACATGTGCATAGCCCTTGAACAACAAAACAACAATGGCATACATCATTGCAAATGCACAAACTACAAACATTGAAAATTCCTTCAAAGAGCTGGTGGGGGCGATGGCGGTGAAGATGCCAAACCTCCCTGTTCACGCGTACCTACAGCCTGCGGACGTGGTCCTCCATGGACACGTTGGGGTCGAGCACCGGCCGCCACCCGATTGGTTTTTCCATGCGCACCCTCTCCTTCGGGGACGCGAGCACGATGTACAACCTCATGGCCTTGTTGTAGAGGTCCTCGTGCTGCAGCCTAGCCTCCTCCTCAATTAGGTTGACCTCTGAATCCCGCGGCGGCTGACTACGAGCACTGCCCCTTGATCTCTCCCCTCCACTGTGAGTAGGCTGTAGGGAACGCGAGCGGGTTGTGATCTCCAGCGAGTATTCCGACGACTTGTGGGAAGAAGACATCAGGGGCAGGGATGTTGCTTTGGACAGGGAGTGTGGTATATATAGAGAGGGGTGTCATTAAAGCAGCTATCTGCCACCTTTAATTTCATGCAGATCTGCACTCAGTGTTCTGTGGCGCATATATGCTATATGCGCCACAAAAGTTCAATCTTGGCACTCTCCTCAACATGCCGGAGAGGACCAAGGATGGGCCGAAAGCAAGAAATGACCTGAAATTGCTTTGCATCAAGAAGGAGCTTCAGTACCCTGATAGTGATGATGATGACGATCAAACGGAAGGGACTCAGGGTCGCCGCAAAAGGGTTAAGAAGAATGAGGTGGTTGTGCTTCGCGCTTCCTGCTTCACTCTGTGTTAGGAGGAGATCGAGCAGTTTTTCAAGTGCCTCCTAGGAGTCAAAGTTCCTCACGGTTACTCGGGCAAGATAAGCAGATATCTCGATGTACTAAAGAAGAGGTTCAGCGGTATGAAGTCCCACGACTGTCACGTGATGATGACACACATACTTCCAGTTGCCATACGAGGGATAATGGACGAGAACGTCCGTGAGACACTGTTTGGCCTGTGCAACTTTTTTGACGTCATCTCTAGGAAGTCAATCGGCATGAAGCAGCTCGACAGGCTATAGGAAGAGATCGTGGTGATACTATGCGAGCTCGAGATTTACTTTCCGCCCGCATTCTTCGACATCATGGTGCACCTACTTGTCCATGTTGTGGATGACAAGATCGGGCCGACGTTCCTGCACAACATGATGCCGTTTGAAAGGCTGAACGGTGTCATCAAAGGGTTCGTTCGCAACAGGTCCCGTCCAGATGGAAGCATAGCCAAGGGCTTTCTGATCTATGAGTGCATCTCTTTCTGCCAGAACTATCTAACCACCGAGAACTAGGATGTTGGAATACCTACCAAGAAGCACCTCGGCAGGCTCGCTGGGTATGGTCACCGTGAGGGCCACCGCTCACTGCATGTCGGCATTCCTAATCGACGTGCCGACTTTGACAGGGCACACCGAGTCGCACTACAACACATTGAATTGGTCAGCCCTTGGGTGGAAGAGCACAAAACCTTGATTGAGCAGGAGTACGTGGACCGGGCCTGCCCGAGGAAGAAAGGAGACGTAACAAGAGAACACAACTCCAGCTTCACGGGTTGGTTCAAGAAAAGGCTGATGGACAATACCCCGCAGATGCCTTCTACGGAATATCAACAACTCATATTCTCCTTATCACAGGGCCCAGCGCATAACGTAAAGACCTATCAGTCGTACGACATCAACGGTTACAGATTCTACACCGATGAAAAGGACATGAATAGCGAATATCAAAACTCAGGAGTAACTATGATGTCCTTCACCGATGACGAGACTACTGTCATGGAAAGATTCTACGGAAGGATCGAGGAGATATGGGAGCTCGACTACTGTGGAGAGATGGTAACGATGTTCCATGTTAGATGGGCTAAGAACGTCGAAAAATAAGGTTGATATTTCACCACCTGCATTATACCCGATCCAAGTCGGCAAAGAAGGCCGCCACGAAAAATGAGCTGTGGATACTCGCTAGCCAAGTTCATCAATGTTTCTTTATTACCGACCCGTCAAAGCCCAGTCGTGTTGTAGTGAGGAGGGGCAAGAGGAGCATCATCGGAATGGAAGGATCCGCCAACGCGCAATACTTTGACAAGAACGGCGATCCGAAGATCGAAGAGGAATTCGACAAGTACTTTAACATGCCTACTACTACAGTAAGAAGAAAGACCACACTATCTACTAAAGGTTGTCCGTTCATGAGAAGAAATCTCATAGTGTCCGGGCTAAAATATTCAACCGTGAAGAAAAAGGGCAAGAAGATTGTGAAGAGAGGCTAGCTAGCTCGAAACATCACACGACGACGTGTGACCTTTTCTGTGTATTAGTTAGAGACTAATTAAACATATATCGTGATATTCGTGTGTGTATACAAATTCACATGTGTTTGTGAGAAGCACAATATATACATATAATTCACAAAGGTTTTTTGAATAAATATACATATGTGTATGTGCTTGGTTTAAATATATTTGTATCATATAATTTTTAAATAAAGAAATAAATTGATGCAGCCAGGATTCGAACCTGGCTGCCAGGTGCTCATGCCCAACTATACATGCCTCACAACCATTGAGATAGTGTCTATTTCGTGTCAAACTACAGCCGCGCACTGGTTTTTACTAAGTGCCCAAGCTTCTGTGGCGCATATCACTGGAATGCTCCATAGAAATTGAAACTTCTGTGGCACATTCGGGCGATATGCGCCACAGAACTTTGGCACTTAGTCAAATGTTTGGTTCGGCCTTTTCATTCCCCCACCTCCGTTTCACTTTCCCCCCAAACGCACCCTAGCGACCGCCCTCCCTAGCGCACGCCCGCCCAACACTACTAGAGAAAAGCCTATGCGAGGCGCACCAAAAAGCCTATCCGAGGCGCATATCACATGCGCCTCTAGCTTCAAGCCTCGGGTATTTCTTATATGCGCCTCCTATACTTCACATATGCGAGGCGCATATCGATATGCGCCTCGCATAATAATATGCGAGGCGCATATCGATATGCGCCTCCCATAATAATATGCGAGGTGCATATCGATATGCGCCTCGCATATGTGAAGTATAGGAGGCGCATATCATATGCGCCTCGCATATGTTTCAGAATGCGCCGCAGATATTTATAGTATATGCGCCTCCTATAGTATCCTATATGCGCCTCCGGTAATATTTTCGAAATTCAAGTTTTACAGACCACTATAAATAATAATATACAGATATTCAAATATATAATATAGTCCAGAATACAGTATAAAGAGCACAGAATTTTTCAGAAACTTGCAATTTGCCAAAGCATAATAGAACCAACATGAATACAATACATTACACATCAATCATGACATACAAGTTCATACATCAAGTGTTTGTGCCACAAGTTCACACCTCCGAGTACAAGTTCACAATCACATTACACCTTCGAGTACAAGTTCACAATCACATTACAACTCCAACGACGTAGCTCTACCTAGATGAAGTAGAACACATAACCTACAATGAAGAGCAACAAGGTGGTGATCACGAGGAATTTCCTCCACTTCTTCCTTCCATGACTCCTCCACTTCTCTTCCGCCACCTCTCTACTCTCATAGCCTTGGTAGCTGTTGCCCGAGAAGTTGTTCACTTGCTTCTGGCAGTCTTTCCACTCCTCGTACACACCTGGAACCCGACCGACGTACACGACATAACACCTCGGCATCTCCTACACACAATAAAGATGATATTACTTATGTCAGTGGAAAGCAATAGCTAGCAGTTCACAATATAGAATCATGCATATATATATATGGGTGCAACAAAATGTAAGAAATCACGTTCTAATCATCGGCATTTCGAAGGAAGACCAAAAAAAAGCAAACCAAGAATGACATGGATTAGTGCCTCATACTTAGATTGGGCACGTAAATAACAATGCTCGCTGTTTGATCTTGTGCGGCAAGTAGAGTATATGCCCAAATTACTAGTCTACTTGGCACACAAGATCGAACAGCGGCATAGTCATACACGTGACACCACAACACGTTCTAATTATCGGCATTTCGAAGAAATACAAAGAAAGCAAACCACAAGAAAGTAGGGAAGCAATGGCAAATGAAAAGCAACAAGCACTTAAAATAGTTCGTAACACAAATAACTAGCTAGTGTCTCTCACAATCAAGTTCAACGGTTGACGAAACATATTCTAGAGGTTTTGCTAGACAAGTTTAACATAGTGATAAGAGGTTACAACACGAGTTCGGAACTAACAGCTAGGTACCCAGGCAATGCAATCATGAAGTCTTCTTCGGCTCTTGAGTCGGCTTTGGGGGGGCACTGATGGGGCCCGACCGAGTTTTCGCCATTTGCATGAACATCCTGCCGTCACCCTGCTGCGCTAAGCGTTCGTCTATCTCCCTATTGGACGGTGTATAGCCGCCGTGGAAGGTGCCTCCGGCTTTTATGACTCCCTGGTACACGATTGTCACGATCTCCTCCTGGAAGTTGAAGAAGTGTTGCCTGAGGTTGCGAGCCTATATGCATGCAAGCTTTTCAGCCCACTTCACGAGGTCAGATGGCAGCGTTTTGGTCTCCATGTCATTGAAGAACGCCTTCATGTGGTAAATGGCGTAGAAGGCATCCTTCCCACTGCCAGGCGGCTGCTTGACGCAGGCAAACTTCGTCGTGTGGCGGAACACGTGCGCGCCGAACTTTACATGTGGCCTTGCCGGTTTGACGCCTCCCGCTGCGACGTAGCCGGTGAGAGCGCCATCAAGAATTTTATTGATATTGGTGTAGTTTTTTTGGATCGCACTGTTTGAGTCGAGGTACAAGGCTATTGAGTGTTTCAAATTCAAGCTTATGAGCACACAGCCTGTCCGATCATCCTCCGTGATGGGATGGTAGGGAAGGAGAATCACATCCTTGTCCGAGTATGTTTGCAGGAAGTTTGAGAGGTAGTCGGTCGCCAGATCTATGGCCTCAGCATCTTTCAGGACGGCGTCACGCATGAAGTAGGGATCCACTATCTGGATGCCCGGGATCTTGTCTCTGGTGATCTCCATGGCCATATTGAGGGAGAACAGCCGGACCAGGGTATTGTGCAGTCGAAACCCGTTCAACATGTCAAACAGGTCGGTATGCCGCACTAGAAGATATCCCCGGGGGGTACAGTGACGAAGCACGGCATATGAGAAGGCACCTTAGCCTTCAAAACGAGGTACGACTGATCGTTGTCGCGAATGCGGCACTACTCAATTGTGAGACATCCATAATGAATACTATGCATATGCGAGCCTGCGACCTCGAGCATCGATTTACACATCATCGGTACACCTGCCACGTGCTGCTGATTCCTGGCTTGCCCCATAGCGCCGTCCCGGAAAAGAGGATTTGGATCCTGGCCCCGATCACCCTTAGGCTTCCTTTTGCGACCCTTCTTGCTCTTTACGGCTTCGGCCACTGCGTTCAACTCACCGACCGTCTTTCGGAGGGTGCTGGGGCTGATCAAAGGAACTACTGGCCTTGGAGGCTCGGTGAAGGGGACAGGTGGCGGCGTCTCCTGACTAGTTGGGAAGAGACGCACCTTGCAAGGGGGTTTCGCTGGTGCTGGTTGGGTCTCGGCAACTTGATGTGTGCCTGATGGTCCCGGCTCATACAAATCAGAAAACCTTGTGTTAACAAACTGGTCACCGTAGTTCGGGTCAATTTCTTCATCATCATCGGGATTCTGTGCCATGTTGTCCAAGTCTCTCATCTCGAAGTCTTCATCATGTGCTGGTTGTGCTGCCTCTAGGGTGATGTTGAGCTGGTCCTCTGTCCCCAAACGGATCTGGCTCTTCGGCCATAGGTACAAGTAGCCGAAGCCGATATTGAGGACTGCTGCCGTGTCCTCATCATCCCATCCTTGAGGTTGAGAGGGAGGTTCCACTTGCTCGTAGCCCGGAAGCACCATATTGTATTTGACCCTCATCATGCCAGGTGGCATTGTGACATTGTGCATTTTGCGGTTCTCTGGTTGAACAATAGTACCCTTGCAACATCCATCAACTGGCCGCCCACCCAATGCATTAGAGTGCAAGGAGTGTCTCCCTGCGAAAGATCGACATGTAGGCCGAGCGTTAGAAAAACAGAGATCAAGTCATCGGTGTGGTTGAGCCTCCCAACTCTCGCTTTAATTAGTTAGTTACCTTGAGGGCGTCAAACTCGGCCAATGTCGAGGCACCGACACCGACAGGCTTGACCACGCAAGTGGCGGAGTGGCTGCCTGATGGCACGGTGGTGCGGGCGGGCGCCTTCGCCGCAGTGGGCAAGTTAAGCTCCGGAGCTAGAGGAGTCTCCACCACCACCGGCCCTGCTGGAGGAGTCACCAACGCCTCCGGCCACGCCACATTGTCCGATTGGGCGCTGTTGAGGTTGGGAACCGGTGGCGGCCCCCGTTTACCACCCTTCTGCCACTTGTTGTACTTTTCCATGTAGACGGGAAGTATGGTGTTGAGCTTCTCGTTCACTTGTGAATGGACTTGTGACTGGACTTGTGTCTGGACTTGTTCTTGGAACTTTGTCTCGGCAGCCGACACAGCCTTGTTCACGGCATCTTGGACTATATTTGGAAAGGCTTCCACCTGTTCCCTTAGGAGTTTTACCTCGGCGCTTTTGGCCTTCTTGCCCTTCCGCTCCGTGGTGCCATAGTACTCGGACCATGATATGCCGCCAAAGCCGACCACACGACCAGCCGACGGGGCCGCCAGGGGATCGACACTCTTGGTCCGGTTCAACGCCCTATTAAAAGTGGTGTCCCACTTGGCGACAGGCGGTGGCGCTGACCCCTGGGATGAGGAGCTCCTACACTCCTCGTCCTGCGCACAAGGAACGCGAAGCATTTGATCAGAAAACTGGACTTCATTGATTAATCATGAATGCAATTAATCGACTTCCATGCAAATTACTTACATATTTTTGCATGAAGTCCTTCACCCTTGGAGCAAAGGGGCCGGCGGGCTCCGAAGAATAATTAGAACCCCCTTTCTTCGGCGGGGCAAACCAGGCCCTGACGAAGTTCTTTGCCTGCTCCTCCTTTATGTCGTCAAAGGGACGTGTCAACCCCTTTACACGAGCGTCGGCGTCCTCCTTATCCCATTTGGGCCTCGCGGCTCTATAACCGCCGGAGCCGAGATGGTGGGTACCAATGTTTCGGGATCTCATATTCTTGCCCTTCTCGGTCCTGGCCTTGCCCAAGGCGGAGTTACATCTGGCCTTGAAAACATTGTAGTCTTCTTCCTTGACCAGAGGCTCCTTCTTGACGAGCTCTGGATAACTTAGCTTCTCCTCGAAAATCAGATTCTTCACCCGAGCCTTCCAATTTGACAAGGCCTTGGTCATCCTCACGAGGGCATACTTGTTCACCGGATTCCCTTTGAGATTGTCATTATTATACTTGTTTTCCTCATCACCCGGGAACGCGTACCTTGCGTGTCCGGAAAAGCTGGATGAGGAAACCCTTGTTCTCTTCGGCCTTCAGGTTCTCCATGTTAATCGTGACGGTGTTCCGGAGGATTGCCGCGAGCTGGTTAGAGTAACCCCCAACAAATTCTTCTAGCTCCAAAGGCGCACCTTTAGGGCTCATGCTTGTGATGATGGACCTTTTGAGGTCGACCACGATCGGGGTCCGATCCTTCCGAGACTTCTTCGATGCGCTACCACCGTCTGTAGTAGCTTCACCGCCGCCATCAGTGGTAGTGGCGTCGCCATCGGCGTCCCCCATCTCCTCATTGCCCGACGAGGTATCCTCGTCCTCCTCCATCTCGTCGTCCCGCGGAACAAATTCCGGGGCCTCTAGGGATTCCATCTCCTCCTGCTGCTCCCAAAAGGGCTTCTGGCTAGAAGGGCCCGGATCCGACATTTCTAAACACACAAATAAATGAAACTAATAAGCACAAAAATTCACAGAAAATTTTGGCATGAACTTTGCTAATTTTCTATGTCTAGGAGTGCCAGAAATTCGCCGGAACAGAAATGAATCAACATTCCGGCGAAACATTGGCAACTCAAAAAGAAAAACCTGCACAAAAAGGATCAACTGCCATCATCACAGCCATTTTGCTAACATACATACACAAACACCATGTATATATATCATGCTCCAGGCCATACATACACAGAGGCACCAACCCTGTATACACAAATTAACCCTGTATACACAGAGGCACCAACCCATACATACTGAAATACTGAAATCAGAACAACAGGTGTATCAGAACAACCCTGTATACACAAGTTAGAACAATAGGTGTATCAGAAAAGGTTCTCTTCAAATACTGAAATCCTCCAACACCAGGCGCTAAATAATACAAAATTATCTTCATGGTTTTATACTCTCTAAGCTAGTAGTACAATAATACAGATGGCAAGCATGACTTCAAAGATGTGAAAGCACTACTGATCACCAAATCAGAGAAAATAGTACAGTTACCAGGAGCTACTGATCTGAAACTATAGCACTACTGATCACCAAACTAGGTTGTTCCAATATTTCTATAAACTAGAATCGACTGAATTATAGCTACAACAATTCCTATAGTCCAACCTTGGGCAAGAAAATTAGCTACAACCTGAGCATGAACTACCTGTGCTTAGATAGGGGATTATCTATGTATCATCTGTTTGCTTGTCAACAACCTGTGCTTAGATAGGGGATTACCAATTTGTTTGCTTGGTAATTTTCTCTAAATTTTGTTGTAGTCAGTTAGATTAGTGGTTTTATATTGTTTAGCCTTAGGTGCCATTGTTGCCTGGTAATTTGATTACCATGACACATGTCATCTTCATTTCTTACTGGAACATTGTTGATTCATTTCCGTTCCGAGAACCCTCCCTGGTAGAGAACTAAAATGCTGACACTACAATGCTGACGTCCACATCATAATCTAGCGAACTAAAGGAATAAATGATCAGAAGCTCAAATGTACAGAACTGCAGGGGCACAATAAAGTTCAAAATTGTCACCACTAGGTTCAGAGAAAACAAAATTGTCACCACTTGGTTTAGACTGAAAAATTGTCACCACAAGGTCTACAAGACTACAACAGGCAAGGGCAAAACAACAACTCAAAAACAAAGGACTCCATGTTGCTCCAAAACAAACAGAGTCCGTCTCCAGTTCCAGAGTACTCTCTTGAGCAGAGGAAGTGCGGCCTCAAGCACTAGAAAAACTCTTCTAACAGAATAACGAATTCATCTTAGTAAATGCACACAAGTGTCTGAAAATATAGCCATGGAATCTTGTTCTGAATGAATCCTCAGGTTTAAGTTTTTCATTCACCCATATGGACATGTAAGAATTCCACTCTGAAGATAAAGTGCCAATAGCTAACCTGGTTTCGTGCAAGAAACATGGCAAAACCAGGTCAGAAAGACCATATGGTCTCGCCAAGGACAATCTAAACAACATGCCCAACTGTGCCCAAAGTTAGGTATGCTACTTGAACAGCTGCTACCCTCTCAGCGGCTAGCAATCATCAAGAGTAAAGTTGGAGACACTAGGAAGAAGACAGTGATTGTACATTCAGCAACTACAAGCGCCGAACGAAGCATGATTTGACCCAGAACCCTCCCTGGAACATTGTTGCCTGGTAATCAAAATTTACATGGTCTACCTTGGAACAGACACACCTTTAGCCAATCTGGGCATGATACAGCGCACCCAGAACCCTCCCTGGTAGAGAAACCCTAGAAGGGGAGGAGAGTGGAAGAGGCGTGGGTGGGTGGGGGTGGGGACTCACCGGAGAGAGGGGAAGAGGCGTGGGTGGGTGGGGGGCGTGGGTGGGTGGGAAGCCGGCGTCGGGCTCCTCCTTCACGGGGCGGCGGCGTCGGGCTCCTCCTTCACGGGGACGGCGGCGTCGGGCTCCTCCTCCACGGGGCGGCGGCGAGCTCCTCCTTCACGGGGCGGCGGCGAGCTCCTCCTTCACGGGGCGGCGTCGGGCTCCTCCACGGCGGCGACGGCTTCGATCGATGTGGTGTCGTGGGAGATAGAAGTCGTGTATGTACTAGCTAGTGCGCTGTGTGACTTTTGATCGATGTGTGCCGGTTATGCGAGGCGCATATCGTAAAGTGCGCCTCGTATAATATTACGCGAGGCGCATCTGGGCTAAATGCGCCTCGCATAATATGCAATCCTAGACAAATAAGGCAGTGCGCAAGTTTCTATCAACTATCACACAGCAGCCTAGTGGTAACATGCCTTGTCCTTCACTGCTGGCCACCCAGGTTCGAATCCTAAGGGGGCCAATTTTTTGGAAATTTTTTTAAAGGCCAATTTTCATGTAAAAGCATACAAATATGAATTATAAAATATACTACAAATATTTTAAATATTCAAATATTGCTAAAACAACAAAAGTGAGTATTCTCAATGAATGTGTCTTGTCGATACATAATATTCTCAATGCAATATTATTATAACACACACATAATGAAAATTAAGAATGTTTTGATACATAATAGTAGGCCACACACACGACGGTTCTTGACAATGGTCGGAGCGCGCTAGCGTTTCTTGACAATGGTCGTGTTCTTGCCCTTCTTTATCGCGGTTGCATAGGTTAGGTCCGGGACGTCTTCACTACTTCTCTTGAACGGAAGTCCTTTCTTAGGTAGGGTTGTGGTGTACGGTGTTTGGTTGCCATACCCGTCTTCTATCTTCGGGTCGCCGTTCTGGTCAAAGTCTTGCTCATTGGCGACTCCGTCCATTCCAATAATGTTCCTTTTGCCTCTCCTGATGACAACCCGGCTAGGCTTTGACGGGTCTTTGATGTACCAGCATTGGTCGACTTTGCTAGCCAAAACCCAAGGCTCATTTCTTGCGGGTGCGTTCGCGCTGGTGGTCTTTGACGGTATAACCATCGTGGTGAAATACCGGTCTTCTTTCTCGACGCTCTTGGCCCACCTGACACGGAACATCGGCACCTTCTCCGTAACATAGTCGAGCTCCCAAATATCCTCGATCCTTCCGTAGTATCTTTCCGGGATGTCGCCGGTGTAGAATATCCCTGTTACCCCTGAGTTCTGGTTATCGCAGTTATTGTCTTTTCCCTCTGTGTAGAACGTGTATCCGTTGATATCGTAAGCCTGATAGGTCATGAGGTTGTGCGAGGCGCCCTGTGACAATGAGAATATGAGTTTATCTTCCTCCGAGTACTCGCCCTACGGTGGATTAGCTATGACCTTCTCCCTAAACCACCGCGTGAAACTGGAGTTGTGCTCCTTGATAACATCTTCCTCCCTCGGGACCTGGCGCCCCTGATAAGCGTAATTATTCTTGATAAACTCTTTGTGCTCATGTATGTATGGATCAACCACCTACAGGTGTTGCAGCGCGACCAGGTTTGCTCTTTCAAAGTCCTTGGTTCGGCCCTCCATGTCGACATGCTTTGCATGTCGACCCTTGCGGTGACCCCATCCAGCGAGCCTCCCGAGGTGCTTGTTGAATGGCATACCAAGAGGGGTCTCGGTTTGTAGAAAGTTCGAGCAGAAAGAGATGCACTCTTTGGCCAGGAAGCCGTTTGCTATGCTTCCATCTGGACGGGACTTGTTCTTAACATATCCCTTGATGTGTCCATTGAGCCTTTCGAACGGCATCATGCTTCGCAGAAACGCAGGACCGAGCTGGACGATATCCTCCACGACATGGAGAAGCAGATGAAGCATGATGTCGAAGAAAGTGGGGGGGGGAATAGATCTCGAGATCGCACATTATCACCACGATCTCGTCCTGTATCCTCGTGAGCTGCTTAATGCCTATCGACTTCCAAGAGATGACGTCAAAAAAGTTGCAGAGGCCAAACAGTGTTTCACGGATGTGCTTGTCCATTATACCTCGGATCGCGACCGGGAGTACCTGCGTCATTAGCACGGCGACGTCGTGAGACTTCATCCCGCTGAAGCGCTGCTTCGCCTTGTCTAGCCATTTGCTTATCTTCCCCACGTAGCCGTTCGGAAATTTGACTCCGAGGAGGCACTTCATAAACTGTATGGCCTCCTTCTTACTCAGAGTGAAGCATGAGGCCTTGAGCTTGACCTCTCCCTTCTTAACCTTTTCCCCTTGCGACGACGGCTATTCTGTGTTTTTGTCTCCTCCACCTCGTCCTCCTCCTCATCATCGCTAGGTGGTGGTTGAAGTTCATCCCTGATGCCCATATGCTTCAAGTCGTTCCTTGCCTTCGGCCCATCTTTGGTCTTGTCGGTGTTAAGGAGGGTGGCAAGCAGACTCTCGCCCACGTTCTTCGTGATATGCATGAGATCAAGGCTATGAGGCACGCGGAGGATCTTCCAGTATGGCAAGTCCCAGAAAACAGACCTCGCCTTCCATACCTTCAGCAACGGCTCTGGCTTCTTCTGGGTCTTTCCTGGCGCAGGGCACTCCTTCCAGTTATTCAACAGCTTGTAGATTTCCGCGCCACTCTTCTGGTGTGGGATTCCTCGGAGCTCGATCGTCCCATCGAACAGATGTCCTAGCTTTCTCCAGGCGTGATTCTTGGGAAGCCACCTCCGAGCCCCAAGGAACACGGTTTTCCCGGACCCGGGATCTTTCTGTAGCTGGCGGTACGTTGTATTATCCTTGCACCTAACGCACCCATAGAATCCTTGGACCACCTGCCCCGAGAAGTATCCGTAACCAGGATAGTCTTGCACCGTCGTGATCACCGCCGCTCTCATGTCAAAGTACTCTTGTCTCGAGGCGTCCCATGTACGGGCTCCTTCTTCCCATAACGTGGCCAACTCCTCTTTCAACAACGTGAGATACAGATTGATGTCTGTACCAGGTTGTTTTGGCCCTTGAACGAGCATACTCATGGTTACGTACTTCTTCTTCATGCACAACCAGGGAGGGAGGTTGTAGATCCATACAAACACGGGCCAGGTGCTGTGTGTGCTGCTCTGGCTTCCAAATGGATTGAGTCCGTCAGTGCTCACGCCCAGCCTGAGGTTCCTTGACTCTTTCCCAAAATGTTGGTAATATTGTAGGTCCAACGCCTTCCACTGGCAAGCATCCGAAGGGTGCCTCAACATTTCCTCCTTCTCCGGATCATCGTCTTCCGGCCTCTTTCTTTCCGCGTGCCAGCGCATGAGCTGTGCTTCCTTAGGGTCTGCGAAATACCGCTGCAAACGAGGAGTTAGAGGAAAGTACCACACCACCTTCCTAGGAGCTTTCTTGGTCCCTCTCTTGTATCGAGAGGTCTTGCACACCGGACACGTGGTCTTCTCCGCGTCCTCTCCCCGGTAGATAATGCAATCATTTATGCAGACGTGGTATTTCACGTGCGGTAGATTGAGAGGGCACACGACTTTCTTCGCCTCAGCGATACTAGTCGGACATGTGTTCCCCTTCTTGGGAAGAATATCGTGCCAGAATACAATGTTGTCGTCGAAACATTCGTCGGTCATTTTGTGTTTCGCCTTCATCTCTAGAGCCCTAAGCGTTACATTTAGACGGGTATCCCCGTCGTTGCATCCGTCAAACAATGGAGTGACCGCATGTTTCTCCATTTGCTCCAGTTTAGCCTTCTCTCTACCGGCGGCTCTGGCGTTACTCGTCTCCTTGAGAAGCAGATCTTGGACATGAGGGTCTCGCAACCAGCTCGAATCATGGTCGGCACCACCTTGATCATCTTCGTGTCCATGCTCGACGCCACCTTGATCATCTTCGTGTCCATGTCCAGTGCCACCACCCTGATCTTCGTGATCGTGACTGGCGTCTTGATCTTCGTGATCATCACTGGCATCTTGATCTTCGTGATCATCACGTATCCATCGAGTGTAGCCATCCATGAAACTACGTCGAAGCAGGTGCGACTCCAGCATTCCGGAATCATGCCTTATCAGATACATCAGCTTGCAGTCCCGACATGGACACCTTATCTCGGTCTTGTTTGCACGTTCCATGTCAGCCCTCGCGCATGTCATCCACCTATCCACGCGGGCTTTGTTGATCAGTGGTTGGACCATGGCCGCCTGCGTGGTACAAAGAGCAAGAGAATAATTAGAGCATATATGGACGTGGATCGCCAGAAAAATTCGGCATGACCTCCCCTAAAAAGAGGACATCCACGAGTGCCAGAAATTCGCCGGAAAAGAAATAAATCGACATTCCGGCGAAACATTGGCATCTCAAATGAAATCCCTGCACAAAAAGTAGCACCATAACACAATCATATAGTCGGTGTCTCCGACAACGCGCATACATGCAAGCAACGCCTTCACGCTTCCTCCAACAACGACTTGCGCAAGAGAGCCGGAGGAGAAGTAAATGGACATGTTGTAGATCTAGAGGAGCAAGAGACTTCACTTACATATGGGTGTCAACCAATGGATGTTGAGCAAGCTTCGAAGGTGAATCAATGGGGGAAATGAGGTGGGGAGGAGGAGGGGGGCGACCAGATTTGTCTTGGTGGAGGAGGAAGAAGTGACACAAGTGAGTGGGGTGGTAGTTGCCTCCATGTGCAAAAAGCTGGAAAAAAGTGGTGCCAGCTTATGCGAGGCGCATATTGCACAATATGCGCCTCCTATAATTCAAACTATAGGAGGCGCATATAGCAATATGCGCCTCGCATATGCGGCCACCTACCAGCGCCCGGGCCCGCATGAGTTACTTGAGGCGCATATGGCCATATGCGCCTCGCATATTGTCAAATATAGGAGGCGCATATAGCCATATGTGCCTCGCATATTCGTGCACCTACCAACACGCGGGCCCACACAGAATATGCGAGGCGCATTCTGGCCATATGCGCCTCGCATATTATCAAATATAGGAGGCGCATATAGCCATATGCGCCTCGCATATTCGTGCACCTACCAACACGCGGGCCCACACAGAATATGCGAGGCGCATTCTGTCCATATGCGCCTCGCTTATCTGATATATAGGAGGCGCATATGACTAGAATGCGCCTCGCATAATATGGGGCTGCTAGATTCTGTCCGTACAGGGATTATAGGAGGCGCATTCTTATCATATGCGCCTCGCCTATTTTTATACTAGAGGCGCATATCGCAAAGTGCGCCTCGCCTATTTTTATAGGAGGCGCATATGCTAAATGTGCCTTGCATAAGCATGTCTCCTATAGCCTTTTCTCTAGTAGTGCAAGCGCATCCCTGACAAACCCTAGCGCCCGCCCGCCCCAGCACACGCCTGCCCAAGCGCCGCCCGCACGCCCGCCACACCAGAGGAGAAGCCGCCGAAGCCCGTGTGCCCTAGGAGGAGGAGCAGGCCAGTCCGTGCATGGAGGAGGAGCAGGCCGTGCGTGGAGGAGGTCTGTCCGTGGAGTAGGAGCCCGTCCGTGGAGGAGGAGCAGGCCAGTCCGCCGCCACGGCCACCTCCCCATCCCGCGCCATCTCGCCACTGCATGTATACATCTCTGATTAGGGTTCCTAGGCTCCGTAGAAGATGATTCACCATCATCTTAGTTTAGTTTAGTGGTAGTTTTCTGATTAAAATATCACTGATTAGGTTAGGTAGGGTTAGCTCTTGACAAGCCCCAATGACCTTGCCCACAGATTTGAACTGGAACTCACGAATTTCGCTCACAAATTGAACACAGAAGAATTGGGAAAAGTAGCTTTACTCGAGCGACAGGTTCCTAGAGAGAGATACATGATAATAGTAAGCTACTTTACCCTAGCTACGCCTATGCCTGAAAGGCAAATAATTTGGGGATGATTCTCATATTACAATCACAGAGATATATAGAGCGGAAGCTCGATACATCGTGTTCCTTCATCTATGCCAGAACATATATAACAAATATAAATGCCAACAGTATTTGAAAAATCATGTAGTTCATGTAATATGCAGATCTTTTCGCGATGCTATATTTCTTTTTCTTTGGCTACTATATATATTTCAAAAACAAAAAAGTTGCTAGCTAGGGTTCCATGTAGTTCTCGTTTATGTAAATGCATATATCTCACACACTATGTGGCGAATAAAAATAATGCTATCATATTGCAATGAGCAGTCACACATCAATGTTGGCCATTACATACTAGAATGCTAAAGTATGAAACAAGAAATGCAAAGGTCATTATAGTTTTTGTTGTTTGAGATTTAGTTGAGAATACATACATGGTCATAGGGAGAATATGCTAGTTGTAAAGCACAAAAAGCTGGCAATTCATCATTGTTTTCCAAACTCTCTCATTTATATTTTTAGCCATTTACCACTTACCATTCCGTTAAATATAGCCCATCTGCCATGTGGCTTCCCCTTAGAGCAGCCATATAAAGCTTTAGAACTGACACCATCTTTCTTCAAATCATAGCTCTCTCCATTTATATTTTTAGCCATTTTTGTGTAATTATCCTATGCGAGAAGAAAATAAAATACAGGTGTACAAATATTCAGAAATTCCAGAGTGTACTGAGATTTAAATATTAAGTCATACTATGTTCAGAAGACATACCAAACACTTAGTTGCTTCTGGCGTGTTGAGAGTTAGAGGATTATTCTCATTGGTTCCACTGTGTTATGCACCCAAGCTTGAATTTGGCTAACTTCTTATCTAGTTTCCTCAGACTACATTTAGAAGTGTAAGTAAATGTTACATATGCATGATAGCTAAAATGCACACAGAAAAAGGGAAATTTTTAGACGATTACCATTTTTTGACTTATATTAGTTATGGAGATGGAGCCACCTTTGTGAGGCTTATACTTTGAGCCTTCCCGATTGGCACGAACTTTCTTAGATTTCGCAATCCACTTTGGAGATCAGCACTATTCATAAACTGCAGCAATCCAAGCTTCCTTGCCTAACCAGCCTTGCCTTTGTGCCAAATATTCATCTCTATCTAAGTAGTACTGCCCAGCCAACTTCCCTTTGTGTCAAATATTCGAACATGTTTCTTTGTCTGGCAACATCTTCGAACATGCTAGTTTGTATATTTGTTATATACTACATATTTCCTTCCAAGTTCTGGCATTCATATTTGTTATATATGTTCCAAATATTGATGTATATGTACTGCTATATATGTTATACTGCTGTATTGTTGTATATGTTATACTTCCATGGGGATGATGTACTGCTGTACTGTTGTTATACTACTGTACTGTTGTATCTGTGTTATATACTGTTGTGTATCTGTGTGAATCATTAATGATGGATGATGGAAGCAGAGGCGGCGATGATGGATTGGGTTATTTTCTTTGTGTGTGAGAATGATGGATGGGGTCAATGGGGTTGTCAATGGGGCTGTGTGGCTATTTTTTTCTTGCAGGGATTTCAATTGAGTTGCCCGTTTCTCCTGAAGTGTTGATTCCCTTCCGTTTCGGTTGAGAAATGGGCACTCGTAGGTCCAAAAATTAGCAAAGGTCATGCTGAATTTTTCGGTCGATATTTGTGCTAACTTTTTGTCTCTTTTTTTAGTAATAAAGCGCAAACATGTCGACTCACGATGAGGCCGGTCCTTCTAAACACATGAGCGTCGAGGATCTAGCCCGAGAGGCCAACAAGTCATTCTGGGGGCCGTCCCAAGAGCATGAGGAGGCGGAGGAGATGAGAATGACACCACCACCGGCGACCATCGTCGGAGGTGCTGGGGGCAACGAGGACGATCCAGATTACGAGGGGGACGACGACTACGACGGAACTAGTGAAGGCGGAGAGGAGGGAAACACCACCACGGATGGCGATGAGCGCACAGATGGTGGTAGAGGCAACCCGGCCGCTATACAGAAGAAGAAGAAGAAGAAGAAGAAGAAGAAGAAGAAGAAGAAGAAGAAGAAGAAGAAGAAGAAGAAGAAGAAGAAGAAGAAGAAGAAGAAGGAGGAGGAGGAGGAGGAGGAGGAGGAGAAGGAGGAGATTAAGGATCATAAGCCGCAAGTGCTCGCCAACATCTGTTATGAGTTCACCGAGGTCACAGAAGGTGGCCAACCCATTGCGCCTGCATCAATTGCCTGTGGGTACGGCATGCAACTTGGGTGCATCGTCCGGGAAAGCATGTCGATCAACACGAAGTACATCCGAAGTATTCAGGCTTTGGTCGAGAACCTCCTTAAGAAGCTTCACAAGCGATACACATTCCCAGAGAAGTTCAGAAACCTGGAGAGAAAGAACCCGGTGAACAAACTAGCACTAACAAAGATGAGCAACGCCTTGAGAAGCTAGAAAACCTGGGTAAAGAACAACATTGACAAAGGTGAAAGCTAGGAGATTATAAGTAGGAAAAATCCGATGCTCGACGAAGAAGAGTTCAAGATATTCAAGGCGGACTTAGATACCGCTTACTCTAAGGCATGGACTGAGTGGGGAAAGACTATGCGAGAGAAGAACATAGGTAACCACCGGCTTGGAAGCGGTGGATACAGAGGGAAACAGTCCATTTGGGAGAAGGAGGTCGCCGAGCTTGAACGCCTAGGTAAAGATAACCCATGGCATAAAATCACATACCTGCAGATCCGACAATTTGTTCGGGTCCTCTACTACCTGGACCCTATTAAAGGGGAGTTCGTCACCGACGACCCGGATGTGAAGGTCTTTGAGGAGGAGCTGGTAAGGAATTTACCGTGGATCTCTCATTAAAATAATTAAGCCAAGAATCTAAATGCATGGGTTCACCTCTCCTTGTCTCTCTGCAGGAGAAGGAATTGAATGCTACCGATGACTTGTCGTCCCAGGATTCGGCGGCGGAGCCATGGGACACTGTTTTCAATAGGGCGACGAACACTTACAAGAAGAGGGAGAAGAATTTTCCGCCAAAATAAGCTGGCCGTGTGTTCGGCTTTGGTACAAGCATGAAGTTTACCGAGTACTACAAAGAGGACACAAAGAAGAGGAGGGAGAGGAAGAACCAGTCGGCGGCTAAAGATAAAGACGAGGTTGAAGAGCTGAAGTTGAAGGTGAAGACATTAGAGGAAAAAGTGGATGAGAAAGCAATGGACAAGTAATTGGAGGAGAAGCTTCGCGCGATCATCCCCCCTGGGTTGATGGAGGGGCTAGATGTTTGGAATGCGGTAGGTCGACAGGGGACGATACACGTGCCTAGCTTTAGCGGCAGCAACTCGAGCATCAACGTTAATGCGTCGCCGGACTTGGTGACCCCGCCGGCCACCATCGCCGTGGCGCAGCGACAAGAGCGGGTCGTCGCACAGCTGCCCCCTGCTGCTCCCGCCAAAAATACCAAGCCATAGCCGGCGGCGACACCAGTACCGCGGGAGAATGCTGATGATAGGCCTGCCGCCGGGACCGGCCGTGTGTCGACATTAGCCGAGCTAAACTCCCTCACCAAGGTAACTAATTAGTTACTCCGTTTCATATTCTTTATGCGCCTTTGGTGACTGCAACCTCGATCATGATGCCCAAAACATATTTGTTTTGACTCAGGACGCTTCTTGTGTACTACTCCACAAATTTGCCGGCGGCGAGTTGACGGATGTTGCCAAGGGCAATATCATACAACCGGCGAACCGCACGATGCACAAAAATGCACTGGACGATGTCGTGATGAGGGTCCGGATTGCTCGGGTGTTGCCAGGGTGCGACGACATGGACCCCCCTTTCAACCTCAGAGAGCCGACGAACACAAGACCCTTGCAGAATGCCACGGCTGGCCCTTGACATGGCCGAAGACTCAGATTCGTCTTATGCAGTCAGGCCCACCTCGATAGTCCGGCCACCACCTCAGAAGCCACCTGTTGCCGGCGCCACCTCAATCGTCCGGCCACCACCTCGGAAGCCACCTGTCGTCGTCGCCACCACCAGTCGCCAGCAACAACTGTTGGGAGCGTGTGGGCCGCCCCAAGGCGAAGCCATCGCAACGCAACCGCCGTCGTCCCCGCCACCACTGTCACCACATGGCGGTAACAACGATGATGATGAAGAATTTGTCAACGTCGACGACTACATCAACACCGGCTCCAACATAGGATTGTACATACCTGCTGTGGATGAAGAACCCTTCGTCGCTCGCGACAGTCAAGGTGGGCGTCCCACTACATGCACGCAACGCCTGGTCTTCCATGGTTTATCTCAAGAGACGCCTCTGGCCGCCGAGAAACCTGTTGGATTCGTCTTTATTCCTGGCACACTCCAAAAGGTGGCCGTTGAGCACTTAGCATCCCCAGTGGAGGAGCCTGCTCAGAAGACGAAGAAGAACATGAAGAGAGGTAAGAAAGCCGAGAGCCAACTTCCTCCGAAGAGAATCCGGGCTAAGGATGACGTTGTACCAGCCTGCGAGGATGGCTTGCCCAGGATACATATAGCCGGTGAAGCGATACTGACTCCGGAGCTGCTTCGCCTTGCTCGTGGACATATGATCACTTTGAGTGATAGTATCAAGACACTAGAGGGCATTCTTCTTAAAGACAAAGAACCAAATTACCCGGTTTTCACTGTCAAGGTGCCATCGGACGTGGACTTCGTCCATGAAGCCCCCGTGGACGTGTTCTTCATAGCGTACGAGGATGTCTTCAAGATGTTTCTCTCAAAACGGTTGGACTATTACATGGTTCGCCTATTCGTGCTTAATCTGGCGATGAAGACCAAGAGAGAGCACACCCCCTATATCGCGATAGTGGATCCCTACTACATGCGTGATAGCCAGTTGAGGGAAGGATCAGAGATGCGTGCCAAGGCGACGGCGTACCTCGAGAAGTTCATGGTGGACCACAAGAGGACGAACACGCTTCTTTTGCCTTTCTTTCCCGAGTAAGTACACACACCCCTAGCATTGGTAACTTAGGCTTTCTTATAGATTTCTTCCTTTGCCCTTTTCCAACATCCCATTTCAATTGTGTTGTGTAGAGACAAATACTGCACACTCATCGTCATTTCGACAAAGTACTCGATAGCATCGTATTTCGACTCGGCGAGTCAGAAAAGAAGAAAGACTACACCAGAATAAGGGATGTTCTGAATGAGGCTCTCGAGGGCTACACGAGAAAGGGATGCCCCTTCGTCAACAACGAGGAATGTATCAAGGATGACAAACACGTGTTCAAGCACGTGCTCGAGCTCCCTGCGTTAAGGAGTCGGCTATTGGCGGCGCCAAGGAGGCCTTCTACGTCATGCATCACCTTAAAGGGTTTGTCCAGCATTGCCAGAACCTAACTCTGCCATCTAGTCTCCGAGCATGGGCCGAAAATTTGGCGTGAAGCGAGGATGATGATCTTAGAGAATACTTCCATCGCATCTGGGTTAAGTTGTCGGAAATCATCGTGGAAGATTTCAACACGAGTGGTCCTAAAACACAACAGAGGGTTGACTAAGAGGGAGATTGAAAATATTCTTCGCAAGCAGGGTGACAACAGGACGTGGATGACGAAGGATGGCTATCTACCATTCCCGAAGTCGAGCGTTAGCAGTTCTCAACAATGATCGATGTGTGCGCCTAGAATTATCATAGATGTCTGTGTGTAGTGTTGTGTCACAAACTATATACTACTGTGGACGTATGTTGTAAACTTCACTATTATGGTCGTTGTCGTCGATGTTCTATGATTGTGATCGATGTGCTATCTTCTATGTTTATTGATCTTTTGCTTTAGTTTATGTGAACATATATGCATGTGAACCAATTTAGTTCTTTCTGTTGCATGATTTACTAATATGCATTATCTATGGAGATGACAAAGTGGTACGTGGTGTACAAGGGTTGGGTTCTAGGAGTCTACGATGAGTGGGAGGACTGTCAGAAAGAGGTGAACAAGTTTAGTGGCAACAACTACAAAGGATACGCAACTCGAGAGGAGGCGGTAGCCAAGTGGAGGAACCACCTGTGGAAGGAGAACCGGATGAAGTTATTGCTAGTGCTCTTACTCTTGCTCGCCGTCATCACAGCTGTATTCTGTTTGATTCTAGTGTAGGCGGTGATGAGATGGTGAACTTTGTACCAAACACTTGTATAAATATTCACCACCTTTGACTTGTACTGTAATATGATGACCACTTGTCTACCTCGTTCGGGCTCTAAGTAGTGTGATGGCACTATATTCGTGTTTGTATTATATTTGTTTTCATATACTAAGTCAAATATACTGTTTCTGTATAATACTGTATAATACTGTATAATACCTATATAATACTATATAGTACCTGTATAATACTGTATATTTGGACCAGTATGGTTTTTTTAATACCTAGTATACAAACCAGTGGCGCATCTATTTTTTACCTTCTGTGGCACATACCACTCTAGTGGCGCATTTTCCAGAATGCGCCACTGAACAGAGTCCTGTGGCGCATATGGCAGAATGCGCCACAGAAGTATCATGACTTCTGTGGCGCATTTCGAAATGCGCCACAGAAGTTCTGATCAGTGGCGGGTAACAGTGGCGCATCTGATATGCGCCACAGAAGCCCAAAATGGATGCGCCACTAATGAAGGTTTTCCTACTAGTGTGTATCTTGATTGCAGGGTTGCTTGAGAGGGAATACCTTTGACCACTTCCTCCATGAGTTTGATAAACCTTGGGTGATCCACTTAAGAGAAATTTGCTGCTGTTCTACAAACCTCTGCACTTGGAGGCCCAACAACTGTCTACAAGAATAGAAGTGCGTAGACATCAAGCTCTTTTCTGGCGCCGTTGCCGGGGAGTTAAGGTAAAAGGTACTCACATCCTCCGGTGTGAGTGCTTGAAGTTATTTCCTTTAGATTCTGCAATTTTGACTTTTTGTTTCTTGTTTTCACTAGTTAGGCTTAATGGAAAATAACAAAAAAATTAGAGAGCTTTATAGTATTTATCTTGAGTTAGGACATGAAGTGTTTGAAGAGAAAATTAAAAAAACCTATGGAACTTTATTTGCATGCTAATGGCAATGTTATTAGTATGAATTCTTTGAACACCATTATTTCTAATGCTATGGAAAATTCTAAGCTTGGGGAAGCTAGATTTTATGAAAATGATCTTTTTAGTCCCCCAAGCATGGAGGAGAAATTTTACTTTGATGATACTTTGCCTCCAATATATGATGATTACAATGATGAATATGATATTTTTAGTCCACCTACTATTGAGGAGAAAATTAATTGTGATTATAATATGCCTCCTATATTTGATGATTATGGTGATGAGAATAATAGTGATAGCTATGTTGTTGAATTTGCTCCCACTACAATTAATAAGAATGCCTTTGCTTATGTGGAGAGTGATAATACTTTTATGCATGTGGCTCATGATAAGAATGTTTTATGTGATAGTTATATTGTTAATTTTATTCATGATGCTACTAAAAGTTATTATGAGAGAGGGAAACATTATCTTATGCATCTCAAAAATATTTAGTTTCCCCTCTTTATGTTGAAAGTCTTGAAGTTGCACTTGTTTTGCTTTTCTATTCTTATTGCTTTGTGCTTTCATGACTTATTGCTTTACAAGATTCCTATGCATAGGAAGTGGGTTAGACTTAAATGTGTTTTGAATTTGCTTCTTGATGCTCTCTTTTACTTCAAATTCATATTTCTTATGTGAGCATCTTCTCAAACTACCAAGCCTAACTTAAAGGCGTTAAAGAAAAGTACTTGTTGGGAGATAACCCAAGAGTTTTCTTGAGTCTTGGAAGTTATTACTTCAGTAATGACCTCTCCTTATCCTTTTTGTTTGCTTTTTGTGCCAAGAATGACCTCTAATGAGAGGTAAGTAAGATTTGGGGAGTTGCTGTCCCGAAAAAGATTTTTGTTCTCCACCATAAAAATTTGTGAGGAATCTCTATAAGTCGGATTGAGCTGATATTTTGTGAATAAATCCAACAGTATGTTAGATAAATTTAGTTAGTTAAACACTTTTTGATTTGAGCAACATAAGGTCTTCGAAAAAATCGGTTTCTACCTGCTGGTCTGTTTTGACAGATTTCTGCCATTATTTGCATTTGCTTCTTATTGATTCCTTTTTGGGTTCTTTTTGGAAAATTGAGCTTTTTGAGGGAATTGCTATAGTAGCTTCTGTCTTTAGTAAAAGTTTTGCTGTTTTGAAATTAAATCCAAAGTTCTATTATCTTTTGAATACACTAATGTTGCTAATGAAGATTGTGTGAAGTTTTGTATGAAGGAAAATTTTCAGGTGTAGAGAAAGAATGATGTAATGAGATGAATAATGAAAAAAATCTCAATCTTGGGGATGCCAAACCGTGTCACCCCAAGAAATATTCAAGAGGTACAAGCGTCAAAGCTTGGGGATGCCCAAGGCATCCCCTTCTTCATGAATAAAAAACTCAGGTCTTTCTAGACACTTCGTTTTTATTGTTTCATGCACTATTGTGTTGTTCTTGGAGTGTCTTATTTTTCGTTTTTGGTTTTCGTTTGCTTAGTTTGCTTGAATAAAGTAGTTGTATCCAAGCACACTTATTTTGGAGACTGACACACTCTGTTTTCATTGCCTAGAACACTCTAGTTTTCATTCTAATTGTCTTGTGAGTGTTCTCTTTGCTAGCACTGTGTTTAGCCTTAGTTTTCTTGTGCTTTCAGCTTAGAACTTTTTAGTTCTTCTTTGTGGATTTGTGAGACAATATCACTGATATTTGTTGAGTATTATCCTTGTGAGTTGTTTCAAATAAGTCGATTGGTGTTGGAAAAGAGTAGAAAGTTTCATGCTTATAGTGGTACAAAAGAGGAGCTTGCTTTGACTGTGACTTAGACTTTATCATGTCATGCTATATGTTGTTTTAACCTTATGCTTAGTGATTATTGTTGTAGCATGACTTGTTCCAAATAATTGGGATTTCTTAATGTGCATTGAAGGAATCATGCATTGTTTTAGCATACAAAAGCATAGTATTGTGGTATTATCCTTTGATGCTTTGTTTGGGTTGACTTGGCACATGCTCACACCATGTTATGACTATGAACAAGTCACCATAGCCTCTATGATCATTTAGTCCTTGACTTGTAGTACCACTTTATGCTTTGATTAGTAATGTTATGTCGCTCTGCATGATTATGGCCATTATTGCTCTCTTAGTTGGTCGCTCCCAGTCTTTTGCTAGCCTCTACTTGTACTGAGTAAGCTCTACTCATGCATCCAACTCCTAAGAAACCAAGTTATTCCAAAGTGTCCACTATAAATTCCTATGAATGGTGTGTTACACCATTCCAAGTATATTCTTGTTTCATCTATCTTCCAATTAAAAAGTATTTTGTTATGTGAAAACTTAGTGATTAAAGCCCTCACAAACTTGATGGCACACTTTATATTTCTTTGCCCCTAATAAACTTGAATCATTATGTCATCTATGGTGTATATGCTTGCACTTATACGTTGGAATTAGCAGAAGCATGCTGTCACGGGGAACATTTTCAACATTGCACGTGTACTTAGTTGATATCATGCTCTTTTGTCTATGGATGTCACCAGTGTGAAATAAAGAGGGAACTTGTAAGTCCATGGAGTATGTATTTTGTGTTAAAGAAACGCCTGGGCCGCTAGCTTAAGCCATGCCTAATCATGGTGGAAACTTGCTGCATCACCATAGTGAGCGATCTATGAAGCATCCTCAATAAAAAGCTTTGCATATAGTAAATAAAAAGATCGCTGAGATGCTCATTGTCTGCTTGCCTTGTCATTTTGGTTATGGGATAGCTCCTGTACCATGTGCAAGGGGTACCCCGTTGGCGGTTCTCTATGATATGCAAATACTTACAATGACAAGAACTTACAGGTGACTGAAGTTGAGTAACATGAGGTGTGGCCCTCATATTCAAGGGACTTGAGATTGCGAACTTATACTTTGCCAAGCATATACTCCATCTTTGTTCACTTTAATCTTAACCACTTCAAGATGCTTATGATAGGGGCAATGAGGGCTGAAAGCTAACTAGTACCATAATTTTTGGAAGCTCTTTTTGAAACTTGTAATCCCTGCTTCCTTTACAAAAAGGCCTTTCTTCCACCATTATTGAGTCTCCACCTTCTACCTTTAGGCACCATTAAGAGAGCATAGTTGTCATTCTGTGTGCAGTGTCCCAAAACTTATTGATTGATGCATATTGTGATATTACTTGTTCTTGTGCTATTTGTATCTAGTCCCTCTTATGAACTTTGAAGTTGTCATATGCATCTACTTGCTCCTCTATGAGGGACAAGCTAAATGCTAATATGATATGTTTTCTGTATGTGAAAGAAACAAATGTTTTTAATGCATGTTATTCATGATCTTTGTTTGTAACCTTTCATGTTGCATGCATAGTTACTTTGTCTTACTGTTAGAACTCCATCTTTCATGCTCATGTTTAGAGTTCTTTGATCCCAGCTTTCAATGCTTGCAAATGGTTTGATCTTGGTTTTGATGGTGCATGTCACCTCAAAAATTATTCTTTTTATCACTTACCTACTCGAGGACGAGCAGGAGTTAAGCTTGGGGATGCTTGATACGTCGGAAACGTATCTATAATTTTTGATGCTCCATGCTTGTATAGTATCTACTTTGCTTTGCTTTTTCTACACTTTGAGGTGTTTTTATATCTTTTCTAGAACTAACCTATTAACAAGTTTCCACAGTGCCAGTTGACTGTTTTCTTCTATTTTTGGTTCCAGAAAGGCAGAAAATCAATATTCTCGGAATTGGACGGGACAAAAGCCAAAGTTAATATTTTACCATGGGAGACACGAAGTCCAAAGGGGAGACGAAGAGGCGAACCAAGGCCACCACACCCCCCAAGGCACGGGTGGGCCCTACCCCGCGCCTAGGTAGGGTGTGGGCCCCCTAGACCTCCACCGACCTTGCCTCATGCGCCTAAAGAAACCCCCGATGAGAAAACCCTAAATAATCCATCATACTTCCAGAAAAACCTCCGTAGCGCCGCCACCACCGAAAGGGAGATTTGGGGGACAGAAAGTCTCTATTCTGACACCCTACCGGGACGGGGAAGTGAACCCGGAGCCATCTCCATCAATCTCCACCACCGTCTTCATCATTGTTGTTGATTCCCATGATGAGGAGGGAGTAGTTCTTCCTCGAGGCTAAGGTCTCTGCCGGTAGCTATGTGTTCATCTCCCTCTCTATGCATGGTCATATTGTGATCATGCGCTTTGTAATCAATTAGATCTACCTTGCTACTCAAGTGCTTTAATAGATCTCTGCTCTCCCTATGTGTGTGAAAGTGACAGCATGCACGCCATGGTGGCACATAGGTTTGAGTCTACATAAATACTCTTTGTGCTTTAATAGATCTATGGTTTTCCCCATGTGTGTGAAAGTGACAGCGTGCATACCGTGTGTGGCACTTTGGCTAGATTGAATATTTGTTATGAGTTATATTTAGAGTTGGATGTCTCTATGAAATTGTGGTGTTTGTTGGAACCATCTAGCGCTCAAGGTGACAGTGTGGGGTTATATAGATTGGGGAAGGTGGACTTTGAGGAGTGTTGTTATAGCCCTACCGATGATTAGAGTGTCCAACCGGAGAGTAGTTAAGAGTAGTATCACGAAGAGAGGATATTTATATGAGAGAGTGTTCACTAGTGAAAGTATGATCCCTAGGCCTTCTTTCTAAACATTGAAACACCGTTTGCATCTAGATCTGTTGCATGTTTGCTTGCTTTAGTCTTTACCTCACCGTCAAGGTATTTGCTGGCACCGTTACAACTTCGCCGAACTAGTGCACATATACACCTGACAAGTGTATTGGGTGTGTTGGGGACACAAGAGACTTTTTGTATCTTGATTGCAGGGTTGCTTGAGAGGGAATACCTTTGACCACTTCCTCCCTGAGTTTGATAAACCTTGGGTGATCCACTTAAGGGAAACTTGTTGTTGTTTTACAAAACTCTGCACTTGGAGGCCCAACAACTTTCTACAAGAATAGAAGTGCGTAGATATCACTCATCATGGTAGGAGAAACTCTCGCGCAAGGAGAGCAAGGAGTTGTGCAGCAAACCGATAAATCAGCCTGCCATCACAGTAGCCCTCGGCACACGGGGAACACCTGAAGTTCAAGCTCACCACACCACGTGTGTTTCACACATTCTTAGCATGGGGATGACACCAGAAACAACATTACTCAGAGAAGGGTTGATAGATCTAGGGAGGAGCGAAGCAGCCGAAGGTTTTTTGACAATGAGAGCGAACCTTGTAGTGTTAGTTGCTTTAACCGCGGGTTCGCAAGACACCACTATTAGGAAAAAGCCTAGTGGCGGCTTTCGGAAAAGGAGGTTGATGGCGTTGAACCCACACGCCACTAATATCACGCCACTGGTAGGATGTAGTGGTGGCTTCTGCAGAAAACGCCACGAGTAGTATTTCTAGTGGTGGCGTTTATAGTAAGCGCCACCATTACATATCCTAATAGTGGCATGATGACTGCAAGTGCATAGATCAATTGTAGCTAGTTTCTAAATAAGAGTATCGAACCCACAGAGAGCTATTTGGTTGAGATCTTTATGCCCCTAGTCACTATCTACCAAAGGATACTAGCTGCCTTTGATTTTAGGTGAACGGGTGTTTGAAAGGTTTTTGGTTTAAATGCAAGAAAGTAAATAAAACGAGTAAAAACAAATCAAGTAAAAAATAGTGTTTTGGAATGGTGATTGAACTCAATAGGGCTAAGACGTTCTCGGGGATGTAGGATACACCTCTAGCATGTTGTAATTAATCATAATTAGGATAACCTATTTCTTGTGTCATGATATGTGTGGAGAGTGTTCCATAATAAGAAGCTCACCTAGGCTCGTAGGCAGTCACTTTATTGAGCCAAGAATTAGGTCATCTAAATAACCACTGCGATGCCTGGAAGCAATCACCATGCAGACCACCGCAATTAAGGGTTTCCCCGTGGATATCGTAATTATCTTAGTGAATATCCTTTTGTTTCCCCTTCGACCTTGTTGGGTGATAGCGGTGCTTATAGTCACAATAGCAACCAGCACAAACATCCAAGCATGTACAAATGGTTTCACCATCTTACTTTAGACCCGAAGGAAAATGATATGTTGTCGACTACACATACCATCTAAAGGGAGAGATCAAACACACATCATAGATCAATGGAGATCATCTTTATTTCATTTCATAATAATGCTAGGGTTTCTCCATCTCCCCAAGAACGAAGGGAACTACTCACACATGGAAGCAATCAACAACATCATCATAATCAAAAGGATGGATAAAAGTAATGGGATGAATGTAGTGCAAACCACAATTGAATCTAAAATTACAACAAGATCTAATGAATGGAAGATGGGGGTAGAGATGGTAATGGAGATGCAGTGCTTGATGAAGTAGGGGATGATGCGTTGTCCTCCAATGATCTATACAGTAGCAATGATTTTTCCCTTCTCCAAGTTCCTCCTCCAGATCCCTTTCTGGTGTGGTCTTTCATGGCCGGAGGTTTATGTGAATGTCGGATATGTGATCTGTTTTTGCAAGGAGGAAGTATTTGACAAGGTGGTCCCGATGTAGGGTCGTACGAGCACGCGGTACGGTACGGGCCCCTACCACTGGTCGTTATGCCGGCTGGAGCCTCTTGGGCATGGTCAATTCTTCTAGGTGCGAAGGTAAATTAATAAAATGACTTTTATCACTTAGAATTGTTGGAGATATGCCCAAGAGGCAATAATAAAGTGGTTATTATCATATCTTCACACTTATGATAAATGTTTACATACCATGCTATAATTGTATTAACCGGAAACATTAATACTTGTGTGATTTGTAAACTAAAATTAGAGTCCCTAGTAAAGCCTCTTGTTAAACTAGCTTGTTGGTTAATATATGATCATGGTTTCCTGATCATGAACATAGAGATGTTATTAACAACAGGATCATATCATTAGGAGAATGATGTGATGGACATACTCCTATAGATAAGCGTAGCATAAAGATCAAGTCATTTCAATAGTTCAATTGCTATATGCTTTCTGATACATAGTAACCTAATTCCTTCGACCATGAGATCATGCATATCACCTTTACCGGATGGATGCTTTGATGACATCAAACACCACACCGTAACTGGGTGGCTATAAAGGTGGCATTGAGTGTTCGGAAAGTATTGGTTGAGACACATGGATCAAGAGTGGGATTTGTCCATCCATATGACGGATAGATATTCTCTGGGCCCTCTCGGTGAAATGTCATCCAATTAGCTTGCAAGCATGTGACTGGCTCACAAGGGATCACATGTCATGGGAACGAGAAAAGAGTACTTATCAGTAACGAGGTTGAACTAGGTATGCAGAGATACCGACGATCATAACCTCGGATAAGTAACATATCGTGAGACAAAGGGAAATTGGTGTCGTATGTAAGTGGTTCATTCGATCGCAAAGTAATCGTAGAAATATGTGGGAACCATATGAATTTCCAGATTCCTCTATTGGTTATTGTTCGGAGAAGTGTCTCGATCATGTCTGCATAATTCACGAACCGTAGGGAGACACACTTAAGGATTCGATGTTGTTTGAGTAGTTATGGTATTATGAGAAAGAGACCGAATGTTGTTCGGAGTCTCGGATGGGATCCAGGATATCACGAGGTGATCCGGAATGGTCCGGAGAATAAGATTCATATAAGGAAAGTCCCGTTTCGGAGTTCGGGAATGATTCCGGTGTTTTCATCGGGAATGTTCTAGAAGGTTCCGGATTGTCCGGCACTCCGGGGGGGGGGGGAGGGTACATGAATGTGTCATTGAATGATTGCATCATGTACTAAGTGTTCTTGCTGTTCCAAATAAAGGATTAAATTGAATCCTAAAACAGAAAAGTCAAATGTCCAGTTTGAAAGTCAAACGGCTAAAACAAGAAACTGTGGGAAACAAGCAAGAGGAGGTTGAAACCAACTTGGAGGAGGAGTCCCTCTCCTCCAAGCCGGCGGCCAGCCTAGGCCGAGTTGGGGAGGGACTCCCCTCCCTCCCCTGGCGCGCCAGCCCCTCCACCTATAAAAGGAGGGGCAGGGCCTCCTCCTCTAGACACACAAGTTCCTATCTCCTAATCTCCGGTTTAGAGCCGTTTTGGTTTAGAGCTTCTAATTGCTTTAGCCTGCGGTTTAGAGCCTTCTAATTGGTGTGTCTAATCTCTAGACCACTAATAGCCCTCTCTCATACTCCACCATACTCGCTCCGGCTTAAGGCGAAGCCCTGCGGGATCTCCCCTCTACTTCCGGTACCACGCCGTTGTGCTGCCGGAATCACGAGGAGAGTGCTACAACCTCCGCTGCCTACTGGAACAAGGGAGAGGAAGGTCTTCATCGAGTACCGAACGTGTGACCGACTGCGGGAGCGCTGTTGGAACGTGGCGCCGGAAGGATCGTCTACACGATCTTGAGATCGGCAAGTGTACGACTACATCACCCACGAGAATCTGCTCTCGTTAACCGCTTTGGAATCTTCGAGGGTGAGTTCCTCTATCGACTCGTTGCGACAATCTAGTAGATAGATCTTGGCTTGTTTGTTTGTATGCGATAGAAATTTTTTTTCCATGCTACGAACCCCTACAGTGGTATCAGAGCCGTGTCTATATGTAGATCTATTGCACGAGTAGAACACAATGGTCATTGTGGGCGTTGATGCTTTTATTGTCGATTGCTTCTTGTGTACTTTGCATCTTGCGGTATGTTGGGATGAAGCGGCCCGGGCTAACCTTACATGACATCGTTCATGAGACTTGCTCCACGCTTGACATGCAACTTGTATTGCATAAGTGGCTTTGCGGGTGCCTGTTTCTCCTAGCATAGTTAAGATCCAATTTACAACGGGTGATTAACAATACTAGTATCAATGTTGTGGTTCTTGTTCGTAAGTTAGAACGACACTTATTGAAAGCCCCAAACCACGTAAAATATGCAAAGAAAGTAGAGGCGTCTAACTTTGTTTTGCAGGGGTATGCTGTGATGTGATATGGCCATGATTGTGATTATATATGATGTATGCAATGTTCCTTATTGTAAGTCGGCAACCGGCAGGAGCCATATGGTTGTCTTTAAATTTTTTTTAAGACCCGCGTGTCTATTCAAAGTAGTTGTAATAGTTGAAGCCGGTGGATGACAACCATGGAGCAGCGTCATTGACCTTGATGCAATGCCGGTGATGATGGAGATCATGTTCGTGCTGGAAGATGGAGATCGGAAGCACAAAGAAGAAAGGCCATATCATATCACATATTATGAATTGCATGTGATGTTAATACTTTATACATCTTGTATTGCTTAGTAGACGACGGTAGCATTATAAGATGATCCCTCATGCACATGAATTTCAAGTCATAAAGTGTTCACCCTTAGTTAGCACCGTTGCTAAAGCTTGTTGTTTCGAAGCACCACGTGATGATCGGGTGTGTTAGATTCTACAAGTGTATACAACGTGAGCAAGCGAGATTTGCTCATGCGGAAACTAAGGTTTGATCTTGACGAGCCTAGCATGTACAGACATGGCCTCAGGAACACGGATTACCGAAAGGTAGAGCATGAGTCATATAGTAGATATGATGAACATGTTGATTGTTCGCCATTGAAGCTATATCAACTCTCGTGATGATCGGTTTTGATGTGGTGGATTTGGTTCGTGTGATCACTAAAACAATGTGAGGGATATTGTTTTGAGTGGGAGTTCACCTAGATTAATTTAATTATTAATTAGAACTCAATTTATCATAAACTAAATCAAAGTGAATTTGCATAGTTGTTGTAGTCATTGGCATCCGTTTACCACCTTGCGCTTAGTTATAATTGAGATGATAGAACTATAGAATTCTGGTTAGTTACTTTACGAACTGGTATCGTATTGTTTTGAAGTGTTAATCTAAAGTTTAAAAGTCCTATTGCAAACTTTCAGTAAGTTCCGGTTACTCCATGAAAGTTTAATAATTGGTATTAAAACAAGAGTGACAATTCCAAGAGTTAGTGTATGAGTATCATGTTTGTATCCATGATTCTTGATATTCAAAGGATTGTCTTAATATCAAGGTTATCTAGGATCTGAAAGAGTTGTTTCAGAAACCATGATGTGTGGAAGATATTGTGATATATGAAACGAAGTTTTGGTTGCAACATGACAGAGTATAATACGGCAAAAGTCATGTTCTCATATTTGATGAGAATTTGCAAAGGGTTGGAGACACTAGTTGTCCTAAATTCTCCAAAAGGTTTTGGATAGCAACATTATACTCATAATTCATCATTATAAGCTAAAAGTAGCTTGATCATGGACGATTCCATGATAAGGGTGAATATTTGATGTAGGTAAAATGTTTACTACACCAAGAGATTACTAAAGAAAGGAATTTGAAAGAACACCAAACATTTGATGATGGTGATCTACTTCAAAGTGCAAGTCCAAAGACATTGGTATTTAACTATACACGCTTTGGACTATATGTCATATGTATGACTCCACTATTGATGTTGATAGATTCTTTCAAACAGAAAAGGAAATACTGAAAGAGAATCTCATAAGTATATGGCAAAAAAGAAAAGACTAGAATTGTTCAGTTTAAGTATATAGATGATATACATGTTATGGCTATATTGTTTGCTTATTAAACAATGTGGTTCTTAAGTATTTGATACTGAACTTGTTGGTGTGAATCGTCATACGAAACAACACAATTCATGAACTACAATGGCCTAAGTAACTAGCAAAAGAATATGTGATGATGTTCATCGAGAACAAAATAAAGGGTTATTGTGTTGCTCGTTAAACATCAAAGCTTGCCTTCAAGATTTGTTTTATCAGGTATTATGAGAACAAAAGGGTTGTTCAAATAATTGCCGTAATCTATAAAAGATGGATAATTTGCAAATCTCGTTGGAGAAATCACATCCATAAAACTAGTGCTAAAAATGTCGAAAGACAAATTGATTAAAAGATCACTTAGGAAGTGACATCGCCGTTTAAATTATATTGGAAAGAAAACATGAAGAAAATCCATATGGATGGAATTTTGGAGTCTATTTGATTTTGATCAAATGACGCTTGTGAAACTTTCCTAGAGATAATTAAAACTTCGTTCATAGGCCAAAAGGGAACAAATGACTAGCTTATTGGAACTTGTACATATTGTTGTACGAAGTCCATTATGTGTAGTCAAGAGCGATGGATTTCAACTTCATATGCTTTCTCCGAAAATTTGAGTGAATATATGAATATTTACTTAATAAGGATGAAGTATGAAACATTTGAAAAGTTCAAAGACTTTCAAGATGAAGTGCAAAATCATTGTAACAAGAATATAAATAGTTTATGATAAGATCATAAAGGAAGATATTTGAGTTACAAGTTTAGCATAATACCTAAGATTTAAGGAATCGTTCCGTGGATTTGCATTTTCCCGAAACATCATAAGAGTATGGAACGTTCGAGATATGTAATTAAACCTTGTTTGACATGGTAAGATCAAAGGTATAATTCATAAAAATTCCATTGTATTTTAAAGATTAAAAGCTTTAGAGATTACCGTTTTTCCACTGAAAAGAGCTCCATCATAATCCGTTGAAATGACACCATATAAGGTTATGGTTTGGGATAAAACCCAAGTTGTCCTTTCTTAAACATTGGTATGCTATGCATAAGAAAGATGTGTGCAACCAAAGTCGGATGAACCTATCTTTGTATAAACTTTTAAGTATTCCTCCATAAACACCGGAGACAAAAGTGTTTGTTGCTTAGAACGTCAAGTTTCTTTGAGAAGGAATTTTTCGTGAAAAGTTAAGTGGGAGGACAATAGAATTTTGATAAGGTTAAAAGAACCTTAGCTATATGTGCAGAGTTGCGCAGCGCCGAAAAGTGTTTCGGAGGCAGCAACAAAGCTCATGGCTCACGTACCTCAAAGGTTGTGGTCACGGAGATCTAAGTTCCTATTGAAACAAGTAGGTCGAGTAAACAATCAAATACCAAGATTTGAGGGTTGAATCATTATTTGAGAATAATGAACGGACTACATGCAAAGAAGTGATGATGGGCCCTGACTCCGTCAAATGGCTTGAAGCCATAAAAATTCGTGATAGTTCCATACACGAGAAATCAAGTTTTGAACTTGAAGGACCCTCGAGAAAGGTGTAAGACCTTACAGTTGTGTTTGGATCTATAAATAAATAGACATGGATGTTGCACATCTATGAAATAGTCGACATGTTGGGAAAGAGTTCACAACAATGTTCAAAGGTTGACTATGACAAGATCTGATCTTTCATAGCGATATTTAGTCTAGACGGATTAATGTAGCAACCACTACATATAATTTGTTATATGGTAGTTGAATAAACAAAACAAGTTCTTCTAATAGAATCGTTACCTAGGACGTATGCATGACACGGTCCATAGGGTTTTGTTAATTCAAAGGATGCTAAAAGCATATGCAAACTTCAATGGTTGAAAAGTGAGCATCGCGGAGTTGGAATCTTCACTATGATGAAACTGTTAAAAGAATTTAATTTCATCAGATACAATGAAGATGCTTGCGTTTGCAAGAAATTAAGTGGGAGCGCTAAGACATGTTTCTAATACATTATGTGGAAGACATATTGTTGATTGGAAATAATGTATCTTTTATTAACACATATTAAGAATTTCATCCCGATGAAAGGCTTAGGCAAAACCCAAATATTTGGCATCAATAGACGCTAATATGGTTGTGCCTGAAGTACATAGACAAGATATTGAATGAGTTCAATATAGAAACTACAAGAGAGGTTCTTGTCGCACAGAAAGGATTGAATGAGTTCAATGTTGATGATATATTCAAGTGTATTGACATTTGGTAAAGTGAAACAAATAATCAAGTATAGTTTGATACTTGATGAAATCACAAAGAGTATTTATATCAATCATACTGTGATATGTACAAATCCAGATATGTCCTATGCTCTAAATGTTGTGAGCATATACCAGAATGATTCGTAAGATGATCATTGGACAATAGTAAGGATATTCTTATGATCTTTTGGAAGAGCTAAGAGTATAATATTTGTAGAAGTGACAAATAGATGGTTAGTTCATTGTAAAAGTACTACATTGATACTAGCTTTGTCACAAAGTACAAGTTAAGTTTATCTCAATCTAAACTAAGGGTGGCACAATATAATGGAAAGTAAGTTCCATAATGGATTTGGATGAGTTCTAAAGTTAAGACATTGTGACAGATACTACAACAAAAGGCTAAGTATATGACTGCTATTTTAGCATCAAAAGAGGGCATTTGTGTCAAGTAGTTTGTTATCAAACTAGGTGTAGTTCACAGTGCGATAATACTATGAAGATATATTGTGCGACAATATTATCAACATGTTTTAACCCCAAAGAGCTAAAGGTCACACCGAAAGACCAAATTTATACAAAGCCATCTCATTAGAGAATGAGTGATGCGTATAGACGCAAAGACATGCAATTACACACGGACCTGGAAGTGTCAGATCCGGAGATCAGTTGACCACTAGCAATTGTGTACATACAACACCGGAAAGCCATAGGTGTTGAATACACAAAGGTTTGAAACTAGATTATTGACTCTAGTGCAAGTGGGAGACTGTTGGAGATATGCCCAAGAGGCAATAATAAAGTGGTTATTATCATATCTTCACACTTATGATAAATGTTTACATACCATGCTATAATTGTATTAACCGGAAACATTAATACTTGTGTGATTTGTAAACTAAAATTAGAGTCCCTAGTAAAGCCTCTTGTTAAACTAGCTTGTTGGTTAATATATGATCATGGTTTCCTGATCATGAACATAGAGATGTTATTAACAACAGGATCATATCATTAGGAGAATGATGTGATGGACATACTCCTATAGATAAGCGTAGCATAAAGATCAAGTCATTTCAATAGTTCAATTGCTATATGCTTTCTGATACATAGTAACCTAATTCCTTCGACCATGAGATCATGCATATCACCTTTACCGGATGGATGCTTTGATGACATCAAACACCACACCGTAACTGGGTGGCTATAAAGGTGGCATTGAGTGTTCGGAAAGTATTGGTTGAGACACATGGATCAAGAGTGGGATTTGTCCATCCATATGACGGATAGATATTCTCTGGGCCCTCTCGGTGAAATGTCATCCAATTAGCTTGCAAGCATGTGACTGGCTCACAAGGGATCACATGTCATGGGAACGAGAAAAGAGTACTTATCAGTAACGAGGTTGAACTAGGTATGCAGAGATACCGACGATCATAACCTCGGATAAGTAACATATCGTGAGACAAAGGGAAATTGGTGTCGTATGTAAGTGGTTCATTCGATCGCAAAGTAATCGTAGAAATATGTGGGAACCATATGAATTTCCAGATTCCTCTATTGGTTATTGTTCGGAGAAGTGTCTCGATCATGTCCGCATAATTCACGAACCGTAGGGAGACACACTTAAGGATTCGACGTTGTTTGAGTAGTTATGGTATTATGAGAAAGAGACCGAATGTTGTTCGGAGTCTCGGATGGGATCCAGGATATCACGAGGTGATCCGGAATGGTCCGGAGAATAAGATTCATATAAGGAAAGTCCTGTTTCGGAGTTCGGGAATGATTCCGGTGTTTTCATCGGGAATGTTCTAGAAGGTTCCGGATTGTCCGGCACTCCGGGGGGGGAGGGTACATGAATGTGTCATTGAATGATTGCATCATGTACTAAGTGTTCTTGCTATTCCAAATAAAGGATTAAATTGAATCCTAAAACAGAAAAGTCAAATGTCCAGTTTGAAAGTCAAACGGCTAAAACAAGAAACTGTGGGAAACAAGCAAGAGGAGGTTGAAACCAACTTGGAGGAGGAGTCCCTCTCCTCCAAGCCGGCGGCCAGCCTAGGCCGAGTTGGGGAGAGACTCCCCTCCTTCCCCTGGCACGCCAGCCCCTCCACCTATAAAAGGAGGGGCAGGGCCTCCTCCTCTAGACACACAAGTTCCTATCTCCTAATCTCCGGTTTAGAGCCGTTTTGGTTTAGAGCTTCTAATTGCTTTAGCCTGCGGTTTAGAGCCTTCTAATTGGTGTGTCTAATCTCTAGACCACTAATAGCCCTCTCTCATACTCCACCATACTCGCTCCGGCTTAAGGCGAAGCCCTGCGGGATCTCCCCTCTACTTCCGGTACCACGCCGTTGTGCTGCCGGAATCACGAGGAGAGTGCTACAACCTCCGCTGCCTGCTGGAACAAGGGAGAGGAAGGTCTTCGTCGAGTACCGAACGTGTGACCGACTGCGGGAGCGCTGCCGGAACGTGGCGCCGGAAGGATCGTCTACACGATCTTGAGATCGGCAAGTGTACGACTACATCACACACGAGAATCTGCTCTCGTTAACCGCTTTGGAATCTTCGAGGGTGAGTTCCTCTATCGACTCGTTGCTACAATCTAGTAGATAGATCTTGGCTTGTTTGTTTGTATGCGATAGAAAAAAAATTTCCATGCTACGAACCCCTACAAGAATGCCATATTATTGTGTAATATGATAGTCTCAATTGATATGTTCATTATAGACTTAGTAAATTGGGATCCTGTTGAAACAAGGGTAGAAATGTGCACGAAAACGCGGTGAAATACTAAAAACCCTACGCTCCTAATGCAAAAACAATGAGTAAAAATGCTCAATTTTTTGACTCATCATGGCGTTCCTATTAATTTGAGCGCCACAAGTGATTTTTTGAAAAAAAAAATCTGGTGTTTCCAATTGAATATTCACAGCACAAAAAAAATGTATTCATAGAAATGACACAATATAACAATACGAAAGGAATTATCACATAACGCGCGGTTCAACACATCACAAGCGGTTCATGACCAATTATTAACAACTTGCATCTACACTAATTAACAAACCATCACAATGAACTAGTTATCACGAAAAATGATGTCAATGGCGTCGACTCCTGGGTCCTAATCCACAGGCGGTGAACACCCAAAGAAAAGGAACCATCACAGGAGCATAGCTCGGGTGAGATCCCTGAAGAATCTTCCAGGTATTGGAGAACCTGACATCCAACACAACCATATAGTGACGGACGTGCTCGTCCTCATCCATGACATGATTCTGTACCACCTCCTCGGGGGCCGTCTCCCTCTGCACGGATAGTGGGCCATGCGACCACCACCAAAGAAGCTCCGGGTCAACGACAAGACCCGGATTTCTCACCAAGCTACGTATCCCGAAAGGTAGCACATCTTAGTGAGAGCCCGACGAAGCCCAGTCTCGGACATACCTGGCGGAGTCCAGTCCTCCATCGTTGCCGTCGAGTCGACGAAGAGGATGCGGGATGGGCATCCTAAAGTAGGCATTTTATCGAAAAAACAAATTCCTAAGTGTGTGGTTGCTCCAAATTGTTGTCGACAAATAATCTCAAAACTAAATAATCCTAAGCAAATAAATAATCAATGGGTGGTGTTGTGTACAGAAAACTCCAAGGGATTAAGGTAGGGCCTCATATTTGCATTAGACGCAAAATAATTACAGAGACGGAGTAAGTGATCCAAGTAGGATGCACAAATTATTTATTTATGCATATTACAAGGCTCACTAACACCACCCCCGATATTGCATCTTCACATTGTAATCATCGGCCATATGGAAGTACAAAATCAAAATCAACCTAAAAGTAGGGCCTCATATTTGCATTAGACTTAAAGGCAGGCAAGTAATCTTACAAATACAAGGTGTCACAATTAAACTGAAGGTCTCATATAAAGACACACAAGACAAAAAGAGTGTCTATAAGACCAAATCAAATGTACAAGATATTCATGGAAATACGACAAGGTATTATGGGCACCTTTTCACATTAGATTGTTTTATAGTGTAATCATCGACTGTTAAAAGGAAAAACAACCAAAAAAATCATCTTCACTAAGTATTTGCATCAATAGCATAACGTATTGGTTTATTGCAGGCTGTTCACAAGCTAGTTGCATCTACACTAACAAACTATCTAGACTAACAACATTGTTTGAAGAAGAGAGAAATTTTCATGGTTCATATAACATGGCTATGAATAATATTATGTACTTAATTCAACGATCACAATTTATTCCAGCCATGCTATATAAATCGTGAATTTATCTGTCGACTTCAGGGCCACAAAAGTCTAATGAAGCGAGAATCGTTGCATCTGGAAGTACCTCATCGATAACTCTAAAGTCTAAAGAAGCATATGGAAATACTTCATTTAGACTTGGTGGGAACAAGATGAGATATTTACATATAAATTTATCTTGGCCTAAACTATCACTATATAATTAACAAACCCATATATCCATATCTACAATTTGAGCCAAAACTTAATATCTAAAACACTATCTAACATACTTACCTCTACAATTTCTAAGATCAATATCTAACACACATATGCATCTACAATTTGTCTAAAACAAAATAAAAAGGGGATCAGAGGCGTGGCTGGTGGCTCACCAAGGTCGTGGACGGGGAATCCGCGGCGAGTGGCTTGGGGACGGGGCGGCGGTGACCGCGGTGTGAATCCGGGACCAGGGAAGTTGCAGCAACCGTCGGGGATGGCGACGATGGTCGGGCGGCCAGCGGCTCGGAGAGGAGGATAGGTGCGGTGACCGGTAGCTCAGGAACAGACGGGGCAGTGGCGACCGACTATGGCATCGGGACCAGGGAAGTTGCGGCGACTGTCTGGGATGGTCGCGGTGGTTGCGGTAGCCAATGGATCGAAGAGGAGGTGAGAGGTGCGGAGACCGATGGCTTAGGAACGGACGGGCGGGTGAACTGTGCTCGGAGAGGAGGAGGTGCGAGGGCGTTCGATGCGCGCGGCGGCGGGGTTGAGGGAGACGGCGGGATAGAGTGAGGTAGGGATCGATCCGATAAAAATGCGAGGTTTTATAAAAGGCCACGGAGTGCTATTTAGTCATGGAGTTCAATTCATGGTGAACGCTAGTAGCACGGAGCATAGCTATGGCGTTCTCTTATTCCCAACGCCACTAGTAGGTTTGTCCCGGCTTTGTCTGTGGGACCCGTCACTGATGTCAGCTCAGTATAACAAGACACCACTAATAGCATATGCTGGTGGTGTTCAGCAATTTCTGAACTGCACTATTATTTCGTTTGCAAGTGGTGGTGTGCATTATATTTTGGATGCCACTTGGGAAATGACTATTATAAGGGTTTTCCTACTAGTGCACCATTGTCTAAGGATTTCAAGCACCCCCATGATCATATAAAATACGATGGTCTCCAAGAACCGGAAGCATGGTTGTCCGACTATTTGCAAACCATCAAACTCCAAGGTCGGCTCGAAGGCTACTACCATGCAGAGTTTACAGCTTCACCTAAGTGGCGCTGCACGGTCGTGGCTCAGGCAGTTACCCGACGAATCCATCAGTATTTAGAGTGATCTCGAAGATAAGTTCTTCGGAAATTTCAAATCCACATTCAAGTGACCCGCATCTATTGAGGAACTGCGATTGTGCAAGCAGAAGCCCGGAGAATCAATAAGAGCATATATCCAACTGTGGAACATCATAAAAAATTCAGCCAAACATGTCTCTAATGAAAGGGAAATCGATGCTTTCAATGACGATCTATCACGAAGGAGTTCATTGAAGAGTTGGGTCAGGTCAAACCCAAGACAATTTCTCACCCAATGGACATGGACAATCGCTGGGGTGATGGTGAAGACATAGTTCATAACAAGCGTGGGTGTTCACCCTAAAAAGAGCATGATAGGCGCAACAATGACAATAGGACGAGGCGCAATTACGATGGTTACCGTGGGCCAAGCTATGTTGCCGCTGGTTTTGTTGGAAGGACAACCAATGAAATGACAACTGCAACAGCGGATACTGTGGCAATCGAGATGATGCTGGTAGGAGCAGAAAACCCAGCAATATCGACCAAGGGAACCCCTGATGTCTCCAATGCAAATGCTGGAGGGGTCATGCAATATGCACTTTTACGTCAACTAAGAGGGAAGAAGACGTTTGAATAACCTCATGAAGGATTGCCGCACTTTCTTAGGGATGCAGGCACTTTGCAACATCAAAGTAAACGATGCAACAAATCACGGGTATGCCACCACACCAGGAACACTTGCTATTACAGCACCACCACCACCACCAGGGCCACCGCTAGCTAGTCAGCCGCGGGGATGAGTACCGAGGTCCAAGGGCAATGTCGATGATACAGAAGGGGCACCCATCCAACAGAATCCAAAAGCCGATCACGTGACAAGTTAATATGGACGTAACAGCACCACCTCCAACACCCGAATATCTTCACTGGTCAAAGTTGAAGATCACTTTCAGCAGGGCCGATCACCTGCTTCGGGTCCCACAAACAGGTCATTCGGCTCTGATAGTCGAGGCTCAAATTGGCGGGTTCGATATGAGCAAGGTCTTTATGGATGCAGGAAGCAACATCAACCACATCTACGCTAAAACTTTACGACCTATGAATTGTTGCTTGACAAACCTAGCACCAACAGAGACGTCCTTCCACGGAATAGTCCTAGGTAAAGCCAAAATTTCTTTAGGAAAAATATATCTTGATTTTATCTTTGGATCGCGGGATAATTTCAGGCGCGAGAATATCAAACTAGAAAATTATGGATTGGCCATTGCAGTACCACATGATCCTAGGGCGCCCATCTTTCACAAGGTTCATGGCCGTGCCACATTATGCATATTTGATGATGAAGATGCCAGCACCCAACGGGATTATAATAATAAAGGGAAGATTCACCTGATCCGACAACTATGATTGGGAATTCAACAAAATCTCCAAATCTTTCGGGATGGAAACAGAGTTTGCACAGTTGGAGGTATCAACCGACATGAATCCCTTGCCAGAGGTGTAGGTCATACCCTACCAGGCTTTCGACACTGAAAAGGAAATAAGAGAAATCCAGGTTCATCCTACGGAACCGAAGAAAACAACTTTTGTCGCCACCAACCTTGGTCCTGCATAGGAAAGCGTGCTCATCGAGTTCCTCCATGAGCGCTGGGAGATTTTTGCATGGGTACCAGCGGACATGCTAGGAATCCCCAGGGAACTCGCTGAGCACGCACTCAATTTACATCCTGACGCCGGACCTGTGAAGAAATCTCTTTGCCGTTTTGTGGAACCCAAGAGCCAGGCCATTGGACACGAGCTCCATCGCCTCATGGACGCTAAGTTTATCAAAGAAATCAAAATATCCTTGTGGGTTGCCAATCCTATGTGTGCCCTGAAGAAAAACATGGAAGATTTGCGCATGTGCATCGACTTCACCGAGCTAAACAAGCACTGACCAAAGGATCACTTCCCGCTCCCGTGAAACGATCAAATCATTGATGCAACCACGGGGTGCGAACGTCTTTCCTTTTTAGACACATACTCCAGATACCACCAGATTCGGATGAAGGAGGACGATCAAGATAAAATATCATTTATCGCACCTTATTGTGTATTCTGCTATACTACAATGCCCTTAGGGCTAAAAACGCGGGTGATACGTACCAGTGAATGATGCAAAACTGCCTTGAGAGACAAATTGGTACCAACGTTCAATTTTACATCGATGACGTCATAGTTACAACAAAGAAAGAGCCAACTTTTACCAATAACCTCCAAGAAACATTTGATAATCTTGAAAAGTATCGCATCAAGCTCAACCCAACAAAATGCTCCTTTGGGGTCCCTGCGGGACAACTCCTCGGATACCTCGTATCGGCAAAGAGAATATAGGCAAACCCTAAAAATGCAGGAAATCCTCACAATAAAGAAGCCGATGAATCTTCGAGGCTCCAGCAGCTGGCTGGACGCGTGGCATCACTAAATCGATCCATCGCTCGACTGGGCGAAAAGGAACTTCCATTCTACGCTCTCATAAAAAATTAGAAAAATTTGAGTGGACCGAAGAAGCCCAGCGATCCTTTCAAGCCCTCAAGAAAACACTTTGACTCCATCTGTCGTCGTGTCACCCAAAGAGAAAGAGCCTTTACTGCTCTACATCTCCGCCACCAATCAGGTGGTCAGTACAGTTCTGGTTGTTGAATGACCCAAGGAAGGGAAAACCCACGGCGTCCAACGGATAGTATACTACCTCAGCGAGGTCCTCTCGCCATCCAAGCAAAGGTATCCGCACTACCAAAAACTTGCATATGGCATCTTCATGACACCATGCAAATTGCGCCACTACTTCTCAGAGGATCTGATAGTAATGGCCAATGAAGCTCCCCTCTCCAACATACTCAACAATCTAGAATCCACATGGCATGTCTCTCTTTAAGGAATTGAGTTATCCCCTCGAGATATCACGTATGAGAAGCGTAAAGCAATCAGATACCAAGTACTCCCTGACTTCATCACAAAATGGACGGAGCTCCAATGTGCGGGTCCCCTAGATCTGTCCAGTGCTTGGACAATGTATTTCGATGGATCCAAAAGAATAGAAGGAGCAGGAGCTAGAGTAACATTGGTATCACCACAAGGCGATAAAATGCGCTACGTACTTTGGATGAGTTTCTCCAATGTGTCAAACAACAAAGCTGAATATGGGGCCCTGTTACACGGCATGCACATTTCCAAAGCCTAAGGTAACACTCGCCTCAAAATCTTCGGCAATTCAAACCTTGTTGCACAACAAGTAATGAACAAGTGCAATGCCATCCGCGACAACATGATAGTATATAAAGATTTGTACAGCATCATGGAAGCTCACTTTGACGGATGCGAGGTCTCCCACATAAGCAGAGCAAGCAATGAGGAAGCCGACAATCTGGCAAATATCGGGTCTCTTTGTCTCCCCGTGCCACCCGAAGTTTTTTGGGAGGAAATAGTGGAATGCTCCATCAATCCTAAAAAGGTCGTCAAAGACACAGCACCAAATACGAACAAGAAAGTCAAGCCAAAAGGCGACTCAGGGGTTGCACCCATGACGGGAAGTGAAACATCTCACCCCGATGAGGATGACACCAAAGAGGCCATGATGATAGAATCCGCATGGATGAAACCATATATAGCATACATGATGGAAGATACACTGGGCCCACTCGGTGACATTGCATCCAAGAACCTGAAGCGAATGACTAGGTCATGAGGATGTGATATCATGATAACGATTTAATTAGACTTTTTAGTAACGAGATTAGTATGTTGATACTAATGATCAAATCTCGGACAAGTTATGTATCGAAGTAACCAAAGGAATCAGACTCGTTGTTTATGGTTCAAAGGACAAGACATCATGGAATGTGCAGGGGTCATTATGGGCATCCCTTTCACGCTAATGATATGGGAGGGTTATCGATCATGTATGTGATGTTCCTGAACCGTAGGGTAACAAACTTAAGGGTTCTACGAAGATTGGTGATCATTATGGTATCGTTGGGATCACCGTTGGAAAGAAGAGAGAAAAGCGGAAGTGTTTCAGGCAAAGTCCAAAGTTGTTCGGAGTGATGAAAAAGGAGTTTTTTATCATGAGGAAATGTTAAATATGATTTTTATATTAATTATTTGAATTAATAAATAAAAATCTAATTTAAAATGAATTTTGGGATAACTTCCCTATTGGGCCAATTCCTGGAGGGGAAAGGCCCATGGGAAGGCCGTCCGCCAAGGGAACCCTGCCGCTGGCCAACCTTAGGGCACGTGCGAGAGAGTGGGTCCAACCGGACGACCCATCCTCCCTTGGCCATGTGCGCCTACACGTCCTCCTCCATTAGTCCTACATTGTCAGATGGCGAGGTGGGGTACCTCCCTTTCTCCTATATATAGATGGGAATTGGGAGAGGAAAAATACATACAATAAATTGGGAAATTCCTATGGCAATATTCCTTAGGGAGATGACACCACGCCGGCACACCGTCGTGCTGCTAGATCCCTGTTCTAGAAGGTCTACTTCCGCATCTAGGCTGGACCAGGGAGAACAGAGGTCTTCGTCAGACACCGGATGTGTGCGAGACCATGGAGGCGCTGCCAGTTGTGGCACCGGAGCTGTCATGCAAGAGACAAGAGGTGATGTACAAGGAGCAACGCGACCTTGAGTCAGCTATGAGTACAACTACATCATCAATGTTCCCACGAACGTAAACACTTTCGGTTTATAAGGGTATGTCGCTGAAACCTCTTTCCCCTTACAACATTAACTCATAGATAGATCTTGGCACTGGTGTTGTGCTAGCTAGGTATTTTTTGTTTCTGCTGCAAACCCCTTTAGTGGTATCAGAGCCGATCTATGCGTAGTTATGCAAGTACGTTTTGAACACATGTACGATGTGGGGATTGATCCTTTAGTTGTTACCCTCCCACGTGTACTTGTTTATATCGCGGTACTGTTTGATGAAGCGGCCCAGATCAACCTTGTGCGGGAGCGTACACGATATTGGCTCCACACTTGATATACGGGTTGTAACGTATATGTGTCTAGCGGGTGCCATTCTCTCTTACCGTAGTGGATATAACATTTACAGTGGAGGTCCCCGAGAGGGGTATAGTGTATCGACAACTATTTGATCAATGTTGCGGTCGAAGTTCGTAGGTAGAAATGTTTATATCTCAAAATCTCCAGTAGCCACGTAAAATATGCAAGAGAGAAAGTAGAGGCGTCTAACTTTATTTTGCAGAGGCATGTGATGTTATATGGTTATTTTGTATTGTTGTATGAAATGCACTTCATGTAAAACAACCGACATGAGCCACTTGATTGTTCATTCTATTATAAAAGTCTGCATACTGAGATCATGATGTAAAGTAGGCTACTTACTATTACAAAGCTATAGTAGTAGTGTATCATGATGGAATACCAACTTGAGTCATTGTGGACTTGGCGTCATGATGGTGGGCACGATGGATATCATTCCATGGTGCGTAATGGTGATCAAGGCACGTGATGGTGATCAAGGGGCAGGAAATGATGGACCATATCATATCGCACATTATGAATTTCATGTGATGTTAATACTTTATGCATCTTATTTTGTTTCTTGTATTAGATATGCGATAGTAGCAACTATAAGATGATCTCTAATTAATACCAACATTAGTGTTCACCCTAAGTGTGCACCACCAAGAAAGTCAATCGTTATGGAGCAGACTGTGATGATCAGGTGCAAACATATCGACGTTCGCATATGGTGGGTGTAAGCCATGTATGCACTTCAAATACACTTAGGTTAAATTGCTGAGCCTAGCATGTATGTGCATGGCCTCAGAACACGAGAGGATAGAAAGATCGAGCATGAATCACATGAATGATGTGATCGACACAGTGTTGTCCACCTTTGCAGCTATAACAACGACCGTGATGATCGGAGGTGGTGTAGTAAAATTTGAGTCATGTACCACTAAAACCGTCTTAGGGATGATAATTTTAGTGGGAGATCATGTAATAATTTGATTATAAAACTTGAACTCATATTAGGAACTTAGTCTTATGTCTTTGCAAATATCTTTATAGATCATAGCATACAAATATGTGTACTCATGCGTGGGTCTTTCCTACAAGATGAGAAGCTTAAGTTAGACGGGTCTAACTTGATAGACTAGTATCAACACTTAAAGGAAATCCTAAACGTTAATGATATACTCTACACAATACAAGAACCACTATGAGATGCTCCTGATGATAATGCAAGTGAGGAAGAAGAGATGATGAGTTTCACGAGTCGTAGTGACATGTTCATCTATGTCTCATGCACCATGCCATTCACTATGGTACTTGAGCTGAGACAACAGTTTCCTCAACTCGTGTCATGTGATATGCTCGATGAATTAAAGTCAATGTTCATAGAACAAATCAGGCTTTTGAAGTTTGAGTTGTTGTATAAGTTTCTTTCACAAAATATGGAAGAAAACACATGCTTGGAAACTCACTTGGAGATCATGCATAGGCTTCATGCACGCCTCACGTATGATGCTGACTATTGGATGACAGACAGATTTGCGATATACGGGGTGTTGCATTCACTTTCTCCCAGTAACAAAGATGTCGTTAGAGGTCATGTGATGAGAAAGGAATCTTTCACCTTTCATCCATTCATGATGCAGTTGAGAACTGTGAAAGTAGAGCCTATTGCTGGTGAAATCATCGACGGGGCAGGTATATATGATATATAGTTTATAAATGTGTTTCTCACATAACACTTATTGTAGTTCACCAAGTATACTGATACTGATTCTTGTTTTATGAAAACAATACCTTATGATTGAGAGTTGCGTGGAGAAGACTGGGAGACATAGTGTGTTAATGGCATGCAAGATTTTGATGGCCGACGACACTTCTCCTCCTACATTTATCATATGGATTAGTTATAATTTGAATAGTTTTATAATTGATTTGAGTGTGTGAACTTATTAGTGTGTCTTGCATCTCATGAGACATTTATTTATACATATCAGTGCCAAATTATTTAATAATTTTTACTATGGTCACATTTTTGGTTATGAATAGTTATCATATTAAATAATAGTGTCAGATTGTTTCGGCCATGGACATATCCAAGTTTGCGAAGGAGCTAGCCACTCTGAGCGGGCGCATCAAATTGTTGGAGGCTCGGGTCTCTCTTCTCGAAGTCGAGGCCGACGGGCTGAGGAAGGCTTTGCTATATATATATATATATATATATATATATATATATATATATATATATATATATATATATATATATATAGAGAGAGAGAGAGAGAGAGAGAGAGAGAGTGAGAGTCGTCAACTCGGTTACGAGGAGGTTCCTTGCTTTTGAAGTCGGGCTCGGTGTTCATATCATCATCGTCGAGTCCTCTGGTGACTCCTGGATGATTGCTGGAGACTCTATCTTTGAATCTGTGATGATGTGGGTGATGATGACATCGACTATCGCAGGCATTGTACTTGGTATGGTACTTGTTCGTGTTGGTCGAATCCAACACATGGTACTAATGCCAGTGCTTACACGTGATCTTACACCCTTCAGTGAAGCAACATTTCATACATAGTGTTTAGGTACTCTTTCAGAAATAACAAACCTGTTGTTTTGCATTTGGTGATGTTATTTTATTTGTACTACATGGAGTTAATGCCATTCGTTTTCTATCTGAATTCTTAAGAAACGTCTGTGACGTGATTATCCATATTTTTTTATTTAGCTTTTCGTCTTCTCTATCTGCTCGGTACGCGCCAGCGGAGTAGTCCAAGTTTGATTGCAATATGTACCCACGAGGATGCTAATGCTTTTACCCATTATATAATTGTCGCTATGAATATAATGTTTATAATCAGCGTGCAGCCAAAATCTAGAGGTTTTCCTGCCCCATAAGGATCACTCGTAGGCTAGAGGAATTGCTAGCGGACCCTGTAGTGGTGTTGCGGACATGCTTAGAGTGACACCATCCTTTAATCAACAGGTCAAGTTTTGGCATACATCTCAATTATGATTCCACACTGAGTGGTCCTTTGCCCTATGATATGTTCTTTAGGGTCTTTTCCTTTGTCTGCTCCCTTCCTTATTTTCCTATAAAGTCGTTCCACGCGAGTTGTGCCCTCTCTTTCCCCTCCTAACTCAATCTATTTTCTAGAAGCCCTCACCCGCTCATCTTATCTCGACTACCTCTTCTCTCGTGATCTCAGCTTGCCGAGAAAAGACTACATCAAATAGGCTTATTGTTCTTTCGTGTCATCCGTGGAGGTTGGTGCTCATACGCTAAACGTTTCTAACACTTGTTTTTTCTTTGACCTCCTATGTAGTCGACTTCTATACTTTAATCATGAAAATGTTTTATTTTGCTTTATCATGTGTAGTGTCCTAATTAGTTTTTAGGTTCCAAACGAGGAGGTGGAGATCCGGCCAAGATTTCTTCTAGCGAGTCTCATGCAAGTTCGTGGTATGCCGTTGCCTACCTACCGTCTAGAGTACATCCTAGACGGGAATCCGGTAGTAACGGTCGTCTTCTATATGTTGCCTTCAAGGGTCGGAAGCTCTCCATGTCAGCATGTACGTCAAAAGATACGATCGGTGGCATATCCAAGACTATATTTATGCTAAGAAGAAAAAGGTTATTGCATATTCAAGTGAATAAGAGTATTTTCTAAATGAAGCATGAATCTGGAACCATTTGAAATGTTCAAATACTTTCAGAATAAAATATGGATATGAATTTAACAAGAGAATACAAGTATCTATGATTTGATCCAAATGACTAGTATTTGAGTTAATATTTTAGCACATAAAAGTACTTGTGAAAGTTGTTTTACAGATTATGATGATTAAATATATCAAAGCATGTTGAGATATCTTGATCATCATCATCATATTGTATTAGATAAATATGGTCTAAATCAATCTCTTAACAAGTTACCATATAAAATTAGAGTTATAAGTCAAGAGTAGCAAACACTTATATAGGGAATCGTCCAAATTCGTGGAAACAACATAATAAGAGTTATGGCATGTTCGAGTTTCTAGAGACTTTGATAAGGTAGTTATGAATAATACAAATCTTTGTAGAGTATTCATAGGCAACTGTGAATATGTTTTCAGAACTTAAAGACAAACTAGCTGTTGTTCAGTATAATGTTATCAAGAAAGAGTTTCTCGATAAGAGTGTTGTTAGAAGAAAGTGAGATTTCAAAATCAAGATATTCAATCTTACTTGCAATGTCGGGTAGTGCAACGGAATGTGTTCCATGGAGCGAGACTCTACAGGATGAGGTGAAACTAATGATGGCGATCATACACGTTTTGATTAAGTACTTTTACTAAAGAAAGTAGGATTCAATAGTAAATTTTCATCTTGTTGAAATATATTGTTGATCAACTTGTCATGTTAAATGAACAAGACTTACCTATGAACTACGAAGAAGCGACGATGGACCTAAGTACGAGAAATGACCAAGAGTCATAAAATATTTAAATAAGTTACATTTAAGATCGCAAAGTAATATGTTGCTTGATCTTATTAAGTAAAAAAGGTTACTTGATCTTTCTTGAATAATTGCAAGTTATAAGGAAGAAATGAAACTATAAAAGACATAAAGCTCGATTTGTCACAAAGATCGTTTTGACAAATTCAATGATTGTAGCGGTGCTTGAGTTTGTTGGATTTACAATTAGCAATTACTACAACTTGATAATTTATAGATGATTAGCAAAAACTGCATGTTCTCCAATGGCAAGATTGAAGAAAGATTGTAGTTAGTACAACAAGCAAATTTTGTTGAATCATATGGATGCTAATGTCTCATAGTCGGACATTCTCGACTCAATAAATGATCAAAGGATTTTGGAATTACCAAAATATCGAGAATACCTACGACTGTGAAGTATTTAAGTGTGAGCTAAATAGTTTCTTTAATCAAATGTGTGGATGAAATAATTGAGTGGGAGCTATGAGGATATTATAAATGTCTCATATATGATAGCATATTTGAGTGGAAGTGTAAAAACAGGTATATGTGTATCACATATTTTGAACGGTGTGATTGGTATTGGTGATATTTAAAGTTAATAAATATTCTATGAATGAAGTTGAACAAAGTATTAAACATCAAAGTCTATTGAGATAGATATATAAGTTTAATAAACATTAGAGTCAAAATGTTTCTATTTAGATTCTAAAGTAAGTTTGTCCTAGATTGGATTTTGAACAAAGTTCAGAATAGAACAAGCAAAGAAATACGTTCTTACTTGTAAAACTAGGTGAAATATTGGGTATAAGAAACAATGGTTGAAAAGAAGAATAAAGATGATCTTCATCTCCTATGTATCTATCATAGGTTCTTCTGTATAACCATTTTGTATACTTGACAAAATGTGACCCACGTTCTTAATGGAAGAACATGTTCTAAAGTGATTCATGAATAAATCGCTGAACTAGGATTAAGCATATCATCAGGCGGTTAGAGAAAGGAAAGATTCTACATTGATATAGAAGTAGGTGACTACTTTAGAAATGACAATTATGGCAAGTTTGTCTAATGAAGTTCGACTTCAACTAAGTGTGTTTCCGGTATACATGACAACATCGAAAGTTCACTTGACTGATCGACCATCATTATAAACATAAGTAAATAAAGTCTCACTCTGTTGCCAAACGAATACTTCGACACATTATGTGATAATGGTGTGAGTGTCAAATTAGGTGACATTAATAATTTGCAAAGGACATACAGATCAGGTAAAACAGATCAAAGACAGGATGTTCCCCATAAGCAAGCATGATCAAAAGTAGGCTATGACATATTGTGTTTATGATTAGTAAAAAATGCAACTATATTATTTGTACTCTAGTGCAAGTGGGAGACTGAAGGAGATATGCCATAGAGGCAAATAATAAATGTGTTTATTATCATATATGGATTAGTTTGTAATAGTTTTATACCATGCTATAACTATATCAAGCAGAAACATTAATACATGTGTGGTATATAAAGAAACCAAGGTCCCTAGTAGCCTTTATACAACTAGTTCACTAGGCAACCGATGATCAAGGTTTCCTGATCATGGAGCATTTATGCTAGTTGACAATAAGGTCATGACATTGGAGAATGACATGATGAACATGCTTACCCATATAAGAATTGCGACATGATCAAGTCACATGGTTTACCATTGCAATAGTTGGAAACTAAGTGACCTTCTCCTCAGACCGTGAGCTCATATTTAATCACTATCACCCGTGTCTGTTTAGAATACATCAACCACCACACCGAACTGGGTGATCATAAAGCTGTATGTTGGGTATTCCAGAGGGACACGTTGAGGTGTACATATCAAGATCGGGATTTGTTCACCTGCATGATGGGAAGATACACTGAGCCCACTCAGTGACATTGCATCCAAGAAGATGCAGCGAATGACTAGGTCATGAGGATGTGATATCACGAGAACAAGTTAAGTAGAATTGTTGGTAATTGATACATAAAAAATGTATCTACTTTCCCGAACACTTTTGTTATTGTTTCTCCTCTAAACTTGTGTGATTTGGATACAACTAACACGGACTGACGCTGTTTTTAGAAGAATTGCCTTGGTGTCTAGTGAAAGAACATGTGGACCCCCATGTGTGGTTTTGGTAATTAATGACAATCTCTATGGACTAATGCTTCTATCAAGTTGTACTTGTAGGAATTTTCCATAGGAAATGCTTGAACATATGTTGGCTTCAAGGTTTTGAGAAGAAGAAAGTGAAGAGGATCAAGTGGTGACCAAGGTTTTCAAAGAGTGATCCACAGATTGGTCATGTGAGAGTTAAACCTATGGCAAGTATGTCTTGAAGAATAAGATGGAGTAATATCTCTGATGCACCTTCAAGGCATCAACATAATGAAGAAAATAAGAAATAATGTGCAAGCTAAAGATGTGAAATATCTAGAAGATCTCATGCTTGAAGCTTGCCATCCTCGGTGATCATGGATCGATGAAGACAAGGTCAAAGTAAAGGTTTCCCCATGTCGTATGGGGGAGCAACTTGCAAGTCTTCATCAAGCGAGTGCGTGCAAGAGCAATCAAGAAAGGTGTTCCATCTTGAGAAGGACAAGATCGTATATATCAAGATCAAGTGGAATATGCACAAGGAAAAGGTATGATCTTGATAGGGTTTCTTTCTTACCGGTCTCATGGTCTTAGTTGGGGAGACCGGTTTATAGGATAGAAAACCGTACTATCAAGAGGGGCTCTCAAGTGAGTAACTCAATCATATCGTTCAGAGAGAGCTCAAACCTTTGCATTCTTAGCATCATCCTTTCTTGGTTGTTATTTGGATCATATCCATGTGAGGTTCTAGAGCTTGTGGTAATATTCATAACAAGCTCTAGTTCATCAAAAACGGATTTCCCTTTTATATCATATTGCGTTTTTGATCTTTGAGGTTTTCCGGTTTCTCACCAAGAGAGGTATCTCACTTTATAATACATGAAATGTTCTCTCTTGGTGGTTTCCAATATTTTCACTTTTTGTTGGGTAGCTCTTGTTGTCCTCTTTCCAACAAAATTGGTTTCGGGTCAATCAGAGTTTCCAAACTCTAGATATCGCCATTTGAAGTTTGCCTCTTATTTGGTCCAGACCGGAGTCTTCGGTGTGGACCGGAGTTTATGGAGGAGTCCCCGGTGGAGGCTTCAGGAACATGGCTGGGTCATACTGTATGGGGGTGCGGAGCAAGGTCTGGAGGCTCCTCTGGAGTCTCTAGTGTGGCCTCAGACCGGAGTCTCCGGTTCTACTGGACCGGAGTCTCCATCCCAATTGGATCATAAAAGGGCCTGGTCGTACTGCATACTTGTCCGGAGGCTGGTCCGGCGATGGACCGGAATCTCCGGTGTAGACCGTAGTCTCCGGTCCTCACACAGGAGTCTCCGGTCTGACTTTTCCCCAACGGGCAGAAAACAGGCAGAAATTTGTGGGCCTATAAAAAGGGGCCCTTCTTCCCCAATGTCATAGCTCGAGTTTTACAGGCTTTCTCCTCCATTCTTGACCCTCTTGAGCTTGCTCCCCCTTCAGTCCCTCCCTTGATTCTTGCATATACTTTAGGGATTTGAAAGAGGAGATCTAGATCTACAATCCCACCAATCCATCTCTCCTCTAAGTGAAGGGAACATCTTGGGATCTAGATCTTGGAGTCTTTTGTGGACTTCCTCCATTGTTCTTCCTCTCTTATTCCCCCACAAGCTTTTATAGCTTTGGTGGAATTTGGGAGAGAAGGATTTGAGCACTACTTATGTTCTTGTCATTGCATTTGGTGCATCAGTTTGAGTTATCCCCAGAGGATTTGGTGAGTGAAAGTTGAGAAGCTTTTCACTCTTGGGTTCTTGGAACCCTAGACGGTTTGTTGGTGTTGCAGGTCGTGGCCTTGGTGGCGTTTGTTGGGAGCCTCCAATTAAGTTGTGGAGAAGTGCCCCAACCTTGTGAGAGGTTCCGGTTTACCACCGACAAGTGCACCGATAGTGGAAGTGTGGATTGATCCTATTGGGGTAAGATTCACCGGAGAATAAGGGAGGCCTTTTGTGGCGTAGGTGGTTAGATACCACCCCCTCTCCAAACAAGACGTACTCCATGTTGGGAGGAACTCGGTAAAATATCGTCGTCCCCGCGTTCTCAGTTATCTCTATACCCGAGCTCTTACTTATGTACTTTACTTTGTGATAGCCTTCGTGCTTGAAGTATATATCTTGCTATCACATAGTTGTTTGTCTTGCTTAGCATAAGTTGTTGGTGCACATAGGTGAACCCTAGATTGTTCTACGTTTTGTGCTTAACAAAGTAAATGTTAGTTTTATTCCGCCTTTGTTGAGCCCCTCTCGGAAAAGTTTTAATCGCCTATTCACCCCCCCTCTAGGCGACATCTCTATCCTTTCATCTAGTTTTTATGCAGAAAATCAACTATCAGGAAAAATCCCGGAAAATATGCCAAAATTTCTATTTCACCAGAAGATCCACGGAGCCAGAAGACAAGACAGAGTGGAGACCTAGGGGCCCACACCCATGCCAGGTGCGGGCTAGGCCTAGCGGGGGGTGCGGCCACCCCAGGCGCTCCCTCAGGCTCCCTCTCCGCCTATAAGAAGCCTCTTGACCTAAAAACCGAGGGGGTTCGTTGTTTTTCTAGAAAGTGTTCCGTTGCGCCGCCACCACCAGAAACCAAGATTCGGATCCAAAAACTCCGTTCTGGCACCCTGTCGGGACGGGGAATTTGGGGAGGATCATCGCCATCGTCATAACCAACGCCTCTCCATCAACCATCAATGTTTCCCTCATCCATGAGTGAGTAATCCCCCGATGTAGGCTATGGGGATGGTAGGGATTGGATGAGTTCTATCTTGTAATCGAATAAGATTGTTAGGGCATAGTGCCTAGTATCTCTATTAGTGCTATTTGACTTTGTTGCAACATGTTGTGCTTAATGCTTGTCACTAAGGCCCGAGTGCCATGATCTCAGATCTGAACTTATTATTGAATCATTATGATAGTATTGTTTGTGATCTTATCTGCAAGTTGTGTACACATATCATTGTCCAGATCCAAAGGCCCCGAAGTGACAGAAATTGGGACAACCGGAGGGGATGGCTGTGGTGTGAGGATCACATGTTTTCATGGAGTGTTAATGCTTTGCTCCGATGCTCTATTAAAAGGATCACCTTAATTGCCAATAGTTCCCTAGAGGCCCCGCTGCCACGGGCTGGCAGGACAAAAGATCTTGTGCAAGTTCTCATTGCGAGTACGCATGGCTATATATAGAGCACATGCCTATGATTGTTTAGTACTTGAATGCTTATTCTTATTTATCTGCAATGCCCTAGATCTTGAAGTTACATGTTTAGACTCATCCATGCAACGCCCGTCCATCCATCTCTATGCCTACCGCACTCATATCCTATGATTTGCTGCTACTGTTACTGTTGCTCCTGTTTCGCTGCTGTTGTTGCTTTGCTGTTGCTACTACAAACTGTTGCTACTAATAAACTTCTGTGAGCAAGAACTATTTCCAGGTGCATCTGAATTGATAACTCAGTTGTTAAGGCTTGCAAGTATTCTTTGGCTCCCCTTGTGTCAAATCAATAAATTGGGTAATACTACCCTCAAAAACTATTGCGATCCCCTATACTTGTGGGCCATCAAGACTATTTTCTGGCGCCGTTGCCGGGGAGCATAGCTTTATTTGTATGTTCACTTGGATATATTATTGTTCACTGTTACTACTTTCATCATGGGGAAGTCTCGTGATGGAAAGTTTTCTATTTTACCATCCACTACAAGAAGAGGTACAGTCCTAAACACCTTTGTTGCTCTTGATTCACCGTCTGTTATAAGTAAGCTTGTTACACCACCACTTCTACTACTGCTGAATCTGAAACTGCTTTTGATGCTCATGATGTTACTTCTACTGTGCTTGATGTGAGTGGTTCATTAGGTCCTTTCCTAGATTCTACTAAGGCTAGTCTAGGAAATATTGAAACTCCTAGTGAAGACATTGTTACACCTGTTAGCTCACCTGAGTCTAGAGAGAGTTATAATATTAATGATGGTTACATTGAGTTCACTGATGAATTTGTTGAAGAGTGCCGAAACACACATGGTGCTAGTGCTATTAAGAGTCTCCTTGCTAGACATACCTGAAGGGAATATGCCCTGAGAGGCAATAATAAAGTGTTTATTATGTGTATTCCAAGTATACGATAGATGTTTATTTTGCATGCTATAATTGTATTAATACGGAAACATTAATACATGTGTGTTTAATAAACAAACAGAAAGTTCCTAGTTATGCCTCTCTCATAAACTAGCTCGTTGATTAACAAGATGATCAAGGTTTCCTGATCATGGACATTGGATGTTGTTAATAACGGGATCACAACATTAGTGTAATGGTGTGATGAACATTCATCCGAAGTATAGCATTACGATCAAAGTCATTGAGTTTATATTGCTATAACAACTTACGAAGTGATCCTAATCCTTAGACCATGAGATCATGTCAATCACTAACACCGGAAGAGTTTCTTGATAACATCAAACGTCACACCGTAACAGGGTGATTATAAAGATGGATTCAGAACTAATAAAGTGTTATGTTGAGGCTCATGGATCGAGAGTGGAATTTGTTCATCCCAATGACGGATAGATATACTCTGGGCCCTCTCGGTGATATCACATTGATTAGCTTGCAAGCAAGTGATTTGATCACTAGAATGTTATATCACAAGAACGAGAAAAGAGTGCATGTCGGTAACGAGATCAAACTAGGTATGGAGATACCGATGATCGAATCTCGGACATGTAATATATCGTGAAACAAAGGGATTAAGATACTAGCATAAAAGGTTCTGACGATCACAAGAAAGTCATCGTTGAATGTGTGGGAGTCAGTATGGGTCTCCAGATCCCGCTTCTGATTATTGATCCGAGAGGGGTCTCGATCATGTCCGCATTATTCACGAACCGTAGGGTGACACACTTAAGAGACACCGACATCCAATTGGAGCAAATGTTTCATGCCGAAAGAATGAACAAGCGCAGGAATTTATTTCACTAGATACCGAAACAGGTTTTCGGGTGAAATTGCACAAAGAGGTTATGCATGTGAAATAGAATTCTAGCAAGGGGTTATTTGTGAATGTTTGTCATTAAAGTAATTGACAAAATTCTGAATAAAATAAAAGAGTTTTATTTAATGAGAGTTTGCATTAAATTTGGTGGAAATTTAATGGGAATTTTGAGTGGACTTTTGAGTGGAGGGATTTTAAAGGGCATTTTGTGAGTGGAGTGTCCACCCACATGAATGACGGAGGGGAGGGGGCAGCCCCCATGGCCGGCGGCCACCCCCTTGGGTGCCCCCCCTCCTCCTATAAAAGGAGCCCCCCTCCTCACTTGTCTCTCACACCTCCTCGTGAAGGATCTCTCTCCCCCTCTAGAATTTATCCCCCATGGTCTCGGACTAGCGAGATACATGTTCCCGGTGGCTATTCGGCAAGAAAGAGTTGTGCTTACGCTGCATCGCTGGAGCGAGGAGGCGGAGGTTGCTCGGTGCCTCGAACGTGTGTGCGAGCACGGATGCGCTGCTGATTTGCGGCGCTAGGACTTCCTCTCGATCTTGAGATCGGCAAGAGATCGTCTACATCAACCACGAGTTGAACTCGTTAAGCTTTGTCGGTCTTCAAGGGTATGTTCTCTACGGATATACATCCGCCCGTTGTTTGTATCTAGTAGATAGATCTTGGTATATAGTTCACATCGTAGGAAAATTTTTGTTTTCTATGCTGCGAACCCTACAGTGGTATCAGAGCCGGATCTATGCGTAGATACTTTACACGGGTAGTACACATATGAGTATGTGGGCGATGATGATCATGTTGTTGCTCCTTTGTTGTAATTTTGGATATTGGTGGCATAGTGGGATGAAGCGGCCCGGACAAACTTTACATGTCCTCGCACATGAGACCTGTTCCACGCTTGACATGCAACTAGTTTGCATAAGTGGCTAGCGGGTGTCTGTCTCTCCTACTATAGTCAATATCTATTTTGCAAGCGAGTTGTCAACAATTTGATTATCCTCGTTGTGGTTCATGTTCGTAGGTAAGAACGGTTCTATCTCGAAAGCCCTAAGCCACGTAAAACTTGCAATGGATAAATTAGAGGCGTCTAGTTTAGATTGTTGCTGGGCTAGTGTTATGATATGGTAGTGTTGTAAGTAGAAGTATGAGATGATACTCTTACAACACACATAGCGTGTAAAATCCATAGACCTTGGATTTACACATATAGGTATGATAGTGATCATACCACGATGCACATGATAGAGATCATCTGCGGGAACCATATCATTTCACTAATAAACATATGATGTTTTGATTGCATCTTATATTGCTTGTTTAGCGCTTTGTTAGCATAATAAGATGATCCCTCATTTAAATATCAAGATAAGAATGTGTTCTTCCTTTAGTATGCACCGACTATGTTTTCGTCGCTCCAAGACATCACGTGATGATCGGGTGTTCTTGGATCCACGACCATATTTCGGGTGTAAAACAGTTACACACGCGAATACTAAGGTTCTAACTTGGCGAGCCTAGCATGTACATACATGGCCTCGGAACACGGACCGAAAGGTTAAGCATGAGTCATATAGTTGATATGATGCCCATTTGATGCTCGCCTTTGAAGCTATACCGACTCACGTGATGATCGGACTTGGTGTAGTGGATTTGGTTCATGTAATCACCAAAAAGGCACGAGGGATGTCGTTTTGGAGTGGGAGTTCATTCGTAATATAGATTAGTTGAACTCAATCTATCATACACTTAGTCTAAACTTTACAAATTCTGTTGTAGATGGCACCACCTGCTTTTAATTTCAATGTGTTCATGGAGAAAGAGAAACTAGCAACGAACGGTAGCAACTTTACCGAATGGGCCATGAATTTGAGGATTCTCCTCTCTGCTACACAAAAGCAATAAGTGCTAGAAGCGCCGTTAGGCCCCCCACCTTTTGATGATGCCCCTGACGAGGAGAAGAATGTCTATCAGACTCGTCAGGAGGACCACAACTTAGTTCATTGCGGCATATTGTATGGGCTAGAGCCGGAACTTCGAAAGCGTTTCGAAAACGGCAATGCATTTGATACAATGGGTGAGTTGAAAATGATTTTCGACACACATGCTCCTGTAGAGAGCTACAACACTTCAGAAAAGTTCTTTAGCTGCATGATGGAAGAGCACAGCTCCGTTAGTGAGCATGTACTCAAGATGTCGGGTTACGCCGATAAGCTTGTGTCCTTGGGAATATCGATTCCCATTGACTTAGGCATCCATCGTGTTCTGCAGTCTCTGCCACCTAGCTATAAGAGCTTCGTGATGAACTATAATATGCAAGGCATGAAGAAGTCTCTCCCCGAGCTTCTGTCAATGCTTAAAACTGCAGAAGTGGAGATCAAAAAGGAACATCAAGTGTTGATGATCAATAGAAACACTGGTTTCAAGAAAGACAAGAAGGGAAAACGGAAGGGAAGTAAGGGCGGCAAGCCTGTTGCCGCGCCTGAAAAGAAACCCCGAGTTGGACCTAAGTCTGATTCCGAGTGCTACTATTGTAAGGGGACTGGCCACTGGAAGCGCAACTGCCCCAAGTATCTGGCAGACAAGAAGGCCGGCAAGGCAAACAAAGGTATATATGATATACATGTTATTGATGTGTACTTGACTAGTGCTCGCAGTAGCACCTAGGTATTTGATACCGGTTCAGTTGCTAATATTTGTAACTCGAATCAGGGGCTGCGGAACAAGCGACCGCTAGCAAGGGGTGAGGTCAAGATGCGTGTCGGCAATGGATCAAACGTTGATGTGATCGCCGTCGGAACGCTGCCTCTCCACTTGCCGTCGGGATTAGTTATAAACTTGAATAAATGTTATCTGGTGCCTGCACTGAGCATGAACATTGTATCTGGATCGTGTTTGATGCGAAGTGGTTATTCATTTAAATCCGAGAACAATGGTTGTTCCATTTATATGAATGAAATCTTTTATGGTCATGCACCGATGATGAATGGTTTATTTCTATTAGATCTCGATGATAATGTTACACATATTCATAATGTTGATGCTAAAAGGATTAAACTTAATGATGACATATCCGCATATATGTGGCACTGCCGTCTAGGTCATATTGGTGTTAAACGCATGAAGAAGCTCCATTCGTATGGACTTTTGGAATCACTTGATTATGAATCATTTGATACATGTGAGCCATGCCTTATGGGCAAGATGACTAGAACGCCGTTTTCCGGTTCAATGGAACGGGCGACAGATTTATTGGAAATCATACATTCTGATGTATGTGGTCCAATGAGTGTGTCGGCGCGAGGTGGATATCGTTATTTTGTTACTTTCACGGATGATTTGAGTAGATACGGTTATATCTACTTGATGAAACACAAGTCTGAAACCTTTGAAAAGTTCAAGGAATTTCAGAATGAAGTGGAAAATCATCGTAATAGAAAGATCAAATTTCTACGGTCCGACCATGGAGGTGAGTATCTAAGTTACGAGTTTAGCACTCACATGAAAGAGTGTGGAATTGTTTCACAACTCACACCTGCCGGAACACCACAGCGAAATGGTGTGTCGGAATGTCATAATCGTACTTTATTAGATATGGTTCGATCTATGATGTCTCTGACGGACTTGCCGTTGTCTTTTTGGGGTTATGCACTAGAAACTGCTGCATTCACTTTAAATCGGGCACCATCTAAATCCGTTGAAAAGACACCGTATGAATTGTGGTTTGGAAAAAAACCTAAGCTGTCATTTCTTAAAGTTTGGGGATGCGATGTTTATGTGAAGAAACTTCAACCGGATAAACTCGAACCCAAAGCGGAAAAATGCGTCTTCATAGGATACCCTAAAGAAACTATTGGGTATTCCTTCTATCACAGATCCGAGGGTAAGGTTTTTGTTGCCAAGAATAGATCCTTTCTAGAGAAAGAGTTTCTCGCGAAAGGTGTGAGTAGTCGGAAGGTAGAACTCGAAGAGGTTGTGGAACCTTCTCTTCAAAGTATGGCGAGTAGCGCAGCGCCGGAAGTTGTTCCGGAGTTGGCTCCACCTGTTGAAGAGGGAACTAATGATAATGATCATGAAACTCCGAAAGAGAGTACTACCGAACCTCGCAGGTCAAACAGGACGCGTGCAGCTCCCGAGCTGTACGGAAATCCTGTCATGAATTTCATGGTTGATGAAAATGATGACCCTGCGACGTATGAAGAAGCGATGATGAGCCCGGATTCCAACAAATGGTTAGAAGCCATGAAATCCGAGATGGAATCCATGTATGAAAATCAAGTTTGGAACTTGGTGGAATTACCTCACGACCGAAAGGCGGTGGAGAACAAATGGATTTTCAGAAGGAAAACTGATGCTGATGGTAATGTGACCGTCTATAAAGCTCGACTTGTCGCAAAGGGGTTTCGACAAATTCAAGGAGTTGACTATGATGAGACTTTCTCTCCCGTAGCGATGCTAAAGTCAGTTAGGATTATGTTAGCAATTGCTGCATATTTCGATTATGAGATATGGCAGATGGATGTCAAAACCGCGTTTCTCAATGGTAATATTGAAGAAGAGTTGTATATGATACAACCAAAGGGTTTTGTCGATCCTAAGGATGCTAACAAGGTGTGCAAGCTTCAGCGATCCATCTATGGATTGAAGCAAGCATCACGAAGTTGGAATCTCCGCTTTGATGAGGTGATCAAAGAGTTTGGATTTGTCCAAACTTATGGAGAATCTTGTATTTACAAGAAAGTGAGTGGGAGCAATGTGGCATTTCTGATATTATATGTGGATGACATATTATTGATCGGAAATGATATAGAACTTTTAGACAGTGTTAAAAGTTATCTAAACAGCAAATTTTCAATGAAGGACCTAGGTGAAGCGTCATACATATTAGGCATAAAGATCTATAGAGATAGATCTAGGCGCCTAATAGGGCTATCGCAAAGTACATACCTTGATAAGATTTTAAAGAAGTTTAAAATGGACGGAAGTAAGAAGGGGTTCTTACCTATGTTGCAAGGCAAGACATTGAGTAAGACTCAAAGTCCGGCTTCGGCGGAAGAAAGAGAGATAATGGACAAAGTCCCCTATGCTTCAGCCATAGGCTCTATAATGTACGCCATGCTATGTACAAGACCGGATGTGGCACATGATATTAGTTTGACTAGTAGGTACCAATCGGATCCAGGTTCGGAACACTGGATAGCGGTCAAGAATATCCTTAAGTACTTACGAAGAACTAAGGATATGTTTCTTGTATACGGAGGTGAAGAAGAGCTCGTCGCTAAGTGTTATGTCGACGCTAGCTTTGACACCGATCCGGATGACTCTAAGTCTCAATCCGGATATGTATTTCTCATGAATGGCGGAGCGGTTAGTTGGAGGAGCTCCAAACAACCTGTGGTAGCGGGATCAACAACGGAGGCCGAATATGTTGCTGCTTCAGAAGCGGCTCAGGAAGCAGTTTGGATGAAGGAGTTCATATCCGAACTAGGAGTTGTGGCAAACGCGTTGGACCCAATGGTGATCTATTGTGACAACAATGGTGCCATTGCCAATGCCAAAGAGCCAAGGTCTCACAAGCATTCCAAGCATATTAAGCGCCGGTTTCACTCCATCCGCGAGCATGTCAAGGATGGAGATATAAAGATTTGTAAAGTACATACGGATCTCAATGTAGCAGATCCGTTGACTAAAACTCTTCCTAGAGCAAAACATGATCAACACCAGAACTCAATGGGTGTTAGATTTATCACTATGTAACTAGATTATTGTCTCTAGTGCAAGTGGGAGACTTAAGGGAATATGCCCTGAGAGGCAATAATAAAGTGTTTATTATGTGTATTCCAAGTATATGATAGATGTTTATTTTGCATGCTATAATTGTATAAATACGGAAACGTTAATACATGTGTGTTTAATAAACAAACAAAAAGTTCCTAGTTATGCCTCTCTCATAAACTAGCTCGTTGATTAACAAGATGATCAAGGTTTCCTGATCATGGACATTGGATGTTGTTAATAACGGGATCACAACATTAGTGTAATGGTGTGATGAACATTCATCCGAAGTATAGCATTACGATCAAAGTCATTGAGTTTATATTGCTATAACAACTTACGAAGTGATCCTAATCCTTAGACCATGAGATCATGTCAATCACTAACACCGGAAGAGTTTCTTGATAACATCAAACGTCACACCGTAACAGGGTGATTATAAAGATGGATTCAGAACTAATAAAGTGTTATGTTGAGGCTCATGGATCGAGAGTGGAATTTGTTCATCCTGATGATGGATAGATATACTCTGGGCCCTCTCGGTGATATCATATTGATTAGCTTGCAAGCAAGTGATTTGATCACTAGAATGTTATATCACAGGAACGAGAAAAGAGTGCATGTCGGTAACGAGATCAAACTAGGTATGGAGATACCGATGATCGAATCTCGGACATGTAATATATCGTGAAACAAAGGGATTAAGATACTAGCGTAAAAGGTTCCGACGATCACAAGAAAGTCATCATTGAATGTGTGGGAGTCAGTATGGGTCTCCAGATCCCGCTTCTGATTATTGATCCGAGAGGGGTCTCGATCATGTACGCATTATTCACGAACCGTAGGGTGACACACTTAAGAGACACCGACATCCAATTGGAGCAAATGTTTCATGCCGAAAGAATGAACAAGCGCAGGAATTTATTTCACTAGATACCGAAACAGGTTTTCGGGTGAAATTGCATAAAGAGGTTATGCATGTGAAATAGAATTCTAGCAAGGGGTTATTTGTGAATGTTTGTCATTAAAGTAATTGACAAAATTCTGAATAAAATAAAAGAGTTTTATTTAATGAGAGTTTGCATTAAATTTGGTGGAAATTTAATGGGAATTTTGAGTGGACTTTTGAGTGGAGGGATTTTAAAGGGCATTTTGTGAGTGGAGTGTCCACCCACATGAATGAAGGAGGGGAGGGGGCAGCCCCCATGGCCGGCGGCCACCCCCTTGGGTGCCCCCCCTCCTCCTATAAAAGGAGCCCCCTCCTCACTTGTCTCTCACACCTCCTCGTGAAGGATCTCTCTCCCCCTCTAGAATTTATCCCCTATGGTCTCGGACTAGCGAGATACATGTTCCCGGTGGCTATTCGGCAAGAAAGAGTTGTGCTTCCGCTGCATCGCTGGAGCGAGGAGGCGGAGGTTGCTCGGTGCCTCGAACGTGTGTGCGAGCACGGATGCGCTGCTGATTTGCGGCGCTAGGACTTCCTCTCGATCTTGAGATCGGCAAGAGATCGTCTACATCAACCACGAGTTGAACTCGTTAAGCTTTGTCGGTCTTCAAGGGTATGTTCTCTACGGATATACATCCGCCCGTTGTTTGTATCTAGTAGATAGATCTTGGTATATAGTTCACATCGTAGGAAAAATTTTGTTTTCTATGCTGCGAACCCTACAATACCATTATTACTAAACTGTCCTCTGAAGTTTGCCACCTCTCCCATAGATATTAAAGATAAAGATTATGATTTCTCTCTTGATTTATCCTATTTGGACATTGTTGAGAAGAACCTTTTTGTGGGACTGAAAATGAGAGTGATGTGGCTCATATGAATGAGCTTTCTACTATGAGTTCTTTATTCTCTGATGATTTTAAGATGCGCAAGTACTTTGTTACAAAGATCTTCCCTTTTTCACTAAAAGGAGAATCTAGAGCTTGGTTTAATAGATTACCTCCTGGTTCCATTGATAGCCCTGATTGATTGCTTGATTGCTTCTTTCTTCCAGAAATAGTTTCCTCCCAGTGCTAGACAAGCTGCTTTGCGGAGACTTTTTGATTTTAAACAGGGACAAGGAGAGAAATTGCTTGAGTCGTGGATAAGGTTCCGTGCCTTGATTCATGCACATCCTGGATGTCCATTACCTAAAAATGAGCTTCTTGATATTTATTATAATGGACTAACTGATTATTCTAGGACCTACCTAGATAGCTTTGCTGATTGTGTTTTCAGGAAAATAAGTCATATAGATGCTGAAGAATTAATGGCTAAGATAAGCAAGAATTATGATGATTGGACTTCAACTGAGCTAAATACACCTGAGCCTATTACTCCTGAACCCGTTGTGCCCGAACCAGATCCAATACCAACACCAAAGAAGAGGGGAGTTATTGCATTAAATGATGAAGTGATGAAAGAAGCTAAGAAACGTCTAAAGGAGAAAGGTATTAGAGCTGAAGATGTGCAGAATCTACCTCCTATAGAAGAATTATGTAAGCCAATTCCCCACTCATCTACTATTGAGGTACACTCTATCCACTTTAATGAAGGTGATATTCCCTATGGTAAGCCTCCTGATCAATGCTTAGAGGAACTTGACACATTTATTGTTAAACAAGGTAATTTTAATAAACAAGTTCAGAATCATTTATTGGAAAACTCTAGATCTATTAATGAGTTGAAATATATTGTGTAAAGAACTTCTAATGATATTAAAATGCTTTGTAAACACTTTCAAATGGTTCAAACCCAACTTGATCAGCTTGCTAAGGTACAAAAGGATATGCTAATTAATGCCTCAGGAGATAAACATGCTTATGGAATTAGAACTAGGAGTGGTATAGCTACTCAAGATCCTTTATATCCTGAAGGACACCCTAAAAGAATTGAGAAAGATTCTCAACAAGGTAAAACTAGTGGTAGTCCTCGTAAGAGAAAGAAAAGGAAACATAAAATAGTTGAGGAACCACTTGAGCCTGCTACAGATCCTAATAGTATATCTGTCTCTGATGCTGAAACTGAGAGTGGTAATGGTAATAACGATGTTCCTGATACAGAGGAAGTTGAGGAAGAACCTGATAAGCACACTAAGAATACTAGGTACACTAAGGAATATTTTATTGCTAAGAAACATGGTAGTGAGAAAGAACCTTGGGTGCAGAAACCTATGCCTTTTCCGGGAAAGAAACACAAGTCAAAGGAGGAAGAACACTACAACAAGTTTTGTGAGTGGATGAAACTTTTATTTTTGCAAATTTCTTTGACTGATGCTATTAAGTTGCCTCCTTATTCAAAGTATATGAAGGATATTGTCTCTAATAAAAGGAATATTCCTAATGAGGAGATTTCTACTTTGCTTGCTAATTACTCCTTCAATGGTAAGGTTTCAAAGAAACTTGGTGATCCAGGTATACCAACTATTCCTTTCTCTATTAAGAATAATTATGTTAGAACTGCTTTATGTGATTTGGGAGCTAGAGTTAGTGTTATGCCTTTCTCTACAAGAGACTCCAGCTAGAAAAGTTGATACCAACTGATATATCTTTGCAAATGGCTGATAAGTCAACTACTATTCTTGTTGGTATATGCGAGGATGTTCCTGTTCAAGTGGCTCATAATTGCTTGGTTTTAACTGATTTTGTTGTGCTTGAAATGCCTGAAGATGATAATATGTCCATTATTCTTGGGAGACCTTTTCTTAATACTGCAGGTGCTGTCATTAATTGTAATCAAGGAAAAGTAACATTCAATATTAATGACAAAGAGCACACTGTTTATTTCACCAAGAAGGTTGCTAGAAGCTATTGCCTGAATTCCATTGAAAATATTGAGGGAATCAAGGTTGGAGAAATATATTGTCCCATTCCACAAGAAAATTTTGAAACTATTATGATTGGGACCATTGCTATCACGTCTGAGGTAACATAATCACCTTGTGGAATGCAAAGTTTTGTTTCATATAAGATTGTTTTGGTAATAAGACTTGATCAACCTTGTTAACAAAAGGACTTTAATGAACAAAATAATGTTTTCACTATGGTTATACTTGCTTTCTTTTTATTTTCTCCTTCCTAGTATTTGCCTTTTCTCTTGTTAGCTTTCGTATTGCTAGTTGTTTGCTTGTTAGAGTGTCTTAGAACTTCTGTAGTTTGGTTTTTGGTTCGCTTTTACTTCTTCTAAAAAAACTGTTTCTACGAGAAAATCAATTTTCATACCCTGAAAATTGACCAAAAATAAAGTTTCCCGAAAAATCCCAGAAAATTCAAAATAATTTTTTTCTCGAAAAAAGAGGCAGAGGGACACCTGGAGTGACCCAGGGGGCCACGCCAGGCTAGCACACCCCTGGTGGGCACGACCAACCCCCAGGTGGCGCCTCCTCCCAGCCATCTTCTTTCTCTGGCCCAAAAAACACCGGAAAACTTTCTCAAGCTCGAGTTCCTGCTGTTTTTGCTCACGATTTTCGATCTCCTTGCCCAGCCCATCTTTGTTGCTGATTTTTGGAGGGATTGCTCCTTGGTATGTGCTTCTTCCGCTTGTCCAATTAGATTTGTGATTGGTAGATTGTATCTTGAGTATTTTACTGCTATAGGTGACAGGTTGTGTGAGCTTGCATGCTTGTTCTATGCTTAGAGATTTCATTTTGATGCATGTGTAGCCCTCTAGCAAGTTCCTATAGTAGTTTCTCATCATTTATCAACTTGGAAATCACTTGGTTTGATGTTTTTCTAAAAATTTCAGAAAAGAAGATGAGTGCATACCCACTGAATCTATATGACTTGATGGTTCCTGAGCCAATGAAAGTTCATCGTGAGGAAGGAGTCTTTCCTTCCATATATCCATGCCATGAATTTATGAGAACTGCGGGAATCTTCCAGGATTTCCAAACTATGATTACCAATGCAGGGTTGGAACACTTTGTTTAAGGTGAACAACTTCAATATGTTAATCTAACCATGGATGTTGTGCAGGACTTCCGGTTTACTTGGTATTCATCTCATCCCATGGTCCATTATAAAATATATAATATAGCTGTCGACCTTCCTTTTGCTGATTTCTGTGCAGCAATTAGAGTACCTCTATGGGGATCTTGTGAGAAGATCAAGGAGAGGACCAAGTCACTTATGGATCTATATGATGAGATTTGCCAAGGTTTCGACTTCTCAAAGGAAAGTGGTAAAATTCGGAACATTAAGTTCCCAGCCATTAGATGTTTTGCCTACTTCATTACCAAGTGTGTTCTTGCTAGAAAGTTATCTTCTTTTAATCTAGCTTTTATCGCAGCATCTTTGAATAGGAATAGATCTTATAACTTGGGTGCTTTGATAGCTTACTGTATCACCACCAACCGCGATAAGGGTGGAATTTGTGGAGGTCTCATTGCTTCTAGGTTGCTAGCTTTCCATGGTTTAGAGCCTCACCATTCATATTATCAGTTCCCCATAGAGAGGCTTGATCTAGAATCCATGATTCAGCATGGTTTTGTTTCTTTGGGGGCTACTGTGAGAAGTTTACCGTTTGAACTATCTTTTGCCAAGCATGGTTGGAGAGGGGGTAGGACTGAGAAAAAAGTTTATTTGCCTACACCTGCTTTGTTTAATTTTGATAACAGGCAAGGATGGTCACTCACGGAGGAGGAGTTTGACACATATGTGGTGGAGCTCTCCCAGCAAGAGGAGAATGTTGGATAGGATGCCGAAGATGATTCGGTTCAGCCCTCTGACTTGGGAGAGTCTTCATACCAACAGCCCTCATTTGATTGGGGCGCGTCTTCTTTTTCATCGCAAGCGCCTAACTATGATCATTCCTATGATGACCCACCAGCTTGGGGTTACTACCCGCGCTATTGAGCCCACTTAGGCCAAAATCCTAAGCTTGGGGGGAGGTATACCGCCATCACACTCATCTATATATCATGTTTCGTTGGTCCTTTGTATATCCATTGTTTTGCTTTCTTTTTGGTTTTTTTCTGCTTTCTCAAAACACAAAAATACCAAAAATATTTTCATTGTTTCTCTTGGTTTATTTCTTTGATTTTTAGCTTTGGTTTGCCTTAAAGAAAAATCCAAAAAGATTTTGCTTTGTTTGCTTGCTTTGAAAAATCGAAAACACCAAAAATATTTGTTGTTCTTCTTTGGTTTTGTGAGTTCTTTGCAGGGTTCAGCTGTCCTTAGTGGATTTTGGTTTCATGTTATTATTCAAGTCGCACAAGTGAAGGGCAATAATGAAGATTAAGACAACTTGAGTTGTGGTAAGAGGCTGGTAACAAACTCTATTTGTTTTCATTTTTGTACATATACTCATCATGGTGAGCATGCTTAGTCTGTTCATGTAAGGAGTATGTTACTGATGGATGCTTAGTAGTTCTTGCTTGTCTGTGATTATCTCCAGCTTGCTAATAGTTTGTAGCATGTCATATGAATGTTTGTTTGCATTGTTTTATTCATATTTTGGTATGATATTGTGGTATCCTCCTCTGAAGTTTCATGTGAATCAACTTGGCACATGCTCATGCATGCATATGACTAAACAATAGTCAGTAAGCCTCGATGATTTATTTTGCCTCAGAGTTCTTGTATCATTTTCAAGGCATAATTAGTCTTGTTTTGTTGCAAGCATGATTACAGTTATTGCTCTCTCGTTTGTCGCTCCCTCTCTATTGCTAGACTTCACTTGCACTGAGTATGAGCTCTACTTGTGTTTCCAACTCCCCAAAATCAATATTGCCAACAGTGTCCACCATACCTACCTATTAGCATCATTTGCTATTTCAGTGCATATTCTATATGCCTTGTTTTCTTCCAAATAAAATGTTTGACTGTTTTGAGAAAGTTAGTTAGTAAAGCTCTCACGAACTTGATGGCACACTTTATTCCTTGCACTTAATAATCCTGAACATTGTGACCTGTCCATGAAAGTTATATGCTTGCAAATTATAGGCTGGGAGTTAGCAAAACCGTGCTATCACGGGGAACGTTTTCAACACTTATGGATACATATCCAGTTGATACCTTGCTCTTTTGTGTGCGGATGTCATCGGTGTGAAATAAAAGGGGAGCTTGTGAGTTCATGGAGTATATATATGTGTTAGATAAACGCCTGGGCCGCTATCCTAAGCCATACCTAATCATGGTGGAAACTTGCAGCACCACCATAATGAGCATTCCGTGAAGCATCCTCAATAAAAAGCTATGCACATAGTAAATAAAAAGATCGTTGAGATGCTCATTGTCTGCTTGCCTTATCATTTTGATCACGTGATAGCTCCTGTATCATGTGCAAGGGGTACCCCATTGGCGGTTCTCTATGATATGCATGTATGTACAATGACAAGAACTTGCAGGTAACCAAAGTTGAGTAGCATGCGGAGCGGCCCTCATACTCAAGGGACATGGGATTTCTAGTTTATGGTTTCTCAAGCATATAACTCATATTGGACCTCACTTTCACCTTAACCATATGAAGATGCCTATGATAGGGGCAATGAGAGCTCAAAGGTAATGAGTACCTTTTTTTCTGAATTTGTAAGACTTTCAAACCTTTCAAAACCTTTTTCACTCCCTTGTTGAGTCACCACTTATTCTATGAGCACCCTCTTGAGAGCATAGTTGTCATTCTTGTGTTTGTCTCAAAACTTGGTTAATCATGTCATGACTTTGATGCTTGTATCTCTGATATCTTTATTTCTAGTCTTCATGTGAACTTCAGAGGTGCATTGATATTTATATTGTGCTCTACAAACAAAGGAAAGCAAGATACCACTCTATCATACCTTATTATGAGCATTGCAATGTTTCTTGTGTTTATGTTTCATGCTACTTATTATTATTGAGTTGGTTTCTCTTCATAGCTTGCAATGACTATTGAGTAGACTTAGTTGCATACTTTTTTATTATGAATGGTTTAAGTATCTACTCCTGTGCTGAGAATATATACATCATATGAAGCAAATGTGTTGGTGAAAGTTCTTTTATCGCACTCAGTGTTCAACTGAATTGCTTGAGGACAAGCAATAAGCTAAGCTTGGGGGGAGTTGATACGTCCAAAACGTATCTACTTTCTCGAACACTTTTGCTATTGTTTCTCCTCTAAACTTGTGTGATTTGGATACAACTAACACGGGCTGACGCTGTTTTCAGGAGAATTTCCTTGGTGTCTAATTTTTGTGCACAAAATCAACTGTCAGGAAAAATTCCGGAAAATATGCCAAAAAATTCTATTTCACCAGAAGTTCCATGGAGCCAGAAGACGAGACGGAGTGGAGGCCTGGGGGCCCACACCCCTGCCAGGCGCGGGCTAGGCCTGGCGGCGCCTAGGGGGGGTGCGGCCATCCCAGGCACTCCCTCGGGCTCCTTCTTCGCCTATAAGAAGCCTCTTGACCTAAAAACCGAGGGGGTCATCGTTTTTCTAGAAAGAGTTCCGCTGCGCCGCCACCACCAGAAACCAAGATCCGGATCCAGAAACTCCGTTCTGGCACCCTGCCGGGACAGTGAATTTGGGTAGGATCATCGCCATCATCATCACCAACGCCTCTCCATCAACCATCAATGTTTCCCTCATCCATGAGTAAGTAATCCCCCGCTGTAGGCTATGGGGATGGTAGGGATTGGATGAGTTCTATCTTGTAATCGAATAAGATTGTTAGGGCATAGTGCCTAGTATCTCTATTAGTGCTATTTGACTTTGTTGCAACTTGTTGTGCTTAATGCTTGTCACTAGGGCCCGTGTGCCATGATCTCAGATCTGAACTTATTATTGAATCATTATGATAGTATTGTTTGTGATCTTATCTGCAAGTTGTGTACACATATCATTGTCCGGATCCAAAGGCCCCGAAATAACAGAAATTGGGACAACCGGAGGGGATGGCTGTGGTGTAATCGAATAAGATTGTTAGGGCATAGTGCCTAGTATCTCTATTGGTGCTATTTGACTTTGTTGCAACTTGTTGTGCTTAATGCTTGTCACTAGGGCCCGTGTGCCATGATCTTAGATCTGAACTTATTATTGAATCATTATGATAGTATTGTTTGTGATCTTATCTGCAAGTTGTGTACATATCATTGTCCGGATCCAATGGCCCCGAAATAACAGAAATTGGGACAACCGGAGGGGATGGCTGTGGTGTGAGGATCACATGTGTTCACAGAGTGTTAATGCTTTGCTCTGGAGCTCTATTAAAAGGAGCACCTTAATTGCTAGTAGTTCCCTAGAGACCCCGCTGCCATGGGCTGGTAGGACAAAAGATGTTGTGCAAGTTCTCATTGCGAGCATGCATGACCATATATGGAGCACATGACTATGATTGTTTAGTACTTGGATGCTTATTCTTATTTATCTGCAATGCCCTAGATCTTGAAGTTACATGTTTAGACTCATCCATGCAACGCCCGTCCATCCATCCCTATGCCTACCGCACTCATATCCTATTGTTTGCTGATACTGTTATTGTTGCTCCTGTTTCACTGCTGTTGTTGCTTTGCTGTTGCTACTACAAACTGATGCTACTAATAAGCTTCTGTGAGCAAGAACTATTTCCAGGTGCAGCTGAATTGATAACTCAGTTGTTAAGGCTTGCAAGTATTCTTTGACTCCCCTTGTGTCGAATCATTAAATTGGATAATACTACCCTCGAAGACTGTTGCGATCCCCTATAATTGTGGGTCATCAGCAATGAGATTAGTATATTGATACCAATGATCAAATCTCGGACAAGTTATGTATTGAAGAAATAAAAGGAATCAGACTCGGAGTTTATGGTTCAAACGACAAGACATCGTGGAATGCGCAGGTGTCATTATAGGCATCCCGGTCCTGGTAATGATCATTGATATAAGAGGGTTCTTGGTCATGTCTATGATATTCCCAAACCATAGGGTAACACACTTAAGGGTTCTACGACGCTTGGAAATCATTATGGAATCATTGGGATCATCGTTGGAAAGAAGAGAGAAAACTGAAATGTTTCGAGTAAAGTACAAAATTGTTTGGAGTGATCAAAAAACAGTTTTTGATCATGAGGAAATGTTAAATATGATTTTATATTAATTATCTAAATTAATAAATAAAAATCTAGTTTAAAATGAATTTTGGGATAACGTCCCTATTGGGACAATTGTCGAAGGGGAAAAGTCCCATGGGGAGGCCGCCCGCCTAGGGGACCCCGTAGCCGGCCAATCTTGGGTCGCACGCTAGCGAGTGGGGCCCACCCAGCCAGCCCCTACTCCCTTGTCCACGTGTGCCTCCACCTCCTCCTTTAGTCCCACATTGTCAGCTGGCAAGGTAGGGGTCCCTCCCTTTCTCCTATATATAGATGGAAATAGGGAGAGGAAAAATACACACAATAAATTGGAAAATTTCGAAGGAAATATTCCTTAGTGATTTTCCTCTTCTCTCTCTGTTGAATCTCGTGTGTGTGGTTTCAAGAAGAACTACAAGCATGGGAGACGACACCACCCCGGCACGCTGTTACGCTGCTGGTTCCCAGTACTAGAAGGTCTACTTCTGCATCCCGGATGGACCAGGGAGAATGGAGATCGTCGTCGGACATCGGATGTGTGCGAGACCATGGAGGCGCTGCCAGTTGTGGCATCAGATATGTCATGCAAGATTGAGGAGGTGACGTATGAGGAGCAATGCGACCTTGAGGTTGGCTACGAGTACGACTACATTGTCAATGTTACCACGAACGTAAAAGCTTTCGGTCTAAAAGGGTATGTCGACGAAACCTCCTTCCTGTTAATGCATTAACTCATAGATAGATCTTGGTAGTGGTGTTGCACTAGCTTAGAATTTTTTTGTTTTCTCCCGCGAACCGTGGCATAGAGGGCGGTACTCTCCTTGGGGATGATGTCCTCATCAAAAAGGTACCAACAGTCCTTGACTACATGGCCCGTCACATTGCAAAGATGGCATCGAGGGCGATCATCGTCGGCGTTATCGTTGCCACTACCACGACCATTTTTGTTGTAGGTGTCGTGGGCACGATCGTTGTTGTTGGGTTAGCCTCCTTGGCCACCATTGCCGCCACCAGACTTGCCACGAACTTGTGTGCCGTGGACACCACCTCCACGACCACCAAAGCGGTCGCGACCGTCGCGCATGGCAGCATTAGCAGAAGAATCGAGGAACCAGACCTGCGAAGCATGTGCTGGCGGATCTCATATGAGAGAAGCTGAGAATAAAGTTCGCTCACCGTGATTGATTTGGTCCGGGTGAGGATGGCGGTGATGAGTGAGTCGTAGTTGGGGTTGCGGAGGCCGGAGAGGGTGTAGAAGACCATGTCCTCATCTTCGAGAACCTTTTCGATGGATACCATCTCATTCTCTAGTGACTTCATCATGGCGCACTACAGGACTGGGAAGCTACGCAGACGGCCAAACGTCGGGGCCGTCGGCGTAGCCATCGTCCAGGCCAGCCCCGCCAAGCAGCCGTCGGCGTAAAATTGCCCTCGGCATATTCTATGCTATGCCGACGGCTGCCCTCGGCGTAGCATACGCCGACGGCTGCCCTCGGCGTAGCTATTTTTTATTTTATCTCATTAAACTTTGAAAAATCATAACTAAATCATTCTAATTCGGAAAAATACAAATAATATATCAAAATTTGCAGAAAAATAAGACCTATCTATCTACACTTAAATATTACACATTTATAAATAAAAATTAAGTAAAATATAAAACATTATATATAGTTTAAAACGGGCATAAAAAATTAAAAAATGATCGAAACAATGCGAAACCTTCGCGTGGTGTCATATTATGTGACATAGTTAGAAGGAAAAATATCAAACTTGCTATATTAATTATGTCTCAAAGAAACCTTCACAAAATGACCTATCTCATTCGAGGTTTCTTGGCTTTCGGGTCAAATGACCAATGTTATGGCTAGAATCAAGGCATAGTTTGTGATAATGTGCCCATATTGTGCATACACATGCATCATGGGATGGCGAACAATGTTGCAGGAGGAAGTTTTCCTTTTCGTCGCACCAAAAAGCCATTTCCCATTTTCCGAGCATAAAAAACGGACGGTTTTGTGAAGCAACCACCAAATGGCTAATTCAAAATACTACCACCACATTTTACAAAAATACTATACCACCTTATATGGACAATGTCCCAACAGGGGGATCCGAAACCTTTCCGTCCACCTTTGGTGAAAAAGACAAATTTCTGCCGAATCGGTAGGAAGTGGGTCAGATATGAACTACAGGTACATGATCCGATGCTCATGTTTTTTTACAAAAAATCATTTTTAGGTTCACGATATGCTATTGATCAAAGATCTAATGAAAGTTTAGCGAGGCTCGGCCCCGAGCTAAGAATCTTTATGTCCGCCGTTCGACAAAGTTAACGATAGTTTAAAACGGGCATAAAAAATTGAAAAATGATCGAAACAATGCGAAACCTTCGCGTGGTGTCATATTATGTGACATATTTATAAGGAAAAATAGCAAACTTGATATATTGATTATGTCTCAAAAAACCCTTCACAAAATGACCTATCTCATTCGAGGTTTCTTGACTTTCGGGTCAAATGACCAATGTTATGGCTAGAATCAAGGCATAGTTTGTGATAATATGCCCATATTGTGCATACACATGCATCATGGGATGGCGAACAATGTTGCAGGAGGAAGTTTTCCTTTTCGTCGCACCAAAAAGCCATTTCCCATTTTCCGAGCATAAAAAACGGACGGTTTTGTGAAGCAACCACCAAATGGCTAATTCAAAATACTACCACCACATTTTACAAAAATACTATACCACCTTATATGGACAATGTCCCAACAGGGGGATCCGAAACCTTTCCGTCCACCTTTGGTGAAAAAGACAAATTTCTGCCGAATCGGCAGAAAGTGGGTCAGATATGAACTACAGGTACATGATCCGATGCTCATATTTTTATTTATTCATTAATATTTACTTAAATAATTATTTGTAATTTCAAAAAATACAAACATGTGACATGATGATATAAGAGTTAATAGGATTGATATCATAGTATTGACACCAATGTATGAATTACTTTGCGGAAACGGATTCTGAAGGAACGAGGATGTTAAGCGTGCTGAAGCTGGAGTAGTATTAGGATGGGTGACTTGCTGGGAAGTTTGACTAAGACTGGAATTTAATCAAATAGTAAGTATAATTAGTGTTAAAAATGTTTAAAGTAGGAGATTAATAAGTGAAACAATTCAAAGAATAAAAAAATTGAGAAAAAAAATAAAAAATTTATTATTTTTCAAAAAAAAATCAATTTTTTTTTTCAACCGGTCGACAGGCTATGCCGACGGCCGCTACGCCGACGGCAAAGCCCTCGGCGTAGCATATACCGACGGCATTTTGATACGCCGACGGCTTGACTGTGCTCCGCCGAGGGAGATCTTTGTCGAGGAGGCTACGCCGAGGGCAGCCCTCGGCGTACCATACGCCGAGGGCATTTTGGCCTACGCCGACGGCCTTTTGCCCTCGGCGTAGCGCGCGTGTCCCGTAGTGGCGATGTATTGAGACGTGGTCTTGGTGCCCTTCTCCGCATTGGCGAGGGTGATGTGTGTTTTCGTGGTGTGCGTGTGGGACCTCGCCGCATACATCTCTTGGAGCATCTCCCACAGCTCAGCCACCATCTTGGCAGCAATGACGTGGGGTAGAACCTCTCGCTAGAGGGATGAGATGAGGAAGCTAAGGAACTTTTGGTCTGTGGCCACGGAGTCCTCGTAGGCCGTGTTCAACGTCACGACAGTCTCGTCACCGTTCTTGGTCTCGATCTCCTCCTTGGACGCCTTAGAGGTTCCATCGAGAAAAAAAGTTTCCTTTGTCTAACTTCTAGGTGACACCGGAGACCAGGATAGAGGCAGAAGAGGATGAAGTCGCCATATGCTCGATGGCTTAGGTCCTGTTCGGTAACACATCACTCCGTAGAAATCCATCGCTCCGCTCAGCTCCGAGGCGCTCGCGCTCTCCCGATCGATACGAGGCAACGACCATCATGAGCCCATCCATGCAAATGGGGCCAAGTTTGGACTGTAAAAAAGTTGATCTATATTTGATTTTAGGAAATACTAGGTTCTGATGCCATATACGATTGGGTTGAAGGTGTCGTACCTCGTTGAAGGTGCACCGTACATGCTAAATAGGGGGTTTTACCCAAAACCCAACAACCCCAAAAGGACTGACATAAGAGTTGTTATAACTAGAAACTAGAATCAGCTAATCACATTGGTTCTTATCAACACGAACCGTGGTGTACAAGATCTTGATACGGTGCACCTGACACGCTAGGCCTAACTCGCTAACACCGCGATCAAGATCTAGGGGCACGCACTTAGGGAATGAATTCAGGACCCGAGCAACTCCCTTCCTGTTCTCCATGTGAACAGAACGGATTCTTCGCCAGAAGGACGAGATCGAGCTGGATAGCAGGTACGAGTACGATAAGTTGGCAACCACGAAAAAGAAGATAGTACCGGGTGACACGTCCCGTGGTCTGTGACACAACTTGTGATCGCTATAGCTGGGTATGTTTTTTTTTGCTTCTGGCTTCCTGCTCTCAAAACAGACCATCGTAGTTCGGCAAGCCTCCTTGCATGATCCAGAGATTCCGGTCCCCTAAGAAGTTAAGAGAAGCAGAGAAAGAAAGCTAACTGACACACTATAAAAGACCAGCAAAGACGAATCAAGACAGGCAATGAGGGTTCCGCACTGGGAGGTTTCACGATGACGATGAAATGTCGACGTTCTGATGAGTAGGTTCGACACTCTCTCCTCCATATCTGTCCAAGTCGATTCTATATTTCTCCGCTGAACAAGACTAGACACCGGAATCATATTGAAGTGCTCGACCGTCCGGAACAGAACAGCTGGGAGCTAGTTTCACTTGGTTCCAATATTTCTTCTCGTATACACAGCTGAAGCACTAATCAAATAACCATATGGAAGCAGACCAGTTGGCTTTTAGTCTCAGACGATTGCTTGTTGCGCATCTGTATATAAACAGATACCTAGAGAACTTCCCTGGCTTCTCACGTGAGACATTACTTCAAGAACAATTCTGAACTCCGCAGCTAACATGATATAACCGAAGAAAATTATGTATTAATATTTTTGTCTAATTCCATATCTGAATGCACAAGCTTTAAACATAAAGCAACATTGATGGCTATGTAGCTAATGCACGACCATCACATCAAAATTTAATAGTCCCTTATTACTATGTTGTATAGCTGCAAAAGCAAAAGGAAATCCCAAGTACAGCCAGATTCTTTGTCAAAAAATAAAAAAGTACAGCCAGATTCTTTGTCAAAAAATAAAAAAGTACAGCCAGAGTGCATTCACCATGCTTGGAAAATGCATCAAAAGATGCAAGATAAAATCTATCTATTATATTATTAAAACAACTAACATTGAACGTCTAAGATTAAACTCAGATTGGGCAATCATAGGGAACGGTTCAGATTTAAAAATAACTCTTTGGAATAAGACGTACTCGACTAAACCCGATCAGAAGAAGGAACATCAAACGGAACCGTGAGTTTACGACGTGTCTATATGGCAATATTGATCGGCATGGACGATTTGGACCGGTGGCGACTACAAGGAGCCCGGGAGCCTTGCACCGCTGCACCTGGCGCCAACTAGGTATTTGTGCTTAAGCTTAGATCGCATCTCCAGCTGGTAAGAACTTTCCAACCATGCAAGAGAAAAGGAAGGAGAACACAACAATAAATAATAGTTAGAATATTTTGCTTAGCGAACGAGTTAAAATGCCATGGTGCCACGGGGCATGAAGAACGAAGAAAATATGTCAAAAGGTATACAGTCAAATTATGGCCGTTTGCATTGATCTTGATATTTTCTGTAAGTGCTACTGTCTATTAATTATGGTCTCGGTCTGTTAGAACTTATGAGAAGTAGGTTATTTTTAAATAACGATGACATTAATTTCCTAACAATCCTAATGTTTCTTGGTATGCTGCACAGAAAAATCCGCTTCTTGCAGATTGGTGGGTGGCAACTATATACGACTGCTATTTTGGCAAGAAAAACATAAATTGCTGCTGTTCTGCCTGCCTAGCATGCTTGAAACAAAAACTAAACTTCAGTTCAGTAAAGCATGGCTACCTTCTTTTAATGCATTTCAATTTTATTCAGTTTTGCAGTGCTCATATCATACTAGGTACTGTTTGTGAAATACCCGACAATTTAATTTCAATAAAACATTGTGGGCGATGTCAGGTAGCATGCACATCTTGCCTTTTTTCTGTTTCCTCAAAACAATTGGTCAGTTGTTCATGTATCTTTAGTTAAACTATAACTTAAATGCTTATTGGCAATGAGCTCGGCCATAAACACTAGAAAATGGTCAAAAGGGGGGATACCGAGACATGTCCTAATAGAATAAGTAGGAGAAGTGCACTATTTCACCTAAGATTAGAATCTTATAATGTATATATTTACATACATATTCAGTGCATCCTTTCTATCATTAGTGATAACAAGAAGATTCTACGAGAGATATTAGAATTGACAAGCTTGCTAATGAAGAAGTGTGATCGGGAGGGATAATGAATCCAGCTGTTACATACTAGACATGGAAAGGAATGGAAAATTGCGCGGCCTCAAAACGACCAAAAAAAACACGAAAACAAAACGACCCAAAGCAAAGAGCGCCTTGGCAGGGACTCCTAGAGCTCTAAATTTCATTTAGACTAAAACGACCTCCATAGCTACAGCCTGTTCTTTAGTATCGTTTAAACAAATTTGGAAATGTGTTTCTGGGAGATGCCAAGACTGGGTAGCTTCTGGGAGAAGCCCTCCTAAAAGCCGAAATGAAGTCCCCCATTTCTGTTCTCAAAAACTCTTCTATTTATTTCCTTCCATAAGCTCCAAGATAGAACTTTTGCATCTATCAAAATTAACAGATACCCAAAACTCCATGAATTTGCCACAATTTGTCAGTACATCGTTGTCACAGGCCATCAATTAGTTAACTAATTGCCCACCTATCATTTTCATCGGTCGCTATATACCAAGAGGAACTATCTTTGCAGCTAAAAACACATGTGATCGTATCCAAGTAATTAACATCAAGAAGAACTAAAACCTTGATGGATATACACACAATCGACCAGCCAAGATAAATATGGCTAGTATTTCTGGGTAAGAAGTAACCCTCTTTACATGTACTTCAAAGGCTAATGGACCAAAATTGCTTATTTGGTCGGCTGAAGGTATCCCTCATTTGGTCGGCTCAGGGTATAAAAGGAGAGGAGAATACTAATTCCTAGCTATATGATTGTAAGATAATGCACAATTGCATACATGCGGTCGGCTTAAATCTGATATATAGCAATAGCTACAAGTTTTTTCAGAATTAATTAGGAAAGAATGGACAAACTTGCTCACATGGTCGGCTGATGATGTAGAACACAAGAAAACTGAATATGCTTTCTTGCGATTGCTACAACTTTCCTCACTATAAAATAAGGCCATACCGTCCATTGAGAATGCTAAACCCATCTCAAGGCTTTTCATCAACACTCAGGTGCGATGATTTACACTATGTTTGCCTCTTTAGCTGTGTTGCTCTTGCACTTCTGTGCAACGACAGCTTTACACTTCAACGCTGTGCCAAGTTGCAATGTCGATTTCCTATCCTACTTTCCACCGTCTGATACGATCTCCACGTCGGTGTTGTGCGTTGATCCAAGTGGATGCTGCAACTTCACAACGGTGCAAGCAGCAGTTAATGCTATTCCAGACAATAGTTCAAAGAGGACCATCCTGTGGATCAACAAGGGCACATACATGTAAGCAAGGAGTACTTTTTATTTCTTATGTTCTAGCATCATATGATTTCTAATACAAAGCATTATCTCTCTTAATTCTCAGTGAAAAAGTAACTGTGACCAAGCCTAACATCACATTTCAAGGGCAAGGGTTCAAAGAAACGATTCTTGTGTGGAACAACACGGCAAAGACCTCAAAGGGCAGCGTCAACAGTGCTTCCATAGATATATTGGCAGCAGGCTTCGTCGCCAAAAACATAAGTTTCAAGGTAAGTAAGCAATTAACATCATGTAGCTACTGATCCACAATGTCAACTTCTGCATTTGTGCTGCCTTAGAGCTCCTTTCACCCTATTAAATAGTGTTTCACCTCAAGAATCGCGTATTTAGAACAAATTTACAAAAATTATAGATTTTGGTTTGTAAGATTTGTTAGGAATTTTGAAGGATTCTAATCCTTGGATTTTTTCCCTACAATGCTCCTTGATTTGGACCATCGGATTGGGGTTAACAAATTTATGTGAAATGCATCCCTATGCCCCTAGTTTCATATGAATATAAACATGAGCTTAAACCTCATTTGTTTTTACCCTTTGTGAAGTCTCTTGTGTTCTTTCTCATTCTTCAAGAAGTGTTGTTTCCTCCAAAATTCTTGTGTTTCTACCTTGGGAACCATCCAAATATATCATCTCCGCAATTCTAATATATGTTTCGAAATTCCATAGGATTTTATACTACATGACAATCTATTCCTACATATTTCTTTTTCTTGTATTTTCAATTCCGGTGATCTAAATGAGCCCTCCACCTTGTTTTATGCTTATAGAACTCAGCTCCAACGCCAGAACCAGGTGAAACAGATGCACAAGCAGTTGCCATTAGGCTTAGTGGTGACCAAGCAGCGTTCTGGGGATGTGGATTTTTTGGTGCACAAGACACGCTGCTTGATGATGATGGACGCCACTACTTCAGAGATTGCTTCATCGAAGGCTCCGTCGACTTCATATGGGGAAACGCAAGATCTCTTTTTGAGGTGACTAAATGAATTTATCCATGATTGCTAACAGTTTTAATGAGACTAACCGTTTTATCCTATACACTTGTAGAATTGCGTATTAAATTGCATATCAGGAGAACAATCCACCGGAGACAAAATTGTGAATGCTGCAATTACAGCACAAGCCCGGAACTTTAAGACAAACAACACAGGTTTCTCTTTTGTAAATTGCGTCATTAAAGGCAACAGTCAAATATTACTCGGAAGGGCTTATCGACCGTACTCCCGCGTTGTCTTCGCCCACACTTACATGTCCAGCGTTGTAGCCCCTGAAGGTTGGGGCGACTGGGATAATCCGTCAAATGACCGGTACAAATCTGTCAAATCACCTTTCATTATTATTATTAGGACGTATAGTTGTTATACTCATTTATTTTCACTCACATGTGCAACATCAAAAGGTATTAATATTTATTATATCCATTTATCAGCACTGTATTCTACGGAGAATATAAGTGTACCGGAGAAGGTGCCAATCGTACCCGTCGAGCTCCATATTCTCTAAATCTTAGTGATGAACAAGTCAAGCCTTATTTGACATCATCATACGTGGGTGGAGAAAATTGGCTCAAGCCATTTGCTGATTCACTGATCACTCCATGAAGCACAAGCCCTATGGACAAGGAATAATTGCATCTACCAAGAAGGAACTAGTTGAACCAGTTGTCCTATTTTCTAAATGATCACCTCTTGATTTTATCTTCTGTAAATGTAAATATTTCTTGTACTAGTGGGTTGCATGTGAACGATTATAAGTTGTTTGTTTACAACTTTTTATTGGGGACCATACCATATTTTCTTTTGCACCATATTTTGAACAACGTAAATATGTTTGGTGATTAATACCAGTGATGATTGTCTTTCCTTAAAGAACAATTTTGATTTCCTTTACAAATTAGTTTTATTAAATCCATCTTCCTATAGTATACTTATTCTATATCATAGATATTAATATATTCTTCTATAACTTTGGTCAAACTTTAGAAAGTTTCTATACGACAAAGCTAACTTGAAATGGAGGGAGTATCATAGAGCTGAGATCCAAGTTGGCTATCCATGTTGCATAGTACTCCCTCCATTTAGAAATATAACATGTTTTAGGTTTATGAAGGAAATGTATTTAGACACTTGCTTTTAATATATAGATTCGTTTGAACCTACACACTAAAAGGTGTCTAGATACGTTCGCTTCACTAACCTAAAACATCTTATATTTCCAAACGGAGGGAGTAGTTTAGATCAAACCATGGAAAACAAAAACCATGTTGTGGCTCAACCTATATATAGGATATCTTTCAGAATCCAAGGAACGTGGTTGATTGCCTTAAGGCACAAATTGATATAGAAAATTTATGCTGGGCTGTTGGATTGCGATTCTAGCGATTCTAACATCACTACATCAAATGATCACTCCATTCACATCCAAAAGAAATTTTACTAGCTAAATACTTTTCCAACAAAAAAATAAACTAGCTAAATACTCATGTATTGTAACAGATATATAACAATAACACCAATCAATATAGGTTACTATGATAAAACAAATCAGGCTACCCAACTTCACTAGAAAACAGGCATCTCAAGTGTTTGCAACAAATCTAATGGCTAACATCAGCAGGGAGAAAGGTGGTGAATGGACAGTGAGCACCAATTGATATCAGTAGGAAACATGAGCTCGGCTAGGACATGCTCCGAAAGTAAATAATGATCATGCCCAGTGCAAACTACAAATAATACAGGAACAAACTTGTTCAACATTGATGCTTACTTAACTCCTTATATATCGAAAGTAGTTTTTTATCAATACAAGTAAATGTCTAGAGATCCAGAGAGGTGAAACAACGAGTCATCAAAAGCCTAAAAACCAATCTAGCAACCAGCATAAAGCATAACCACTTTAATTTCGCATCAGTAGAAGAACATACAGAATATGTACAACAAACAATACTTTGTATAAATAAATAAATAATATTAATGTACCTCTGTATTCCCAAGAGCCGCAAGTGCCACTGAAAGGATAGAGATGTCGCCTAGAGGGAGGATGAATAGGCAATTTCAATACTATTACGGTTTTTGCTTGATAGAATGCGGAATTAAACTAACATTTATTTTACAAGCACAAAACCTAAATACACTAGGATCAACTAAGTGCACCAATAATAAGTTAAGCTAAGCAAGATAGCACAAGATAAATATACCACAAGTGATAAGCAAGATATAAGTACTTCAAGATCGATGGCTATCACAAGGAAAATAAGCTCGGGTATAGAGATAACCGAGGCACGCGGAGACGAAGATGTATTCCCGTTCCCTTATAAGTAAGGTACGTCATGTTGGAGAGGTGTCTGATTCCATGAAGGATTTTCTAACGCCACGAAGGCTCACCTTATTCTCCGAGTCAATCCCACGAAGGAATAGGCCCTTTCCTTATGGCTAGCTTTTCCTCCACTCCAGAGACGGAAAGCTCCACAACCACTACACAAGATCCATGAAGGAGAAGCCCGGGTCTCTTCATAGTCTTCTACGAAGAGGACACCGCGGAACCAACCGCCAAGCCAACTAGGAGGTCACCCTCCAAGAGTAACAAGCTCACGGTCTCTCATTCGAACAAATCGTAATGGAGAGCTCAACACTTATGCAAGAATGCAAAGCAAGACCACCAAGGGTGATCAAATCCTTCACTCTCAAATCACACCAAAGCAACAAGTGCTAGGGAGGAATTAGAGAGGAAGAACAATGATGGAAGTCAACAAATGACTCCAAGATCTAGATCCAATGGGTTCCCCTCACTTAGAGGAGGAATTGGTTGGTGGGGATTGTAGATCTAGATCTCCTCTTCCAAAGCCCTCAAAATGATGCAAGAATCATAGGAGGGAAGGGGGGAAGCAAGATCAAGAGGTTCAACAATGGAGGTAAATTTCGTGGTCAAGAACACTTAGAAACGTTGGGGGAAGAACCCTCTTTTATAGGGGAAAGAAAATATGGCCATTAGGAGAAAACTGTGCGAATCTGGTTGAAAGTTCGGTTGGACCGGCTCCAGAATCGGATGGTCTGATTCTCAGCCCGGAAAACCAGACTCCAACCAGGTTTGGTTACTGACCCCAGCCTCGGTTAGACTCGGAGTAACAAAACCAAAAATCCCGGTTTAAGATCTGGTTTTCCGGTCCTGGCACCGGACCACCCGGTCTGGGAGCCGGTTGAACCGAATCCACAACCAGGATGAAACAGGCTTCACGAAAAACGCAATAACTTTTGCTTCCGGACTCCGATTTTGATGATCTTAGGCTTTTTTGACGAGGACAACAAGCTCTATAGATTTTGCAGAGAAAAATCATATCCCAAAAAAGGAGGAAAGAACCAAATGGATAAAGGTAAGAAGCCTCCCTAAATAAGAACCGATAAAACCTTCAAACTCGAAAACACCATAGAAGATGCATATGAATACCGTTTTCGATGAACTTGGGCTTGTTGAAAAGCTAGCAACAAGCTCAAGAACCTCACATGGAGAAACACCAAGAAGAAACAAAATAGGAAGATGCAAATTATGCAAAGGATTGAGCTCCCTATGACGATGTGATCAAGTTACACAACCGAAAGCCCCTCTTGATAGTGCGGCTATCTATCCTATAACCTGGTCTCCCAACAACCACCTTGAGATCGGTAAAAGGAAAACATAGCAAGGCCATACCTTTGCCTTGCGCATCCCGCTTGATCTTGATGACAACGCTTCAAGCTCCACCCAAGCCGGAATGCAACACTTGATCATTGTTGCTTCGTGAAGACTCCTAATTTGCACCCCCATACACCACTATGGGATATCTTAATTAATACATGTCTTCACATGTCCATTATCACCAATATGGACGGAAAGCTTCAAGCAAATGATCTTCTCGAGATGCTTATCTTGAACTTGCCCTTCTCAACATTGATGACGATCACCACTTCATGACATCCTTTCATGGGCTATATAAGATCTTCACTTTTGAAGCATGCCCATGGAAAGATACCTATCCCATATAGAAAACGCAAAGGCACACATATAATGGGTTAGTTCATGATACATAATTGACAAGGCTTACCATACCGCAAGATCCATGTGGTACATTCTTTATGCTTCATGTATTGACCAACTTGAAATCACTCTTTGTATTGGTAAACCAAGTATCTTCTCGTGCTCCATCTTAATATATTGAGGTACATAAGGAACTCTTCATTTGATTACATGCTCTAAATCTTAGTCAACCATAGCTCAACTAATGAGGCTATCATGACACCGACTTAGAGCCATATCTTGAATTCTTCTATTGAGATCACACTCTCAAGATCTTGATCATATCATATTCTTCTCTTCAACTCGACGATTTTGATGCCAATACTCAAGGTATATCTTTATCTTCATGGCATCCATACTTGAATCCAACACATTGACTACAAGCATGACCCATGGAATATTCCTTCATATAAAACTCACTGAAAACATTAGTCCATAGGGATTGTCATTAATCACCAAAACAACACATAGGGGCAATTACCCTTTCAATCTCCCCCATTTTGGTAATTTATGACAATCACAACAAGAGGGTTTATATAATGAATATTAGAAACAAGTACGCAACTTATCCGTTTGATATGGTTAAGTAACACAAAGATACTAGCCCATATCAAAACCGATTCTACTCACATAAACTACAATTAATGCAGGAGATCTGAGTAGAATCAACATATATAGAGAAAACTCCCCCACAATATATGCACGTGTGATGATCTTGAATTTCATTGCATACATTGTCAAGCATAACCTTTGGGAGAGTTTCCACTATATATACAACCATGCAAAACATAATAAAGATGAAATGCATGAAAGGTAAACACTTAAGAACAAATCAATCTTAAGTAGAAAACCATTTCCCTTAAAACCCTCTAAACTTCTCCCCCATTGACAACAAGTGCCAAAATGGATAACAAGGTTAGAAGGACAATATATTATGAGTTCCTACACAAGGTGTGCATTACTCGTAATAGGAGTGAAATCAAATGCACATATCCAATGACGAACACTTGGAGGAAATCAAACTATATTGAGGATGAAGGATTGCTAAAAGGATAACAAGGTGAAGGAACTTCAACGGATGAAGCAAGTAATCAAAAGATCCAAATAATCAAATGGACAAATAGTGCTCTAAGTGAAATAAGGAAGCTCCCCAAGGTTCGTGCATAAATTAGTTGTTTCATTTGAATACAATATGCACAAACATGGAATCCTCACTCTCTCTATATTATTTAGAACACAACCAAGATACAAGGATTAGATATAAACCAATACACTTGTCAAGACAAGCTTAAGTCCAAAAGAAACCAAATATGAGATATGAGTGTGTGAAGATGCAATAAAAGTAAACCAAGAACTCATAAATCAAGACCTTACCAAAACCATTAAAAATCAAGAGGATAAGAGTGATGGTCGGAAAAGAGCGAGCATATCAAGGCGAGATATCAACACTCTCATGTATATAAGTTTCTAAGGGAAAAACATGAGAATAATCCACAAAGAAACATCCACACATAAGAGGTTAATAAAAAGAATACATGATATCCAAGCGGAAGTCATAAGATATACAAAAAAGGATATTTTGCTTAAGTGCATATGTAGCCCATGGCTCTATTTTATCTTATGGTATATCAATGAACTTTACCAAAGAAAAACAAAAAAAATCTCAAAACCATCACAACTAACACTAAGGGAACTAATGCTAGTTGGGATACTTTGAGAAAGGCAACAAGTATCAAAAGGAATGATTCAATGCAATTTCAACAATATTGCACATGAGAGTACCTTGAGGAGTTGATATGCAATAAATTGCTAGAAGGCATATTTGGAATTGGTGAATCATGAACATGATTTTATATACTCCCCATTATATGCATCATCTCAAATTACTCACATAAGCAATAAGGATATACAAGTCTTTCAAAGATAATTACAAGAATTGAACATTTACAAACAAATAAATTCATGCCAAGATGCAACCTACAAGAGATTGGATGGAAGAATAGTATGCATGAATAAGATACTTGTTACTAAGATAGCAATGGTATGATGTAGTAGATAAGAATATTTTAGATCATCCTAGCTTGGCTCCAATTATCATGTGGTGACAACACTTTCCTTATAGATGAGACAAGCATCCATTGCATCTTCAATGTACCTAAAACAACATTCAAGTACATCTTGGTCCCCAAACTTATTGGGTCCAAAGTGGTTAGAATAACCACAACACATAGGATACACTCCATAAAATATGTGCATATTTAGAGATGAAATTTGAATTTCATGCACATCTTAGCTGTTTAAGGATTTGATGGAGTATACCCTATATAATGGATCAAAGAAAGCAAAACATGATATAAGATATACATTTAGTAAACATGCATGTGCGAGACATTCAAGATCCAACGAAGATATATTTTGGACAAATCACCAAAAATATTCAAGAAGGCATACAAGGTGTGACAAAACACATTTGTTGTCCAAACTATATCAAAGAATCAAATCAACACAAGATTTGTTCAACAATTTTCAACAAATGAACCGAGAAAAAACTATTAAGCATGAAAGATGAAATAAAAACACAAATGCTCAAAGATTTCTCTCATTCAAGAAAATAAAATAGAGAATAAATAATGAGATAAAAAACTCCCAAAAGAGCAAGGTTTCAACAAATAAACCAAACCCTTAACACTTTTCACAATGGCACAAGGTTATGAGAAGAAAAGGTTTGTCTTCCACTAAAACACATTTGATAATAATCAAAAACATCATCAAAGAGATGTTCAAAATCCAAGGAAGACAAATGGAGCCACACCAAATTTTTGGAAAGAAAATAAGGCAATAAGAGGTTAACTCCAAAGTGAAGATGATCCACAAATGCTACCACACACAAGTATATCAATTGTCGAAGACAATGAGTGTATTGGAATAGATTTCCGGTGGTATATTGCACGGATATTAAAGATAAATCTTCACAATAAAAAGCATAGGATAGAAATAAAAAGATTAAGCACTATGCAAAGATAGAGATTCTTGATAGCTTAAACTAGTCACACAATCATGCAAAGCAATGATTAGAATAACTTGAAGCAAATGGTATCCCAAATAAGATATAGAGATATGTATTTGAGAAATACCGCACCAAGAATTTCTTACTCAAACAAAGATAAAAAAGACGAGCAATAAAAGCTTCTAACAAAAATAGGACCTTGTTTGAGCCAACATGCCACCTAGAAACAAGATAATCAACAATATCAACTCTAAGTGGCACTACCTCATATGTTCACATTCCCTAGGATTTGATATGCAAAAGAAGCATATTACTCCCCCATAATGTGATATCCATTTTTTATAAGAGGCAAAACAACCTCGACTAGAGATAATTAATGGACATTTAGAATTTGAATTTCTCATGAGTATGATACACCACATAGTGACTAGATAAGCTTGCAATATCAATACTAAGTGGTAGTACTCATGTACACATATTTGAAGGTTTGAGAGATGTGCGAGGCATGTCACTCCCCCAAAATGGGATGTTCCATTAACCACTCTAAAAGAGCCAAATAAGATATCATCAAGATGCATTAGAGGCTCACAATAAAACACACGAGTAAATGATGTGCCAAACACCTAGACATACTTGAATACAAAAAATAATCAAGCATGAGGCACACCAAATACAAACACATACTTGGTACAAAACCAAAACATGTAAAGGGGCAAGTAACTAACAATATAAATGAGTTAAGTACAAGTTAACGCGAAGAGGCACATTGGATAATATAGGTAAAAAATAATCCTTAGGACTTGTCTTGATCAAATATAACATATGAAGATCCCTTAATTCTTCATGAGTTAGCCAAGTCTCCAATGCCCTCCATGAACACCTATTGATCAAGTTTGAGCTAGTTGGTCCCCAACCAAGTTCGGTCCTAATAGGTTAGTCACAATAGGCTTGGAAACCCAAATGGTTCTTTTCTTGACACCACTTTGAGTTCCAACAAACTTGGTAAACACATTACCATCCTTATCCTTCCTAAGAGAATAATCATCATCAATCATGATAGGGTTAGATAAGGTACCATTTGAACATGAAGAAGCAAAGTGCCCCTTCACATGACATATGTAGCAACAAGTTCTCCCCTTTATCTTCTTCATTGATTTCTTGGCTTGGGGAGCATTATATTGATTATTCTTTGGAAGTGGCGTAACTTCAACTTGGGCTTGACCTTGAACTTGTGGCCGCTTCCCTTGTTTCTTCTCACTCAAGTGCTTTTTCTTCAATGGACAAGATCTTACATGATGTCCTTCAACCTTGCACTTGAAGCAAATAATCTTGGCCAAATTCTTGACTTGGTCTTGGCCCTTCTTATTGTTGCTCTTGGACTTGTTCTTTTTATTGGAGTTGAATCCAATTCCACTTTTATCATTAGGGGATTTTTGCACACTCAAGATATTATCGAGTGTGTATGTCCCTTCATGACTCTTTTCCAAGTCACTCCTTAAGGAAGTGACTTGGGCCTTGAGCTCTTTTATTTCCTCTATATGGTTAGTAGAAATACAAGTACTAGAGGAAGTAGAATCTTCATTGTTAGAGCAACAAGGCAGAGCAATTAATCCAACACAAGGTTTATCAATAGTATGGCTAGATGGATTACTAGACTAGCACATGGGAAAATAGCATTTTGAGTGGAAGTTGTGCTAATGTCAAAAAGAGGCTCATAAGATGTTATCTTAGTAATACTTGACTCACAAGCTAACTTTAGCCCATCATGGGAGATTAGAATATCATTATGAGAGCCCGAGAGCTTTTCATGACTTTCTTCAAATTTCCTATACTTGCTAGTTAGCAACTCAAGTTGAGCCCTTTGCTCAACATTCTCCTTTAGGGTAGATGCTTCACAAGAAGTATAGTTAGTAGCACAAGCATCATTAATGGAATTTTCCTTTTCAAGCTCATAAGATTCAATTTTTTGTGTGAGGAGACTATTAGTGTTCTTCTCATCGGCAAGCTCTTTCTTAATGAGATTGAATCTCCGACTCTCATCATCAAGTTGGAAATACAACTCATCTATGGTTCCCGTTTGTTTAGTTATGGTGTCCATAACGTGTTTGAGACAAGTAACAGCATTATTATTACCACGAAGAGAAGTCAACTCAAGCAAGAGAGGACTAGTATCCTCATTAATGTCATCATCACTATCATCATTATCATTGCTATTATCTTTAGACGACATATTGGGATCCAAAGTAGGAGATACCTTTGATCCTCTTTCCATAAGGCACATGTGAGAACGGGAGGATGAAGATGAGGATATTCTTGAATCTTCATTCATGATCATGTCTTGCTCCATAGAATGTTTTATTTCCTCTAAATTGTTAGATAAACAACTAGAGGAAATGGAAGCATTTTGTTCATGGGAATAAGGCAAATCAAGCATATCATCTACACTAGTACTCAAATAATTTCTAGAAGATATGCAAGGACTAGCAACACAAGGGGATATAGCATCATTGTTGCAAGAAGTGCTTAAGTCCAAACTCTCTACACCATTATCATTTATAGAACGAGAATAGTTGGTGTATAGAGAAACACTACCACTATCACATATGGTTTTTCCACTCACCGTGACATTACCTTGTGACTTGTCACATGTAAGTGAAGTGGGAAGAACTGAAATCTCATCGCGGCCGGAGGTGGAAGCAACTTGGAGATCTTCATGATGTGAGGGAGAAGAGAGCTCCTTGGAGATACCACCGACCCTTTGAGAAATGGACCCACCAAATATTTCTTTAAGCTTGGTCCACATCCCATGAGACGACTTGCGCTTTACAATCATTAAGAACGAATTAACTATGGGGCTCAAGGAGAAAATAATCTCATTAGATACTTGAGCTTCGAGATGTAATTTTTTCTCATCCTCTAAAGATAGATTTTGAGTACCCATAGGAGGAGAAAAACCTACATCTAGAAATCGCTCAATATTTGTACACAAGGTCCAAAGATTACAAAGCAATTTCTCCACAAAGCATAATTTGTGCCATCAAAGATAATTGTGTCATTGTGCACTATACTACTAGCCGACATCTTTACACTCTAGGCAGTGAATCCTAAACTGGGAGAGACCTTGCTTTGATACCAATTGAAAGGATAGAGATGTCGCCTAGAGGGGGGTGAATAGGATATTTCAAAACTATTACGGTTTTGGCTTGATAGAATGCCGAATTAAACTAACGTTTATTTTAAAAGCACAAAACCTAAATACACTAGGATCAACTAAGTGCACCAACAACAAGTTAAGCTAAGCAAGATAGCACAAGATAAATATACCACAAGTGATAAGCAAGATATAAGTACTTCAAGCTCGATGGCTATCACAAGGAAAGTAAGCTCGGGTATAGGGATAACCGAGGCAAGCGAAGACGAAGATGTATTCCCATGTTCCCTTACAAGTAATGTACGTCATGTTGGAGAGGTGTGGGATTCTAGGAAGGATTTCCCAACGCCACGAAGGCTCGCCTTCTTCTCCGAGTCAATCCCACGAAGGAATAGGCCCTTTCCTTATGGCTAGCTTTTCCTCCACTCCGGAGAGGGGAAGCTCCACAACCACTTCACAAGATCCATGAAGGAGAAGACCGGGTATCTTCACAATATTCTATGAAGAGGACACCACGGCACCAACCTCCAAGCCAACTAGGAGGTCACCCTCCAAGAGTAACAAGCTCACGGTCTCTCACTCGAACAAATCATAATAGAGAGATCAATACTTATGCAAGAATGCAAAGCAAGACCACCAATGGTGCTCAAATCCTTCACTCCCAAATCCCACCAAAGCAACAAGTGCTAGGGAGGAATTAGAGAGGAAGAACAATGGTGGAAGTAAACAAATGACTCCAAGATCTAGATCCAATGGGTTCCCCTCACTTAGAGGAGGAATTGGTTGGTGGGGATTGTAGATCTAGATCTCCTCTTCCAAAGCCCTCAAAAAGATGAAAGAATCATAGAAGGGAAGGGGGAGGAAGAAAGCTCAAGAGGTTCAACAAAGCAAATATGGCCGTTAGGAGAAAACTGTGCGAATCCGGTTGAAAGTTCGGTTGGACCGGCTCCAGAACCGGATGGTCCGGTTCTCAGCCCAGAAAACCAGACTCCAACCAGGTTTGGTTACTGACCCCAGCCTCGGTTAGACTCGGAGTAACAAAACCAAAAATCCCGGTTTAAGATCCGGTTTTCCGGTTCTGGCACTGGACCACCCGGTCTGGGAGCCGGTTGAACCGAATCCACAACCAGGATGAAACAGGCTTCACGAAAAACGCAATAACTTTTGCATCCGGACTCCGATTTCGATGATCTTGGGCTTGTTTTGACGAGGACAACAAACTCTACAAGATTGTGTAGAGAAACATCATATCCCAACAAAGGAGTAAAGAACCAAATGAAGAAAGGAAATAAGACTCCCTAAATAAGAACCGATAAAACCTTCAAACTCAAAAACGCCATAGAAGATGCATATGAATTCTGTTTTCGATGAACTTGGGCTTGTTGAAGAGATAGAAACAAGATAAAGAATCTCACATGGAGAAACACCAAGAATCAACAAAATAGGAAGATGCAAAGTATGCACAGGATTGAGCTCCCTATGACGATGTGATCAAGTTACACAACCGAAAGCCCCTCTTGATAGTGCGGCTATCTATCCTATAACCCGGTCTCCCAACAACCACCTTGAGAACGGTAAAAGGAAAACCTAGCAAGGCCATACCTTTGCCTTGCGCATCCCGATTGATCTTGATGACAACGCTTTAAGCTCCACCCAAGCCGGAATGCAGCACTTGATCATTGTTGCTTCGTGAATACTCCTAATTTGCTCCCCCATACACCACTATGGGATAGATTCATTAATACATGTCTTCACATGTCCATTATCACCAATATGGACGGCAAGATTCAAGCAAATGATCTTCTCGATATGCTTATCTTGAACTTTCCCTTATCAACCTTGATGATGATCACCACTTGATGACATTCTTTCATGGGCTATATAAGATAGATCTTCACTTTTGAAGGATGCCCATGGAAACATACCTATCCCATATAGAAAACGCAAAGGCACACATATAATGGGTTAGTTCATGATGCATAATTGACAAGGCTTACCATACCACAAGATCCATGTGATACATTCTTTATGCTTCATGTGTTGATCAACTTGAAATCACTCTTGGTATTGGTCAACCAAGTATCTTCTCGTGCTCCATCTTAATATCTTGAGGTACATAAAGAACTCTTCGTTTGATTACATGCACTAAATCTTAGTCAACCATAGCTCAACTAATGAGTCTATCATGACACCGACTTAGAGACATATCTTGAATTCTTTTATTGATATCACACTCTCAAGATCTTGATCGTATCATATTCTTCTCTTCAACTCGATGATTTTGATGCCAACACTCAAGGTATATCTTTTTCTTCGTGGCATCCATAACTTGAATCCAACACATGGACTACAAGCATGACCCATGAAATATTCCTTCATAAAAACTCACTGAAAACATTAGTCCATAGGGATTGTCATTAATCACCAAAACCACACATAGGGGCAATTACCCTTTCAGCCACGCATGCCCTAGACAGGAGGAAGTCACCAGCCAGAACATAAAGCTGCACACATAAGAATTTCAGGAATACTGATGCCAAGCCAATTCCGATTGTAGTACCCCAGCAAACAAATCTTAAATAATAATGCCCGGCAAAAGCTTCCCCTAGTGGCATAGATATTTTCCTTGGAAGGTCAAGCTTTTCGTTGTGTGCTAAGTCTACTAAAGTAAGATGTAGTTCCCGGTTGATTCACTTTGTTTAATGCATGTGTAATTGTGAGGTCCAATACCTTGTTGCCAATAATGCAATTCAACGAAGTGACACCTTGCCTAGCGTCAGCATCATCCGAACATCATCATGCAATAGACTTGCGACCTGCAACAGATGTGAACTTGAGAAACTAAAAGACAGCCATTATGGGTCTGATCTGAAGGTCAACTGTCATACTAACATGGATCATTTCAGTTATCTCAGCAATATTTTGCTGCCGCCTGCGCAGTGTACTTGCCAACATACTAAAAACTCCACTGTCTGTTGATCCTGATATTGGGAATTTCAGAGCCTATGCCATCAATAACAAAACCTAACAATATAATAAATCACTGAGCAACCAGAGAGTAAAATGATGTTGTAATAATGGAATATTGACCTAAATAAATAAATATATTGATGTGTTACCGTAGGTCAGAATCTGTTCCCCTCAGCTCCCATTTTAAAGAAATATTCAGCAGCTGATGCTAATTTAGGGGCCTACAAAAGTGGGAAAAAAAGTGCACACTTAGGCTAAATCGATGTCTGACGATGTGATAATAACTAGATAAACAAAACATCCAAACATTGTGCCACCAGCAGCCTAACTCAAGAAAGAGTTGATAGGAATAGGATTCATGCTTCACTAACCTCAGCAGCCACCATCGACCGTAATCTACTTGCAAGAATTGATAGCTCATCAGCAACCAAGTCAAATGGATCCTGCTCTTCCTGAGAGCAAGAGGAAATTTTACTTTTAAGAGAACAACAATTCACTACAACTTCCACAACTAGCTTTCCTATGGAATAAAAAAAAAGAGGTTTTCGGTGGTTATTCATTATTAGAATTAATCAGCGTTATCCTTTATTTCCCTACAGCAGCATCACATAGCCGAGGCAAACTTACGCCTAAATTTACTTTGGCTTTTATATAAGCTTGCCATGTGATGGGAATATCAAACATACTTTTTCTCATAGAACAAAAAAATAGTGTATTCAAGTTCCATATATTTATGTAGAGTATAATGCATGGTTGTCTTATTAGGCTTGCCACACAACAATTTGATTCCATTCCAGAGTCAATATATTTTGACATAACAAGCAATTTATCGATTAACAATCGATGTTGAGAAGAAGCCATTCGCACATGCTATAGTGTATCGGCAAAAATGCCAGAAACAAATGAGAGATGTAACTATGTCAACGCTACACGATCAAATGCCACCAGTCAATCAAACAAAAAGAGGAGTAGTCAATCAAACAAAAAAAGGAGTGGCCCATGTAGCAGACAATGTGTGGAGCTAGCAACTATGAATCTGTTCTGCAACAGCTCATTTGACATACCTATGTTTTATTTGTTTGACATGTTTTTCACACACTAAAATTCATAATCATGGATTCAAGAGGCATGTAAGAGTAGCATGTCGCAGGATAATGTTGCTATCTGCCAGTAGTGACGCGCAGTTTCTTTATTAAGCTAGGAACTATTGGTTTCAGGTACAATGGCAAAGATCATCATCGCTAACAAAACAAACAAGCAGCATGAAATCAAATCACTGAACAAGTAAGGGGTTCACCTACTTCGGCCCTCGAAACTCCATCTTGGCGAGACTGGTACTGGGCGGCGTCTGTTAGGCTGAATGTAATCTTGTCATCGTGTGATCTGCACACATAGGTTGTGTATAGGGTGTAGTGTGAATAGCACACATAGGTTGTGTGCTTGATGTGTGTGAACAGGGCATATGATTTGTGTCTTGTGAGAGTAAACAGTGCATATAGGTTGTGTACTGAGTAGATATGCATGTTGCAGTTGTCTGCTGCTAGAAGTATCCAGGGTATATAGGGATAACTCTAGAATTAGGAATGTTCTAGCGTAAGACATTTAGGAGTAGTATGAAATATCTAGAGTTTGTAGAGTACTCTAGAAGTATGGTGTAGGATTTGGATTGCGCCACATGGCAACAATCTAAAGGGTCATGTACACAGGGGTGCCACCCCTCCCATGTAACTAAGCGTGTATCGCTTGAGATACCCAATAAAAGGAAAGCTTCCTACTAGCAGTGTAAGTGAAGCACATCCCCTTAGAGAGAGAGAGAGAGTCCTGGGTGATAGCTAGTATATCAAACACTAACAATTGGTATTAGAGCCTTGTTAGGCGTGTTGGCGGTGCTCGCCGGTCGCTGCGATGCAATGAAGGCCCGGCTGTGTGTCGGCCTGTGGAGGTGTGTGGGGCTGCAACTGCCTTGGTGAGGCAGAGGTGGAAGCTCGGCTCCATGGCAGGGTGTGATGTGCTCACCGGCGTGTGTCGCCGTTGTACAAGGAGAACCGGCGTAGGTCACTGGGGCCGGAGAAGACGACGTTTGTCGCCAGCGACAAAGAAGATGACAAGATAAGGGGGTGATTGTTAGCCCGAATGTAATCTTGTCATGGTGTGGTCTGCACACATAGGTTGTGTGCAGGGTGTAGTGTGAATAGCACACATAGGTTGTGTGCTTGCTGTGTGTGAACATGGCATATGAGTTATGTCCTGTGAGAGTAAACAATGCACATAGGTTGTGTACTGAGTAGATAGGCATGCTGCAGTTTGTGTCAACACCCGGATTTTTAATTCCAGATGCCTATTATGCCATACATCACAATCCCAGGATTACCATTTTTGCAAGACATAACAGAATTGGATACCATAGTACATCATCCATTACAAACGGTACATAAGTTCTTACACAAATAGGGATCTCATGATCCAGTTCTTAATACAACATCAAGCAGCGGAATACGTAATAATAACGGTAGCATAGGCGAAGCTCCATCTTCGGGGTCACAGGCAATGCTGACGATGGGAGATGATCCTAGTTGTCGTAACCTTCCTGGGGTCCATCCTCCAGGTACTCCTATTCATAGTCTGGCCATGGGAATAGCCAGGGACAAAGCCATGAGTATTCTTTAAGTACTCGCAAACTAGTACTACAGGTAAAGGGGTTTTTGGATAATAGGACACTAGGCTCTAGGGTTATTTTGCAAAAGCCAGATTTATCTCTACGAAGTTCCAAAGCTAATCACGATTTTATAACTCCTGATTGGGATCTTGTAACTTATGTCACAACCCTGTTGTGGTCAAGTCAAAGTCTCAATTCATTTCACAAGTCATTTTGAAAAGTCTAACGGGGGAACAGTATGGCCACTCCAACTGTCCATAACCGCGGACGCGGTTATTCGAATAGTTTGACACTCTGCAGAGATTGTACACTTTCACCACAACATTCGATACATCCGTCAGGAACTAATCCTGAATTCACCATACTCAGTATGCGGATAATCAATCCTAACCTTTCAATTACACGCCCTAGTATAAGCACCTCTCCTGTGAGTTTGGCCTCCCAATCATGACCAACTGTCATCTTGGGTACTGCACAGGTGGACAACCTTCACAAGGTAGCCTCAGCTCAGACCTTGGCCGTGAGGGAACTAATACTAAGGTATATAAGTTTCCAATCAAGCCCTACCCAATCTTCGGGTATTGTGGTTGTACGAGAAAATTGGAATGGTATCGCATCCAGACAACCATCAGTTTTATAAAGGGCTAAGGCTCATGCCTCAACATTTTCATCACCAAAACCATCATTTTGTTCGGAAACACAAGTCCAAAACATTTCAATAGATTGATCCATCATTCCAAGGTTTTCATAACCAGTTTTCCACCAAGTATTCCCATCTAAAAGTTGATCAAGTTTTATGCCTAGCACTAGCATCTACAGGTGGGGGTAAGTACTAATGAGGGGTGGTGGACTAGTGGAGTTTCAACTAAGTACAACCTTATGTCTTAGGCTGATATCAAGATTTCTAACCTAGGCCAAATTTTAAGCTCTTTATGCAACCTTCACAAATCTTTCTAGTATCTACCAATTTCTTAAGTAAACTCTAAGTAAGAGATTTGATAAAGAAATAAAGTAAGAAGCTTGCAAGTAAAACTAGGATTGGTTTATCAAGTGGATATGATCACATATGCTTAAGGCATATAGTGGGCATAGTAACAAATAGTGGTTTGGCATCAGTAGGGTATCTTGCAAGTGTTAGCTTGCACATTCACTAGTAGTATTAGGCTTGCATAGGTATAGTACCAGCTTGCCTTGTGCAGAGCAGTGGTTGAAGTTCTCCTCAGCTTGTTCTTCGTAGAATCCTCCTTTCTCCTCGTATCCTTGGTCGGTACTAGCGTCTATGAATAAATACGAGGTACACAATCACCAAACAATACTTAACTACTTGCAATCATCACACAAAAGGGTCCTATAGATGATCTAGCATCATCTCTAACATTACAAGGTTAAGGCTTGGTTTAATTCTTTTTATTTTTAGAAAAGTAATTTCTACTCATTGAAAAACTACTTAAGATTTAATATTCTCCAAACCAAACATGGGATCATGTTGACACATGTCATCACCACATATTTTAGTCCATGGGAATATGATTTAAAGTGGTGTCACAATTTAATAAGGTTTTACCCTTTTATTTTAATTAAATAATGTGTCTAGAAATGCCTATGTAGCATTCTTTTATTACTTGAACATTATTTCTGTAAGTAAACCTATATATTTTTATATATTCTGAAAGGTATGGTTAAATGTGATTTTTGAGAGTTGGAATCAACTCAAAAGCTATTATGGTTTAAATTTGAAAAAAGTTTGAATGCAGAAAAGCTTCTGCCTTGTTATTTTTACCAGGGGTGATCTATAGATCCAAATGACTTGAATCCAACGGGCTTGAATTCAGCATTCCCAGACCTTTCTAATAAAATTAGTTTCATTCAATTTGGTGCACTGAATCGATCTGGGTTGATTTTTGAAACTGGGTACAGAAGTGTGTTTGAAATAAAATGGAAAAGGTTTAATTCAAATAACTGGGCTACACGGGAAAAGTTAACGGGCCGTCCTGCTAAGCGTAGCGCTTCCGCGGGCTGCTTAAGTGGCTGTCCCCACACGTCAGTGAGATAGGGGGTGCGAAGCGGTATGGGACGATGTGGGTCGTTCGATCTGATTCTAATCCAACGGTTGGGAGTCATCGTCGACGTTGAGCAACGCCGGCGAGATAGAAACCTAGCACGACCAGTGGGGGTTGCTGGGGGCTCACCGGGGTGCAGGCGAGGGTCGACGAGGCGGGCGAACGACGAAGTCGACGGCGACGAACTCAGGGGTGGTCGCGACAGCTCCTGGGGTGAACAAAATCGATGGCGCCCTTCTTCTCCAGAGGCGGCGGGCTCCGGTGAAATTCCTGCGATGCGGCTGCTCGCCTTGCTCCGGGACTGAGGTGGGGTGGTTCTGGGTGAGAGAGGAGTGGAATGGTGTGAAGAATTCGAGCGGGGGAGTCCTCTATTTATAGTCTCGACGGTGAGACTGAACGGCATGGGCGGGTGACGGTGGCGACATGGCTACGGGCTGCTAGAGGCATGGCCGGCGGTGGAGATCGCTTGGTGGTCTCCTGGCGATGCTCTACGACTTTAATGCGCTTGTAGGCGCGGTGCGGTTTGGTCTAGAACACGCGACGCTCTGCGCGGCAGAGGCGGCGTCTTCGACGGTGAGCGGTGGCTGTGCGTCACGGGGCGGCGAACGGGGATGTCTGGCGGTTTCCTGGTTCTGTGGTGATCGTGTATGCACGCGGCGAGGGTGGCGCGGGTTTTGTGGGCTCTGGTCGAGGGTGGCGCTCTGGCGCATGCTCGGCATGGTCGCTGGCGGTCTGGGCACGGTCCGTGCGTGTGGTCCAGTGGCTGGCAGGGTTCAAGCGCTGGACAGGGAGTGGCAGTGGACGGTGGGCTGCCTCCCAGACATGTTGTTTTGGCTTGGTGCTTGCTCTGGCTAGCTAGCCATTGTCGGCTGGCAAGGGGGTGCTCGGGTTGGCATGGCATGGGGCAAAGGGTAGGGGCTAGGGTTGGTCCAAGCACTGGTTGGCACTGGGGGAGACAAGGGTGATCAATGGTGAACATTGCTTAGCCCAATTACTGCTCCAAACAGTGAAGTTAGGCCAGTTTGATTTGAATCTGCCAAGTGTTTGATGAAATAGCCACAAGAATTCAAGTTTTGAATTTTGAAAAGATTTTTTGTGGGTGTGCTAGATTGGTGCTGGTGAGTCGGCAGATGCTTGGGTTTTGAAATTTGAGCTTGTTTGAGTGGTTTTTGAAAAAGTGTGATCTTCCCATATGATAAAGATTCAATTTTGAATTGTCATTTAAACTATGCATTTGAAAGTTTCTGGATGATCACAAAGTGGGCCTTGATACCTTGTTATGAGTACATTCAAGGGGTGCAAAGATCCAGAGAAGTTTCTGTTAGGTTCTGAAAGTTTGAGACAGCCAAAGTAGGCATGGGAGTTAAATTGGTCAAAATGACCATTCCCTTATTTTACTTGTTTTGATTTACTTGTCTTTAGGAAAGGTTTGGGAAATGTTTAGATGATGTTTATTTCACCTAAGCATCCATTTACAAGCAATGGAACACATAAACAAGGTGGTTCAAAAGAATTCAAAATGAAATGCATACACATATGCATGCTTTCATAATTTTATTTAGAAAAGTTTTTGTTAACCCTAATTCTGATGATTAGAGTTTGATGATCCAAGTTTAGTATTTTTGGGATGTTACAAACCTTCCCCCCTTAAACAAAATCTCGTCCCGAGATTTGAAAAAGGACGAAAAGATTACCTAGGATTTGAAGAGATTGGGAAACTCCGTCCTGATGTGATCTTCGCGCTCCTAGGTAGCTTCCTCTTCTGTGTGGTTGCTCCACTGAATCTTGAGAAACTTGATGCTCCGGGTTCGGGTAGTTCGAAAAGCTTGTTCCAAAATACGGATGGGTACTTCAGGATAGGTCAGGTCATCGTTGATCTCTATGGTTTGGTGGTCGATATTTTTGAACACTTCGATCTTCTCGGGGACTTCGAGACACTTGCGAAGTAATGAGATATGGAACTCATTGTGCATGGCTGACATCTCTTCGGGTAGTTCCAATTGGTACGATACTTCTCCTCGACGGTTCAGAATCTTGAAAGGTCCGATATATCTGGGGGCTAACTTTCCTTTGAGTTGGAAACGCTGCATTCCCTTCAATGGCGACACTTTCAGATAAACAAAATCTCCTATGTTGAAGGCGAGGTCTCTACGTCTCTTGTCGGAGTAACTCTTTTGTCTGGGTTGGGCGGTCTTGAGGTGCTCACGAATCTTGTGAACCTTCTCTTCTGCTTCCCGTAGGATGTCGGGTCCAAAAATCTGACTCTCTCCTACTTTCGACTAGTTCAAAGGGGTACGACACTTCCTTCCGTACTTGAATTCAAATGGGGCCATTTGCAAACTGGCTTGATAACTATTGTTGTACGAAAATTCTGCAAACGGCAGACAGTCTTCCCACTTGGATCCATATTCTAACACACATGCTCTAAGCATATCTTCGAGTATTTTATTTACTCGCTCCGTTTGTCCATCGGTCTGAGGGTGATACGCGGTGCTGAAATCTAGGCGGGTTCCTAAACCTTCTTGGACTTTCTTCCAGAATCTCGAGGTAAACTGAGTTCCTCGATCCGATACGATGTTCTTGGGGACTCCATGCAAACTAACGATTCTAGCGATGTACAACTCTGCTAGTTTCAAACTCTGATACGTGGTCTTGACGGGCAAGAAATGGGCGACTTTGGACAATCTGTCCACTATGACCCAGATAGAGTCATTTCCCCTACTAGAAGTAGGCAGTCCAGTGATAAAGTCCATTCCTACAGAATCCCATTTCCATTCCAGAATCTGTAAGGGTTGCAACAATCCAGCGGGTCTTTGATGTCCTGCCTTGACTCGCTGACAAATATCACACTTGGCGATATAGCTTCCGATTTCTCTCTTCATCTTATGCCACCAAAATTGCTCTTTCAAAATCTTGATACATCTTAGTTCCTCCAGGATGGATAGAATAAAGAGTATCATGAGCCTCCTTCAAGATAACTTCTTTCAACTCAGAATCTGCTGGTACACAAAGGCGTCCTTTGTACCACAAAACTCCTTCGTCGTCCTCGGTGAATCCGGGTACTTTGCTGGTACCGATACGACGCTTGATTCCGTCAATACTAGCATTTTCCTTCTGCGCCTCTTTAATTTGACTGATCAAAGTGGGCTGGAGTTCTATGCTAGCCAAAAATCCTTCACTTACTAATTCCATTCGAAAATCTTCCATCTCTTTGTTCAAACTTGGTTGCTCCTTCAAAATCATGGAGTTCAAGCGGCACGGCAATCTGCTAAGGGAATCAGCTACCACATTGGCTTTACCAGGGTGATAGTGAATGTCCAGATCGTAATCCTTGATTAGCTCAATCCATCTTCTCTGCCTCATATTCAGCTCCTTCCGAGTGAATATATATTTTAGGCTCTTGTGATCCGTATAGATCTCACAACGGTTTCCCATCAGGTAATGTCTCCATGTCTTCAGGGCTAGAACTACGGCTGCGAGTTCGAGGTCATGGGTTGGGTAATTTTGCTCATGTTGCTTCAGTTGTCGAGATAGATAAGATATAACTTTGCCTCCTTGCATTAGCACACATCCGAGACCGATCTTGGATGCGTCACAATACACATCCAAGGGCTTCGTGATATCCGGCATGATCAAGATTGGGGTTGAAATCAATCTCCTCTTGAGTTCTTGAAAACTCGCTTCACATTTGTCGGTCCATTCAAACTTCTTGTCCTTCTTCAGCAATTTGGTCATGGGTCTGGCGATACTAGAGAATCCTTCTACGAATTTGCGGTAATATCCCGCCAATCCGAGAAATGCACGAACTTGGGTTTGAGTGGTTGGGGCTTGCCAATCTTCTACATCTTTCACTTTGGCAGGGTCAACTACAATTCCTCAGGCTGATACAATGTGACCGAGGAATCCTACCTCCTGTAACCAGAATTCACATTTGCTAAACTTTGCATACAACTGATGCTCTCTAAGGGTTCCAAGAATGGTCCTTAGGTGTAGCTCATGTTCTTCTTCTGATTTGCAATAAATCAGAATGTCATCGATGAAAACAATGACAAACTTATCCAGGAAGTCCATAAAAATCTTATTCATGAGGTTCATGAAATAAGCGGGGGCATTGGTTAGTCCGAAAGACATGACTGTATACTCATACAATCCATATCTGGTGGTAAAGGCAGTATTTGGAATATCCTCTGCATGAATTTTGAGTTGATGATAGCCAGTTCTAAGATCAATCTTAGAAAACACTTTGGCACCGGTCAACTGATCAAACAAATCTTCTATCTTGGGCAAGGGGTACTTGTTCTTGATGGTGAGATCATTCAATTTCCGATAATCCGTACACAAACGGTTACCTCCATCCTTCTTGTCCACAAACAAGACAGGTGATCTCCAAGGTGACGCACTTGGTTGAATTAATCCAATTTCCAACATGGAATCCAGTTGCTTCAATTCTGCTAGCTCTGACGGGTTCATACTATATGGTCTCTGGGCTATGGGTCCTGTTCCGGGAATTAGTTCGATGATAAACTCGATATCCCTATCTGGGGGCATACCGGGCAAAACATCTGGAAATACATCGGGGTATTCACAGACTATCCGGACTTGGTCAATGGTAGGTTGGGCTATACTCTTGTTGCATTTGAATTGGCGAGGTAAGGTTTCAGATATATGCTCGACTGATATTCCGGCGGTACTGGTCATGGTTATGGCTTTCTTGGCATAGTCAATCAATCCTTTATGTTTGGACATCCAATCCATTCCTAGTACTACTTCCAAACCTTTAGTTCTGAGTACTGTCAGATTTGCATAAAAATCTATGCCATGGATTCGGATAGGGACGGCTTTGCAAATTTGCCTAGCCTTAGTGGTTGATCCAGGAATTTGAACAATCATTACATGCTTCAGTTTGGTTGGTTGAATCTTACTAGTGCATGCAAATTCTTCGGTGACAAATGAATGTGATGCACCAGAGTCAAACAACACTCTTTCCAGTACTGAATTAATAGAAAACATACCCAGCATGGCGTTTGGTACTTCCTGAGCTTCTTCAGCATGCATGAGAAAAAGACGGCCATTGCGGTTGAGTGAATTCCCTGGGGAAAATCTTCTTCCTGGCTGAACACGACGCTGCTGCTGAGCTGGGGCATTGGTATTGGGGGCGGTAGCATTCTTCTTGTTTAGGCACTCGATAGAATAGTGGCCTTTTTTTCCACAGTCATAACAAGTCACTTGCGACTTGTCCTTGGCTGCGACAGGCACAGGATTGCTTCCAGTCTTAGGGGCAGTGTTGGTGTTGGCGGTAGCATTGTTGTTGTTGAACTTGGGTGGGGCACGGTTGAAATTGCTAGAGTTGCCGGCGTTGTTGTGATTTCCTCTGGGTCTAGGGTTTCCCCGGTGGGATAGGTCAGACGGTTCATCGGGGGTTTGTTGGTTCTTGGGGAAAATCCTGGAGATGGGTTGGGGCGATACTTTGAGGTCTGATGGGTTCCTGGTTGATGCATCATGCGACGCTTGCGGTTCTCATTGGCTTGGTTGATCTTTCCTTCCATCTGGATAGCTGAGTCCACAAGGGCTTCAATATCAGCAAAGGGGATATTGACTAACACTGTCTGCATTTCGTCATGCAGACCATTCAGGAATCTTTCTTTCTTCTTGGCTTCCGTGTCGATCTCCTCCGGGGCATACCTAGCTAATGACAAAAATTTGTCACGGTATTCCACTACAGTCATCCTTCCCTGCTCCAGCTCTCTGAACTCGTCTCTCATTCTCTTGATCAAACCTGGTGGCACATGGGTTCTGCTAAACTTGACCTTGAATTCCTCCCAAGTCATCATCTGGCCTCCGGTCATTGCGCGAACACTGTTCCACCATGCCCTGACATCTCCGGCTAGATAGTGGGTCACGAACAGAACTTTCTCGTTGGCTTCCACTCCGACGACTTCTAGGTTATTTTCCATGGTTTGTAGCCAATCATCAGCGTCTAGGGGATCTTCGGACTTAGTGAAAACATGTGGGTTGGTATTCTGGAAATTCTTGAGTTTAGATCCATGGTTGTCCTGATTTCCGTGGCCTTGGTTGTTGTGGGCAAGCTGGGCTATCTGCTGAAGGGTGGCTAGGTTGCCTTGACGTTCCGCTCTTTCAGCTTCACGGTCAGAAGTCAACATTTGCAGAATCTGCAACATCGGGTCCGGGGATGAACCACTTCCTCCACGTGGCATCTGAAGATTGAGATAGATCATGAGAAAAGAGGGAAATTTCTAAAGTTTTGGGCCTTTGAAAAGTTTTTAAAGTTTGACTCAGATTTTCTAGCAACTTGCTTTTTCATTCATTCATTCATTCATTCATAGCACTCAGTACAACACACACCACAACAAAGAAAAACAGATGGTTCTAAGAACCATGCTAAAAACTACGATACAGTGGGACCGAATACTACTCACTACGCTAGTGCTCAAGTGCTACTACTCCTCGGAATCTGTGGCCTCATCATCCTCATCATCATCGATGAAGGCGAAATCGTCCTCATCGGTGAAGAAGTCCATAGCCTGATCCTCCAGAAAATCATCATCATCGCTGAGATAGGAGTAGGGGTCTCCACGAAGATCCTCTCCTGCATTCTCCCTTTCCTCCAACTGCATATCTCTCTCGTGGATGGTATCCTCCAAAGATGAGATGCGGTGGCGAAGACGGGCAATGATGCGCTCCTTCTTGTCGAGCTGACGGCGGCGAGACTTGCAATCCTTTGCTAGCATGGCGATGGTTTGGTCCTTCGTCTTGATGATGGCAGACTTGTGGTTGGAGTAGTCACGGTAGTTATCCAACTCTTGCTGACGATCGTACATCATGAAGCTAAGGTGGTCCAATTGAGTCTTTAGTTCGGGGTGGTATGGGGCTTCCAGGGGTTGTCCATTTGCATCACACCTTTGGAAAAACTCAAAGCGAGTTCCCTTGATCTGATTGATGCTCTGCCCACACAGACGGGAAAGATCTTCCTGCATTGCCCTGGCAAGTCCATCGAGCCAGTTGTTCTCTCTTAAGGTAAACAGAATTCCCTCAGCAGTGGGAGGTTCAATATTTCCTCTGAGACTTGCAACAATTAGCCACTGCAGATCTTCTCCTCCTTGATCATTGAGCTGAGCTTCGAAGAACTCGGGGTGCGGATGCTCCAGAAGTTCCGAAAGCTGGTCCAAATCCCTCTCAAAGATAAGGTCTCCTCCATTCCCCAACTGATAAAACTTGCTGTACTTCACGTCCATCTATAAGAATAGAGGATGAGTAGGTTAGCAGAGTGATCAAGTGTGTCAAAATTTTAGGTATTTTGCAAGGGTTTTTGAGGAACATGAATTTTTATGAAAGAACCAAAGGGATAAGAATGAGAATAAGTTTTTGTAAATATTTGTTTTCTTTGGTTTTGAAACTAAGTTTTTGATTCAAACGTCCAGTCTAACTAGGGTCTCCTATGGTCAGGATGGCTCTGATACCAACTTGTCAACACCCGGATTTTTAATTCCAGATGCCTGTTATGCCATACATCGCAATCCCAGGATTACCATTTTTGCGAGACATAACAGAATTGGATACCATAGTACATCATCCATTACAAACGGTACATAAGTTCTTACACAAATAGGGATCTCATGATCTAGTTCTTAATACAACATCAAGCAGCGGAATACGTAATAATAACGGTAGCGTAGGCGAAGCTCCATCTTCGGGGTCACAGGCAATGCTGACGATGGGAGATGACCCTAGTTGTCATAACCTTCCTGGGGTCCATCCTCCAGGTACTCCTCTTCATAGTCTGGCCATGGGAGTAGCCAGGGACAAAGCCATGAGTACTCTTTAAGTACTCGCAAACTAGTACTACAGGTAAAGGGGTTTTTGGATAATAGGACACTAGGCTCTAGGGTTATTTTGCAAAAGCCAGATTTATCTCTACGAAGTTCCAAAGCTAATCACGATTTTATAACTCCTGAGTGGGATCTTGTAACTTATGTCACAACCCTGTTGTGGTCAAGTCAAAGTCTCAATTCACTTCACAAGTCATTTTGAAAAGTCTGACGGGGGAACAGTATGGCCACTCCAACTGTCCATAACCGCGGACGCGGCTATTCGAATAGTTTGACACTCTGCAGAGATTGTACACTTTCACCACAACATTCGATACATCTATCAGGAACTAATCCCGAATTCACCATACTCAGTATGCGGATAATCAATCCTAACCTTTCAATTACACGCCCTAGTATAAGCACCTCTCCTGTGAGTTTGGCCTCCCAACCATGACCAACTGTCATCTTGGGTACTGCACAGGTGGACAATCTTCACAAGGTAGCCTCAGCTCAGACCTTGGCCATGAGGGAACTAATACTAAGGTATATAAGTTTCCAGTCAAGCCCTACCCAATCTTCGGGTATTGTGGTTGTACGAGAAAATTGGAATGGTATCACATCCAGACAACCATCAGTTTTATAAAGGGCTAAGGATCATGCCTCAACATTTTCATCACCAAAATCATCATTTTGTTCGGAAACACATGTCCAAAACATTTCAATAGAATGATCCATCATTCCAAGGTTTTCATAACCAGTTTTGCACCAAGTATTCCCATCTAAAAGTTGATCAAGTTTTATGCTTAGCACTAGCATCTATAGGTGGGGGTAAGTACTAATGAGGGGTGGTGGACTAGTGGAGTTTCAACTAAGTACAACCTTATGGTTTGTAAGTTGAATCTTTAGTAAGTCTTGAACTTCTGGTATTGTAATAATAATAATGTGTGAATGTTTGTAATATGGACCCGCAATGTTTCTGTTGTACCACTCTGAGGGATGTGATATTTACGGAATGGTGTTCTGTGAGTGTCATGTCAACGACTATAGTGTACTACACATGCAGTGGTATGCTAGGTCACCGTAGTTGGTATCAGAGAAAATTGCTTTGACCTTAGGTTGGAAACCTAGTAAAGGGTATTACCTGTAGGAAAGCTTAGCAACAATAAATAATTCTCTAAAAGTAATATAATGGGTATTCAACTAAGAATATTCCGTTATATATTTTAGTGCGATAATTCTTTGTTATGATGCAATATATTATTTGATACTAATCAAAACTATTTTCTGATATACAGAGATATGGCACCAAAGTTTCCAAAACAGACCTTGGTAAGGAAAGAGGAGACTCTTGATGATTATCAAGGATCATTCACAGACCAACTTCGTCAACTTTTAAAGATCTTTAGTTGTCCAACTAGAATTCCTGTGAACACTATCACTTACCTTGATGGCCGGATGTTATCCAAGTATCGTGTGAGTATCCAACTTCCAGAGGAGCTGGGATTATATCATGATTTACCTATAGGAGAAGGTAGGAGTCATTTAGCAGCATATCATGTTGCTGTTGTGGAGGCCATAGCTAATATCCGGGAGCATAAAACCAAGGAGTTAGAAGGTAGCACGTTTTCTGTGATACCCCATGATTCCTTAGACTCGGAGCCTATACCGGAACATCTTACTATGGTTAAGAAGCATCCTAAGTTAGCTTCCAAGTTTATGGATAGATACCGAACACTCGTTGCGTCTTTTTATAAGACACATCAATTGATTGTCGAAGATAAGAATGAAATGTTAGAGGATCTAACCGATTCAGAAAGGAGGCAGCAGTTAGCATTCCAGTTAGAGAAGGAAGCAAGTAGTAGCGCAACACCTATCTTTACGGATATACCTATAGATCCTGAATATTTTGTACCATATCCTTATTCACCAAGACCTAAACCTACACAGGATCCTACTATAGATATGAGGTATGCCGTACCACAGGGCTCAGAGGATGGTTCTGACTCAGAACTTCCTATTGAGAATTCGGATGGTTGGAGAATGGGATCATATGAGGTATCTCATGAACACCATATGTCCACAGATGGTTCTAACAGAAATGTTGGACAATCTAGTTGGATGGGTGTAAGGATGAACCCTAATAATAGTAGTAGAAATACCATGTCAATAGATAATCAGGATGAAGAAGAAGATCCTGAGGAGAGAGTGTTTGAATCATCAACATCTTCTCAAAACCCAGGGAATATACATTATCCAGTGTTTAACTATCTTGCCCAAGGGATCACCTGGGAAGCAGCAGGATCTGCGTATCCCGTTGACAACTCAAGAAATGAAGCTCAGGAGATGCAGGCGAGAGATAATGTTGAATTTGTTTCTAAAGACTTTTCAGCTGAGCTGGAGGGAGTCAATGCGCTCAGGTTGAGTAATGACTCAAGTCCTGTGTCAACACCCGGATTTTTCAATCCTAGATGCCTGTTATGCCATACATCGCAATCCCAGGATTACCATTTTTGCGAGACATAACAGAATTGGATACCATAGTACATCATCCATTACAAACGATACATAAGTTCTTACACAAATAGGGATCTCATGATCCAGTTCTTAATACAACATCAAGCAGCGAAATACGTAATAATAACGGTAGCGTAGGCGAAGCTCCATCTTCGGGGTCACAGGCAATGCTGACGATGGGAGATGATCCTAGTTGTCGTAACCTTCCTGGGGTCCATCCTCCAGGTACTCCTTTTCATAGTCTGGCCATGGGAATAGCCAGGGACAAATCCATGAGTACTCTTTAAGTACTCGCAAACTAATACTAACAGGTAAAGGGGTTTTTGGATAATTGGACACTAGGCTCTAGGGTTGTTTTGCAAAAGCCAGATTTATCTCTAGAAGTTCCAAAGCTAATCACAATTTTATAACTCCTAAGTGGGATCTTGTATTTCATATCACAACCCTGTTGTGGTCAAGTCAAAGTCTCAATTCATTTCACAAGTCATTTTGAAAAGTCTGACGGGGGAACAGTATGGCCACTCCAACTGTCCATAACCACGGACGCGGCTATTCGAATAGTTTGACACTCTACAGAGATTGTACACTTTCACCACAACATTCGATACATATGTCAGGAACAAATCCTAAATTCACCATACTCAGTATGCGGATAATCAATCCTAACCTTTCAATTACACGCCCTAGTATAAGCACCTCTCCTGTGAGTTTGGCCTCCCAACCATGACCAACTGTCATCTTGGGTACTGCACAGGTGGACAATCTTCACAAGGTAGCCTCAGCTCAGACCTTGGCCGTGAGGGAGCTAATACTAAGGTATATAAGTTTTCAGTCAAGCCCTACCCAATATTCGGGTATTGTGGTTGTACGAAAAAATTGGAATGGTATCGCATCTAGACAACCATCAGTTTTATAAAGGGGTAAGGCTCATGCCTCAACATTTTCATCACCAAAATCATCAGGTGTTTGGAAACACATGTCCAAAACATTTCAATAGAATGATCCATCATTCCAAGGTTTTCATAACCATTTTTACACCAAGTATTCCCATCTAAAGTTGATCAAGTTTTATGCTTAGCACTAGCATCTACAGGTGGGGGTAGGCACTAATGAGGGGTGGTGGACTAGTGGAGTTTCAACTAATCTCAATCTCATGCCTGTAGGGTTCGCAGCATAGAAAACAAAAAATTTCCTACGATGGGAACAACTATGTACCAAGATCTATCTACTAGATACAAACAACGGGTGGATGTATATCCGTAGAGAACATACCCTTGAAGACCGACAAAGCTTAACGAGTCCAAACTCGTGGTTGATGTAGACGATCTCTTGCCGATCTCAAGATCGAGAGGAAGTCCTAGCGCCGCAAAACAGCAGCGCATCCATGCTCGCACACACGTTCGAGGCACCGAGCAACCTCCGCCTCCTCGCTCCAGCGATGCAGCGGAAGCACAACTTTTTCTTGCCGAAAAGCCACCGGGAACATGTATCTCGCTAGTCCGAGACCATGGGAGATAAATTCTAGAGGGGGAGAGAGATCCTTCACGAGGAGGTGTGTGAGACAAGTGAGGAGGGGGGCTCCTTTTATAGGAGGAGGGGGGAACCCCAAGGGGGTGGCCGGCGCATGGGGGCTGCCCCCTTGCCCTCCCCTCTTCATGTGGGTGGACACTCCACTCACAAATCTCCTTTAAATTCCCTCCACTCAAAAGTCCACTCAAAATTCCCATTAAATTTCCACCAAATTTAATGCAAACTCTCATTAAATAAAACTCTTTTATTTTATTCAGAATTTTGTCAATTACTTTAATGACAAACATTCACAAATAACCCCTTGCTAGAATTCTATTTCACATGCATAACCATTTTATGCAATTTCATCCGAAAACCTGTTTCGGTATCTAGTGAAATAAATTCCTGCGCTTGTTCATTCTTTCGGCATGAAACATTTGCTCCAATTGGATGTCGGTGTCTCTTAAGTGTGTCACCCTACGGTTCGTGAATAATGCGGACATGATCGAGACCCCTCTCGGATCAATAATCAGAAGCGGGATCTGGAGACCCATACTGACTCCCACACATTCAACGATGACTTTCTTGTGATCGTCGGAACCTTTTACGCTAGTATCTTAATCCTTTTGTTTCGCGATATATTACATGTCCGAGATTCGATCATCGGTATCTCCATACCTAGTTTGATCTCGTTACTGACATGTACTCTTTTCTCGTTCCCGTGATATAACATTCTAGTGATCAAATCACTTGCTTGCAAGCTAATCAATGTGATATCACCGAGAGGGCCCAGAGCATATCTATCCGTCATTGGGATGAACAAATTCCACTCTCGATACATGGGCCTCAACATAACACTTTATTAGTTCTGAATCCATCTTTATAATCACCCTGTTACGGTGTGACGTTTGATGTTATCAAGAAACTCTTCCGGTGTTAGTGATTGACATGATCTCATGGTCTAAGGATTAGGATCACTTTGAAAGTTGTTATAGAAATATAAACTCAATGACTTTGATCGTAATGCTATACTTCGGATGAATGTTCATCACATCATTACACTAATGTTGTGATCCCGTTATTAACAACATCCAATGTCCATGATCAGGAAACCATGATCATCTTGTTAATCAACGAGCTAGTTTATGAGAGAGGCATAACTAGGAACTTTCTGTTTGTTTATTAAACACACATGTATTAACGTTTCCGTATTAATACAATTATAGCATGTACAATAAACATTTATCATAAATAAGGAATACGATAATAACCACTTTATTATTGCCTCTCGGGCATATTCCCTTCAGTCTCCCACTTGCACTAGAGACAATAATCTAGTTTGAGAACTTTGCGTATTGAACACCTATGGCTTTCTGGTGTTCCATATACGCAATTGCAAGTGGTTAACATAATCTACGGATCTGACGCTTTCAGGTCCGTGTGTATTTGCATGTCTTTGCGTCTTCACGCATCACTCATTCTCCAATGAGATGGCATTGTATAAATTTGGTCTTTCGGTGAGACCTTTAGTTCCTTGGGGTTAAAACACGTCGATACTATTGTCATACAATATATCTTTAGTGTTAGCCCATTGCGAACCACACCTTAGTTTGATAACAAACTTCTTGACACAAATTCCCTCCTTTGCTGCTACTATAGCAGTCATATACTTAGCCTTTTGTTGTAGTATTCGTCACAATGTCTTAACTTTGGAACTCTTCCAAATCCATCATGGAAACTTTCTTTCCATTTCATTGTGCCACTCATAGTTTAAATTGAGATAAACTTAATTTGTATCTTGTGACAAAACTAGTATCAATGTAACGCTTTACAATGAACTATATGTAATTGTTTGTCACCTCTACACAAATATATTCTTAGTTCTTCCAAAATATCATAAGAATATCCTCACTATCGTCCAATGATCATTTTATGATTCATTCCGGTATATGCTCATAACACTTAGAGCATATGACATATCTGGATGTGTACATATCATGGTATGATTGATCAAAACATTCTCGTGGTTTCACTCATCAAGTGTCAAAACACTTGAATCTTGTTTCACTTATCAAGTGTCGATACACTTGAATCTTGATACAATTCCTTTCCATGCAACAAGAACTGTTTCTTGTTGTTTCTATATTGAACTCCTTCAATATCTCATATATGTACGTTTGGCACAACCATATTGGCGTCACAGTCTATCCACTATAGACATTCATGCTAAATATTCGGGTTTTGCCTAAGTCTTTCATCAAAATGAAATTCTTAACCTTTGTCAATAAAAGATACATCATTTCCAATCAACAAGATGTCCTCCACATAATGTATTAGAAATATGTCTTAGCGCTCCCACTTAATTTCTTGCAAATGCAAGCATCTTCATCGTCTCCTGATGAAAACTCCTTTTCATCACGGTGAAGATTCCAACTCCGCGATGCTTACTTCAACCATTAAAATTTGCATGCCCTTTTAGCATCCTTTGAATTAACAAAACCCTTTGGATCGTGTCATGTACACGTCCTAGGTAACCATCCTATTAAAAGAACTTTGTTTTGTTTATTCATCTATCATATACCAAATTATATGTAGTGGTTGCTACTTTAATCCGTCCAGACTAAATATCGCTATGAAAGATCAAATCTTGTCATAGTCAACTCCTTGAACATTGTCGTAAAATACTTTACGACATGTCGACTATTTCATAGATGTGAAACATCCATGTCTGTTTCTTTATAGATCCAAATACGACCGATAGGTTTTTACACCTTTCCGGAGGGTATTCCAAGTACAAAACTTGATTTCTCGTGTATGGAACTATCACGGATTATATGGCTTCAAGCCATTTGACGGAGTTAGGGCCCATCATCGCTTCTTTGCATATAGTCGGTTCATCATTGTCAAACAATAATGATTTACTCTCAAATCTTAGTATTTGATTGTTTATCCGTCCGACTTGGTTCAATAAGAACTTAGATCTCCGTGACCACAACCTTTGAGGCACATAAGCTATGAGCATTATGGCAGCCTCCGGATATATTTCCGGCGCTGTGCAACTCAGCACATTTAGCTAAGGTTCGTTAACCTTATCAAAGTTCTATTGTCCTCCCACTTAACATTTATGAAAAATTCCTTCTTCAAGAAACTTCACGTTTCAAGCGACAAACCCTTTTGTCTTTGGTGTTATGGAGGAATAACCAATTGTTATTCGAAATAACCTACAAATACATGCTCATCCGACTTCGGTTGTAAACATCTTACTTATGTTTAGCATACCAAAATTTAAGAAAGGACAACTTGGGCTTTACCCCAAACATAACTCATATGGTGTCATTTAAACGGATCAAGATGGAGCTCTTTTCAGTGTAAAAGCGGTAGTCTCTAAAGTTTTAATCTTTTAAAACATAATGGCAGTTTTATAAATAACACCTTTGATCCAACCATGTCAAACAAGGTTTCCTTACAAATCTCAAACACTCCATATTCCTATGGTGTTTCGGGAGATGTAAATCTAGGTGTTTTGCTAAACTTGTAACTCAAATAAATCCCTTTTATGATAAAATCATAATTCATTTATTTTTCTTGTTACACTTGTAACTCAAATAAATCCTTTATGATAAAATCATAAACCATTTATTTTCTTGTTACAATGATTTTCACTTCATCTTGAAAGCCTTTGAAACGTTTTTCAAATATTTCATACTTCTTTCTCATTAAGTGAACATTCACTCAAATTTTCGGAGAAAGCATATGAAGTTGAAACTCATCGCTTACGACTACACATAATGGACTACATACATCGATATGTATAAATTCCAATATTTTAGTCGTTCATTCTTCTTTGGCCTTTGAACGAAGTTTTTAATTATCCCGAGGAAAGTCTCACAAGCATCACTTGATCAAATCAAAGACTCCAAAAATCCATGAATATGGAGATTCTTCATGTTTTCTTTCCAATATAATTTAAACGGCGATGTCACTTCGTAAGTGATATTTCAATCATTTGTCTTGCGACATTTTAGCATTTGGTTTTATGGATGTGATTTCTCCAACTAGATTTGTAAATCATCCATCTTATATGGAACACGGTAATTATTTGAACAACCTTTGTTCTCATAATACCTGATTTAAATAACAATTATTAAAACAAATCTTGAAGTCAAGCTTTGATGTCAACGAGAAATACAAACAACGGTTTGTTTGTTTTCGATGAACATCATCACATATTCTCTTGCTAGTTACTTAGGTCATTGTGGTTCATGAATTGCGTTGTTCCGTATGACATTTCATACCAACCAATTCGGTATCCAATACCCAAGAACCACATTGTTTAACAAGCAAAGAATACAACCATAACATGTATATCATATATATACCTAAATTGGATATTTCCAATCTTTTCTTTTCTGCCAAATATATTTTATAGATTCTCTTTCAGCATTTCCTTTTCCTTTTAAAAGAATTTATCAACATCAAAAGTGGCGCCATATACATGACACATAGTCCAAAGCGTGTATATTCAAATAATAATACCTTTGGACTTGCACTTTGAAGTAGATCACCATCATCAAATGATCGGTATTCTTTCAAAATCCATTCTTTAGTAATCTTTTAGTGTAGTAAACATTTTACATACATATTCTATTCACCCTTATCATGACGACTTTCATGATCAAGATACTTTAGCTTATAAAGGAGAATCATGAGTATAACATTACTTTCCAAAACCCTTTTGGATGATTAGGATGTCTAGCATCTCCAACCTTCGCAAATTCTCATCCAATATGAGATCATATATTATACTCTATCATATTGCAACCAAAACATTGTTTCAGATATCGTTATATCTGCCACACATGATGGTTTCTGAAACAATTCTTTCAGCTCCTAGATAAACTTGATATTAAAACAATCAAGAATCGTGGAGGCAAACATGATACTTAAGATACTAACACTGGAATTGTTACTCTCGATTTAATACCAACTATTAAATTTCCTGGAGTAAATAGAGTTTGCTGAAAGTTTGCAATAGGACTTTAAACTTTAGATTGACACTCAACACAATACGATACCAGTTCGTAAAGTATATATCCAGAATTATATAGTTCTATTATCTCAATTATAACTAAGTATAAGGCGGTGAACGAATGCCAATGACTACAACAAATTATGCAAATTCACTTTGATTTAATTTATGATAAATTGAGTTCTACTAATCCAAATTAGAAATAAACTCCCACTCAAAAACGACATCCCTCGTGTCTTTTTGGTGATTACATGAACCAAATCCACTACACCAAGTCCGATCATCACGTGAGTCGGTATAGCTTCAAAGGCGAGCATCGAATGGTCAACATATCAAAACATATGATCATGCTTAACCTTTCGGTCCGTGTTCCGAGGCCATGTCTGTACATTCTAGGCTCGTCAAGTAAGAACCTTAGTATTCGCGTGTGTAACTGTCTTACACCCGAGATATGCTCGTGGATTCAAGTACACCCGATCATCACGTGATGTCTTGAAGCGACGAAACATTGTCGGTGCATACTTAAGGAAGAACACATTCTTATCTTGATATCTAAATGAGGGATCATCTTATTTTGCTAATAAAACGCCAAACAAGCAATATAAGATGCTATCAAACATCACATGTTTATTAGTGAAATGTTATGGTTCCCGCAGATGATCTCTATCATGTGCATCGTGGTATGATCACTATCATACCTATATGTGTAAATCCAAGGTCTATGGAGTTTACACGCTATGTGTGTTGTAAGAGTATCATCTCATACTTCTACTTACAACACTACCATATCATAACACTAGCCCAGCAACAATCTAAACTAGACGCCTCTAATTTATCCATTGCAAGTTTTACGTGGCTTAGGGCTTTCGAGATAGAACTGTTCTTACCTACGAACATGAACCACAACGAGGATAACCAAATTGTTGACAACTCGTTGCAAATTAGATATTGACTATAGTAGGAGAGACAGACACCCGCTAGCCACTTATGCAAAACTAGTTGCATGTCAAGTGTGGAACAGGTCTCATGTGCGAGGACATGTAAAGTTTGTCCGGGCCGCTTCATCCCAGTATGCCACCAATATCCAAAGTACAACTAAGAAGCAATAAAATGATCATCATCGCCCACATACTCATATGTGTACTACCTGTGCAAAGCATCTACGCATAGATCCGGCTCTGATACCACTGTAGGGTTCGCAGCATAGAAAACAAAAAATTTCCTATGATGGGAACAACTATGTACCAAGATCTATCTACTAGATACAAACAACGAGCGGATGTATATCCGTAGAGAACATACCCTTGAAGACCGACAAAGCTTAATGAGTCCAAACTCGTGGTTGATGTAGACGATCTCTTGCCGATCTCAAGATCGAGAGGAAGTCCTAGCGCCGCAAAACAACAGCGCATCCGTGCTCGCACACACGTTCGAGGCACCGAGCAACCTACGCTTCCTCGCTCCAGCGATGCAGCGGAAGCACAACTTTTTCTTGCCGAAAAGCCACCGGGAACATGTATCTCGCTAGTCCGAGACCATGGGGGATAAATTCTAGAGGGGGAGAGAGATCCTTCACGAGGAGGTGTGTGAGACAAGTGAGGAGGGGGGCTCCTTTTATAGGAGGAGGGGGGGAACCCCAAGGGGGTGGCCGACGCATGGGGGCTGCCCCCTTTCCCTCCCCTCTTCATGTGGGTGGACACTCCACTCACAAATCTCCTTTAAATTCCCTCCACTCAAAAGTCCACTCAAAATTCCCATTAAATTTCCACCAAATTTAATGCAAACTCTCATTAAATAAAACTCTTTTATTTTATCAGAATTTTGTCAATTACTTTAATGACAAACATTCACAAATAACCCCTTGCTAGAATTCTATTTCACATGCATAACCATTTTATGCAATTTCACCCGAAAACCTGTTTCGGTATCTAGTGAAATAAATTCCTGCGCTTGTTCATTCTTTCGGCATGAAACATTTGCTCCAATTGGATGTCGGTGTCTCTTAAGTGTGTCACCCTACGGTTCGTGAATAATGCGGACATGATCGAGACCCCTCTCGGATCAATAATCAGAAGCGGGATCTGGAGACCCATACTGACTCCCACACATTCAACGATGACTTTCTTGTGATCGTCGGAACCTTTTACGCTAGTATCTTAATCCTTTTGTTTCGCGATATATTACATGTCCGAGATTCGATCATCGGTATCTCCATACCTAGTTTGATCTCGTTACCGACATGTACTCTTTTCTCGTTCCCGTGATATAACATTCTAGTGATCAAATCACTTGCTTGCAAGCTAATCAATGTGATATCACCGAGAGGGCCCAGAGCATATCTATCCATCATCGGGATGAACAAATTCCACTCTCGATCCATGGTCCTCAACATAACACTTTATTAGTTCTGAATCCATCTTTATAATCACCCTGTTACGGTGTGACGTTTGATGTTATCAAGAAACTCTTCCGGTGTTAGTGATTGACATGATCTCATGGTCTAAGGATTAGTATCACTTCGTAAGTTGGTATAGCAATATAAACTCAATGACTTTGATCGTAATGCTATACTTCGAATGAATGTTCATCACATCATTACACTAATGTTGTGATCCCGTTATTAACAACATCCAATGTCCATGATCAGGAAACCTTGATCATCTTGTTAATCAACGAGCTAGTTTATGAGAGAGGCATAACTAGGAACTTTCTGTTTGTTTATTAAACACACATGTATTAACATTTCCGTATTAATACAATTATATCATGTACAATAAACATTTATCATAAATAAGGAATACGATAATAACCACTTTATTATTGCCTCTCGGGCATATTCCCTTCAATGCCTTGGGATGACATCAAGATTATCTAGCTTAGGCCAAATTTTATGCTCTTTATGCAACCTTCGCATATCTTTCTAGTATCTACCATTCACTTAAGTAATCTCTAAGTACTAGCTTTGATAAAGAAATAAAGTAATCAAGCTTGCAAGTAAAACTAGGATTGGTTTATCAAGTGGATATGATCATATATGCTTAGGGCATATAGTAGTCATAGTAACAAGTAGGGGTTTGTTGTATCAGTTGGGTATTCTGCAAGAGTTAACTTGCATCAATATCAGTATAATCTTGCCTTGTGCAGAGCAGTGGTTGAAGTTCTCCTCGGCTTCTTCTTCGTAGAATCCTCCTTCCTCCTCGTATCCTTGGTCGGTACTATCGTCTATGAATAAATACAAGGTGCACAATCACCAAACAATACTTAACTACTTGCAATCATCACATAAAAGGGTCCTATAGATGATCTAACATCATCTCTAATATTACAAGATTAAGGCTTGGTTTAATTCCTTTTATTTTTAGAAAAGCAATTTCTACTCATTGAAAAACTACTTAAGATTTAATATTGTCCAAACCAAACATGGGATCATGTTGACACATGTCATCACCACATATTGTAGTCCAAGGGAATGTGATTTAAAGTGGTGTCACAATTTAATAAGGCTTTACCCTTTTATTTTAATTAATTAAAGTGGCTAGAAATGCTTATGTAGCATTCTTTTATTACTTGAACATTATTCCTGCAAGTAAACCTATATATTTTTATATATTCTGAAAGGTATGGTTAAATGTGATTTTTGAGAGTTGGAATCAACTCAAAGGCTATTATGGTTTAAATTTGAAAAATGTTTGAATGCAGAAAAGCTTCTGCCTTGTTATTTTTACCATGGGTGATCTATAGATCCAAATGACTTGAATCCAATGGGCTTGGATTCATCATTCCCAGACCTTTCTAACAAAATTGGTTTCATTCAATTTGGTGCGCTGAATCGATCTGGGTTGAATTTTGAAGTTGGGTATAGAAGTGAGTTTGAAATAAAATAGAAAAGGTTTAATTTGAATAACTGGGCTGCGCGGGAAAAGTTAACGGGCTGGCCTGCTAAGCGCAGTGCTCCCGCGGGCTGCTTAAGTGGGTGTCCCCACTCGTCAGTGAGACAGGTAGGGGCGAAGCGGTACGGGGCAACGTGGGTCGTTCGATCTGATTCTAATCCAACGGCTGGGAGTCATCGTCGACGCGAGACAACTCCGACGAGAAAGAAACCTAGCGCGGCTAGTGAGGGGTGCTGGGGGCTCACCGGGGTGTAGGCGAGGGTCGGCGAGGCGGGCGAACGACGAAGTCGACGACGGCGAACTCATGGGTGGTCGGGGCAGCTCCTGGGGTGGACGAAATCGATGGCGCCCTTCTTCTCCAAAGGCGGCGGCCTCCGGTGAAATTCCGGCGAGGTGGTGCTCGCCTTGCTCCGGGAACGGTGTGGCATGATCAGTGAGAAGAGGGGAGTGAGGTGGTGTGAAGAAATCGACTGGGGGTGACCTCTATTTATAGTCGAGCGAGGGGACCGACGGGGCGCAAGGTGAGCTCGTCAGGGGCGATGTTACAGGCGGCTATTGGCATGGGCGATGGTAGGGGACGGTGCAGTGTTCCCTGGCGATGCTCAACGACATGGTTTTGAGGCATGGGGCGGTGTGGCTTGGTCTGGAACATGCGACGCTCTGCGCGGCGGAGGCGGCGTCTTCGACGGCGAGCGGTGGCTGTGCGTCACGTGGCGGCGAACGGGGATGCCTGGCGGTCTCCTGGGTTGGTGGGGATTGTGTGTGCACGCGGTGAGGGCGGCGCGCGGTCTGTGGGTGCTGGTCGAGGGTGGCGCTCTGGCGCACGCTCGGCACGGTTGCTGGCGAGGTTGGCATGGTTCGTGCGTGTGGTCCAGGGCTTGGCAACGCTCGCGGCTGGGACAGGGAGTGGCGTTGGACGGTGGGCTGCCTCCCAAACATGCTGGCTAGGCTTGCTTCTCTTCCTAGATTGCTGTCGACATGGGGGTGACAAGGTTGGCTTCGGTTGTTCACCATTGATGGTAATGCCAAGCTCACAGTGGTGCTAGTGTTTAGTTAATCTTGCTAGATGATCTACTGAGCTGGTTGTGAGCTAGAGAGGGAACAAGTTAGGCTTCAATCACTGCTCACTATAGTGTTTAGGATTTTGATGATTTGTGTCTGCAACCTGTTTGATGAAATGGCCGCATGAAATCGAGTTTTGAATTTTGAAAAGATTTTTGGTGGGTTTGCTATATTGGTGCTGGTGAGTCTGCAGATGCTTGGGTTTTGAAAGTTGAGCTTGTTTGAGTGGTTTTTGAAAAAGTGGGATCTTCCCATATGATAAAGATTCAATTTTGAATTGTAATTTAAACTATGCATTTGAAAGATTCTGGATGATCACAAAGTGGGCCTTGATACCTTGTTATGAGTACAATCAAGGGTTGCAAAGATCCAGAAAAGTTTCTGTTAGGTTCTGAAAGTTTGAGACAGCCAAAGTAGGCATGGGAGTTAAATTGGTCAAAATGACCATTCCTTTATTTTATTGGTTTTGATTTATTTGTCTTTAGGAAAAGTTTGGGAAATGTTTAGATGATGTTTATTTCACCTAAGAAACATTTTACAAGCAAGGAAACAAACAAACAAGATGGTTCAAAAGAATTTCAAATTAAATACATACACATATGCATGCCTTCATAATTTTAATTAGAAAAGTTTTTGTTAACCCTAATTTTTATGATTAGAGTTTGATGATCCAAGTTTAGTATTTTTGGGATGTTACATCCTGACACTTCAGATACAGAGTATGTTCCTTCTGGAAGGCCGTTTGTTCCACAAACTGTGCGACGAACAACACGTCATCACGGTTGGACATCAGACATGTATGATGAGCGTAGTTACTACTAGAAAGAGGCAACTAGTTAGTGATATCAAGTACCGTGTATTGTACCCCAAGTAATAAGGTAGTGAGATGAATACGATAGTTTTGTGATTATACCTATATGGTATATGTTGTAATAACTTTGTATCATTATGATATTATGTATAATATGTGAAATGCATATTTGGATTTTCTTTGGATCTTCATTGTGTGACTAGTTCTGTGCGTAAAGTCGAGCTTAGAACACATGTGCATGATGTAACTATGAGTATTCGCTCTATGTTGCAGGACTAGAGGGTCATGGATACGGGTGTAGAAATGGAAACTGAGCTGCAGCGGATGGAGCGAGAGGCCAAGGAGAAGGCCGATGTAGATGCAGCAAATCAAGGAGCATTACCACCACCACCACCAATGAGGCCGTTAATGGAGCAGAACTTTATGCAGTGCATGCAAATGATGCAAGAGACCCAGAACAAGTTCATGGAAGAGTTGCTGGGATGAGCAAATCAGAGGGCACTTAAAGGTGGAGGCGTGAGTCTATCTGATTTCTAGAATGCAAGGCCGTTACCTTTTGCATCAGCTCCTGAACCAATGGATGCAAAGGATTGGCTAGCAGATACAGAAATGAAGCTGAAAACTATAGGTTGCAATAATGAGGATAAATTGAGGTATGCAACTCATCTTCTGACCGGACCTGCAGCATCATGGTGGGAGAATCAGTTGGCCATGCAACAAACAGGAAGGGAGTTTACCTGGGAAGAGTTCAAGCAAAGATTCTGTGAATATCATGTTCCGGAAAGTGTTATGGAGTTGAAGCGGAGAGAATTTGAGGAGCTTCAGCAAGGATATACTAGTGTTATGAAGTACATCCGGGAGTTTAGTCAATTGTCTCGCTATGCTGAGGAGGATGTCAACACTGAAGAGAAACGGAATAAACGTTTTCTGCGTGGATTAAATCCATTTGTGAAGATGCAGCTAAGGTTAGCAATAAGAAAACTTATCAGCAGTTGTTGGATGCAGCCATTACTTTTGAAGATGATTATAAGAATGTCCAAGAGGATAGGAGGAAGAGAGCCAAAAAGGAAACCAAGAGGATTCAGGCAAGCAAACCTAAACCTAACCTGGAGTTCAAACCTCGAAATAGGAATTATGGAAACAATAACAATGACAATAACAAGGGAAGTGGTGGAAATCAATCCAATCCGAGAAGGAATGTTATTTGTACAAATTGTGAAATTCCAAGGCATTTGCAGAGGGAATGCAAAAATCATGTAGTGATCTGTTACGGTTGTGGTCAGAAGGGGCATATCAAGCCCGATTGTCCGAGCAAACCACCAGGAGGTTGGCCTACCAAGGGAGGAGGACAAGGCAGTGGAGGAAATGGACAGCTCAATAAAGGAGGAAATAATGGCAAGAACAACAATGGCAAGAGGAACCGACCTACCGGGAAACTGAATTGTGCAACCCTTAATGAGGTGGATAATTCGGAGCATGTAGTGATAGGTACGCTCAATATCCTTACCAATCCCGTCAAAGTTCTATTTGATACTGGTGCAACTACTTCATTCATTTCTGAAGAATTTTGTGATAAGTTCGGGATTAGAAGGGCAACGTTAGAAAGTGTAGAGGTTCCAATCTTTAATAAGATAGAGCCCCCTGTGTTTACAATGCTAGTCCCTGGATCAATAGCTAGCATCCACAATTAAGATGTAATATCAAGAAACAAAGGTCATAATATAACTTTATAACCAGGAAGAACATACTTTTATTACATCATACATAGCTCATTTGGCTATTACATTACATTGCAGCGGAATAACTATAGTCATGGGGTCCTTCATCTTCAAAGTGCCACAGGCAGATGTTGGTTGTAGACTTTGTAATCCTAATCAATCAATCTTCACTAAAATCAATCAAACTTGCAACATACAAGTTACAGCCACAAGGGTCAATACATTTGAATTGTATTGGCAAGTGATACTATGGTAGTATAGTGGAGTCTATCTTCTATATGCATTTGGCTAAGTGGAGTTGAGGCTTGCATTGCTCAAAATAGATTTTTCCTTAACATTTGAAAATACTAAGTTTTTGCTTTGACAAAATCATTCTTCTCAATCAAAGATTGAAGATCCTTTAACCAAGGCATCTCTCAATCAAAGATTAAAGATTTCAAACAACCCTTGTTTAATCCACCAGTTTTAACTTAGAAATTTGAATGATGAGATTCTTGATTTCTTTCATGTCTTGATGCTCAAATTGTCCTTTACCAGGGACATGGCTAAGTACTTAGATTTTACACTCTGCAGAGGTGGTGCACTTTCCCCACAAGAATTGGTTTCCCAAGACAAGATCTTTCAGAAGCTTTCCCTTAGACCAAAATGGACGCGCTCCAACCTATCAAACACTACCACCCACTGTCCATATGGCTAAGTTCTTGCAACCTATATGATCATGGCAGAGCCCATATTGCCAAGTGGTTGCACTTGAAGCTTCTCAACATTTGACATCTCAAATCTCTTTGTTCCTGGGTGGCATACCACAAGTGAGATACACAAGCCAAGTCCATGGCCTTGTGTAACCACTCAACATAAACCAATCCTTCCATTCCACCCAGGTGATTCATTAACTTAGTTGTTTTATTAAACAAAAACATAAGTCCTCAGACTTAGAGATTTTTCCATAGTGTGAATATATTTTCCACCCATGTTTTCTATTAGCTAGGCTAAGCTTGATAGTAGTAGGAATCTTAACTTAGGAAAATCCTACTAAGGATTCATCTACTAGGTTTTCCTATAGCAAGGTTCATACTTAGCAAAATTCATGCAAGTTTTACTTAGAGAAAATCACTAATGCATAGTGAAAGTAATGGGATAAAAAGTATGAAGCATCACTTGCCTTTTTGGTAGAGTATGGGTTCACTCCTTGTCCTTGCAACAATCACACTCTTCAAGTCACTACAATCCAATCAAACAAGGCACAAACTCAATCTACCAATCAAGCAAAACAACACATAAAATGACAAAGTCAAAGTAATGCATGCAAGCATGCCAAGCTTTGTTTTGTTTGAAAGAGTGGTTCCTAATGGGTCATAAACATTTGAAAACACCTATTGGTCATTTTGTAAAGTGGCAAAGTCATTTGCTAAAGGTTTCACCTCAAAACCCATTTTCAAAACAAAGTATCATTTTATGTGGTGTAAAAATATTTTTACTTGGGCATTAATCTATAGGGTTCTCCAAATATGTTTTCAAACCATAAAACTTAGTGTTTGGGGTCAGAGAGTTTAAAACAAAACATTTCCCAAAAGTTTTTCTTCCAAAACCATTTTCAATAAATAAACCACATTTCTATTTGACTAGAAATGGTTTTAAATCAAAGAATCATTCTTTTGTTTCACCAAATTCATTTTTGAAACCACAAAGTGTTTCCTATGGTTAGTAGGTTCAAAATTCACCATTTGCCAAAGATTTTATCCCCAATTTCATTTTTAAACAATTTTTACATCCTTAACAAGCATACAAATGTTTCTGCAAAAACCAACAAGCTAACAGATACTATTTGCTAAACTAAGGGCATGGTTGGCTAGGGTTTGTTCCACTGATTCCAACGGTATAAAGTTTGCAAAATTTGGACGTGTGGTTTGAAAGTTACAAGGGTTTCAAAATGGCATCTAATTCTGATTTCAAATTCTATTTCAGATCACCCAGTGACACGCGGCGCGCTCTGATTCGTCGAAAACGGTTCGTGCGGATCAGGCGACGCAGGCCGTTGATTTTAACTGATATCGCACGGCTCAGTTTCCCTCTTACCGCTTCGCTCTACTTTCTATCCTATCCACCGGATCAAGATCGGACGGCTGCTGTGAGCTCGACCCTAAACTAGCGGCGCTGCGGCGGTGGCTGGCGGCGGAGCGGCCAGTCGATGACGGCGCCGGCGGTACAGGAAGCAAAGGAGGGTGGGGAGATGCTCACAGTGATCGCCGTGGAATGCTGGTGCTCAACGTGGTCGTCTCCGTCGAAGGGGCGCTCGGGGTGGACGGCAATCGCTCGCCGGAGATGAGCTGGGCTTCAGGCGGTTCAGGAGGTCGTCGAGGGTGAGGATAGGGGGCGCCCTAAGACCAGTAGATTGCACCGTTAGGTTCGCCAGAGGGAGGCGAGTATGTGTGCATCACAGGGAGGTGAAGAGGAACTCTGGTCTCACCTGTAGATGCCGCCGGAGTTGGAGAAGGAGGTGGTGGCGTGCTGGTGTCGTCGGGGGCGACGTTCTGGGGCGTGCGCTAGTGGGCTACCGCCACTGGGAGGTACGCCTGGTGCTAGTGAGCTCGCTCGTGTGCTCCCTAGGTAGTGGGGTTGTCGGGTTCCGCCGGAATTCGAGCAGGACCTCGTCGGAGTTGGTGAGGTTGTAGCGACCAATTGGAGTAGCACTGGGGCGGAGAGGAGCTGGAACCAGAGGGAAAATGGAGAGGAGGGAGAGGCGAGTTAACGAGAGTAAATGCGGGTGTATTTGCTGCAGCGTTTATGACGAATTTACTCGGCGAAAATTTGGCAGAAACGGCGAGGAGAAGAACTGGTCTGCGGGGGGGGGGTGAAGGAGACGATGATGTGGCGTGGGGTCGTCTTGTCAGCGTTAGAGAAAGAAAGGGAGTTGGGTCCACCGGTCAGTTCCTGTGTGGGTGCGGTTCTGAGTGGAAAAGAAAACGCTTCGGGGAGGGGAGCTGGGCTGGAATGGGCTGTTGGGCCTAGTTGGTTGGGCTGCTCTATTTTTCTGTCTGAAATCTTTTTATTTTTCCAAATCTATTTTCTGTTTTGAATTTCAATCAATTATTCAAACATTCAAACAATCACCATACTTCACAACTTTGAACTTGGTTCTGTTTATCAACATAAACCAACATTCCAAAATAAAATAATATTTTCATTCATTTTAGGATCCATTCATTAAATAAGTAAAATGGACCTTTATTTATTTAATCAAATAGGGTTTGATTTATTTAATAAAATCCTCATTTGAGATCCAAACACTTTCAAAACCAAATCAGTAGGTTTTATTTGAAAATATAAGATACTTGAAATACTTGTTTAAAATAAAAATAACATTTTATTTTAGGGTCCAATACCAATTAAAAGAATAGACCTTATTCATTTAATTCAAATAGGATTTGTTTTATTGAAATCTTTATTTTGAAAACTAAATTAGTACCAAAACCATTCATTAGGTTTTATTTGGAAATTATAAACACTTGGAAAACTTATTTTAAACACAAGTTTTGATGGTTTAGAAATAGTAAAACTTTTATAAATAAAAACTTGGATTTTTAAGTCCCTTTTATTTTATTTTAAATAAACCTCTACTATTTTAATCAAAGAAAACTTTTTGTTTCAAAGTCTTGGCCAAGGTTTAATTTGGCTTTTATAAAATAAAAATATTTCTTTTCATTTTGAGAACCAAATCCTTTTATAAAAAGATTTCAAAGTAGTAATAAAATATTTTTATTTTTCCTTTATTAAATATTTATCTTTTTAATCCCTTTAGGATTTATTTGTTCAAAATAGGTTTGAAGATTCCCAATTGGATTCAAAAGTTTCTTCTGGCCCTGAAAATCAACAAAGTTTTATTTTATTCATTTATTTTTCACATTACAAGATTTGGAAAATCTTGGGATGTCACAGAAAGTCCTATGACCGTAGTTACGGCAGGAGGGAATGTGATTGTACACCACATAAAACAAGATCAGGTTATCTCGATCTGTGGTTGTACATATTTCGCAGACCTTTATGTGATTCCTTTGAAGGGAATTGTAGTAGTACTGGGAATGGACTGGATGATGGAACACGGGGCTCAGATAAATTGTGAGGAGAAAACTGTCTCAATCAAAACTCCAAGTGGAGCAAGGATAGTTTACCAAGCAGATAAGCACAGTCATATCATGGTGAACTGCAGTTGAACTCAATGAAAGAGGTCAAATTGGAAGAGATTCCTATAGTAAATGAATTCCAAGATGTTTTTCCAGCAGAGCTACCGGGAATGCCACCAGACCGAGAGATAGAATTCACTATTGACTTAATTCCTGGTACAGCACCAATAGCTCAAGCACCATATAAAATGGGACCCAAAGATTTAAAAGAACTCAAAGAGCAAATTGATGAGTTAGCTAGAAAAGGATTTATTCAGGAAAGTGTATCTCCATGGGGAACACCAGTAATCTTTGTGGATAAGAGAGATGGTGGAAGAAGAATGTGTGGAGATTATAGAAACTTAAACAACGTTACTATCAAGAATAAGTATCCTTTACCAAGAATTCAAGATATGTTTGATCAAGTGAAAGGGGCTGGAGTATTTTCAAAGATTGATTTAAGATCTGGATACCATCAAATAAAAATCAAACTGGAAGATGTTCCAAAGACAACATTTGTCTCAAGATATGGACACCATGAGTATCTGGTAGTACCATTTGGTTTGACCAATGCACCAGCAATATTCATGAATCTGATGAACAAGATCTTCATGCCATATTTGGACAAGTTCGTCATAGTCTTTATTGATGATATTCTAATATATTCCAAGGATAAGGAAAAGCATGCTGATCATTTGAGAATAGCATTGCAGACTTTAAGAGAACACAAACTTTATGCTAAGTTCAGCAAGTGTGAATTTTGGCTTGATGAGGTAGAATTCCTCGGTCATGTGATCAGTAAGGATGGAATTGCTGTGAATCCATCCAAAGTTCAGTCAGTACTAGAGTGGACTGCACCAATCAATGTGAAGCAAATTCGAGGTTTCTTAGGAATGGTTGGTTATTATCGGAGATTCATTAAGGGTTTCTCCAAAATAGCCGGACCAATGACCAAATTATTAAGGAAGAATACACCATTCAAGTGGGATGAGAAATGTGAAGCAAGTTTTCAAGAGTTGAAGACTAGATTAATCATAGCTCCAATCTTAGCAGTTCCTAAAACAGGGAAGGACTTCACAGTATACTGTGATGCATCTAAAGAAGTTTTGGGGTGTGTATTAATGCAAGATCGGAAAGTGATTGCTTATGGTTCAAGATAACTGAAACCACATGAAGTCAACTATCCAACTCATGATTTAGAGTTAGCAGCAGTAGTTTTTGCGCTGAAAGGATGGAGTAATTTCCTATATGGAGCCAGACGTGAGTTATACACTGACCATAAAAGTCTCAAATACTTATTCGCTCAAAAAGGAATTGAATATGAGACAGAAGCGTTGGTTGGAACTAATCCAGGATTATGATTTAACAATCAACTATACTCGAGGAAAAGCGAATGTTGTAGCTGATGCTTTAAGCAGAAAGAGTGCAGATATTCAGCCTAATAATCGGGAGTTACCAAAAGAGTTACAAATGTACTTGGAAAGATTAGAGCTTCAATTCATTAGAATAGAGGTTCTTGGAGGATTAGCTACTATGCAGTTAGTTGCAGAGAAGGACAGTGATCTTAAGCAAGAAATTTTTAGACATCAAGCAGAAGATCCTTTTATTGCTGAGGAAATTCAGAGGATATCTCAAGGGCAAAAATCAGTTTTTCACCTTGGGGATTATGAGTCTTTATGGTTTCAAGATTGTCTATGTGTTCCAAATGTGACTGAGATTAGAGATGTCATACTCAGAGAAGCACACGAAACACCATATTCTATACATCCAGGGAGTACTAAGATGTACATGGATTTGAAAGAACTATTCTGGTGGAATAACATGAAAAGAGATATTGCTAAATATGTATCCGAATGCCATACTTGCCAAAGGGTGAAAGCTGAACATCAAAGTCTAGTAGGACCATTACAACCCTTGGAAATTCCTAAATGGAAGTGGGAGGAAATAGGTATGGACTTCATCACAGGATTGCCCATGACACCAAAAAGGAAGGATATGATATGGGTAATTGTGGACAGACTCACTAAGAGTGCACATTTTATTCCGGTGAATCAAAAAGATAATGCCGAGAAGTTAGTTGAAGTATATGTCAAAGAGATAGTAAGTAAGCATGGAGTACCCAAAAAGATCATAACTGATAGGGGATCAGTGTTTACTTCAGCATTTTGGAAGCAATTGCATGAAGCACTTGGTTCAAAGCTAGATTTTAGCACAGCATATCATCCTGAAACAGGAGGTCAAACTGAAAGAACATATCAAATCCTAGAAGACATGTTAAGAGCTTGTGCACTAGATTTTGGAGGTACATGGGAAGATCATCTACCATTGGCAGAATTTTCCTACAACAATAGCTATCAGAGTAGTCTGAAGGCAGATCCATACCAAGTTCAATATGGAAGGAAGTGTAGATCGTCGATATGTTGGTATGAGCCTGGAAGCAGCAAAGAATTTGCGCCAGATTATATCAAGGAAAGACAATATATCATTAATAAGATCAGGGATATACTGAAAATAGCTCATAGTAGACAAAAAAGTTATGCGGATCAAAGTCGAAGATCATGGCATCCAGAAGTAGGAGATATGGTATATTTAAAAGTAAGTCCAATGAAAGGGGTGAAAAGGTTCGGAGTTAAAGGAAAATTGAGTCCAAGATACATCGAACCATTCAAGATACTGAGTCAAAACAGAACTATAGCTTATGCTTTTGAGTTACCATCAAGATTGGCTCAAGTGCATAATGTTTTCCATGTGTCACAACTTCGTAAATGTTTGAAAGTTCTGGATGATGCAATCACACACCAGGAGATAGAATTACAAGCAGACTTGACCTATGTTGAAAAGCCCTGTAAGATTCTGGAAGAAAACTGGAAAAGATTAAGGAATAGAGCAATCAAATATTGCAAGGTACAATGGGAACATCACCCTGAAAGGGAAGCCATGTGGGAGAAAGAAGAGGATTTAAGAAAAGCCTATCCAGAACTATTCAGGTACATCTCCACAAACTTCAGGACGAAGTTTAATTTAAGGTGGGAAGTCTGTAACATCCCAGCATTTAGGAACTAACAAAGGGTAGATATAGGAATTTGGAATGTTGTATGCATTCATCTTTGAAATTGTGGGTAAAATTTTCGCCAAATAAAAAACCTAAAGTGATCAAGGTTTCTTTCATACTTTGAGATTAGGTTTAGTCTTAAAGGATGATTGCTATAGACTTTGATATGATCTTTGAGGAATTATGTGTTTTGGAAAATGTATTTGAATTTTAAACTTGAGTGTTTGAATTATAATTCAAATGAATTAGGAATAAGATTTGAATCTTTATTTAATTAAGAGTTAATTATTATAATTCAAGCTTTATTCAAAGAAAACAATTAAGAATATGAAAACTTATTTCATATTTTTATTCCATAAATAAGTTACAAAAATGTAACTTATTGAATTTATCTGCAAACTTCCATAAAAAATAAATAAAGAATAAGAATATTTCTTTATTGATAATCATAAAATCTTTATTAAAGAAGATTAAAATGAAGATTAAAAAATGTAAATTACAAAAGAATAAAGAAGATTACATTAAATATCCTATAAATAAAACCTAAACTAAAATCTTCATCTTCAAATATGTACCTGCAAGACAAACACTAATAAAGAAAAAAATAAAGGTTAGAGTTAGAATTGTTTTACTTTCAGACATGTCAATGAAGTGCATTGAACAAGTTTCATCATTGAGAAATTATAAAAGGGGAAAGTTTCACCAATATGAAAGAATCAATCTTTCATAAATTTTAAGCCAAAAAGTCAAATTGACAGCAAGGAGGGCCAAGTTTCACCAGCCACCTAAAAGTAATCAGATCAAACTAACTCTCAAGTCCAAAGCATATCCACAAGTGCACGGCAGGCACACAAGCAGGACACACACCTAAATTATGTGTTGTGCTGTCAGCTTCACAGCAAGGCTCCAACACACAAAACCATTAGCACAGCCGTGGAGAGGCACTAGTGCATCTCTTCACTGCTCACACACAAGAACAGCCAGCAGCTAAACCAAGCACAATAGCCAGAAACCAAACCAACCAAGGCCCAAGATCTCATCACCAGGATGGTGACATAAGGAGGGGGAAGGATCAGGTGGACAACAAGACCAAGTCCAGGAGCTAGGAGGAGCAGGCTAGCTCAAGGTCAAGCACAGGAGCTCAGCAAAACAAGATCCATCAATAGCAACCACAACATCAAGTGACAGTGGTGAGTACATAGGCCATCACATGATCTATCTGTCTAGAATTACACCAGCATACATGATCTGTATCACAGTCAAACTCTCAGAAAGCACCCCAAGTGGGGTGAATCCATCACTGAGATTTTTAACTCTAAAAGCAAACAGCAAAGTATAAGGATCCAACCAAAACACAAAACAACATCATTGAATTGGTTATCAAGCTATATATTTCAATTCAAACACAAATATAGCTAAGATTTAATTTCTAGGCACATCCCTAAGATAAGGGTAGCACCTTAGAAGCTAATCTTTTAGATTCATATAATGATCAAGCCTACTATCATTTTAGCCAAGCTTTGATTCAAGAAACAATAGATGGTACCACTACTAGGACTATCTAGATGATTCAACTAGATAAAGCCTAATCCCCAAGCCTCAGACCAACATCATTGATCTTAGGGATTTCAGAGAAGAACATTTCTACTTATCTTTTAAAGCCAAGCTTGTTTTAAGCTTAAACTAACCCAATCAATGAATAAGAATTAATCTTGTGTGCCATAACAAGATGGTATCACAAGAACAATTCTACATGAATCAGGATAAACATTCAATCATAAGATTCAATCAATTAATCTACTAATCATTTTCCTGTCATTACATGAATCATAATTAGGATATTCCTATGTAAATCTTCACTGACTAAGATCATTGTGATCTCAAACCACATATAAATTCTCAAGCCAACAGCACTAGGACAGTAATTACTTCACCATACTCATTATCCTTAATCAAGTAAGGACAGGGGTAAGTTATCAAACCCACTGACTCTACCAATCATTGGTTTGAGAGAAACTATATCATATGGATCATATGAAATCTAAGCATAAAATCATCCAATAATCCACCAGAACCATTATAGTTCATCTCAAGCAACAAGCCTCAGGCTAATAACCATTTAGCATGCTTACAGATCATACACACATGATCTAATTCATCCAGTATATGATCAACCACAGGGTAAGAACCCTAAATAAAATAAATCATCTTAATCAGGACAAGACAGTAACTAGAAAGGTCACTACCAACATCTAGCATAGGATCAGCGAGCACAAAGAGCACTAGGGGAGAGGAAAAAAACTCACCAAAGGTCCTCGCTGAAGACTAGAAGGGGAAGCAGAGGTGGCCGACGACCATGGCAGCACGGGGAGCACCCCAGGGGGGCGCTGCGACCCATACATCGCCACGGCGGCGACCATGACCACGCCTTACGGTGAGGAGCATCACCACGACGCACGACGGCAGCGGCAGCACCAAGATCCATGCCAAATCCAAACCCTAGGGTTCGGGACGGCATCGATCCATCGCAGGAGAGCCCCATGCTCAAATCCACTTGGATAGAAAGGATGGGCGTAGTGAACAACCTCCTACCGCACCACGGCGGCGACCAGAACGGCCCACGACAGCGGGAATCGCCAGTGGCGATATCACCGACCACAGGGTCAGGGGCAGAAGAGGAGAGGAGTGAGCTCGAGGGTGAGAGGCAGCAAGGGAGTGGGCTGAGTTGGGCCAGACCCTTCGGGGTGGCTATTTTGACTATGTTTAATGGGCCAACAGGGCCCAGTAAGAACAAGCCAGCCTAGAAACCTTTAAGGCCTGTTTTAATAAATAGGAAAAGACCTAAATACCCCTGAACTTAATTAAATTCTAGAAAATAAAATAAAAATCCAAAAATTATAAAAAAAAATATTTTTGGATTCACAATAATCCATGCTATCCAAATAAATTATGATATAAAATTTTAAGACAGTTAAATTTTATTAAGAATTTTGTAATTTATATATTCCTTATGGAATTTTACAAAATTATTGAAAGATTATAAAAATAAATAAAAATGACTTTAATTATATACTAATATTTTAGTATTTTTGAAAAATACTAAATAAATATTTAATAACAATTGTTAATGATTAAGTGATAATTCTTAAAAGAATTATTAAATCAATAAAAGTCAAATAAAAGGGAAATAAAATAAAAGAATACAATATTCTATTATAAATATTAAAAATACAAATCCTTTATTATTAAAAAGAATTTTATTAATAATGGGGAAAATGCATATCAAATTAAATGATGCATTACATTACTTTGCATAATCATTTTGCTTCTTTAAATATTGTCCTTACCGGGAAATAATGATGTTTTTGTAGACACAGAAGCTCAAGGTCCAGTGCAAGCATCAGACTTCACTACCTTGCCATCACAAGGCAAGTTCATCACTTGCTCATGTCCTTTGAAGAGTCTTTATCAAAGTATTTGCAAATTGTGTGTCATTATATATGCTACAAAAGAAAGAAAATATTATTTTCACAAATAAATAAATCATAGATATCATCCTAAGTGATGATATGATGGAGCAATAGAACTTAGCGTTCTATTTGCACTAATGATGAACAGTTAGGAACTTAATAACCCCTGACATCAGTGATTCTAGCGCCGTATATTATGTGTTAGCCATGAGATTTGGAATGGGACAGAGAAGTCAGCTGTATCTTCTTCCTCTCGCATGAAGCCGGATGTGCAGGTCGTGGCTGTTATCCTCGTAGCGTGCATATTAATTGGTAATTCATAGAGGATATGCAGCATATGGGTGGGAACCCTCATCGTCCCACGATAGTTCTGGCATCTAACGGTTTGTACAAACCATTGCCGTAATTCATTATGTGGGCATTGTGTACACCAAGGAGGCATGCGAGGTCGCGAAGGGGGCAGTGATTGGCTTGGACCAACTACTAGGCCCCACATCATGGAATTGTGGATGGGAAAGTACACACGGTTGTGCAACAAGGAGTTGATCTCTCATGGGTAAAGTAACGCACCTCTGCAGAGTGTAAGAATTGTAACTTGTTACTCCCTGTTCCGGGAAGGAGCTACGAACGTGGCAGGAAAGGAACTCCATGAAAGTTCTGGTCAACCTGTGAAGGCTGATGGTCATAGCTTTTCATAATAAAATCAATCTTTGAAGAAAGATTTACAAAATTGCATAGTGCAAAGGATTTATAATTCGAGGTGGTAGTTAGAGAATCAAACTTCCCACCTTGCATATAATGAACTTGTTGGGTAACGCTGTTACTCATCCTTTTCTTTGATCCCTTGCTTAGACTCTGAGGATCCTAAAGACGTGCCAATGTATGCAGCTGAATGTCAAGAAGATATGTTCTACAAGGAACCTGATCTGTCCGGTGTTGTTGAAGGAGTGGATTACAAAATCCGTTATGGTGTTGACGATAACGAGTCCAACTAAGTACCTAGTTAGTAGTAACTAATGGAGCCGAGCAGCATGAACTCTACAGAATAAGCTGCTGAGCTCAACTCCTAGTCGGAGTTGCTACTTTTAAATTCCGCTGAAACACTTTATATTTTGGTTTGTAAGTTGAATCTTTAGTAAGTCTTGAACTTCTGGTATTGTAATAATAATAATGTGTGAATGTTTGTAATGTGGACCCGCAATGTTTCTGTTGTACCACTCTGAGGGATGTGATATTTACGGAACGGTGTTCTGCGAGTGTCATGTCAATGACTATAGTGTACTACACATGCAGTGGTATGCTGGGTCACCGTAGTTGTCAACACTATGCATCCAAGTCACATTTACCAGCATCTGAATTAAAGACTATACCAATCACTTGGCCATTTGCAGTATGGTGCCTAGATATGGTAGGGCCATTAAACTAGCAAGGGGTGGCATGACTCAAATTTTGGTGATGATTGATAAGTTTACCAAATGGATAGAAGTGAAACCCATCAAAAAATTGGACGGTAAAACAGCTGTCACATTCTTAAGGGACATAATCCTAAGATATGGTTACCCACACAGTGTAATCATAGATAATGGCACGAACTTTGCTGAAGGAGCTTTTGCTCGTTTCTACGGGAAAAACCGAATAAGACTCGATGTCGCATCAGTCACTCATCTAGAATCAAATGGACAAGTTGAACGGGCTAATGGCTTAGTTCTATCAGGGATAAAACCCCGCTTAATGGAACCACTCCAAAGATCACCTGGTTGTTGGATAGAGGAACTGCCCTCCGTACTATGGAGTCTGAGAACAACTCTGAATCGATCAACAGGCTATACGCGATTTTTCCTTGTATATGGGGTAGAAGCAGTTTTGCCTGCCGACATAGAGTATGACTCGCCAAGGATAAGGCAATACTCGGAAGCCGAGGTAAAAGAGGCCCGAGAAGATGGAGTAGACTTACTCGAAGAAGCAAGGGAACTGGCATTATCCAAATCCGCTATATATCAACAGAATCTCTGACGCTACCATAGCCGAAAAGTTCAACCTCGTGTTTTTCGAGAAGGGGATATGGTGCTAAGGCTGGTGCAGCACACAGCAGGAATGCATAAATTATCACCCCCATGGGAAGAAGAACAAGGCGGACAGGTCAGAAGATGAGACCAAAAGGCCATGGAATGTGGCACTTCTTCATCCCTTCTATACTTAGGAGAAGCAATGCATGTATCACTCGAACTCTCATATGTCTGACACTTATGTCGGCTATGTGTTGATAATAAAATGGTATGACTCGAAAAACGGACTCGGAGACTATCCCTTATATTTTCCCTCTAAGTTATTTGATGTCGGCTGGCATGATACCCGAAACTTATCTCAGACCAAGTAGTGTTTACTCGGAAAAAATTAACTCTTCGACTATGTTGTTGTCCGAAAACACGGCTTCATGGCAAGCAAGAGGAAAGGATGTATGACGAGTAAACACGAACGCCGGATAAGCACAAAGGAGAAACGCGAGTCGGCCTTGTGTCTTTGCCTAACCCACTGCAGGTCATATTATATTGCGTGATGAATGATCACGGCCAAGTGATCCAAGTTTCATACCCGCTAACTATATCCTTGCTACTTTGAGACTCTAATGTCGAACGCCAAACATGGTAGCAGGGGCCAAAGTTGAGGAAAGGTGAAACGGAAAAATGAGACTCGGGGACTTGCCCTTGAATAATTCACACTCAGAGCATAACAAAAATATATAAAACCTTATCAAAAGGCGCATAATCAAATTTAGAGTGCAATGTATATTACATCTGTACCCGGCATACCGGGAATCTCATCAAAGTTTCAAGTAATTGTTCTATTTAGCCTAAGAGACAGTAGGACTAGGAGGAGCAACCTTGGAGCTAGGAGCGTCGCTTGGAGCATCTTCCGAGTCAGGGGTGTCAGTAGCCGAGTCATCGGGACCATCTGACTCGGTTGCTTCGCTGTCGGCACCCTCTTCATCAGCAACTTTGACAAGCGGGTCGAGGAAGCTAGGCCCGTCGCACCAAGCGTGCACCATGGTGTACTCGATCATAGCGTAAGCTCGCTCCTGGCGTCTCTTGATCAGCTCCGGGTCGTTCAGCCATTTACCATCTCCCCTTATGCGAGCAAGGATATCAAGGTTGATGTCCTCATACCATAAGATCACGAAGGAGAGGGCCTTGTCCTCTGCAGCTCGGACGGCTAATTCAAGCCACTAATCCAGCCTGTCCTCAGTGTGAAGCAATCTTTCGGAAAGGGGCTCGATGAGCGTGGGTGCATCTTCATCAGGCTAGAGCATGCGAAACACATGGATAGCCGATTTGAGCAGGTCCACCCTGCAAGACTTGAGGGTCTGGATGCGCTCCCACAATGCTTCCAGATGCACATTGTTGGTCACCTCGCCATCAGCTGGAGCACCAGACTCGGCTCTCACCCTCTTCATAGCCCGAATAGAGAACAAATTCGCTTCGGGGAAGTTCTCTGCAAGCAAAAGAGAATCTTAGCAAGCAAATTGATGGAGATAACAAAATCCAAAAAAGGAAGAAAGCACAATGCGAAAAAGAGTAAGAACTCACTACCGAGGAAAGAGTTGATGCTACCGAGTCTGGTTTGCCAAGCCTTGGCCTTGGCTTGGAGTGCGTCCAGGTCCAGGTTCGCCAACACAACCGCTGACTCGGCCTCCTGGAGCAGCTCCTTGGTTTTCTCGGCGTTGGCGGTGTGCTGCTCATCTTTCTCGGCAAGCTCCTCCTTCAGCCCTTCACCTCGGCCAAGTTGTTTCTGTTCCATCTCGGCCATCAGCTTATTCAGCCGAGTCACCTCGTCTCGCTCCTTTTGGAGTTTGGCTGGTGATTCTCTGCTTATTCGGAACAAACTACTCGTCAGAAGCGATAGAAATATCTTAACCAACCCGGATAATAAGGCAAGAAAAGTGGCATGAACACAAAGTAGCATGAGGAGGGTAAAAAACTTACTCTCTGTCATGCTGATCTGCGAGTGGAGCGTCTCGATGGTGGACTGAGCCAAAGCTGGAGAAAAGAGCAAGAGAAGACTCAAGAAATGAACCAAAGGAAGGTATGCCGGATAAGATAGGGCGGGTAAGAAAGTTATCTTGGCCTTGGGTGTCCATTTGCAGCTTCTCATACGCAAGTTCGAGCTTGCGATGATCTAGAAGGAGAGCCTGATGCACCTTGGTGCGCTCGTTATGCGTAAGATGCAAAAGGGAAAAAAGAGACAGTGAATAAATGAAGAATCAAGTTCCCAGACAGTTGAAGAATGACTCTTATCTAAGAGCTTACAACCGAATAAGTCTCTCATTCGGCAGTAACCTCGAGGGCTAGGAATTGAAATTCTAACATGTGAGCTTGACTAAGGAAATGCAAAACCAGGTTTTTGCTTTAGAGCTTACAGCCGAATAAGTCTCTCATTCGGCAGTAACCTCGTGGGCTAGGAATTCAAAGTCTAACATGTGAGCTTGGCTAAGGAAATGAAAATCTAAGTTCTTATTTAAGAGCTTACAGCCGAGTAAGATCCTCACCCGGCAGTAACCTCGGGGACTAGGTGATATGTATAAAAGAAATACTCAACAACACAAAAGAGTAAAGAGTTAATTTACCTCGTTCACTTCATCAGCGCGGGCCATTAAGGTGATGGCTTGCTGGGTCATATCAGAGACGGCCTTGGGGCCCAGCACCAGCTTCTTGCCACCACGCGTACTGACCTCTTGCTCGCCAGCTGCATTCCATGCCAAAGCATAAGGCTCAGCTGAACCAAGGCCTTTCCCGCTGAGCGTCCGAGTAAGAACCTAACCCATTTTCAGGGTAGTTCCTACATTGGTGCGGGTGGCAGCGGCACTAGTATGAAGGGCAACAGCTTTAGATCCATCACCTGACCCGGCAGCCGCGGACCCGCCAGATTTACCCGTTGGAGCAAGCATTGTTGCCAACGTCGGGGGCCGGATCTGAGGAGCAGTACTCGGAGCGTAAACCAACATTGTCTACTTGGTGGAGGTGGACTTGCCGGATAGAGGGCGAGCCAGACCAGGAGACTTAGGCTGGGTCTGGCCCTTTGACAGAATAGGAGAGTGAGCAGGAGGATTTGGAGAAGAAAGTGTAGCTGACTGACTAGGCTCAGCACTTTGGCTGGCACCAAGATCAGAAAGTTGTTCATCGGCACTAGCTTGAGGGCTGATGCCAGAGGAATCATGTAGGGTTCGCAGCATAGAAAACAAAAAAAATCCTACGATGGGAACATCTAAGTACCAAGATCTATCTACTAGATACAAGCAATGGGTGGATATACATACTTAGAATACATACCCTCGAATACCTAATAGCGTTAACGAGATTGTACTCGTGGATGATGTAGACAAATGCTTGCCGATCTCAAGATCGTGATGAAGTCCATCTGGTCCAGCCGGTCCAGCACCATCAAGTCCAACACCACAAAGCAGTGGTGCATCCGTGATCGCACACACGTACGGGTACCCCGAAAACCTCCGCGCCCTCGCTCCAGCGAAGCAGCGGAAGCAACAAATCCTTCCAGAAAAAGCCACCGGGAACATGTATCTCGCTGATCCGAGACCATGGGGAAATTCTAAAGGGGGGAGAGAGATCCTTCAAGAGGAGGTGTTCTTTGAGAGGAGGAGAGGGGGCCTTTTATAGGGAGAGGGGGCAACCCAATGGGCATGGCGCCAACCATGGTGGCTGCCCCCACCTCTTCCACATTCATGTGGGTGGAGCCCCCACTCAAAATGATAAGCCTCCACTCCCATAAAAGAGCCTCCGCTCAAAAATCCACTCACATGCATTAAATTTCCATCAAATTTAATGCAAGCTCTCATTTAAATAAAACTCTTTTATTTATTTATTCAGAATTTTGTTAATTACTTTAATTAAGAAACAGTCACATAAAACCCCTTGCTAGTATTTCATTTCACATGCAGAACCACTTTCAACAATTTCAACCAAAACAGTTCCGGTGTCTAGTGAAATAAATTCCTGCGCTTTCCTTTTCTTTTTCTGAAATATCATTTGCTCTGAATGGTGTCGGTATCCCTTAAGTGTGTCACCCTACGGTTCGCGAATAATGCAGACATGATAGAGACCCCTCTCCGATCAATAATCAGCAGCGGGACCTAGAGATTCGTACTGACTCCCACACATTCAACGATGACTTCTATGATCGTGTGAACCTTTTACGCTAGTATCTTAATCCCTTTGTTTCATGATATATTACATGTCCGAGATTCGATCATCGGTATCTCCATACCTAGTTTGATCTCGTTACCGACATGCACTCTTTTCTCGTTCCCGTGATAAAACATTCTAGTGATCAAATCACTTGCTTACAAGCTAATCAATGTGATATCACCGAGAGGGCCCAGAGCATATCTATCCGTCATCGGGATGAACAAATTCCACTCTTGATACATGAACCTCAACATAACACTTTAGTAGTTCTGAAGCCATCTTTATAATCACCTAGTTATGGTGTGATGTTTGATGTCATCGAGAAACTCTTTCGGTGTTAGTGATTGACATGATCTCATGGTCTAAGGATTAGGATCACTTCGTAAGTTGTTATAGAAATATAAACTCAATGACTTTGATCATAATGATATACTTTGGATGAATGTTCATCACATCATTACACTAATGTTGTGATCTTGTTATTAACAACATCCAATGTCCATGATTAGGAAACTTTGATCATCTTGTTAATCAACGAGCTAGTTTATAAGAGAGGCATAACTAGGAACTTCCTTTTTGTTTATTAAACATAGATGTATTAAGGTTTCCATATTAATACAAATAGCATGCAAAATAAACATTTATCATAAATAAGGAATACGATAATAACCACTTTATTATTGCCTCTCGGGCATATTCCCTTCAGTCTCCCACTTGCACTAGAGACAATAATCTAATTTGAAAACTTTGCGTATTGAACACATATGGCTTTCTGGTGTTCCATATACGCAATTGCAAGTGGTTAACATAATCTATGGATCTGACACTTTCAGGTCCGTGTGTATTTGCGTGTCTTTGCGTCTCCACGCATCACTCATTCTCCAATGAGATGGCATTGTATAAATTTGGTATTTCGGTGAGACCTTTAGTTCCTTTGGGGTTAAACCATGTCGATACTATTGTCGTACAATATATCTTTAGTGTTAGCCCATTGCGAACCACACCTTAGTTTGATAACAAACTACTTGGCACAAATTCCCTCCTTTGCTGCTACTATAGAAGTCATATACTTAGCCTTTTGTTGTAGTATCCGTCACAATGTCTTAACTTTGGAATTCATCCAAATCCATCATGGAAACTTTCTTTCCATTTCATTGCGCCACCCATAGTTTAAATTGATATAAACTTAATTTGTATCTTGTGACAAAACTAGTATCAATGTAACGCTTTACAATGAACTATTTGTAATTTTTTGTCACCTCTACACAAATATATTCTTAGTTCTTCCAAGAGATCATAAGAATATCCTTACTATCGTCCAATGATCATTTTATGATTCATTCTGGTATATGCTCATAACACTTAGAGCATAGGACATATCTGGATGTGTACATATCATGGTATGATTGATCAAAACATCCTTGTGATTTCACTCATCAAGTGTCAAAGCACTTGAATCTTATTTCACTTATCAAGTGTCGATACACTTGAATCTTGATTCAATTCCTTTCCATGTGACAAGAACCGTTTCTTGTCGTTTCTATATTGAACTCTTTCAATATCTCATATATGTATGTTTGGCACAATATACTAGCGCCACAGTCTATCCACTATAGACATTCATGCTAAATATTCGGGTTTTGCCTAAGTCTTTCATCAAAATGAAATTCTTAACCTTTGTAAATAAAAGATACATCATTTCTATTCAACAAGATGTCCTCCACATAATATATTAGAAATATGTCTTAGCGCTCTCACTTAATTTCTTGCAAATGCAAGCATCTTCATCGTCTCCAGATGAAAACTCCTTTTCATCACGGTGAAGATTCCAACTCCGCGATGCTTACTTCAACCATTGAAGTTTGCATGCCCTTTTAGTATCCTTTGAATTAACAAAAACCCTTTGGACCGTGTCTTGTACACGTCCTAGGTAACCATTCTATTAGAAGAATTTTGTTTTGTTTATTCATCTACCATATACCAAATTATATGTAGTGGTTGCTAGTTTAAGCCGTCCAGACTAAATATTGCTATGAAAGATCAAATCTTGTCATAGTCAACTCCTTGAAAATTTGTCGTAAAATACTTTACGACATGTCGACTATTTCATATATGTGAAACATCCATATCTGTTTCTTTATAGATCCAAATACGACCGATAGGTTTTTACACCTTTCCGGAGGGTCTTCCAAATTCAAAACTTGATTTCTCGTGTATGGAACTATCACGGATTTTATGGCTTCAAGCCATTTGACGGAGTCAGGGCCCATCATCGCTTCTTTGCATGTAGTCAGTTCATCATTGTCAAACAATAATGATTTACTCTCAAATCTCAATATTTGATTGTTTATCTGACCGACTTGGTTCAATAAGAACTTAGACCTCTGTGACCACAACCTTTGAGGCACGTGAGCCATGAGCATTCTGGCTGCCTCCGGAACATTTTCCGGCACTGCGCAACTCAGCACATATAGCTAAGGTTCGTTAACCTTATCAAAGTTCTATTGTCCTCCCACTTAACATTTATGAAAAATTCCTTCTTCAAGAAACTTCATGTTTCAAGAGACAAACCCTTTTGTCCTTGGTATTATGGAGGAATAACAAATTGTTATTCAAAATAACCTACAAAGACATGCTCATCCGACTTCGGTTGTAAACATCTTACTTATGTTTAGCATACCAAAATTTAAGAAATTGCAGCTTGGGTTTTACCCCAAACCATAACTCATATGGTGTCATTTCAACGGATCAAGGTGAAGCTCTTTTCAGTGTAAAAGCGGTACTCTCTAAAGCTTTAATCTTATTAAAACATAATGGCAGTTTTATAAATAACACCTTTGATCCATCCATGTTAAACTAGGTGTTTTGCTAAACTCGCAACTCAAATAAATCCCTTTATGATAAAATCATAATTAATTTATTTTCTTGTTACCCTTGTAACTCAAATAAATCCCTTATGATAAAATCATAAACCATTTATTTTCTTATCACAATGATTTTCCACTTCATCTTGAAAGTCTTTGAACATTTTCAAATATTTCATACTTCTTTCTCATTAAGTGAATATTCACTCAAATTTCCAGAAAAAGTATATGAAGTTGAAACCCATCGCTTACGACTACACATAATGGACTACATACATCGATATGTATAAATTCCAATATTTTAGTCGTTCATTCTTCTTTGTCCTTTGAACGGAGTTTTAATTATCCCGAGGAAAGTCTCACAAGAGTCACTTGATCAAATCAAAGACTCCAAAAATCCATGAAAATGGAGTTTCTTCATGTTTTCTTTCCAATATAATTTAAATAGCGATGTCACTTCGTAAGTGATCTTCCAATCATTTTTCTTGCAACATTTTAGCATTAGGTTTTATGGATGTGATTTCTCCAACTAGATTTGTAAATCATCCATCTTATATGGAATATGGTAATTATTTGAACAACCTTTGTTTTCATAATACCTAATTTAAATAACAATTAAAACAAATCTTGAAGTCAAGCTTTGATGTCAACGAGAAATACAAACAACAGTTTGTTTGTTTTCGATGAGCATCATCACATATTCTCTTGCTAGTTACTTAGGCCATTGTGGTTCATGAATTGCGTCGTTTCGTATGAAATTTCATACCAACCAATTCGGTATCCAATACCCAAGAACCACATTGTTTTAACAAGCAAAGAATACAACCATAACATGTATATCATCCATATACCTAAATTGGATATTTCCAATCTTTTCTTTTCTGCCAAATATATTTTATAGATTCTCTTTCAGCATTTCCTTTTCCTTTTAAAAGAATCTATCAACATCAAAAGTGGTGCCATATACATGACACATAGTCCAAAGCGTGTATATTCAAATAATAATACCTTTGGACTTGCACTTTGAAGTAGATCACCATCATCAAAATGATCGGTATTCTATCAAAATCCATTCTTTAGTAATCTTTTTAGTGTAGTAAACACTTTACATACATCTTCTATTCATCCTTATCATGACGACTTTCATGATCAAGCTAATGTATCTTATAAAGACGAATCGTGAGTATAACATTACTTTCCAAAACCCTTTTTGGATGATTAGGATGTCTAGCATCTCCAACCTCTGTAAATTCTCATCCAATATGAGAACATATATTATACTCTATCATATTGCAACCAAAACATTGTTTCAGATATCGTTATATCTGCTACACATGATGATTTCTGAAACAATTCTTTCAGCTCCTAAATAAACTTGATATTAAAACAATCAAGAATCATGGAGGCAAACATGATACTTAAGATACTAACACTAGAATTGTTACTCTCGATTTAATACCAATTATTAAACTTCACGGAGTAAACAGAGTTTGATGAAAGTTTGCAATAGGACTTTAAACTTTAGATTGACACTCAACATAATACGATACCAGTTCGTAAAGTAAATATCCCGAATTCTATAGTTCTATTATCTCAATTACAACTATGCATAAGGTGGTGAACGAATGCCAATGACTACAATAAATTATGCAAATTCACTTTGATTTAATTTATGATAAATTGAGTTCTACTAATCCAAATTACAAATGAACTCCCACTCAAAAACGACATCCCTCGTGTCTTTTTGGTGATTACATGAACCAAATCCACTACACCAAGTTCGATCATCACGTGAGTCGGTGTAGCTTCAAAGGCGAGCATCCATATGGTCATCATATCAAAACATATAACTCATGCTTAACCTTTAGGTCTATGTTCCGAGGCCATGTCTGTACATGCTAGGCTTGCCAAGTAAGAACCTTAGTATTCGCGTGTGTAACTGTCTTACACCCGAGATATGCTCGTGGATTCAAGTAAACCCGATCATCACGTGATGTCTTTAAGCGACGAATCATTGTCGGTGCATACTTAAGGAAGAACACATTATTATCTTGATATCTAAATGAGGATCATATTATTATGCTAATAAAACGCCAAACAAGCAATATAAGATGCAATCAAACATCACATGTTTATAAGTGAAATGATATGGTTCCCGCATATGATCTCCATCCTGTGCACCGTGGCATGATCACTATCATACCTCTATGTATAAGGCCAAGGTCTATGGAACTTACACGTTATGTGTGTTGTAAGAGTATCATCTCATACTTCTACTTACAACATCACCATATCATAACACTAGCCTAGCAACAATCTAAACTAGACGCCTCTAATTTATCCATTGCAAGTTTTACGTGGCTTAGGGCTTTCGAAGATAGAACCATTCTTACCTACGAACATGAACCACAACGAGGATAAACAAATTGTTAACAAATCATTGCAAATTAGATATTGACTATAGTAGGAGAGACAGACACCCGCTAGCCACTTATGCAAAACTAGTTGCATGTCAAGCGTGGAACAGGTCTCATGTGCGAGGACATGTAAAGTTTGTCCGGGCCGCTTCATCCCACTATGCCATCAATATCCAAAGTTCAACTAAGAAGCAATAAAATGATCATCATTGCCCACATACTCATATGTGTACTACCCGTGCAAAGCATCTACGCATAGATCCGGCTCTGATACCACTGTAGGGTTCGCAGCATAGAAAAGAAAAAAAATCCTACGATGGGAACATCTAAGTACCAAGATCTATCTACTAGATACAAGCAACGGATGGATATACATACTTAGAATACATACCCTCGAAGACCGAATAGCGTTAACGAGATTGTACTCGTGGATGATGTAGACAAATGCTTGTCGATCTCAAGATCGTGCTGAAGTCCATCTGGTCCAGCCGGTCCAGCACCATCAAGTCCAACACCGCAAAGCAGTGGTGCATCCATGATCTCACACACGTACGAATACCCCGACAACCTCCGCGCCCTCGCTCCAGCGAAGCAGCGGAAGCAACAAATCCTTCCAGAAAAAGCCACCGGGAACATGTATCTCGCTGATCCGAGACCATGGGGAAATTCTAAAGGGGGGAGAGAGATCCTTCGTGATGAGGTGTTCTTTGAGAGGAGGAGAGGGGGGCCTTTTATAGGGAGAGGGGGCACCCCAATGGGCATGGCGCCAGCCATGGTGGCTGCCCCCACCTCTTCCACATTCATGTGGGTGGAGCTCCCACTGAAAATGAAAAGCCTCCACTCCCATAAAAGAGCCTCCACTCAAAAATTCACTCACATGCATTAAATTTCCACCAAATTTAATGCAAGCTCTCATTTAAATAAAACTATTTTATTTATTTATTTAGAATTTTGTTAATTACTTTAATTAACAAACATTCACATAAAACCCCTTGCTAGTATTTCATTTCACATGCAGAACCAGTTTCAGCAATTTCAACCAAAACAGTTCCGGTGTCTAGTGAAATAAATTCCTGCGCTTTCCTTTTCTTTTTCTGACATATCATTTGCTCCGAATGGTGTCGGTATCCCTTAAGTGTGTCACCCTACGGTTCGTGAATAATGCAGACATGATCGAGATCCCTCTCCGATCAATAATCATCAGCGGGACCTGGAGATCCGTACTGACTCCCACACATTCAACGATGACTTCTGTGATCGTGTGAACCTTTTACGCTAGTATCTTAATCCCTTTGTTTCACGATATATTACATTCCGAGATTCGATCATCGGTATCTCCATACCTAGTTTTATCTTGTTACTGACATGCAGTCTTTTCTCGTTCCCGTGATATAACATTCTAGTGATCAAATCACTTGCTTGCAAGCTAATCAATGTGATATCACCGAGAGGGCCCAGAGCATATCTATCAGTCATCGGGATGAACAAATTCCACTCTCGATCCATGAACCTCAACATAACACTTTAGTAGTTCTGAAGCCATCTTTATAATCACCCAGTTATGGTGTGACGTTTGATGTCACCGAGAAACTCTTCCGGTGTTAGTGATTGACATGATCTCATGGTCTAATTATTAGGATCACTTCTTAAGTTGTTATAGCAATATAAACTCAATGACTTTGATCGTAATTCTATACTTTGGATGAATGTTCATCACATCATTACACTAATGTTGTGACCTCGTTATTAACAACATCCAATGTCCATGATCAGGTAACTTTGATCATCTTGTTAATCAACGAGCTAGTTTATAAGAGAGGCATAACTAGGAACTTCCTTTTTGTTTATTAAACACACATGTATTAACGTTTCCGTATTAATACAATTATAGCATGCAAAATAAACATTTATCTTAAATAAGGAATACGATAATAACCACTTTATTATTGCATCTCGGGCATATTCCCTTAAAATTAGTGGCGGTGGTTTTCTCGACACTAGTGTCACTGGCACCAAGATCAGGAAGTTGTTCCTGACCAGCGCCAGAGGTGCTGGGATGAGTCTCCTTCGCCGGGTGAGCCACCGGGTCTGATTGACACTGAGAAGCGTGAGCCTCAACAGTGGGAGCCTCGACTCGGGCGAGACTCTGCATCGTGGAGTCAGTCGGAGCGGGTTCAGTCCTTAGTGGCGAGGAAATGCTAGGAGCAGCCTGGTTCGCCGATAGAGGCGCAGCACTGAAAAATATCAAGGCATGCATAAGAAAGGAACAACGATGTGTAAGAAAGAAAAGTATAATGTGAGCAGAACACGAAAGTTTACCCGGTGACGACCGGATCGCGTGGAGGGCGACGCGTGATTCGGCACCCAACAGCCTTCCGAGTCTTAGCCAGCGTGGCAGCAGCAGGAGCAGCGGGAGTGGGCTTACTCTTCTTTGTCGGCTGAGTGTTGTAAGAGGCCCCGCGTCATTTAGGCTGGCGACGAGGATCTTTCTGACTCCGCCCATAGCAAGAGGAGGAGTGTCATGTACCTGGCCACCTGCATAAGTAAATGACAGGCTTACTCGAATAAGTTAGAAGGCAAAGGTCGCAAGGCATGTACCTACAAAATCGTACAATCATCATCCTCATCATCGTCAGACCAATCTTGTAAGGGGTTACGAGATTGACTCTTACCCGAAGTTGAAGCTGCAGCTGCATGCGGGATGGGCATGAAGAATTCCAGGTCAAACTCGACTTCGTCGGAGTCGGAGCGATCCTCGTTATAACCGCAAGGAGGGACAGTACTGTCATCAACCTGGTGAACGAGATTCTGCGAAAGACAAACAGAATGAGTGACGAAAACTAGACTGAGAATGGCAAAAGGCTAAAGATGACTCGGCGAAGCAAGTTACTCAGAAACTTACCCAGGGGACAGTCTTGACCCGGCTAAACGGAGGACAACTCCAAGACCAATCAGCTGCCAAGTTCAATTTGAAGATGGAACTTACTCGGCGAGCAATGGAATCTTAGGTGAGCTCCTTTGTAGATTGCATAGTGGGATCATGGGAGCCACTCATGAAGCACATTTTGTGGATCCTGTCTTGAATAGGGCTTACCCGGCGTGAGATGAAGGTGCACATAAGGTCCGAGTCGGCAAGATGGAAGTTTTCATCCGGCGACAGCAACCTTTCCAAGATCACATTGCCCTCGTTCACCGCTGTGTCCTGGTCGTGCGGGTCAAGCTGCCAGAGTTTCTTGCTGGGGACCTCGTCCGAGAAAGGGGGAGCCGGATGTTCTCAGTGGACCCGTTGTTTTTGACATAGAAGAAAGTCCTATGCCATTTTTTTTGCAAGAGTCAAGCCCAGTGACCCGAGGAAAGATGGAGTCTCTCCTGGGTGTAATGCTAGCAGCACCGCACCGAGTTGGCCTTTTCTCGGCACGAGGGGAACCTGGCAAGGGAACAACTTGAACCCGAAAGCTAAAATCCCGAGGTAAGCCTCACAAGCAGAAATAAAACAAGAAAGAGAGCCAAACGTGTTGGCAGGAAGATGATGAGTTTGCAGATGGAAAGTGGAGAGAAACGAGGAGAAGAAAGTGCTCACTGGAAGAGCAAAACCGCGCTCAAAGTGAGAAAGGAAAACCACCCGCTCATTAGCATTGGGTTTAGGAGAGATCTCACCGGCGGGAAGACGACAATCCACTTATAGCAGAATGCGTCTGGTGGAGCAGAGCCATTCCACCTCCTCGGTGGAGACCTCCGAGCCCTCCCAGCTGCCGCGCTCACCGGCGGGAACCTCCTGCTCCTCAGCACCATCGTCACTGTCGCGCGCGTCTATAATCCTCATGGGTTCTGTGTCCTCCACCGCCGGAGGTGGTTTGGAAGAACACGTACCCGTGGTGGAATGGAAATATAAGGGGAGCAATCGCAGGGCAGTAGCTGGAGGAAGTAAAAACCGCAAAGGGTGCGGTTTGATTTCGCAGGCACAAGGAAGAAGAAGAGGTAGGGGAGAACTGAACGGGCGTGGGGGAAGTGGAAACCCCCTCACCCCTACTTAAGGGCAGTAAAAACCCCAATTGTGGGATCCCTCTGCACTCCGTCCAGCGTGTGGCTGTGTACTCGGCCGAGTAAGCCAATCAACGGGCGCCATGTAGCCAAAAATACACGAAAAATCCCTTGCCACGTCATGAAAGGAAGGACAAGGGGCGCAGACCAATGGGACGGCCACAATGACAGGGAATAACTGTGCAGCTGTCACTGTGCCGCCAGAGCTTGGAACAAAAATTTGAGGTAAGTAACCATGATTACCAGCTATCAGTGACTGGGGCGCGCTAGAAATGACTCGGAATTGGCCAAAGTAACTCGGCACGAGGCATGAACCAAGAAGTCAAAGAGATGATCCGAAAACTGTCAGAAAGACTCGACACGATATGAAATTGCACAAAATAGTGCGCCCTAAGCGGCCAATAAAAACAATAAAATAAGTTCCAATCACATTAAAGGAACCTGGAGACGCCTTGCATCTTGAACTGCTAGACCTCACCAGCTTCGGGGACTAATGTCGGGGGAATAACCCCCGGTAGGGTCACAAAGGGTGAAACTTAGTACAACTTGGCTTACATCGAGTAAGGAAATAACCCGGCCGAGTAAGTACGGCCGGGAGAGAAAGAATCGTGTGTGGCCGACATAAGAACTATGTCGGCCCGCATAAGACAAAGTTGTTAATATTGTAGGGACCGACGAGCCGAGTCATCCGAGGAAGGGCCGAGTCAGATATGACGCGTGGCACCTTTCCGAGTAAGGTTCAGGAGAGACCATGGTAAAGCTTGGTCAAAAGAGAAGGGCGACGCCGGGTGACACAAAAGGAGCCGGGTGACACCCAAAGAAAGGGCTGGTGTGCAAAGTTACTGTGTGGCGCCAAAAGGAACAGGAGGCGGCGTACCAGAAGACCGTTAGCTGTCAAGCTTTATGGACTGGGCCGTTGGGCTCAAGGCAAGCCCATGACCCGGTCCGGAAAGCAGGGACCAGTATCCAAACAGTAAACCCTAGAACCCAAAGGGGTAAACATTAGATAGGATTGCCTACATAAAGGGGGGGCATAGTTGTAGTAGAAGGAGGTTGGACCAAGTAGGGAACTAGTGCATAGAACACTAGTTCATACAGCTCAAGGAGCAGTTGTAATTCTGGGGTATCAATCAAATCGCCAAGTGAGGAGAGTTCATCTTAATCTTCGTGCATGGCTCGACCGTGCGCTCCCTCCCCGGTGACCACAAGCACCCATTCAGCCCCCAACTTAAGCCTATCCATGGCATCTGTCGTGCCACCACCACGACAAAATCTAATCTTAATCTATACCTAATACATATACCTAATACCTATACCTAATCTATACCTAATCTATACCTAATAATAAAGGAAGGAGTGTTTCTTGTAGTACCTACACTTTTTTGGACGACTTTACCCTTTGACAAAATAAATAAATTACCCACCAATGCCACCGGTAAGTGAAAAAGAAAAATAAATTACCCACCAATGCCACCGGTAAGTGAAAAATTATCCACCAATACCACCGGTAAGTGAAAAAGAAAAATAAATTACCCACCAATGCCACCGGTAAGTGAAAATGAAAAATAAATTACCCACCAATGCCACCGGTAAGTGAAAAAGAAAAATAAATTACCCACCAATGCCACCGGTAAGTGAAAAAGAAAAAAACACTTTTTTGACATGTTGACTTCTAGGAGTTGGTTCTTCTCGGGGAATTCCATCGTTCGTTTTTTACAGATAGAATTCATTCGCTTTCTCATATTCGTCCTCAGGTCCTCACAATGAGCTAAGCACCAATGCCACCAGTAAGTGAAAAAGAAAAATAAATTACCCACCAATGCCACCGATAAGTGAAAAATAAAAAAACACTTTTTGACATGTTGACTTCTAGGAGTTGGTTCTTCTCAGGGAATTTCATCGTTCGTTTTCTACAGATAGAATTCATTCGCTTTCTCACGTTCGTCCTCGAGTCCTCATAATGAGCAGACTGTCAATGTTTTCGTTCCCAGTGACACATGGCTGACGGGATTGCACCTATAAGTAAAATATCGGGCCACTAGACCTGGCTACGGAGCATGGCCGGAAGCGACGACGACGCCGTGGCCGTGGGCTCGGACGCCCAGCCCCAGCCCGAGTTGACACCTTACCTCCAGCGGACAAACACGGTGGTGCGTCCTCTGGTCTGACACGTATCGTCCCTAGCTGAAATCATATGTTGTGTCAATTCGGATTTACAAAATAAAAAATGCATGCAACCCTATTAAGCTCTGCCAATCGAATACGTCTGTCCTTTTACGTGAAATCCCTATGACTGTTAGAGGATACTATATTTTGGAGTATGCTTTATCTAAAAATCGACAAATCATCTGAGTATAGGTAGTGGAAATAATTTCTAAGTTGTGGCATAACTCCGTAAATAGGTTCGTGCAAGATAAGAAAACGTTCAACTCGATTGAGATAGGTGTCATGAGGCAAGAAAAAAGTTTTTTCATGCGAATTAGATTGGTCAACTCGATTGAGATAGGTGTCATGAGTATAGATAGGACATTTCTGCTAGTCTATACCTAATAATAAAGGAAACAGTGTTTCTTGTAGTACCTACACTTTTTTGAACGACTTTACCCTTTGACCAAAAAAAATTGTCCACCAATTCCACCGGTAAATGAAAATATATACCTAATCTATACCTAATAATAAAAAAAGAAACAGTGTTTCTTGTAGTACCTACATTTTTTTGGACGACTTTACCCTTTGACCAAAAAAAATTACCCACCAATGCCACCGGTAAGTGAAAATCCATATCTATACCTAATAATAAAGGAAGCAGTGTTTCTTATAGTACCTACACTTTTTTGGACGACTTTACCCTTTCTATACCTAATAATAAAGAAAGCTGTGTTTCTTGTAGTACCTACACTTTTTTGGACAACTTTACCCTTTGACCAAAAAAATTACCCACCAATGCCACCGGTAAGTGAAAATCTATATCTATACCTAATAATAAAGGAAGCAGTGTTTCGTATGGTACCTACACTTTTTTGGACGACTTTACTCTTTGACCAAAAAAATTACCCACCAATGCCACCGGTAAGTGAAAAGGAAAAAAAACACCACTTTTTTGGACGACTTTACCCTTTGATAAAAAATAAATTACCCACCACCTCGCCAATGTTTTCCTTCCCAGTGGCTGACGGGACTGCATCTATAAGTAAAATATCGGGCCACTAGATCTGGCTGCGAGGTAGTGAAAATAATTTTTAAGTTGTGGCATAACTCTGTGAATAGGTTCGTCCAAGATAAAAAAACGTTCAACTCGACCGAGACATGTGTCATAAGACAAGACAAAAAGTTTTTTCACGCGAATTTGATTGGTCTTCTCGATGCAACGCACGAACAGTTCTGCTAATGCTTCTGTCAACCAAATTTTCTTTAGACCCTTTTACCCTCCCACAAAAATACATATAACGCACTGGTACCACCGAAACGTTTTCTTCCGTCCGTCTCAGCAGTGCGGCGCGAGAAGAGCGAGCTTTGGCACAAGGTCGGGGGTCTCGCGAGAGAGAATAAGGGGCACCGCGGCTGCGGGAGAGTAGAGATGGGAGAGGGCGGCGGAGCTACGGGAGGCACAGCGTCACTGGGCCTAGCCAGCAGCGGCCACGGCAGCAGCAAGCGGCGGCGGGGCGGAGAGAGGACATGGCCGGCGATGCGCAAGTGGCAAAGGCGGCGAGCTCACGGATGTGCAGCGGCACACAACGAGCTTGGGGCGGCCGAGGTCGACACTAGAGGAAAAAGGGCCATCCGTTCGCGACCCCTCGGAGCATTAGTCCCGGTTGCGCCACCAACCGGGACTAATGTTGGCATGCGTCCCGGTTGGAGCGGGCACGGGGCCAGGGGGCATGCGTCCCGGTTGGTAAGGGGGAATACGTCCCGGTTGGAGCCAGCAACCGGGACTAAAGGTTTGGCCACAGCCACGTGGCGTGGCACGCACCTTTAGTCCCGGTTGCTGGCTCCAACCGGGACTAAAGACCCCTGCCCTCTATAAATGCAACGCCCCAGCCCCCTCCTCTGCCTCCACTCTGTTTTTTCGAATGGTGTAAGGTGTGAGGGTGTGTGCTAGTTTTTTTTCATGCATGCATTGAAGGTGTTTGTTGAAATGTATATAATCATACTGTAATATGCAGAATGAAGATTCTCGAATGCAGCAGAGGACAAATCTATGGCATTGGCTTCATTGACCCATATTGGGTTCATGAAGCTAATCTCAAAATAAGCCCCCAGGATACGGAGGATAATATAGTACACGCGTTAAGGTTTCAAGAAACCAAAAGGGAAATACTATTTCCTTACAACTTCCAGTGAGTGTTAAGTATATAATTGATTAGTTCTGCATTCGTAGGTACCACTATATTCTGTTAATCATTCAACTTGACAAAGGGCGTGTACTAGTCATGGACTCGAAACATAAACCCCTTGAGACGTGGAAGGACATGCAGATACTTCTCCAGCGGTAATTCTAATCATTACGACACTATATCGGCAACGTTCGTGAATTTTATGATATCAAGTACTTAATAACTTATTTTATTCGTTTTCTACGTCGGGCAGCGCTTGGAAACGGTTCACCAAGAAGGCTAGGGGTGTTTGGAAAGAGGAGCTTACATTTCAACCACTAGATGTAAGCACCACTAGCTATATCCGCGCATCTCTTTGATTCTAGTTTTGATACAGTTATTATCATGCTTGATTATTATTTTGATCGAACTCTGTTCTCGTAAAGTGCCTGACGCAGGGACCAGGTAACAATCTATGTGGATACTATGTATGCGAGTTCATCTGGCAGACGTGCGATGAGAAGGGCAGAAATTTAGAGCAACTCCACGTACGTAAACAATTTTTATAGTTTTTTATTACAATCAAATTGTGTTTAGTTTCATATTCATATAGGCTGACTCCTTTTTTAAATCAGATCGAACGTCCACGGGACGGTCTTCTGCCAAAGGATCGCATACGAGAAATTCAGGAGGAATTGGCAGGATTCTTGGATGCAGAAGTCCTAAACACACAAGGGGAATACTACTCGGCTGTGTATAGACAATAGGAATTGTAAAAATAGCAACTTTCAAGAAATTGGCCGGTAGCATCGAATAGCAACTTTTGTATATAGTGCATGAACTCGATCCGTGTATTGAATGTAATGTTGTCATGATGAACTTGTGTAATATAAGGTTCCTTCGTTGATAAGTGCAAAACACTAAATAAACAATAAAACAACCTAAATGAATTCTCTGCCGCGGCACAAAAAGTGGCGAAAATGCTGCCGCGGCAACAAAATGTGCCAAAATGAATTCTCTGCCGCGGCAGAGAAATGGGCCAAATCTCTGCCGCGGCAGCAGGTTATTAGTCCCGGTTCGTGTTACGAACCGGGACTAATGCTCCACCCCCCTCGCGCTCTGATGCCGCCACGTGTGCCTCATTTGTCCCGGTTGGTGGGGCAACCGGGACTAATGGTTAGAGCTTTAGTCCCGATTGTCCCGTCCCGGTTGGGCAACCGGGACTAATGGCCCTTACCAACCGGGACGCATGGGCCCTTTTCTACCAGTGCGAGGACAGGGGAGAGGCGGCACTGGACGTCGAGGTCGCAGGGAGGCGTTGCGGAGCTTGCTGGCAGCAGAGCTCGTGGACGGGGCGCAGGCGACGCGTGGAGAACGGCTTGGGAGGCGGCGGCATGGCCACAAACGACCGGGGAGAGGAGAATAGGAGGCGGGACTCATGGGATCGACGACACGCGTGCGGGAGGCGTGCGTGGCGTCTGTGTTGGGCGTGCCGTGTGTAGCGGCGGGTGTGCGTGTGTTGGTGCCCAGGTGGGTGACTGCGTGCGGTGGTGTGGTGTTATGTGTTGGTCCAATGTGAGTCTACAGCGTGTTGGGTGTGTTTTTCCACGCTCGCGTGCGTGCGTGGGTGCATACATTGCCTGTGTGCCTGGTGGCTTGGCCGGCTAGGCTTTCAGGATGGTATTTTACCAAAATCCACCGGGTCCTTCTGCCGATACGTGTCCATTCAAATCTCTTTTTTTATATTCAGATTCGTTTTTGCTACATAATGCCCCGCTTTTGCTACACTGTAGCAGAAAACGGTGCGTCATAGAAATAAAAAAACAGACTAACCTCGCCGAAGAGTGTGTCGAAGACCTCGCCGGCGACCGTGTAGCAAAAAAAAAATACTAATGTAGCAAAACCGACCTCACCGGAGACTCGCCGGAGATCTCGACGGAGACCTTGTAGCCAAAATTTTGCGCTATTGTAGCAAAACTACAAAACGGTTGTAGCAAAATATTTTTTCTAATATAGCAAAAGCGACATCGTCGGATATTCCTCGCCGGAGATCTCGTAGCAAAACCGTAGAGATTGGTTGTAGCAAAACCGAAAATGTCGTAGCAAATACTTTATGCTATTGTAGCAAAAGCATAGAAGAGAAATAGCAAAAACTTGCTACTATTGTAGCATGAACCTGTAGAAAAATATCAAAACACATTTATTGGCCGGTAGCATCACAACTCTTCATCTGTAGCAACGATGACCACTTTTAGTAGCATTGTCTTCCTATCTATGTAGCACTGTGTTGTGGCTCCACTGCAAAACACTGTCTACCACGCAGGAGCCATGGCGTCTGGGCTATGGCGGCGCGGTTGCGCGGTCGTGCTCGCCGGGTGGACATCGACGGCGTCTTTCCGATGAGCTTTAGAGGAGGTCCGTGACCTCCGACGAGATTTAGGTGAGGGCGGTGACGCGCTCTGGCCGACGAGAAGGGAGACGGCGCTGACGGCGAGGTCTTCTTGACTGGACCTGCGCATCGGCCGCAGTTGATTTATGGCGGCGCGAGCGGCGACGAGCCAGCCAGGGAGGTGCGCGGCCAGGCGACAGCGGAGGCAGGCGGAGGAGGGGGGACGCACGACAACGATGGCGACGGGGGAGGGGCGGCGGCAGAAGAGGAGAGGGAGGGACGGCGGCGGCTGCAGCTGCGCGTGTTGGGCAGAGGCGGCGTCCTCGCGTCGTGCAGCAAGAGCGGATGCGAGATGTATAGCAGGAGCGATTGCAAGAAATAGATAAGGTTGAGTCTGTGCGGTCTGTGCGTCCTCGCACCTGGTGGAAGTGACCCGGGGGATCAAAACGTGCGATCCCCGGGTGATTGGTATTATTTTCCTTTTAGGACTGGCTGGTTGGACTGTCTCCTCTGGTTTTATAAAATTGTTTTATTTTATTTTTTATTTTAAAAGACTTTTCTAAATAGTTTTAGACAAAAAAGATATTTAAAAACACTGAAATTTTTAAAATTAAAATAAGGAACTAATTAAAAAATAAAATAGACTAAAAAATATTTTAGCAAAAATATACATGATGTCACGATGCACAAATAAAATAAACAAAGCAAATCTCGGTTGCGTGCGTGCATACATTGCATGTGAGAGAGAAACGATGAGGGTGGATCGAGGGTCCTACATGGGAATTGTTGGGCCTCTTGTGACTGGCTTGGTCAGGGGCTCGTACCCTTATTTTCTTAAGTTTAAAATAAGTTTTAATAAATATATTCAATTGCTCTTAATTTAAAGCAAAAAGGAAGGATGCCACTACTAAAATAATATTTATTCAGTTTAATTGTGACATCGTAGCGAAGCACGGGTTTTGTGCTAATCTATACCTAATAATAATAAACGACAATTTTATTCCTAAAACGGTCGGTAGATGACCAATCCTGGTGGATTGACACTTGTCGTCCATCGCGTGCAGCTCCAGATGTGGAGCGTAAACGTTTTGCCGCTAAATGACAAAACGGATCGGAACTAGCTTAGAATCAAATCAAAAACTTAAAGTGATTTGTAGATCAATCCGTTTGTCCGATTTAGGATCCGTTTTTACCGTTGGACTAGTCGCGACGAGATTTTTAAAACTAGATCTCATGTTGATATGTTTCGATGAAAAAAATTGAACCAAAAAGTTACCCACACTTAAGTTATCCAACCTATAATACATAAGTTATCCAACCTATAATACATAAGTTATCCAGCATATAAACATGTTGGATATAGACGTTTCTCGCATACATGTTGAGAAAGTTTAATTGGAGCGTGATAGCCTAGTTGTTAGGGTACTGAGACTTCATTTCTATCAATGCGTTAGCGTCGACGAGCGATAAGTCTCGGTACCCTAAAACTCTTCTAGGCTTCGTCATCCCTCGGTAGCGACGACGGACGACGAAGTCGAGCCGCTAGACTAATGATTGAGCGTCAAGTTGTTTACTACGGCTTACTATGGTGGATGGTTGGGGCATAAGACCCTATTTATTTATATCGTATAAAAAAGATTAAATTTAGTTCCTTTACTAAAATTATGTTTGATATTTCACGCGGTGGCCTTTCGAGATTGAGTAGTCCATACGCTACGAGAGCGGCGATGAGCAACAAGCCCGAGTCGTTAGAATAACATTTTATATTCTGTTCATACGTGAAATTTTATAGTGATGGATAACTTATACTCCCTCCGTCCTAAAATAGATGTCTCAAATTTATTAAAATTTGGATGATCTAGACACTATTTAGCATATAGATTCATCCAAAATTTAAAAAACCTAAAACATCTATTCTCGGACTGAGGGAGTATGTTATTAGGCGGATAACTTATATGCCGAAGCTCGGATAACTTCCGTGTTACGGGTGGATAACTTTTGGTCCAAAAAAAGTTGTTAAAACATAGCAACACGGGATCTAGTTTCGAAGATCTCGTCACGACTAGCCTAACGGTAAAAAGAATCTTAATTCGCACAAACTCTTTGACCTAGAAAACATTTTAAATTTTTATTTTGAATTCAGCTGGCTAATCGATTTTTGTCTTGTAGTGCTGGTTTACTAATTACGACTCGTGTGAAGAAAATTCGGCAAGGTCTCGTCCCGCGCCCTTGGCTAGTGTCAGAATTTCCGTTCGATTTTGCAATTCATAGGGCGGTCGCCAGGTAGTAAAGTCCTAAATTTAATTATTTAAAGAAATTATGCTTGATGTTTGATGCAATAGCCTTTCGAGATTGAGTATCTCGTATGCCACTGGTGTAGGGTTCGCAGCATAGAAAACAAAAAAATACTACGATGAAAACTACTATGAATCAAGATCTATCTACTAGATACAAGCAACGGGCGGATGTATATCCGTAGAAAACATATCCTTAAAGACCGACAAAGGATAACGAGTCCAAACTTGTGGTTGCTATAAACGATCTCTTGCCGATCTCAAGATCGAGAGGAAGTCCTAGCGCCGCAAAACAGCAGCGCATCCGTGCTCGCACACACGTACAAGACACCGAGCAACCTCCGCCTCCTCGCTCCAGCGATGCAGCGGAAGCACAACTCTTCTGTAACACTACGGTTCTGAAAAGACTGTAGCTTCTATATGACATGACAATCCCTAGATCGGTTCATTGGCCCACAATAGAATAAAAATGAATAACATAGCAAAATATCCGTGTATCATAAATAACGAAGATCCAGAGTAACATTATTACAATAAGGGCTTAACTCTAGGCTAGATCAGCTTATTCAAGTAGCAACATAAATAAAATAACTCCTCCATTCTTCAAATTGCCCACAAGTGAACAAGTGCCGAGTGGAGTACCATGGCCTAAATCGATCACTCAGAATCTGAATATCCTGCAACATGAAACATAGCAACCCCGAAGGGTCAATACATGGAATGTATGGCAAGTAGAGCTATTAAAGGAGACAATAAAACTAGCATCTACATGCATATTTGGCAAGTGGAGTTGTGGCTAGCTTGCATTTACAAATATTCTTGCCCTACTTTCATTAACAGTTTTTGATTTTCTTTGAAAAGATCCCAATTAAGTTAACCCATAAACATTAAAGCAATTAGGAAAATTAGAATGAGCAAGAAACATGTCATGAACTCAATATCAAGCAACTCAGATATCCATAACCGGGGACACGGCTAATCGATTAGTTTATACACCCAGCAGGGGTTAGTACACTTTAACCATATGACTTGGCCAGCCCAGCTCGTACCACCACTCTCATATTGGGTGATGATAGGGAGAATTCCAAAGAGAGACCGTTCGGGAAGTAGCTCCCCAAACCCGACATTGCACCGTACCAACCTACCAAAATTCTACATCTCTGGATACGTGGGTTGAAGTTACCAGAACCTACTTAGTCCAATCAACCGCCCATTTCATTATTGGCACATGGTTGTACACGTAAGCTACCAAATAAAGAAGCCAATCATTTTCTCTTGATACCTGGGTGCCTTTTCGCAATGATATCACTAAAAATTATCAATCCTATCACACCCAGGAGATTCATTGATTAAGTTATTTTTAGTTTCCGCAAACCAACACATTTAAAACAACTTTCAGTGATGTAACCCAGCCCTCGTTCATCATAGCATGGCTAAGCATATCTACCAACGGTGGTTCATCTACAAAAAATCCCTACCACATAATAGGACATAGCATAGCGATAGTACTTTCCTACACATGTATCTACAAAATACACGACAATGCATTGGAAATAGTAGGACAATATCATGAACAAAGTAGCATCTACTTGCCTTGGCTGTAGCAGTCGAACAAACAATTCTCACACGAGCAAGCGTTGCACTCGTCACAATCTACACGATACAATTGCAATCACATAAACAAACCAAACATAATCATATACAAACATAACAATGTAATATGCATGTATGACAAGTTGAACAGTGCTACAGTAGCTTTCTATAACCTTATTCAGTATACCTACTATTTGCATGCATTGAAAACATTTTAAAAGTATTGAAAACAAGGCATGCAATTTTAAATGGCCAAACAATTGAGCTATAACCCAATTATTAAGCCATTTCTATTAAACAGTTTGTAAAATCTTGTAAAAATAGCTACTGTGTAGGAAACCTAAAATAGAACCAGTACCAACTGGAATCACTCAAAAAGGATTTATAGAATTTCCTGACTAATTAAAATACTCCAAATAGCCTTTTAATAGATTCTGCAACTTCCAGTACTGTAAGGCTACCCTTTTAATTCACTAACAGGTTCCTCTTGTTGTACTGATTCCAGGGACACCTCATTTGCAATTTTTGGAGTTGTAGAACTTTTCCTATGAATTTATTATTCTAAAAAGGTCGTTAAACTATTTAATTAGTCACGGCAAAACCTTGCACCAAAAGTATAAAACAATTATACAAAAATATTCTACGTGAAAAACCGAATCCATCCATATCTTATTTGCAATTTTTGGCCTAGTAGATTATTTTATATGAATTTTCCAAGATTGAAACTAAATCTGCCAATTTTTAACCTATTTAATTAAATCAAAATCGAGCTGACCAGTCAAACGCTGAGTCAGCGCTGACGAGGCAGTTGACTAGTATTCAGTCAACTGCTGACTAGTCAGCGCCCGATCTGGGCCGTCCATCTGTGATTGAAGGGCAGGGAGTGGCGCGTGGAGGAGAAGCTCACCGGCGGCGTCGGGTTCGACGGGGGCGGCGACTCCGGCGAGGTTTGGCGGTGGCTGGGCGGCGTACGGCATGCGGGAGGAGATGGCGAGATGGCGGCGGTGTCGGTCCTCGCGTCCGCGGGCGACGACGATGGCGAGCTGGAGCGCGGCGGTGGCTCGCGGCTCCGGCGAGCTCGCGGCTCCGGCGAGCTCGCGTGGAAGCTCTGAGGCTCGTCCTGCACGAGGAAAACCATGACGACAAGTCAGTCGATGGTGGGGAACCTTCTCAGGGGAAAAGGGGATCAGGGGGTCGACGGGGGCGAGCTCTACCGATCAATGGCGGCGGCGGTGACGTTCTCTGGCGAGAAATTTCGTGGAGGTGGCGGCTTCGTAAGCGACGATTTTTGGGGGCTTTCAAAGAGGGGGTTCTAGGGATTAAGAGGGGCAACTTTTAGGCGGAGGTTTGTTCTCATTCGACACGAATCCTCACGACAATCGCGCCGGTCGTTGAGTCTGAGAGGAACACGAATTGGGGAAGATGACAAGCAGGGTCCACATGGCGGTGGCAGACGGAGGCTGACGGGCGGGGCCCACTCGTTAGCGGCGCTGGGCAAGGTGGGTGTCGCCTGCTATTCGCCGGACGCGCGTGCGCTGCTACTGCATAGCGCTGGCAGGCCCCGAGGTGGGCCGCGGCTAGTGGGCTGCGGGCTGCGCGTGGTTCCCCCCCTTTTTTATTTTTTATTTTTCCTGGAGAATTTCTTATCCGAACCTAAATTCTGAATCTCACAGAACTGTCTAATTTTTAGATAAAAATTTAGTCAACCATAACTTTTGAACCGTAGCTCCAAATAAGGTGAGTCAAATTGCTACGGGTTCGTGTCGGAACCCTCTACGCACCTGTGACTTACAAACCACTAAACTAAACCTTTCCAGCATATGCAAGATAGAAACCGAGCACTTACGTGTATGTGACAAAGACATGCAAGTGGGTTTTGACCAAAAGTTTGAAACTGAATTTTTTTGCAACGATGCTCATAATGCAATGACATGTATGCTATGTAGTACCAAATCTAAAATTTGGGATGTGACAAGACTAACCCCCTTAAGATGAATCTCGTCCCCGAGATTCGGCGCGGCTAGCAAATAGGTGTGGGTGGTCCTCTCGGAGGTCATCCTCACGCTCCCAAGTGGCTTCCTCTTCGGTGTGGCGGTTCCATTGCACGTTGCAAAACCTGATCGTCTTGGTACGGGTAAACCTCTCCGCTGTCTCCAGTATCTTGACCGGCTTCTCCTCATATGTCAAGTCACTCTGCAGTTGAACCTCCTCTAGTGGCACATTGTCTCTCAATGGTGTATCCACCATCTCCGGATGGCACTTCTTCAGCTGGGACACGTGGAACACATTGTGGACGGCGGACAGAGCCTCTAGCAACTCCAACTGATATGCAACCTCTCCCTTGCGTGTTAAGACCCGGTATGGTCCTATAAACCAAGGTGTCAGCTTACCCTTGATTCCAAATCTCTTAATCCCACGTAGTGGCGATACTCTGAGGTACGCTCTATCACCGATCTCATACACCGCTTCCTTGCGCTTGGCGTCAGCGTAGCTCTTCTGTCTCAATTTTTCTACCTTTAGCCTGTCCCTAATCAAAGCAACCTTCTCATTGGCATCCTTGATCAGATCAGGTCCAAATAGTTGACGCTCTCCTACTCCATCCCATAGCAATGGTGTCCGGCAACTTTTCCCATATAGCACATCAAACGGCGACGTCTTGATGCTGGTTTGGTAGCTGTTGTTGTAGGAAAACTCAGCATACGGCAAATTCTCATCCCAACTAGATCCATGATCCAAAGCGCAAGCTCTCAACATATCCTCCAAAATCTGATCCATCCTCTCTGTCTGTCCATCTGTCTGAGGGTGGAATGCTGTGCTAAACTCCAACCTAGTTCCCAATGACTCGTGCAGTTGGCGCCAAAAGTGCGATGTAAATTGGGTGGCTCTATCTGATACAATGCTCTTGGGGACTCCATGTAGGCACACAATCCTGTCCATATAAATCTTGGCTAACCTTGCACTAGTGTAGGTTGTCTTCACGGATATAAAGTGGGCTACCTTGGTCAAATGGTCGACCACTACCCAAATAGAGTCGTATTCTGACCTGGTCCTGGGCAATCCTGTGATAAAATCCATTCCCACTCTATCCCACTTCCAATCCGGCACGGGCAATGGTTGTAGTAATCCTGCTGGCTTCTGGTGTTCCGCCTTCACTCGGCTGCATACATCACATAAGGCAATGTGCTTGGCGATGTCTCCCTTCATGTTGTTCCACCAAATTTTTTCCTTTAGATCCATATATATCTTTGTATTGCCCGGATGTATGGAGTATGGCGAGTCATGAGCTTCCTGCAGAATTAGGTTCCTTATCTCCGGGTCGTTGGGCACACACAAACTATCTCCATACCATAAGGTTCCTTTCTCATCCTCGCGGAATTCTTTTGCTCGATCCTCCTTCATCTTTTCCTTTATCTCCTCTATCTCCTTGTCTCCTACCTGAGCCTTACTGATCATGTCCTGTAGCTTTGGTTGGACTTCCATTGCTGCCAAATATCCCTCTGACACTACCTCCAGTCTAAGATCCTTGAATTGCTTGCACAAATCCTCAGGCAATTCCCCAACAGTCAATCCATTGGCATAGACCTTCCGGCTTAGAGCATCTGCTACTACATTGGCTTTTCCTGGGTGGTATTGCAAATTCATATCATAATCCTTGATAAGCTCCAACCATCTTCTTTGCCTCATGTTTAGTTCCTTCTGTGTAAATATGTACTTCAGGCTCTTGTGGTCGGTGTACACATCGCAATGTTTTCCCATTAGGTAGTGCCTCCATACCTTGAGCGCATGTACAACCGATGCTAATTCCAAGTCGTGCGTGGGGTAACTCCTCTCATGGTGTTTAAGTTTTCGCGAGGCATATGACACCACTCTCCCATCTTGCATCAGCACACTTCCAAGTCCCTGTCGAGATGCATCACAGTACACTTGGAAATCCTTCTGAAGATCAGGTAAACACATAATAGGTGCGGTCACTAGACGACGCTTCAGTTCCTGAAAGCTAGCTTCACACACATCCGTCCACTCAAACTTCTTATCCTTCTTCAGCAGTTCCATCATTGGCTTAGCGATGTTGGAGAAATTCTCTACGAACCTCCTGTAATATCCAGCAACTCCCAAAAAGCTCCGAATATCACCCACATTCTTGGGCGCTTCCCATTCAGTAACTGTCGTCACTTTGCTTGGGTCAACAGCGACTCCATCTCCTGACACCACGTGTCCAAGAAATCCAACAGTGTTAAGCCAAAATTCACACTTACTGAATTTGGCATGCAGCTTATGTTCCCTCAGCTTCTCCATAATCAGTCGCAAATGTCTCTCATGTTCACCATCATACTTGGAATATATCAGTATGTCATCGATGAACACAACCACGGACTTGTCCAAGTACTCCATAAACACCTTGTTCATCATGGTCATGAAATATGTCAGATCATTCGTTAGTCCAAAAGACATAACCATATACTCATATAAACCATACCTAGTGGTGAAAGCAGTTTTTGGTATGTCCTCCTCCCGAATCTTCAATTGGAAATAGCCCGATCGCAAATCAATTTTGCTAAACACCTTTGCTCCTTCCAGTTTATCAACCAAATCATTTATGTTCGACAGGGGGTATTTGTTTTTGATGGTCACTTCATTCAGCGAGTGATAGTCCACCACTAACCTCTTGCTACTGTCCTTCTTCTCCATAAACAGAACAGGTGCACCCCATGACGACGAACTGGGCTAAATAAATCCCTTGTCCAACTGCTCCCTTAGATGTTTCTTTAATTCCTTGAGCTCATCCACATCCATCTTGTATGGCCTCTTTGCTATAGGTCCTGTTCCCGGCATCAGATCGATGAGAAACTCCACATACCTGTCAGGAGGCATCCCTGGCAGCTCCTCCGGAAACACGTCGGGGTACTCCTTTATTACAGGCACTGTATCCATGCTAACCCCTTAAGAGAATTCAGCTTACACCTTCCCAGTCGCACCGATGACTTGAACCTAATTATCTTACCATCCGGGGTCTTGAGCGAAAGCGCTCGCTGTGCATAATCTATGTGTCCTTCATGCATAGACATCCAATCCATGCCTAGTATTACATCTAAACCTTGTGACTCCAATATTACCAGATGTGCAATAAAATTGTGTGCTCCAATCCTCACAGTTAAGTCGCGGCATCCCGCGCTATCTATCATTTCCCCTCCAGGTGAGCTTACTCTAATAGACCCTTTTAGAGACTCCATAGGTAGCTTATACTTATCCACAAATGCCCTTGATATGAATGAATGCGATGCACCAGTATCTAAAAGAATAAGTGCAGGAGCGTGAGTGTTGATTGGAAACTTACCAACCACAAGATCAGGATCATCTGTGATCTCCTCCACATTCATGTGGTTCACTGTGGCCTTCTGGTTATTGCCTGGCTTCAGTCCCTTCTTCTCCGGACAGTTGTCTGCATAATGCCCTTTCTGGTTGCACTTGAAGCATGTCACCTCACTCAGGTCCTTCTTCACAAAGTTACGATCACGGTTGCGGTCATGCCCATTGTGTCCTCCAGAATGGTGAGTGTCTCCTCCCTTGTGGCTGTGGCGGCTGCTCTTGTGGCTCTCATGGCGATGTCCATCGCTTCCATGGCTGTGGCGATCATGGCTTCCATGGCGCCCATAGTCACTTCCCCCATTCTTGGAGTATCCATTATAAGAAGTGGGAGACTTGTGGTGAGAGCCGGAGTGGTGGTTGTTGTTCTTTCTCTTGATGCTCTCCACCTCTTTGTGCTTTCCCTCCAAGATTCTGGCCTTGTCCATAAGTTCCTGGAAAGTGGGGCAATAAACCACTAGCAGCTGTACCGAGAGCTCATCACTGAGGCCATCCAGGAACCTCTCTCTCCTCTTGGCATCAGTGTCAACATCCTTAGGGGCATAGCACGACAGGTTGTTGAACTCCTCTATATATTCAGCCACTGTGCGGTTGGTTTGGCGCAAGTTGCGGAACTCCTTCCTCTTCAGGCTTAGAACTCCTGAAGAGACATGGTTGGTCCTGAAACCTTCCTCAAACATGGCTTAGGTCACAGTGTCCAGCGGGTGGGTGATCTAAAAAGTGCCCCACCACGAAGCGGCTGGTCCCTCCAGTAGGTGAGCAGCAAACCTCACTTTTTCAGCATCTGTGCATCCAATAGTTACCAGATCCTTATTCACTGAACGCAACCAGTCGAGAGCAACCATCGGCTCAGTTGTAGTAGAGAACTTCGCCAGCCTTAGCCTCAGGAACCTTGTAAGTGCATCTCCCTGGGGCTGGTTGTTCCCATTGTTGTTGTTATTGTTGTTCTGAGCTTCCATGAACTGGGTCATCACTTGGGTTAGCTATGCTTGAGCTGCCATAAGCTGCTCCATCTCAGTGGGTTAACGGCGAGGAGGCATCTGTGGTTCAGCACAGGTAATCTTAGAAAGAATAGATTACGAAATTGGGATTCTACCCATGCATTATGATCAAACAACAACAAAGCAACCACAGACAATCACGAGCAAGCAACACATCATCAAACAAACGATCCAGCAATGTTCCACGGGTTATCCTAGCTGTATGTATCTACTGAAATAGTTTTAGAAGCGTTGGCAACAGTTATAAACATAAATAGGCCAACAAAGCATTAAAACAGGAATCTGCCAGAACAGTCCAGCAGTGTTCACGAATTTTTCTACCTAACTTAAACTCGTTAGGAATTTTTGATGAGTTTTTTGTATACAGTAAAGAGAGTTTCGAACCAGACCATATTTTTTCAGATTTTTCCCAGTTACCAAAAAAATATGAAAAATCGTACAGTACAGCAGGGTCAGCAGAAAACTGAATCAGGAAAAACTCGAATATCAACCAAAACCTTGACATAACTCATTTATAAAATTCGCACAAATAATCCTGGAACTTTAGAGTACACAAAGGAGCAACTAAACGCTTTAAACTAACAGAAACTAAGTTTTACATTGATCGGGGCCTTAAGCTAACAATGTATCCTAACGAAGACTAATTGGTGGCCATCTAACTACTTCATGAAGAGGTTGCAGTAGGTCCTTGTGTTCATGCGCTGGCGCTTCTGTCCACGGACCATCCATGGCGGTGGTGTATACACATCTCCTGAATCATCACTTCAAACCTCAAATTCCACCTCTTCTGGATCCTCCTCTTCTTCTTCATCCTCTGCTGCAGCAGCAACAGCTTCATCTCCTCCACCATCGTCGTCTCCATCATCATCATCATCTACATCCTCATTATCATTGTGAAATGGATCGTATGGGCACCTAGAGGGGGGGTGAATAGGTGCTAACCAATTTTTAATACTTTTTCAATTTTAGGCTTGACACAAAGTAAATTCTCTAGATATGCAACTACGAGAATTTCCCTATATGTAACCCTAACTACTAACCACGTAAAAGAGGAGTGAGGAAACCGTAGTGGATCACGCGGAGACACAGGGATTTGTTTTACCGCAGTTCCTTCCTTGTTAAGGGAAGTACATCTGCGTTGGAGGGGTGGGCGGTTCTAAGACCACCACGCCACAATAGGCCTCACCCTATTCTCCGATGGATCTCGCCACGAGAGGCCTGATCCACCTTCTCCACTATTGGATCCCTTCGAGGCGGGAACCGGTGCCTTTTACAACACTATCAGGGCACACACCCACAACCGAATTGGGGGCTCCCGAGATGACAACAAGCTGCCACAAGAACAAGGTTTATCAATATAAACAAAAACAAGGATCTAGGTATTTGCAGAAATACTAGATCGGGGGTTCTCCAAATGAATGGAGAGGAGATGAAGCGCTTGATTGCTGATGATGAAGATCGAGTTCTCCTCCTTCGATTCCCCAAGGGATGGGGCCTTTGGGTGGATCTAGGTGGAGCACTCTTGGATTAAGCTTTTAGATCTGATCTGGTCTTTTTCGAGATGAATCAAGAGTTATGGTAGGAGGGGGAAGGCTGGCTTAAATACCCCCTCCCCAGATCTGGCCGTTGCACAACTTTGGGGGCGGATTATCCGCCCCCTGGGAAAACTCCGCCCCAAGGGCGGGTTCTCCGGGGGAAACTCCGCCCCCTCTCTGGGGCTTGCGCCTTGGTGAAGCTTGGTGAAGATCTTGGGGGGCGGATAATCCGGCCCCCCTGAGGGGCGGATTATCCGGCCAAGCCGGAAAGTCCGGCCAAAACTCCGCCCCCTCTCTGGGGCTTGCGCCTTGGCGATGAGCAGGGGGGGTGGATTATCTGGCGGGGCCGGAAAATCCGGCCAAAATTCCGCCCCCCTTCTGGGGCTTGCGCCTGCTTGGGCAAAAGTAGGGGCGGATTATCCGCTCCTAGTGGGGCCGGATTATCCGCCCCCAAAGGCAGAGTTCTTTTCCCTTTATTCTCAAATAGAGCTGCAACACTTCAACACACATTAAATGATCCTTGGTATTGTTATCTAACACACAAAACACTAGGGATTAAGAAATGTTCTTTCAGTCTCCCCCTTTTTGGTGTTAGATGACAATACTGGGATTTGCAATAAAACCGGCAAAAGCCACCTTAAATAATGAAAGACGCTCCCCCTAGATGTGTGCATATTTAAGATTTGCATTTGAATACAAATACACACACTAGGGAGAACACTACTTTAAGGTTTGGGAAATAAGGTCATACCACCGGGATGAGAATATAGCCAAAGCATACATAGATAATCCCATGAATCCATATGCCATCAAATATGCTCCATAATTCCAGAATTCCATGGGGTCCATGATAGATAAATCCAGAAATCCATGAATACCAAACATAGTACCAAACTGTGGAGTACGACATAGTCTTACATAAACAAACACAAATAGCAACTGAGTTCACGCTAGAAAAGGCACAAGCAAGCAAATAAAAACGACTAAAATCGAAAAGCTTGTGCCCAACCCTTGCAAATCCACGAGACCTAATAGAACTACTTCTCCCCCTTTGGCATCGAAACGCCAAAAAGGAAGAAAAGCGATGCTAACGCCCCTGGAGATCACTACACACCCAAATTTGCAAGAATCAAATCAATCAAAAGCCAAATGTGAGTGTGTTTTCCATAAGAACAAGAGATATGCAAGAAAATCCAACGGGACCCATGAAAAAACCAACTCTTCTCAAGGAAGAGGGCGGTGGCCGAAGCCACCATGTTGGAGCGCATGGCATGACACCGCGAAGATGTATCTTGAGTTCAAAGCCAATGCTCATCGATGACCCACATATCACAAAATGATATTAAGGGAAATGATTTGACTTGCTTTCGACATTATGGGGGGAGGGTTGGCCCAATCAATTAGGACCACACTCCCCCTATGTCTATGCCCGCATCTAAACCAAATACATGAATAAGAGCAAGTGAGTGTGCAAGGGTAGTCAAGCCAAGCTCCTTGAATCTATGATATTTAGCTCATTCCTCAAATAACAAAATCTTGCTTCATCAAGAGGCTTCGTGAAAATATCAGCAAGTTGGTTCTTCGTGCTCACAAAGGATAGAGCAATATCTCCATGAGCAACATGATCCCGAATAAAGTGGTTGCGAATCTCTATATGTTTTGTTCTTGTATGCTGCACGGGATTGTAAGCAATTTTGATAGCACTTTCATTGTCGCATAAAAGAGGCACTTTGTCACAATTGACACCATATTCCTTTAAAGTTTGCCTCATCCATAACAATTGAGTACAAGCACTTGCAGCAGCAACATATTCAGCTTCGGCGGTTGAGAGTGAAATACAATTCTGTTTCTTTGATGACCAACATACTAGAGACCTGCCCAAGAATTGGCATGCACCAGAGGTTGATTTCCTATCATCTTTGTCACCAGCCCAATCTGAATCAGTGTAACCACATAGAGAGAAACTTGAACCCTTGGGATACCATAACCCAAAATTTGGGGAATGAACCAAATATCGGAAGATTAGCTTGACTGCCACTAAGTGGCTTTATTTAGGAGCGGCTTGGTACCTTGCACACACTCCTACACTTAACACGATATCGGGCCTAGATGCGCAAAGGTAAAGGAGAGAGCCGATCATGGATCGGTATACCTTTTGATCCACGTCTTTACCCTTGGGATTGAGCTCAAGATGACACTTTGTTTGCATTGGGGTGGCAACGCCATTGAGATCCGTCATCTTAAACCTTTTGAGCATGTCTTGGATGTACTTAGCTTGATTAATAAAGGTTCCCTCTCTAAGTTGTTTGATCTCAAATCCAAGAAAGAACCTGAGCTCACCCATCATGGACATCTCAAACCTGTCAGTCATAAGCTTCGAAAATTCATCGTTAAAAGCTTGTTTAGTAGAGCCAAAAATAATGTCATCTACATAAAGTTGGCATACAAAAAGCTCCCCATTAACCTTCTTAGTAAAAAGAGTGGGATCGATTTTCCCAACTTCGAATCCACGGTCTAGCAAAAGCTCTTTAAGGTGCTCATACCACGCACGTGGGGTTTGTTTAAGGCCATAGAGCGCCTTATCGAGTTTGTAGACATGGTTCGGAAATTTGGGGTCCTCAAACCCCGGGGGCTGCTTGACGTATACTAACTCATGTAGAGGACCATTAAGGAAAGCGCTCTTAACATCCATTTGTTGTAATTTAAAATTATGATGGGCTGCATATGCAAGAAGGATACGAATGGACTCAAGACGAGCCACAGGAGCGTAAGTCTCGCCAAAATCAATTCCTTCCACTTGAGAGAATCCTTGAGCCACGAGTCGTTCTTTATTCCTCACAACAATGCCATTTTCATCCTGTTTGTTCTTGAAGATCCACTTGGTGCCGATAACATTGCGGCAATCCTTTGGTTTTTCTACGAGCTTCCAAACTTTGTTGTGTTCGAAGTTATTTAATTCTTCATGCATTGCAACAACCCAATCGGGGTCTTCAAGAGCATCAAAAACCTTATTCGGTTCAACCATGGAAATGTGAGCTTGATGATCACAGAAGCTTGCAAGCTCTCTTCTAGTGGATACCCTTCGTCGTAGATCACCAACAACCTTGTCAAGAGTGTGACCTCTTAGTTCAAGGTTCCGATCAGCACGAGCCTTGCGACGAGCCTCAATGTCCTTATTGTTTCTAGGAGGAGTGGATTCAATAGTTGTATCCTTGTCTTGATTACTGCCCTGCCCTTGATCTTGGTCACCGTTACTCCCAGAAGATTGTTGCTGAACATTTTCTTCAGGCCCGGATAATCCGCCCCTTGGAGGGGCCGGAGTATCCGGCCTGGGAGGTGAAGAACCATCTTCCTGAGAATGCCTGATGAGAGTTGGAGACCCAGGGCCCGATAATCCGCCCTCGGGGGCCGGAGAATCCGGCCTAGGAGCTTCAGAGTTGCTGACTTCTCCTTCGGATCCTCTGGAATGAGTTGGAGTGCCAGGGGTGGATAGTCCGGCCTGGGACTACCATCTTGTCCAGAGGACAGTTGATCTTCAGCAGATTGTGGTGTTGATGTAGGTTTTTCTCCAACAGTAGGAGCTTGTTGATCTTGTGTAGATGAGGGCTCCACATGTGTGGAGCATTGTCCTTCCCGATCCGCCACAAGGGGTTCCTCAATGGGGCGGAAAAATCCCACGCCCATTCTTCTTATGGCATCTTGGGGTATTTCAACATCTGCATCACAAACATCAACTTGCCCTACAAAGGAGCCATTATTTTCATCGAACTCCACACTAAAAGATTCTACAACAATCCCAGTGAGCTTGTTGTAGACTCTATAAGTGTGGGATTCGGCACCGTAACCAACAAAAATACCTTCTAAAGCCTTGGACTCCAATTTTGATAAACGGACACCTTTAATAAGAAAGAAACACTTACACCCGAATACCCTGAAGTATGAGATGTTGGGCTTGTTACCGGTAAGTATTTCATATGGGGTCTTGTCCAAGATCTTCTGAAGGTAGAGCCGGTTTTATGAGTGACAAGCAGTGGATATGTCTTCAGCCCAAAAATTATAAGGAGACTTGAATTCAGCTAGCATAGATCTTGCCATATCCATCAAAGTCCGGTTCTTCCTCTCGGCTACACCATTTTGTTGAGGGGTGTATGCAGCGGAATATTGGTGTCTAATCCCCTCTTCGCTAAGAAACTCGTTTAAAGTGTAGTTCTTGAATTTTGAGCCATTGTCACTTCTAATTGCCAAGATGGGAACATTGTGTTGACGTTGAACTTCATTGGCAAAGTCGATGACAGTTTGTTGAGTCTCACTTTTCAGCTTGAAGAAATATACCCATGTATATCTTGAGTAATCATCGACAATGACCAAGCAATATTTCTTCCCACCAAGACTTGCATGAGAAGGAGGACCAAATAAATCCACATGAAGTAATTCCAAGATCCTCTTTGATGACACAATAGTCTTCCTCTTGTGGGGAGAGTCATGCATTTTTCCTTCAACACAAGCCCTGCAAACACGATCTTTGGCAAAAGAGACATTGTCTTTTAGTCCAAGGATGTGGCCACCCTTTTGGAGACTTTGCAAAGTTCTCATGTTGACATGGGCTAAACGGCGATGCCATAGCTAGCCCACGTCGGCCTTTCCGAATAGACACATCGGACCCGAAGTGGTTTTCCCGGAGAAGTCCACCACATACAGGTCATTTTCGACGTATCCAACGAAAGCGACCTTTAGAGACTTGCTCCACAAGAGTACCACCAAATCATCATCGATAAAAATAGAAAAACCCATCTTGCCAAGGGCACGAATAGAAATAAGGTTGTAACCAAGGGTCTCAACAAGCATGACGTCCACGAGAGAGATATCGTGGGCAACCACAACCTTGTCAAGACCCAATACCTGAGATTTAGACTTATCACCATAGGAGACTGTGATATTATCATGATTTGGACGCATCTCCGTGATGATCTACTTGCTTCCGGTCATATGACTAGTGCAGCCACTATCCAACACCCATTTCGACCCACCGGAAGCATAGCCCTGCAAGAAAATTACTTCTTGGTTTTAGGTACCCATTTTTCAATGGGTCCTTTCATGTTAGTAACAAGGGTCTTTGGGACCCAAATAGACCAAGCAATATATTCATCAAAAGGACCAACATAATAAGCATAAACATCGCCATAGTCATCACAAAAGAGTCCATAATTCGGATTGTGAGGCCCTGCAAAACCAATATTATTAGTCTTGTCTTTTGTGACAACCTTCTCAGCAGTGCTTGTCTTTAATTGCACATTCTTGATCTTGTTCTTCTTGGTCTTCTTCTTCTTGGACTTGGTGACATACCCAAGTCCCTCTTTACTATGATTTGACCTTTGCTTGCCAAGGACTTCATCAAGCACACCTTTGTCCTTGGTAGTGATGTCCTTGATCACTTCTTTTTCCACATTAGCATTTTCCTTGTTACTATATGTTGAGTTTGACGAGCTAGGAGTATCATATTTGGCCAATCGACTTTGAAGCTGATCATGTGACTCATTGAGAATAGAGAACTCGTTTTTCAACGCCTTGTGAGCATTGTCAAGTTTCTCCAATTCCTCGAAGAGTCTATCATGAGCAGCCCCAAAGTCAATCCTTTCCTTCTTTAACTTCTTTGCCTTGGTGACAGCATTGTCACGTTCCTTAAAGAGTTTAGTCACAATTTCTTCATGTGACTCTTCCATAGACTCAAGCCTCTCTTCAAGAGAGACCCGAGCTTCTTCTTCTTCTTCAAGAGCATTTTTTAGGGATGCAATTTCCATTGCATCCTCCCTTTTAATTCTGCCCTTTTCTTCGAGGAGTGCTTCGTTTTGGGCCAGCTGATCCATAAGAGCCTCAAAACGAACTTTGTGCTCACCTTGCAAGTTAGTATAGAAATAATCCAAAGCAATAATCTCTTATTTAACCTTAAGACTAGCAGGATCATCCATGTCTATCATAGCCTTGGGAAAAGAAGAGTTAGAAGAGGTTACCTCGGAGCTTCTTGCCATGAGGCAAGTAGCATTCTTGTTGATGATGTTTTCGTTCAGAGAGTCGAAGAGAGATGTTGATGTAGATGTGGTGGCTATAGCAGCCACCTCTTGAGAGCTATCATCCTCGTCCTCATCTTCACTCCCCGATGAATATTCTTCTTGAGCTACTAGAACAATCTTTGGTTGCTTCTTGAAAGGAGCATTCTTCTTTACAAACTGTTTCTTACGTGGAGCTTTTGATTTGTCCTTGAAAATGAGTCTTCCTCCATTATCCTCTCTACTTTGATATGGACACTCAGCTACGAAGTGCAGCCGGTCACCACAATTAAAGCATGTTCTCAGCTTAGGACCATTTTCTTTTCTTCCATAGGCTCCACTCTTGCGATCTAGTTCAGCTTTAGCCTTGGCTGGATCTTTCCAAAAGTTTCTTGCATAAAGAGCAAAGTATTGTCCGTGGATCCTTTTTATATCTTCGGGAAAGTCCAGACCTTCTACCACATATTCATCATGATCAATCACACTAGTCTTCAAGGCCATGTTGACCCCCTTTTGCATCCCCATAGCTCGAGCACGAGCATCTTCGACATTCTTGGCAGCCACTTTGAAGGCGGCCATTTCTTGCATTACCTCATTGGATGACATGAGGTGATATTTATGCCTACCTTGGAGACTTTTCAAATCTGTGGGCTCAAATTACATAAGAGAACTGACATACTTGCGCTTGATCCAAGCATCATCAACATGAGCTGCACCGTGGTTTCTGAAGGTTGTGGCTATTGCCTTGAGCCTCCTATACATGTCCTCGTGGTCTTCTCCATCCAGCATATAAAATCCTTCAGCTTCATTGCTCAAGGCATCATATCTATTCCTTCTCATACTTTCACTTCCGATGAAGAGCTCGGTGAGGGTATCCCAAGCTTCTTTAGCTGTGCTAAGATGCTGAATGTGTGGCATGTCTTTGTCACCCACACCAAGCTATATCATGTGTAGAGCTGTAGCATTGAGTTGGCTATCGACCACTTCTCTTCTTGTGAGATTGTTAGGGTTTCCAACATGAAGACCATTTTCGATGATCTTCCACAACTCTATGGAGGAACTGCACACATGAGATTTCATCAAAAATTGCCATTGAGAGAAAGTAGATGCTGAAAGTTTGGGTGGATCACCCCTATTATGTATATGTGGGTGAGGGATAGGCGGATCAGGGGAATACACATGAGAAACCTCATTGTATCCATCCTTACCGCTATCCTTTTTCGAGGAGGAGCTCTTGCTAGTATCATCACCTACCACTTCGTTATCTTTGGAAACAGTTTTACCCGTTTCCTTGGATTGCGGAGTGGTATCCTCAGAGTTAGATGGAGGTGATGCTGCGGATGTGGAGAGACGCATTATCAATTGACGCATCTCTTCCATCTTAGCCTCCATTGAACTCACCAAGGTTGTTTCCAACGTCTTGATATCGTTCATGGTGAATACCTCCAGAGCATCACTCCCATCTCCCTTGGAACCCATACTTCTCTTAGGCGGTTAAGCCCGAAATAAGAGCCGGGGCTCTGATACCAATTGAAATGGATCGTATGGGCACCTAGAGGGGGGGTGAATATGTGCTAACCAATTTTTAATACTTTTTCAATTTTAGGCTTGACACAAAGTAAATTCTCTAGATATGCAACTACGAGAATTTCCCTATATGTAACCCTAACTACTAAGAACGTAAAAGAGGAGCGAGGAAACCGTAGTGGAGCACGTGGAAACACAGGGATTTGTTTTACCGCAGTTCCTTCCTTGTTAAGGGAAGTACATCTGCGTTGGAGGGGTGGGCGGTTCTAAGACCACCACGCCACAATAGGCCTCACCCTATTCTCCGATGGATCTCGCCACCAGAGGCCTGATCCACCTTCTCCACTATTGGATCCCTTCGAGGCGGGAACCGGTGCCTTTTACAACACTATCGGGGCACACACCCACAACCGAATTGGGGGCTCCCAAGATGACAACAAGCTGCCACAAGAACAAGGTTTATCAATATAAACAAAAACAAGGATCTAGGTATTTGCAAGAAATACTAGATCAGGGGTTCTCCAAATGAATGGAGAGGATATGAAGCGCTTGATTGCTGATGATGAAGATCGAGTTCTCCTCCTTCGATTCCCCAAGGGATGGGGCCTTTGGGTGGATCTAGGTGGAGCACTCTTGGATGAAGCTTTCAGATCTGATCTGGTTTTTTTCGAGATGAATCAAGAGTTCTGGCAGGAGGGGGAAGGCTGGCTTAAATACCCCCTCCCCAGATCTGGCTGTTGCACAACTTTGGGGGCGGATTATCCGCCCCCTGGGAAAACTCCGCCCCAAGGGCGGATTCTCCGGGGGAAACTCCGCCCCCTCTCTCGGGCTTGCGCCTTGGTGAAGATCTTGGGGGGCGGATAATCCGACCCCCTGAGGGGCGGATTATCCGGCCAAGCTGGAAAGTCCGGCCAAAACTCCGCCCCCTCTCTGGGGCTTGCGCCTTGGAGATGAGCAGGGGGTGGATTATCCGCCCCCCTAAGGGGCGGATTATCCGGCGGGGCCGGAAAATCCGGCCAAAATTCCGCCCCCCTTCTGGGGCTTGCGCCTGCTTGGGCAAAGGGAGGGCGGATTATCCGCCCCTGGTGGGGCCGGATTATCCGCCCCCAAAGGTAGAGTTCTTTTCCATTTATTCTCAAATAGAGCTGCAACACTTCAACACACATTAAATGATCCTTGGTATTGTTATCTAACACACAAAACACTAGGGATTAAGAAATGTTCTTTCACATTGTTCCCTTCGTCTTCATCATCATTGTTCCCTCCGTCATCATCATCATTGTCGTTGCCATCATCTCCATTGTTGTCATCAGGGGGTGGATTCAACTGTGCTTGGAGAGCGGCAATCTGGGCTGCCATATCAACAATAGTCTGGTCCCTTTCCTGGACGGTCCCTTGCAGCTGCTCTATGGCTTGATTGTTCTCCTGGACGGTCCCATTCAGCTGTGCTATGGTCGCGTCCCTGCCAATAAGTGCATGGTTCAGAACATCCACAGCTTCATGTAAAGTATCAATCTCCTGTCCCTAGACCACCAGGCCGTTGCTGGCAAAGTCAGCTATCTCCTTTACCATCATCACTTTCTCAGCTAGGGCTCCATTCTCCATCTCCATATCCTCTATGTTCCTTCGACGGGGTGGCATGTTGTTCATGTTGCCTGGGGTAACCACAACGTTCCCATTCTCATCACGCCTTCCGTAGTCACGGTAAGGTGAGTCTGCTGGCAGCAGGTGTCGAACAAGGTGGCACTGGCGTGACAGGGCTTCATGTAGGACCAAGTTTATTCCAAGCTCCTAGTTGCAATACCTCTTGGTGTAGACCAGATGTACAGGGTTTGGCAAGGCGATATCCCTGAAGATGAAAGTGGTGATCTCCCAGGCGTCCTCTCCATATCCATAGGTGTATAGCCTTCTTCCCTTGAACATGGGCAGTGTCAATCCCAATGACTGTGAGAGCTGTCCCAACTGTCTTGCAAAGGGCCTTGGTGACTCAATCGCAACATACTCAGTCCTGACTTCTCCCATCTATCAATTAAAGAGGAAAGTGTGAGAATAGCATATGGTAAAGATTTACAAAAGTGAAAGGCATAAGATGAAAGACAGAGTTAATATAAACTTTAGTAATTCTATGGCCTCCTAATCCAAACCTAGGTCACGATCCTACAGTAGACACACGAGCTCTGATACCATCTTGTAACACTACAGTTCTGAAAATACTGTAGCTTCTATGTGACATGCCAATCCCTGGATCGGTTTATTGGCCCACAATAGAATAAAGATGAATAACATAGCAAAATGTCCGTGTATCATAAATAACAAAGATCCAGTGTAACATTATTACAATAAGGGCTTAGCTCTAGGCTAGCTCAGCTTATTCAAGTAGAAACATAAATAAAATAACTCCTCCATTCTTCAAATTGCCCATAAGTGAACAAATGCCGAGTGGAGTACCGTGGCCTAAATCGATCACTCAGAATCTGAATTTCCTGCAACATGAAACGTAGCAGCCCCGAAGGGTCAATACATGTAATGTATGGAAAGTAGAGCTATTAAAGGAGACAATAAAACTAGCATCTACATGCATATTTGGCAAGTGGAGTTGTGGCTAGCTTGCATTTACAAATATTTTTGCCCTACTTTCATAAAAAGTTTTTGATTTTCTTTGAAAAGATCCCAATTAAGTTAACCCATCAACATTAAAGCAATTAGGAAAATTAGAATGAGTGAGAAACATGTCATAAACTCAATATCAAGCAACTCAGATGTCCATAACCGGGGACACGGCTAATCGATTAGTTTATACACCCTGCAGGGGTTAGTACACTTTAACCATGTGACTTGGCCATCCCAGCTCGTACCACCACTCTCATATTGGGTGATGATAGGGAGAAGTCCAAGAAGGGACCGTTCAGGAAGTACCTCCCCAAACCCGACACGCACCGTACCAACCTACCAAAATTCTGCATCTCTGGATACGTGGGTTCGAGTTACCACAACCTACTAAGTCCAACCAACCGCCCATTTCATTATTGGCACATGGTTATACACGTAAGCTACCAAATAAAGAAGCCAATCATTTTCTCTTGATACCTGGGTGCCTTTCCGCAATGATACCACCAAAAATTATCAATCCCATCACACCTAGGAGATTAATTGATTAAGTTGTTTTTAGTTTTCGCAAACCAACACATTTAGAAACAACTTTCAGTGATGTAACCTAGCCCTCGTTCATCATAGCATTGCTAAGCACATCTACCAATGGTGGCTCATCTACAGGAAATCCCTAGCACATAATAGGACATAGCATAGCGATAGTACTTTCCTACACATGCATCTACAAAATACACGACAATGCATTAGAAATAGTAGGACAACATCATGAACAAAGTAGCATCTACTTGCCTTGGATGTAGCGGTCGAACGAACAATCCTCACATGAGTAAGCGTTGCACTTGTCACAATCTACACGATACAATTGCAATCACATAAACAAACCAAACACAATCATATACAAACATAACAATGCAATATGCATGTATGACAAGTTGAACAATGCTACAATAGCTTTCTATAACCTTATTCAGTATACCTACTGTTTCATGCATGGAAAACATTTTAAAAGTATTGAAAACAAGACATGCAATTTTAAATGGCCAAACAATTGAGATATAACCCAATTATTAAGCCATTACTATTAAAAAGTTTGTAAAATCTTGGAAAAATATCTACTGTGTAGGCAACCTAAAATAGAACCAGTACCAACTGGAATCACTCAAAAAGAATTTATAGAATTTCCTGAGTAATTAAAATACTCCAAAAAGACTTTTAATAGATTCTGCAACTTCCAGTTCTATAAGGCTACCCTTTTAATTCACTAACAGGCTCCTCTTGTTCTACTGATTCCACGAACACCTCATTTGCAATTTTTGGAGTTGTAAAACTTTTCCTATGAATTTATTACTCTAAAAAGGCCATTAAACTATTTAATTAATACGACAAAACATTGCTGCAAATGTATAAAACAATTATACAGCAATATTCTACGTGAAAAACTAAATCGATACATATCTTATTTGCAATTTTTGTCCTAGTAGATTATTTGATATGAATTTTCAAGATCGAAACTAAATCTGCCAATTCTTAACCTATTTAATTAAATCAAAATCGAGCTGACCAGTCAAACGCTGAGTCAGCGCTGACGAGGCAGTTGACTAGTCTTCAGTCAACTGCTGACTAGTCAGCGCCCGATCTAGGCCGTCCATCTGCGATCGAAGGGCAGGGAGTGGCGCATGGAGGAGAAGCTCACCGGCGGCGTCGGGTTCGATGGGGGCGGCGGCTCCGGCGAGGTTTGGCGGTGGCTGGGCGGCGTACAGCGTGCGGGAGGAGATGGCGGCAGCGTCGGTCCTCGCGTCCGCGGGCGACGACGATGGCGAGATGGAGCGCGGCGGCGGCTCACGACTCCGGCGAGCTCGCGTGGAAGCTCCGAGGCTCGTCCTACACGGGGAAAACCACGGCGGCAAGTCAGTCGGCGGTGGGGAACCTTCTCAGGGGAAAAGGGGATCAGGGGGTCGACGGGGGCGAGCTCTACCAAGCAATGGTGGCGGCGGCGGTGACGTTCTCCGGCGAGAAATTTCGCGGAGGTGGCGGCGTCGTAGGCGACAGATTTTTGGGGGCTTTCGAAGAGGGGGTTCTAGGGATAAGAGGGGCAACTTTCAGGCGGAGGTTTATTCGGATTCGACGCGAATCCTCATGACAATCGCGCCGGTCATTGAGTCTGAGAGGAACACGAATTGGGGAAGATGACAAGTGGGGCCCACATGGCGGTGGCAGACGGAGGCTGACGGGCGGGGCCCACTCGTCAGCGGCGCTGGGCAAGGTGGGCATCGCCTGCTATTCGCCGCACGCGCGCGCTGCTACTGCACAGCGCTGGCAGGCTCCGGGGTGGGCCGCGGCTAGTGGGCTGCGGGCTGCGCGTGGTTCCCCCTTTTTATTTTCCTTTTTCTTTTTCCTAGAGAATTTCGTATCTGAACCTAAATTCTGAATCTCACAGAACTGTCTAATTTTTAGACAAAATTTCAGTCAACCATAACTTTTGAACCGTAGCTCTAAATGAGGTGATTCAAATTGCTACGGGTTCGTGTCAGAACCCTCTACGCACTTGTGACTTCCAAACCACTGAACTAAACCTTTCCACCATATTCAAGATAGAAACCGAGCACTTACATGTTTGTGACAAAGACATGCAAGTGGGTTTTGACAAAAAGTTTGAAAATGAATGTTTTTGCAACGATACTCATGATGCAATGACATGTATGCTATGCAGTACCAAATATAAAATTTGGTATGTGACATCTTTCTTGTCAAATAGCCACCGGGAACATGTATCTCGCTAGTCCGAGACCATGGGGATAAATTCTAGAGGGAGAGAGAGATCCTTCCCGAGAGGTGTACTTTGAGAGGAGGAGATGGGGGCTTTTTATAGGGAGAGGGGGGCACCCCAAGGGGCATGGCGCCAGCCATGGTGGCTGCCCCCAACTCTTCCACATTCATGTGAGTGGAGTTCCCACTCAAAATGAAAATCCTCCACTCCCATAAAAGAGCCTCCACTCAAAAATCCACTCACATGCATTAAATTTCCACCAAATTTAATGCAATCTCTCATTTAAATAAAACTCTTTTATTTATTTATTCAGAATTTTGTTCATTACTTTAATTAACAAACATTCATATAAAACTCCTTGCTAGTATTCAATTTCACATGCAGAACCAGTTTCAGCAATTTCAACTGAAACAGTTTTGGTGTCTAGTGAAATAAATTCATGCGCTTGTTATTCTTTCCGGCATGAAACTTTTGCTCCAATTGGATTTCAGTGTCCCTTAAGTGTGCCATCCTACGGTTCGCGAATAATGCAGACATGATCGAGACCCTTCTCCAATCAATAATCAGAAGCGTGACCTGGAGATCCATACTGACCCCCACACATTCAACGATGACTTTCATGTGATCGTCGAAACCTTTTACGCTAGTATTTTAATCCCTTTGTTTCAAGCTATATTACATGTCCGATATTCGATCATCGGTATCTCCATACCTAGTTTGATATCGTTACCGACATGCACTCTTTTCTCGTTCCCGTGATATAACATTCTAGTGATCAAATCACTTGCTTGCAAGCTAATCAATGTGATATCACCGAGAGGGCCTAGAGCATATCTATCCGTCATCGGGATGAAAAAATTCCACTCTCGATCCATGAGCCTCAACATAACACTTTAGTAGTTCTGAATCAATCTTTATGATCACCCAGTTACGGTGTGATGTTTGATGTCATCAAGAAACTCTTACGGTGTTAGTGATTGACATGATCTTATGGTCTAAGGATTAGGATCACTTCGTAAGTTGTTATAATAATATAAACTCAATGACTTTGATCGTAATGCTATACTTCAGATGAATGTTCATCACACCATTACACTAATGTTGTGACCTCGTTATTAAGAACATCCAATGTCCATGATCAGGAAACCTTTGATCATCTTGTTAATCAACGAGCTAGTTTATAAGAGAGGCATAACTAGGAACTTTATTTTTGTTTATTAAACACACATGTATTAACGTTTCCGTATTAATACAATTATAGCATATAATATAAACATTTATCATAAACAAGGAATACGATAATAACCACTTCATTATTGCCTCTCGGGCATATTCCCTTCAGTCTCCCACTTGCACTAGAGACAATAATCTAGTTTGAAAACTTTGCGTATTGAACAACTATGGCTTTATGGTGTTCCATATACGCAACTGCAAGTGGTTAACATAATCTACGGATCCGACGCTTCAGGTCCGTGTCTATTTGCATGTCTTTGCGTCTTCACGCATCACTCATTCTCCAATGAGATGGCATTGTATAAATTTGGTCTTTTGGTGAGACCTTAGTTCCTTGGGGTTGATTCACGTCGATACTATTGTCGTACAATATATCTTTAGTGTTAGCCCGTTGCGAACCACACCTTAGTTTGATAACAAACTACTTGAAACAAATGCCCTCCTTTGCTGCCGCTATAGCAGTCATATACTTAGCCTTTTTGTTGTAGTATCCGTCACAATGTCTTAACTTTGGAATTCATCCAAACCCATCATGGAATCTCCTTTTCATTACACTGTGCCACCCATAGTTTAAATTGAGATAAACTTAATTTGTATCTTGTGACAAAACTAGTATCAATGTAATGCTTTACAATGAACTATTTGTAACTGTTTGTCACCACTACACAAATATATTCTTAGTTCTTCAAAAGATCATAAGAATTTCCTTACTATCGTCCAACGATCATCTTGTGATTCATTTTGATATATGCTCATAACACTTAGAGCATATGACATATTTGGATGTGTACATATCATGGTATGATTGATCAAAACATCCTTGTAATTTCACTCATCAAGTGTCAAAGCACTTGAATCTTGTTTCACTTATCAAGTGTCGATATACTTGAATCTTGATTCAATTCTTTTCCATGCGACAAGAACCTTTTCTTGTTGTTTATATATTGAACTCCTTCAATATCTCATATATGTACGTTTGGCATTACCATATTAGTGTCACAGTCTATCCACTATAGACATTCATGCTAAATATTCGGGTTTTCCTAAGTCTTTCATCAAAATGAAATTCTTAACTTTTATCAATAAAAGATACATCATTTCTAATCAACAAAATGTCATCCACATAATGTATTAGAAATGTGTCTCAGCGCTCCCACTTAATTTCTTGCAAACGCAAGCATCTTCATCGTCTCATGATGAAAAACTTCTCTAACAGTTTCATCACGGTGAAGATTCCAACTCCGTGATGCTTACTTCAACCATTGAAGTTTGCATGCCCTTTTTAGCATCCTTTGAATTAACAAAAACCTTTGGATCGTGTCATGTACACGTCCTAGGTAACCATTCTTTTATAAGAACTTTGTTTTGTTTATTCATCTACCATATACCAAATTATATGTAGTGGTTGCTATATTAATCCGTCCAGACTAAATATCGCTATGAAAGATCCAATCTTGTCATAATCAACTCCTTGAATATTGTCGTACAAAATTTTTATGACATGTCGACTATTTCATAGATGTGAAACATCCATGTCTGTTTCTTTATAGATCCAAATACGACCGATAGGTTTTACACCTTTCCGAAGGGTATTCCAAGTTCAAAACTTGATTTCTCGTGTGTGGAACTATCACGGATTTTATGGCTTCAAGCCATTTGATGGAGTCAGGGCCCATCATCGCTTCTTTGCATGTATTCGGTTCATCATTGTCAAACAATAATGATTTACTCTCAAATCTTAGCATTTGATTGTTTAACCGACCTACTTGGTTCAATAGGAACTTATATCTCCATGACCACAACCTTTGAGGCACATAAGCCATGAGGATTATGGCTGCCTCCCGAACGATTTCCGGCGCTGCGCAACTCAGCACATTTAGCTAAGGTTCGTTAACCTTATCAAAGTTCTATTGTCCTCCCACTTAACTTTTATGAAAAAATTCCTTTTTCAAGAAACTTCACGTTTCAAGCGACAAACCCTTTTGTCCTTGGTGTTATGGAGGAATACCCAATTGTTATTTGAAATAACCTACAAAGACATGCTCATCCGACTTCGGTTGTAAAAATCTTACTTATGTTTAGCATACCAAAATTTAAGAAAGGACAACTTGGGTTTTACCCCAAACCATAACTCATATGGTGTCATTTCAATGGATCAAAATGGAGCTCTTTTCAGTGCAAAAGCGGTAGTCTCTAAAGCTTTAATCTTTTAAAACATAATGGCAGTTTTATAAATAACACCTTTGATCCAACCATGTCAAACAAGGTTTCATTACAAATCTCAAACACTCCATATTCCTATGGTGTTTTAGGAGATGTAAATCTAGGTGTTTTGCTAAACTTGCAACTCAAATAAATCCCTTTATGATAAAATCATAATTCATTTATTTTCTTGTCACACTTGTAACTCAAATAAATCCCTTATGATAAAATCATAAACCATTTATTTTCTTGCTACAATGATTTTCCACTTCATCTTGAAAGTCTTTGAACGTTTTCAAATATTTCATAATTCTTTCTCATTAAGTGAATATTCACTCAAATTTCTGGAGAAAGTATATGAAGTTGAAACCCATCGCTTACGACTACACATAATGGACCACATACATCGATATATATATAAATTCCAATATTTTAGTCGTTCGTTCTTCTTTGGCCTTTGAACGAAGTTTTAATTATCCCGAGGAAAGTCTCACAAGCGTCACTTGATCAAATCAAAGACTCCAAGAATCCATGAATATGGAGATTCTTCATGTTTTCTTTCCAATATAATTTAAATGGCGATGTCACTTCGTAAGTGATCTTTCAATCATTTGTCTTGCGACGTTTTAGCATTAGGTTTTATGGATGTGATTTCTCCAACTAGATTTGTAAATCATCCATCTTATATGGAATACGGTAATTATTTGAACAACCTTTGTTCTCATAATACTTAATTTAAATAACAATTATTAAAACAAATCTTGAAGTCAAGCTTTGATGTCAACGAGAAATACAAACAACGGTTTGTGTGTTTTCAATGAACATCATCACATATTCTCTTGCTAGTTACTTAGGCCATTGTAGTTCATGAATTGTGTCATTTTGTATGAAATATCATACCAACCAATTCGGTATCCAATACCTAAGAACACATTATCTAACAAGCAAAGAATACAACCATAACATGTATATCATCCATATACCTAAATTGGATATTTCAATATTTTATTTTCTGCCAAATATATTTTATAGATTCTCTTTCAGCATTTCCTTTTACTTTTAAAAGAATCTATCAACATCAAAAGTGGCGCCATATACATGACACATAGTCCAAAGCGTGTATATTCAAATAATAATACTTTTGAACTTGCACTTTGAAGTAGATCACCATCATCAAATGATCGGCATTCTTTCAAAATCCATTCTTTAGTAATCTTTTAATGTAGTATACACTGTACATACATATTCTATTCATACTTATCATGACGACTTTCATGATCAAGCTAATGTAGCTTATAAAGACGAATCGTGAGTATAATGTTACTTTCCAAAACCCTTTTGGATGATTAGGATGTCTAGCATCTCCAACCTTTGTAAATTCTCATGCAATATGAGAACATATATTATACTCTATCATATTGCAACCAAAACATTGTTTCAGATATCGTTATATCTGCCACACATGATGGTTTCTGAAACAATTCTTTCAGCTCCTATATAAACTTGATATTAAAACAATCAAGAATCATGGAGGCAAACATGATAATTAAGATACTAACACTGGAATTGTTACTCTTGATTTAATACTAATTATTAAAATTCACGGAGTAAACAGAGTTTGCTGAAAGTTTGTAATAGGACTTTAAACTTTAGATTGACACTCAACACAATACGACACCAGTTCGTAAAGTAAATATCCATAATTCTATAGTTCTATTATTTCAATTACAACTAAGCATAAGGTGGTGAACAAATGCCAATGACTACAAAAAATTATGCAAATTCACTTTAATTTAATTTATGATAAATTCAGTTCTTTTAATCCAAATTAGAAATGAACTCCCACTCAAAAAAACGACATCCCTCGTGCCTTTTTGATGATTACATGAACCAAATCCACTACACCAAGTCCGATCATCACGTGAGTCGGTGTAGCTTCAAAGGCGAGCATCAAATGGGCATCATATCTAACATATGACTCATGCTTAACCTTTCGGTCCGTGTTCCGAGGCCATGTCTATATATGCTAGGCTCGCCAAGTAGGAAGCTTAGTATTCGCGTGTGTAACTGTCTTCCACCCGAGATATGCTCATGGATTCAAGTACACCCGATCATCACGTGATGTCTTGAAGCGATGAAACACTGTCGGTGCATACTTAAGGAAGAACACATTTTTATCTTGATATCTAAATGAGGGATCATCTTATTATGCTAATAAAATGCCAAACAAGCAATATAATATGCAATCAAACATCACATGTTTGTAAGTGAAATGATATGGTTCCCGCATATAATCTCCATCATGTGCTCCTTGGTATGATCACTATCATACCTCTATGTGTAAGGCCAAGGTCTATGGAACCTACACGTTATGTGTGTTGTAAGAGTATCATCTTATACTTCTACTTACAACATCACCATATCATGACACTAGCCCAGCAACAATCTAAACTAGATGCCTCTAATTTATCCATTGCAAGTTTTACGTGGCTTAGGGCTTTCGAAGATAGAACCGTTCTTACCTACGAACATGAACCACAACGAGGATAACCAAATTATTGACAACTCGTTGCAAATTAGATATTGACTATAGTAGGAGAGACAGACACCCGCTAGCCACTTATGCAAAACTAGTTGCATGTCAAGCGTGGAACAGGTCTCGTGTGTGAGGACATGTAAAGTTTGTCCGGACCGCTTCATCCCACTATGCCACCAATATCCAAAGTACAACTAAGAAGCAATAAAATGATCATCACCACCCACATACTCATATGTGTACTACCCGTGCAAAGTATCTACGCATAGATCCGGCTCTGATACCACTGTAGGGTTCGCAGCATAAAAACAAAAAATTTCCTATGATGGGAACAACTATGAACCAAGATCTGTCCACTAGATACAAGCAACAGGCGGACGTATATCCGTAGAGAACATACCCTTGAAATCCGACAAAGTTTAACGAGTCCAAACTCGTGGTTGATGTAGACGATCTCAAGATCGAGAGGAAGTCCCAGCGCGACAAAACAACAGCGCATCCATGCTCGCACACACGTACAAGACACCGAGCAACCTCCGCCTCCTCGCACCAGCGATGCAGCGGAAGCACAACTCTTTATTGTCGAATAGCCACCGGGAACATGTATCTCGCTAGTCCGAGACCATGGGGATAAATTCTAGAGGGGGAGAGAGATCCTTCACGAGGAGGTGTACTTTGAGAGGAGGAGATGGGGGCTTTTTATAGGGTTAGGGGGGCACCCCAAGGGGCATGGCGCCAGCCATGGTGGCTGCCCCCATCTCTTCCACATTCATGTGGGTGGAGCTCCCACTCAAAATGAAAAGCCTCCACTCCCATAAAAGAGCACTCAAAAATCCACTCACATGCATTAAATTTCCACCAAATTTAATGCAAACTCTCATTTAAATAAAACTCTTTTATTTATTTATTCAGAATTTTGTTAATTACTTTAATTAACAAACATTCACATAAAACCCCTTGCTAGTATTCAATTTCACATGCAGAACCAGTTTCAGCAATTTCAACCGAAACAGTTTCGGTGTCTAGTGAAATTAATTTCTGTGCTTGTTATTTTTTCCGGCATGAAACTTTTGCTCTAATTGGATATCAGTGTCCCTTAAGTGTGTCAACCTATGGTTCGCAAATAATGCGGACATGATCGAGACCCTTCTCCGATCAATAATCAAAAGAGGGACCTGGAGATCCATACTGACTCCCACACATTCAACGATGACTTTCCTGTGATCGTCGGAACCATTTACGCTAGTATCTTAATCCCTTTGTTTCATGATATATTACATGTCCGAGATTCGATCATCGGTATCTCCATACCTAGTTTGATCTCGTTACCGACATGCACTCTTTTCTCGTTCCCGTGATATAACATTCTAGTGATCAAATCACTTGCTTGCAAGCTAATCAATGTGATATCACCGAGAGGGCCCAGGCATATCTATCCGTCATCGGGATGAACAAATTCCACTCTCAATCCATGAGCCTCAACATAACACTTTAGTAGTTCTGAATCCATCTTTATAATCACCCAGTTACGGTGTGACGTTTGATGTCATCAAGAAACTCTTACGGTGTTAGTGATTAACATGATCTCATGGTCTAAGGATTAGGATCACTTCGTAAGTTGTTATAGCAATATAAACTCAGTGACTTTTATCGTAATGCTATACTTCGAATAAATGTTCATCACACCATTACACTAATGTTGTGACCTTGTTATTAACAACATCCAATGTCCATGATTAGGAAACCTTTGATCATCTTGTTAATCAACGAGCTAGTTTATAAGAGAGGCATAAGTAGGAACTTTTTTTGTTTATTAAACACACATGTATTAACGTTTCCGTATTAATACAATTATAGCATGTAAAATAAACATTTATCATAAACAAGGAATACGATAATAACCACTTTATTATTGCCTCTCGAGCATATATTCCCTTCAACTGGAAAACCGAGCCGCTAAAATAACTTCTATATTCTATCTATGGATATTTTTTTTGTACTGGTGGATAACTTATATGTTATTCGATGGGTAACTTATATACTGAAGTTTAGATAACTCTCGTCTTACTGGTGGGTAAGTTTTGGGGTAAAAAAGTTGTGTTATTTAGCCAGAGCATACACGCGGGATATCACTCTTCTACGTGGTTAAAACGTCCGACAAGTTATGTAATTCTCAGAACGGTCCTTGGTTACTATGACCTGAATAATTGACATGTTATGGATGAATAATTTTTGGTCCGAAAAAGTTGTCAGAACATACCAACATGAGATCTAGTTCCCAAGATCTCGTCACGACTAGCCTAATGGTGAAAACGGATTCTAAATCAAATAAATGGTTTGACATATATACCTTTTTGAATTTTCGCATGTGAATTGAGCTGGCTAATAAAAAATCTTTTCGTTTAGTGATGAGGCAAAAATATTCACTCACGAATCGATGGGCTCCCACGGTGGAGCGATTCTGACCGCTCTGGTCGGAACGTCCGCCAAGTTTGTTTACCGGTCTGAACGTAGCACGGTCCATAATAAAAACAGCAACGTTTCTGTCAACCCATATTTTTCCGGGACCGTTTTTCCCTCCCACAAAACAGGTTATTACCCACAACTGCCATCCTTAAGTCAGGTACCGGTTTGATTCTTTTCCTTTGTCTGTAAATCCCGATCGACACCTCCCCCTCCCTTTTCTTCCTTTCTGTTGGTCGCTGCACATCGACGGTAAAATCCGAGTTGCAAGATGGCCGGGGGCGTGCGTCACCTAGGAGGGGAAGTGCGAAGGGGCGTGAGCCGCACATGGGAGGGGAAGGGGTAGAGGAGGTGGGCGCCGCAGCATGTGTCGTGGGAATGACCACGGCAAATGCTGCAATCGGCAGCGAGTAGTAGAACATAGGGCAAGGGCGTCCAGCCATCTGCGGTGCGAGATGAGGGCGGAGACACAGAGTTTTACCCAGGTTCGGCCCCCCGGAGGGTAAAGACCTACTCCTTCTAGATTGTATTATGATGGAAGTACAATGGGGAGAGCTCGACGGCTAGGCGGCGAGTCGCTTGGGTGGATGATGGAACGTATCCTCTACACGCCCTGTAGGGAGGTTTATATAGACTCACCCCCCTAGGGTTTACATATCTTAACCGAATCAGTTAAGGTTTAGGAACTCGTTTAACCTAATCCGACTGGGCCTATCTACTCTCTTGGGCCTTCAGCTTCCAGTCGCTTGGATCCACGCCAGGCCTTGATCCAGTCGCCGTCCTGCAGGCCCACTCGCCAGTTCCTGGGCCAGTCGGAAACGTCCTGCTGGGTATACCCCGGTAGGCATATCCCCATTAGTAGTCCCCGAGGCCGTCGTCGATTGGTCACGGGTGTTTGTTGGCAGTCGGAGTATACGGGTCCAATGCAGACGCCCAGTCGAATCGGTGGCAGGCTCCTGAATAAAGGAAAAACTAATTACTCTGGTCGCAATGACAGTAGTTAATCGGGTCGCAGCTCGGCGAACGGGTCGGCGAAGTTTTTAGTCACTGTTGTAGTGATTGGGTCGGTGAGTCGAATGGATGAAGTTGGACCGTCAGACGCAGTCAAAACTAGACGTTGGGGCAATCCAACGGTAACTTTGGCGTAATCACCGCGTAGTAACGGCTCCCTGATTTGGCGGGTAACAACCGCTATATAAAGGAAATGGTAGGTGATCGGGGAACCATTCCTTCGTCATTTCCTCTGATTTCGCCCATCTCCGTTTTCCTCCGCATCGCGATCCAATCGATCCAAAATCCTCTGACCTCCGTGAATCTTTCCGCCAATGGCCCCCTCCACTGAGCCATGGGGCAGGTCCAAACGCACCACATCGCTACTGGCATCCTTCGAGGAGGCCGGGATCCTGCGCGCCGGCAGGTGGCGCATCCCCGCGGCCGGGGAGGTGACTCCGGATCCGCGCGAGGGAGAGTTCGTTTGCTATACCAGCCATCTGGAGCGGGGGCTGGGGTTCCCCACGTCTCTCTTCTTCCGGCGCTTCTGCGCCTTCTACGGGATCCAGCCGTCGGACCTGGGCCCGCACAGCATCGAACAAATCGCCATTTTCGTGGCGTTTTGTGAATGCTACCTGGGCTGCAGGCCCTACTTCCCCCTGTGGCAAGATCTGTTCCACGGGAGGATCAGCCGTGAAGAATCAGGCGGCCCAATGCTGGCGGCGGGTGGCCTGACGTTCCAGTTGAAGTCGAAGGCCTCCTTCTTCGACTTGATGCTGTGGAAGAAGTCCTGGTTCTACGTCACCGAGGCGACTCCAGATGGTGAGGTAGCGATCCCGAGGTATTCCGCCGACCGGCCCGAACCACGCCGTCTCCAGGTCGGCAAGCTCCCATTAGACCAGCGGATGGTCGTGGATGAGATGCTTCAAACTATCCGCGGCCTGAAGAAGAAAGGCCTGCAGACCATCAACTTGTACAACTGCTGGCTCGGGCGGCGACTCGTTCCCCTGGCCCGTCGTGATCATTATATGTATGAGTACACAGGCAGGGAAGACTCGATGAAATCCTGCCTCGCCGAGTGGAAGCTCGAAGACTACGTCCTGGCGTTGAAGAAGATCACCCAGGCGGCATACCTGGACGCGAAGGCCGGGGTCGCCCCCTACACCGCGAAACATCCAGCCCCAACGGTAATACGCTGTCTTCACTACCATTCGCAGTCGCAGTTGATGCTGTCATGGTTACACTGATACTGTCTCGTGCCTGCTGCAGTTATTTTAAGTGGTGGAAGGGTGGCTCCCACCCGCGGATGACGAGAACTCGAGCTCGTCCGTCCAGGATGGGGGTGAGTCGCCTCCTGCCAAGGGTGGCGTCGAGAGCGACGCAAGTGACGACGACGAGCCCAGGGAAGAGGCCGCCCCAATGATTCGCAAAACTCGCGGGCAACATCAGCGCGAACTCGAGGCGAGTAGAAGCCTCGAACGTCATGATGATGACGACGACGACGAGCTCCCCGAGCACACCTCGCGTCGCGAGGCCACACTGTCAAAACAAAGAAGAAGAAGGAAGTGAAGGCTCCACCAAAGAGGAAGATGAGGCCGGCGAAGCAGGCATCTCCGCCTCGTTCGGCGAGTAGTTCCGACTCCACCAGCTTGGCCAAGGATGAAGCGCCGCGGACGACAGCAGCACCGGACCCCGCTGCCGCCCTGGATGAGGTACCTTTGGCCTCGCTTCCCCCCTATTCGCCCTAGTCTCCGGGTTGGGGGTCGCTCCAGCCACAGCAGCTTCACCTCCCAAGAGAGCTCCTGCCGAAATTGTTCCGGGAGCTCCTGTCGCGGCCTCGTCGTCGAAGAGGCCTTCCGTGTCTTGGGCACGCGATGTTTTGGAGATGGGCCTCAGTCGGAAACTGGGCCCCGAACTGGAGAATCCGGCCAGCATCCGCACGGGGCTGCGGTTCATACCAGTCGCAAAGTAAGTTTCGTTCGTCTGCTTGCCTTTCATTGTATTTGGACCACTTTGCTCATATAATTAATTCGCAGGACTGGAGTTAAGAAGATAGGCCACCCGTCTGTGGCCAAGGTGCCGCCAGTCGTCGCCGAGGAGGACGCCTCACGGAAGAGGAAAGCCGATGAGGTTGCTGCCCCCGCATGCAATTCTAAGAAGGCCAAGGGTGACGATGTCGTCACGGTCTCTGACGATACGACGGCTGCTCCGAGTGATCCTCCGACTGCGATGGAGGCAGCCTTGAAGACCAAGGGGGATATTTCCTCACCTGGGACGGCCGAGCCGGGTCCTCTTGGTGCTGGAGCATCCACCGTGACCTTCCCCCGTTTTATGGCCAAAGCGGCCACAACGAGTGGTACAGCGCCATCGAGCCGTGCACCTGGGTCGCCGAAACGGAGGTCGAGCAGCATCGCGGACACACTCCGGCTCTTCTCGCGTCGGTGGATGCGCTGCAGCTTCACGGCATGCTAGGCGCAGCCATCCAAGTATGTCCAATCCCCGAGGATCGGGCCACTGAATTTCAGTGGTCAGATTCTTATAGTGTTTGCTTTTATTTGTAGCGCCCAGTCCCCGAGTGCCTAGTCGCTGAATTTCAGCGGGTGGGCACTTAGGATTTTTTATCTCCAGTCCCCGAGTGTCTAGTCGCTGAATTTCAGCGGATGGGCACTTAGGATTTTTGATCTCCAGTCCCCGAGTGCCTAGTCGCTGAATTTCAGCGGGTAGGGACTTAGGATTTTTGATCTCCAGTCCCCGAGTGCCTAGTCGCTGAATTTCAGCGGGTAGGCACTTAGGATTTTTTATCTCCAGTCCCCGAGTGCCTAATCGCTAAATTTCAGCGGGTAGGCACTTAGGATTTGATTGTTGTTGACTGTTTGATTTGTGCACAGGGCTTGCAGCGTGAGTCCGCCGATCGGCTTTCCGTGAAGCTTCGCGCGGAAAAGGAACTTGTTGCCGTCCAAGAAACGAACAAGGGACTCCAAGCCCTTGCTGCCAAGGCGGAGGAGATCCGCCAGGGTCTTGTTCCGGCGTGTGAACTTTCAGCGGCTCAGTCTGCCTTGAGTACGGCTGAGCAGCGAGTTGCTGTCCTTGAGCGCGAGCTTGAGGAAGCGAAGACGGAGGTGAGTGCGGCGGATGGGCGAGCCAGAGCTGCTGTTACGGCTGCCGCTGAGGAGCGGAAGGTCTCTTACGCCCTTGTTGCTGGGCTACAGGATGACTTCTCCTCTCTTCAAAGCTTCATCACGGGCCTCTGCCGTCCTTTGATTGGTAAGCTTTCCTGCCTCTGCCTGTAATAGCTCTGTTATGGAATCGTCGGTGTTTTACTGCCGGCCCCTGTCTGCAGGTCGGATTATCGATAGCTCGGAGGAGGCGCAAACGTATGACGCGCGGTAGTGCGTGGCCACTCTGGTCGAACCGGCCACGTTGTTTGCGGCGTGCATTCGAGCTTATATTCAAGAGATGTCATCCACAGAAGTGGTTCCCAGCGATCTCGTCGAAGTTTGGCGGTATCTAGAGAAGGCGCCGTCATTCGTCGAGTTCATGACGCGGTCGGCGTTCCGGCGTGGGGCGGCAACGGCGCTTAGCCTTGGGCTTGCCCACTTCCCGGAGGACTTTGACCTTGACGACGTGACGAGTGGCTATCCCTCGTCGACGGGCTCGGTGGAGATTGCCGAGGTGCTGAAGCTGACGGACCGGGCCGCGGTATACTCCGATCGTGTCTGGGCGATGGGCGACCTTCTCCCTTATCAGGAAACGACTGTCGCGCCCAACGATCCCGAGCCACTGCACCGGGACTTCAAGGTTGAGCAGTCCTTCCGTGCGGAGATGGCGGGTGAGTTGACGATGTACACGTCGAACCCGTACACTCCCTTCATTCGCAACCGCAAGGGTGGCGGCAAGTCGACATTGAAGCCTGCGGAATAAAACATTGTGCCCTGGGGCGTTAGTAGCAGTTCGGCCATTGGGCGCAACTTGTATTTTGTGACAACTTTGGTCTGCTATAATGGGATTTCGCGTTATTTTGTGAGTTGTCTTGCGATTTTGATTGATGATTGGACGAGTCCCCGAGCGCGTCCGCCCTTTTTATGGGGTTTACCTCGTTTGTTATGTGTTTGTGGTTTTGAGCGTTTTGTTATTGAGGTCGACTCGCCCGAGCTTGGAAAGCCAGTGCAGGGCGACTCCCATGAGTGCTCTTTACTTCACCGTTTTCCCTTGCGCGAACGAGGTCGGGTAGCCGAGTCCTCGAACGTGGTACTTGGTGGTTCTAGTCGCGGCTCTAGGGTGGGTGAGGACTGGGCGCGTCAGAGTGAGCGCATCACTCCTGCTTGGCCCGTCGGGTCAGTCGCATGGAGAGTCCTGGGCACGCTCTCGTACTTGGCGTTTTTCCCTAGTCGCTCGTGCTTAACTGGTTGTCAGTCCCCGAGCGTGGTACTTGGCCGTTCGAGGCGTTGTGTCGAGGATGCGGAGGATCACGGTCGCTGTGAGGAGCGAAGGCAGTTGTCTTGGCTCGTTAAGCCAGTCGAGCTAGGCGACTCCAATGGGGCTCTGGGTAGGCGTTTTTCGTGGACGTTACGAGTCCTGGGGTAACCCAGTGCCCTCGTAACTCACTACTTGGCCGTGCCGGTCGCTGTACCAGAGGTTGACTTCTGCAGTTAGCTTGACGCTGTTATTACGAGTGCGAGTGGCACAAGATACGGAGAGTAGACGCAATTTGCGATAACTGATATATTTTATTTCATAGCTAGCGGAGGGTACATGTATGGAGTTCTAGGAGTAGAACTTCCATAGGAGGTTTACATTCCATGGTCGCTTGACGTCGAGTTTCCCGTCTCTGCGAACGTCGGTGAGGTAGTAGGCGTCGTTGCCGAGTACTCGCCCGATGGCGAATGGTCTCTCCCACGAAGGGGAGAGCTTGTGCATGCCCTTCTTGTCCTGGATGAGGCGTAGCACCAGGTCGCCTTCCTGGAAGGTGCGAGTTCTCACCCGCCAGCTATGGTAGCGGCGGAGTCCTTGCTGGTAGATGGCAGTGCGGGAGCGAGCTAGGTCGCGTGCCTCGTCGAGTTGATCGACTCATCCTGGCGTGCGAGTTCGTTCGCAGCCTCCATGTAGTGGACGACCCTTGGCGAGTCGTGATCTAGGTCGGTGGGCATGACTGCCTCGGCACCATCCACCATGAAGAAGGGGGTGAACCCTGTCGACCTGTTGACCGAGGTGCGGATACCCCAGATGACGGAGGGTAGCTCCTCGACCCAGCACCCGGAGGTGCGCTCGAGTGGTACTTGGAGCCATGGCTTCAGGCCGTGGAGGATGCTCTGATTGGCCCATTCCGCCTGGCCGTTGGACTCCGGGTGGGCGACTGAGGCAAGGTCGAGTCGGATGTGATGTTCCTCGCAAAACTCGGCCATGGCTCCTTTGGCGAAGTTGGTGTCGTTGTCCGTGATGATGCTGTTTGGGAACCCGTAGCGATATATGAGCTCGCGTAGGAACTTGGTGGCGGTCTTCCCGTCGCATTTCCGAACTGGCTTAGCCTCCACCCACTTTGTGAATTTGTCGACCGCGACCAGGAGGTAGGTGTAGCCGGAGGGGGCCTTTTTGAAAGGACCTACCATGTCCATACCCCACACGGCAAACGGCCAGGTGATGGGGATCGTCTTGAGCGCGGAGCTCGGCACGTGTGTCTAGTTGGTGTACTTCTGGCACCCGGCACACCGCTGGACGATGTCGACGGCGTCTGCATGTGCGGTGGGCCAGTAGAAGCCGTGCCGCATAGCCTTTGCGACCAGAGAGCGGGCGCCGGCGTGGTGGCCGCAGTCGCCAGAGTGGATGTCGTGGATTATTTTGCGTCCTTCGACGGGTTGGACGCAGCGTTGGAACACGCCGGTCACGCTGCGCTTGTGAAGCTCGCCGTCGATGATGACGAAGGATTTGCAGTGGCATGCTATCATTCGGGCGTCCCTCCAGGTAGGCGATGTACGGCGTAGTCCAGTCTTCTGGCTCGGCGATGAGTGCAACCAGGGCTGCCTCTGGTTGCAGCGGGACTCCGATGTCGATCTCCCTCAGGGAGAGACGGAAGGCTTGGTGATGGTGTCGAGGAAGACGCCGACGGGTGATGCGAGTCGAGCCGAGCCGATACGGGAGAGTGCGTCGGCCTCCTTGTTCTTCCGCTTGTCGATCCACTCGACGGAATAGCCTGCGAAGTGTCTGCCCAGCTTGTCCACTACATGGCGGTATGCCGCCATGGTGGGAGAGACGGCGTCGCAGGTACCAGCGACCTGCCCGGCGACGAGGTCGGAGTCTCCGTAGCAGCATAGGCGGTTGACATTCATCTCCTTGGCGGCTCGTATGCCATGGAGTAGTTCCTCGTACTCGTCCATGTTGTTGGTGCAGGGGGTGAAGTCGAGGCAGAGGACGTAGCGGAGCTTGTCGCCCTTCGGGGAAGTCAGCACGATCCCTGCTCCTGCGCCGTCTGCATTCTTGGAGCCGTTGAAGTGCAGGCTCCAATAGTGGAGGTACGGCAGCTTTTCCGGCTACTGGGCCTCTTCCCAGTCGGCGATGAAGTCCGCGAGAGCCTGCGACTAGATCGCTTTGCGTGGAACATACTTGATGTTGTGGACGCCGATTTCGACGGCCCACTTGGCGACTCGGTCGGTCGCCTCACGGTTGCGGATGATGTCCTGCAATGGTGCTGAGGAGACGACCATGATCGGGTGCTCCTGGAAGTAGTGCGGCAGTCGCCGCTGTGCTCTGAAGACCGCGTATAGCAGATTCTGGTATTGCGGGTATCGCTGGCGCGACTCAGTGAGGACCTCGCTGATGTAGTACACCGGTCGCTGTACTGGGCGCTCCTTTCCGTCCTCTGGCCGCTCGACGACCATGACGGTGCTGATGACGCGCTCGGAAGCCGCGACGTAGACCAACATGGGTTCTTTGTCGACGAGGGCGGCGAGTAGCAGTGCTGCGAGTAGCACCTTCTTGAGGTCGCGGAGCCCGTCGTCCGCCTCCTTGTCCCACTGGAAGGTGGGGTTCTTGCGCATCAGGCGGTATAGGGGCATCGCCTTTTCGCCCAATCGGGGGATGAAGCGACTGAGAGCCGCGACTCTCCCGACCAGCTTCTGGACGTCGCGCAGGCACTCGAGTTTGCCGAGTCGAGCGATCGTGTCGATCTTGGTGGGTTCGCCTCGATCCCGCGCTTGGAGACGACGTATCCCAGTAGTTGCCCTGCTGGTACACCGAAGGTGCATTTGCCTGGGTTTAGCTTTATCTTGTATTTCCGCAGGTTGGCGAATGTTTCCGCCAGGTCGGCGAGTAGGTCGCTCTGGCGAGCGGACTTCACTACCACGTCGTCGATGTAGACGTGGATATTGCGGCCAATTTGGCTCGCAAGGCATTCCTGCATGCACCGCTGGTAGGTCGCCCCGACGTTCTTGAGGCCGAAGGTCATGGCGGTGTAGCAGAAGGCTCCGAATGGCGTGATGAACGCCGTCTTTTCTTCGTCCTCGATAGCCATTTTGATCTGGTTGTACCCAGAGTAGGCGTCGAGGAAACACAGCGACTCCGAGCCCGCGGTGGAATCGATTATTTGGTCGATCCGCGGAAGGACGAATTGCTCCTTCGGGCAGGCACTGTTTAAATTTGTGTAATAGATACACATCCTCCAGGTCCCATTTTTCTTCTCGACCACGACTGGATTTGCCAGCCACTTGGAGTATTTTATTGGCCTGATGAAGCCTGCAGCGAGTAGACGCTGCACCTCCTCGGCGATGGCTCGACGGCGCTCTTCATTTAAGGGCCGCAGCGACTGCTTGACAGGTCGCACTTTGGGGTCGGCTTTGAGTTTGTGCTCAGCGAGTTCCCTAGGGACACCAGGCATGTCAGAGGGCTTCCATGCGAAGATGTCCCTGTTCTCACGGAGGAACTCGATGAACGCGCCTTCCTATGCTGGGCTCATGCCCGTCCCGATCGTCACCGTCTAGCTGGAGTCGCTTGGGACCAGCTCGACGGTGCGGGTGTGCGTCGTTGCCTCGAAGGCTGAGGTGTTGCCGCCCTCCGAGTTGGCTTCTTGAGTATGGTGGGGTCGTCGTTGTTAACCCTGCTCACGTACTTGGCGAGCTCGTCGGCGTGGTTGGCCTCTGCCGCGATGACGGCGTCGGCGAGTTCGGATCCTTTGGCCTCGCACTCGGCGGCCATGTCGGGGTCGCCGTTGATGGTGATGACGCCTCGCGGCCCGGGGAGCTTCATCGCATTGTACGCATAGTGGGGAGCCGCCATGAACTTGGCGAATGCCTGGCGCCCCAGGACGCAGTGGTAGGGGCTGTCGAAGGGCACCAGCTCGATTGCTCGAAGACGATCCGCTCGGTGCGGAAGTTTGCTGGTGTGCCGAAGGTGACTGGCAGCGTGACCTTGCCGATCGGGTATGCCTTCCGACCGGGGACGATGCCGTGGAACGTGGTGTAGGTCGTCTCGACCATCGACTGCGGGAGCCGCAGTCGCCTGAAGGTGTCCAGGTATAGGATGTTGATGGAGCTGCCGCCGTCCATCAATGTCTTGGGGAGCCAATAGTCTCCCACCTTGGGCTTGATCACCAGGGCGACTCGGCCTGGGTACTCGATGCGTGGCGAGTGGTCCTGGCGGTTCCAGGTGATGGGCTGCTCCGACCAGTTGAGGAACTGGGGAACGTCCACCTAGGCCACCGCGTTGACGGCGACGGCGCGGGCGATGACCTTCTTCTCGCGCTTCGTGTTGAAGCCTGTGAAGGTGTGGAGCAAGCCAGCCACACTGCCGAATTTTCCGCCGTTTGGCGGGTTGTTCTCGGGGTCCTCCCGCACTCGCCGTGCCTTCTCGATCTCCTTGAGAGAGTGGCAGTCGGCGGTCGTGTGCGTGGCGGGCTTCCCTTCCCTGCTGTGAAACGCACAAGGCTGGTTAAGGAGGGCCGCGGGGTCGAACCTTGGTTTCGCCTTGTAGTTGCCGCCGTCGCGGCGTTGCCCTCCGTCGCGGCGGAAACTCTTGGGCTCGCGCTGCGCGTGCCCAGCGTTGGAGACGAAGTCGACTCGCCCGTCACTGCGGCGCTTGCCAGTTAGGCGAGTGTTGCTTTAGCGTAGGTCGGACCGTCGTCCGTTGTCGTTGCCGTTCGTGCGGCGTTGACCTCCCGACTGGTCGTCGGTTTCCTGGTTTGGGTCTTCCTCCGCGTATCTTTTGGCGATCTCAAGGAGGTCCGGTATGTTGTCGAGTGTGCGGTATGCACGTTTGAGCTTGGCGACCAAGGGCTCGTAGCGGCACGAGGTATTGAAGCAGTGGATCGCGGTGTCCGGGTGGATGCCGACCGCGTTGTACCATAGTTCTTGCCACCGTTGGACCCAGCTGCGGGTCGACTCGTGGGGTCCCTGGACGCATCGTTCCAGGTCCTCGATGGTGGTGGCGCGGGTGTAGGAACCCTCGAAGTGCCTGACGAAGGCATTGCGCATCTCTTCCCAGGAGTCGATGATATCCGGGGGAGAGTGTTGATCCACTGCCTGCATGCTCCCTCCATCATCAGGGGGAGGTAGCGGGCTGCTAGTAGGTCGGTGTGGCCAGCGATCCTCATCGCCATGAGGTAGGTGTCCAGCCACACGGAGGGGTCATACAAAGGATCGTACTTCTCTATTTCCTTCGGTGCTTTGAAGTTCGCCAGGTATTTTTCGCCTCGGATCATCGGTCCGAAGCATCGGGGCCCGAGTCGGCTTAGCGACCCCATCGGCTCGCTGTCGCGGCGATTGGTTAGGGTGTGTTGCAGGTCGTTGGGCTGGCGTGCGCGCCAGCTCTGGTTGTTGATGATGTGGGTGCGGGCGTCGATAGGCTGACCGTTGGCGGCGACGAAGTTGGTCGTTGGTGGATATTGCCGCGTTCGCGGGTCGGTGCTGGAGCTGCAGTGGTTCGGGTGGCGGGAAGTTGAGGGTGTTTGCCGCTAATGGACGGCCACTTGAGGCCGCTCTGCTGCCCGATGAACGCGAGTACATCCGGCCTTTGAAGGGAATATGCCCGAGAGGCAATAATAAAGTGGTTATTATCGTATTCCTTGTTTATGATAAATGTTTATTTTGCATGCTATAATTGTATTAATACGGAAACGTTAATACATGTGTGTTTAATAAACAAACAGAAAGTTCCTAGTTATGCCTCTCTCATAAACTAGCTCGTTGATTAACAAGATGATCAAGGTTTCCTGATCATGGATATTGGATGTTGTTAATAACGGGGTCACAACATTAGTGTAATGGTGTGTTGAACATTCATCCGAAGTATAGCATTACGATCAAAGTCATTGAGTTTATATTGCTATAACAACTTACGAAGTGATCCTAATCCTTAGACCATGAGATCATGTCAATCACTAACACCGGAAGAGTTTCTTGATAACATCAAACGTCACACCGTAACAGGGTGATTATAAAGATGGATTCAGAACTAATAAAGTGTTATGTTGAGGCTTATGGATCGAGAGTGGAATTTGTTCATCCTGATGACGGATAGATATACTCTGGGCCCTCTCGGTGATATCACATTGATTAGCTTGCAAGCAAGTGATTTGATCACTAGAATGTTATATCACGGGAACGAGAAAAGAGTGCATGTAAGTAACGAGATCAAACTAGGTATGGAGATACCGATGATCGAATCTCGGACATGTAATATATCGCGAAACAAAGGGATTAAGATACTAGCGTAAAAGGTTCCGACGATCACAAGAAAGTCATCGTTGAATGTGTGGGAGTCAGTATGGGTCTCCAGATCCCGCTTCTGATTATTGATCCGAGAGGGGTCTCGATCATGTCCGCATTATTCGCGAACCATAGGGTGACACACTTAAGAGACACCGACATCCATTTGGAGCAAAAGTTTCATGCCGAAAAGAATAACAAGCGCAGGAATTTATTTCACTAGATACCGAAACGGGTTTTCGGGTGAAATTGCAAAAAGTGTTTCTGCATGTGAAATGAAATACTAGCAAGGGGTTATATGTGAATGTTTGTCATTAAAGTAATTGACAAAATTCTGAATAAATAAAAGGAGTTTTATTTAATGAGAGTTTGCATTAAATTTGGTGGAAATTTAATGGGAATTTGAGTGGGTTTTTGAGTGGAGGGAATTGAAAGGCTTTTGTGTGAGTGGAGTGTCCACCCACATGAATGAAAGGAGGGGAGGGGGCAGCCCCATGGCTGGGCGCATGGCCCCTTGGGTGCCCCCCTCTCCCTATAAAAGGAGCCCCCCTCCCTCTCTCTCACTCACACCTCCTCGTGAAGGATCTCTCTCCCCCTCTAGAATTTATTCCCCATGGTCTCGGACTAGCGAGATACATGTTCCCGGTGGCTATTCGGCAAGAAAGAGTTGTGCTTCCGCTGCATCGCTGGAGCAAGGAGGCGGAGGTTGCTCGGTGCCTCGAACGTGTGTGCGAGCACGGATGCGCTGCTGTTTTGTGGCGCTAGGACTTCCTCTCGATCTTGAGATCGGCAAGAGATCGTCTACATCAACCACGAGTTTGGACTCGTTAAGCTTTGTTGGTCTTCAAGGGTATGTTCTCTACGGATATACATCCGCCCGTTGTTTGTATCTAGTAGATAGATCTTGGTACATAGTTGTTCCCATCGTAGGAAAAATTTTGTTTTCTATGCTGCGAACCCTACAGTGGTATCAGAGCCGGATCTATGCGTAGATGCTTTGCACGGGTAGTACACATATGAGTATGTGGGCGATGATGATCATTTTATTGCTTCTTAGTTGTACTTTGGATATTGGTGGCATAGTGGGATGAAGCGGCCCGGACAAACTTTACATGTCCTCGCACATGAGACCTGTTCCACGCTTGACATGCAACTAGTTTTGCATAAGTGGCTAGCGGGTTTCTGTCTCTCCTACTATAGTCAATATCTAATTTGCAACGAGTTGTCAACAATTTGGTTATCCTCGTTGTGGTTCATGTTCGTAGGTAAGAACGGTTCTATCTTCGAAAGCCCTAAGCCACGTAAAATTTGCAATGGATAAATTAGAGGCGTCTAGTTTAGATTGTTGCTGGGCTAGTGTTATGATATGGTGATGTTGTAAGTAGAAGTATGAGATGATACTCTTACAACATACATAATGTGTAAACTCCATAGACCTTGGATTTACACATAAAGGTATGATAGTGATCATACCACGGTGCACATGATAGAGATCATATGCGAGAACCATATCATTCCACTAATAAACATGTGATGTTTGATAGCATCTTATATTGCTTGTTTGGCGTTTTATTAGCATAATAAGATGATCCCTCATTTAGATATCAAGATAAAAATGTGTTCTTCCTTAAGTATGCACCGACAATGTTTCGTCGCTTCAAGACATCACGTGATGATCGGGTGTACTTGAATCCACGAGCATATCTCGGGTGTAAGACAGTTACACACGCGAATACTAAGGTTCTTACTTGGCGAGCCTAGCATGTACAGACATGGCCTCGGAACACGGACCGAAAGGTTAAGCATGAGTAATATGTTTTGATATGATGACCATATGGATGCTCGCCTTTGCAGCTACGCCGACTCACGTGATGATCGGACTTGGTGTAGTGGATTTGGTTCATGTAATCACCAAAAGACACGAGGGATGTCGTTTTTGAGTGGGAGTTCATTTCTAATTTGGATTAGTAGAACTCAATTTATCATAAATTAAATCAAAGTGAATTTGCATAATTTGTTGTAGTCATTGGCATTCGTTCACCACCTTATGCATAGTTGTAATTGAGATAATAGAACTATAGAATTCTGGATATTTACTTTACGAACTGGTATCGTATTGTGTTGAGTGTCAATCAAAGTTTAAAGTCCTATTGCAAACTTTCAGCAAACTCTATTTACTCCGTGAAATTTAATAATTGGTATTAAATCGAGAGTAAAAATTCCAGTGTTAGTATCTTAAGTATCATGTTTGCCTCCATGATTCTTGATTGTTTTAATATCAAGTTTATCTAGGAGCTGAAAGAATTGTTTCAGAAACCATCATGTGTGGCAGATATAACGATATCTGAAACAATGTTTTGGTTGCAATATGATAGAGTATAATATATGTTCTCATATTGGATGAGAATTTACGAAGGTTGGAGATGCTAGACATCCTAATCATCCAAAAGGGTTTTGGAAAGTAATGTTATACTCACGATTCTCCTTTATAAGCTAAATTGGCTTGATCATGAAAGTTGTCATGATAAGGATGAATAGAAGATGTATGTAAAGTGTTTACTACACTAAAAGATTACTAAAGAATGGATTTTGAAAGAATACCGATCATTTTGATGATGGTGATCTACTTCAAAGTGCAAGTCCAAAGGTATTATTATTTGAATATACACGCTTTGGACTATGTGTCATGTATATGGCGCCACTTTTGATGTTGATAGATTCTTTTAAAAGGAATAGGAAATGCTGAAAGAGAATCTATAAAATATATTTGGCAGAAAAGAAAAGATTGGAAATATCCAATTTAGGTATATGGATGATATACATGTTATGGTTGTATTCTTTGGTTGTTAAACAATGTGGTTCTTGGGTATTGGATACCGAATTGGTTGGTATGAAATTTCATACGGAATGATGCAATTCATGAACCACAATGGCCTAAGTAACTAGCAAGAGAATATGTGATGATGTTCATCGAAAACAAACAAACCGTTGTTTGTATTTCTCGTTGACATCAAAGCTTGACTTCAAGATTTGTTTTAATAATTATTATTTGAATCAGGTATTATAAGAACAAAGTTTGTTCAAATAATTACCGTATTCCATATAAGATGGATGATTTACAAATCTAGTTGGAGAAATCACATCCATAAAACCTAATGCTAAAATGTCGCAAGACAAATGATTGAAAGATCACTTACGAAGTGACATCGCCGTTTAAATTATATTGGAAAGAAAACATGAAGAATCTCCATTTTCATGGATTTTTGGAGTCTTTGATTTGATCAAGTGACGCTTGTGAAACTTTCCTCGGGATAATTAAAACTTCGTTCAAAGGCCAAAGAAGAACAAACGACTAAAATATTGGAATTTATACATATCGATGTATGTAGTCCATTATGTGTAGTCGTAAGCGATGGGTTTCAACTTCATATAATTTCTCCGAAAATTGAGTGAATAATTCACTTAATGAGAAAGAAGTGTGAAATATTTGAAAATGTTCAAAGACTTTCAAGATGAAGTGAAAATCATTGTGACAAGAAAAATAAATGAATTATGATTTGATCATAAAGGGATTTATTTGAGTTACAAGTGTAACAAGAAAAATAAATGAATTATGATTTTATCATAAAAGGGATTTATTTGAGTTACAATTTTAGCAAAACACCTAGATTTACATCTCCTGAAACACCATAGGAATATGGAATGTTTTGAGATTTGTAAGGAAACCTTGTTTGACATGGTTGGATCAAAGGTGTTATTTATAAAACTGCCATTATGTTTTAAAAGATTAAAGCTTTAGAGACTACCGCTTTTACACTGAAAAGAGCTCCATCTTGATCCGGTGAAATGACACCATGGAAGTTATGGTTTGGGGTAAAACCCAAGTTCTCATTTCTTAAATTTTGGTATGCTAAACATAAGTAAGATGTTTACAACCGAAGTCGGATGAGCATGTCTTTGTAGGTTATTTCGAATAACAATTGGTTATTCCTCCATAACACCAAGGACAAAAGGGTTTGTCGCTTGAAACGTGAAGTTTCTTGAAAAAGGAATTTTTTCGTAAAAGTTAAGTGGGAGGACAATAGAACTTTGATAAGTTTAACGAACCTTAAATATGCTGAGTTGCGCAGCGCCGGAAAATGTTCCGGAGGCAGCCAGAATGCTCATGGATTACGTGCCTCAAATGTTGCGGTCACGGAGATCTAAGTTCCTATTGAACCAAGTCGGTCGAATAAACAATCAAATACTAAGATTTGAGAGTAAATCATTATTGTTTGACAATGATGAACCGACTATATGCAAAGAAGCGATGATGGGCCCTGACTCCGTCAAATGGCTTGAAGCCATAAAATCCGTGATAGTTCCATACACGAGAAATCAAGTTTTGAACTTGGAAGACCCTCCGGAAAGGTGTAAAAACCTATCGGTCGTATTTGGATCTATAAAGAAACAGACATGGATGTTTCACATCTATGAAATAGTCGACATGTCGTAAAATATTTTACGACAATGTTCAAGGAGTTGACTATGACAAGATTTGATCTTTCATGTATTTAGTCTGGACGGATTAAAGTAGCAACCACTACATATAATTTGGTATATGGTAGATGAATAAACAAAACAAAGTTCTTCTAATAGAATGGTTACCTAGGACGTGTACATGACACGATCCAAAGGGTTTTGTTAATTCAAAGGATGCTAAAAAGGGCATGCAAACTTCAATGGTTGAAGTAAGCATCGCGGAGTTGGAATCTTCACCGTGATGAAAAAGAGTTTTCATCAGGAGACGATGAAGATGCTTGCATTTGCAAGAAATTAAGTGGGAGCGCTAAGACATATTTCTAATACATTATGTGGAGGACATCTTGTTGATTAGAAATGATGTATATTTTATTGAAAAAGGTTAAGAATTTCATTTCGATGAAATACTTAGGCAAAACCCGAATATTTAGCGTGAATGTCTATAGTGGATAGACTGTAACGCCAATATGGTTGTGCCAAACGTACATATATGAGATATTGAAGGAGTTCAATATAGAATCAACAAGAAACGGTTCTTGTCGTATGGAAAGGAATTGAATCAAGATTCAAGTGTATCGACACTTGATAAGTGAAACAAGATTCAAGTGCTTTGACACTTGATGAGTAAAATCACAAGAATGTCTTGATCAATCATACCATGATATGTACACATCCAGATATGTCCTATGCTCTAAGTGTTATGAGCATATACCAGAATGAATCATAAAATGATCATTGGACGATAGTGAGGATATTCTTATGATCTTTTGGAAGAACTAAGAATATATTTGTGTAGAGGTGACAAACAATTACAAATAGTTCATTGTAAGACGTTACATTGATACTAGTTTTGTCACAATATACAAATTAAGTTTATCTCAATTTAAACTATGGGTGGCACAATGTAATGGAAATGAGATTCCATGATGGATTTGGATGAAATCCATAGTTGAGACATTGTGACGAATACTACAACAAAAAGGCTAAGTATATGACTGCTATAGTAGCAGCAAAGGAGGGAATTTGTGTCAAGAAGTTTGTTATCAAACTAAGATGTGGTTCGCAACGGGCTAACACTAAAGATATATTGTATGACAATAGTATCGACATGATTTAACCCCAAGGAACTAAAGGTCTCACCGAAAGACCAAATTTATACAATGCCATCTCATTGGAGAATGAGTGATGCGTGAAGACGCAAAGACATGCAAATACACACGGACCTGAAGCGTCAGATCCGTAGATTATGTTAACCACTTGCAATTGCGTATATGGAACACCAGAAAGCCATAGGTCTTCAATACGCAGAGTTTTCAAACTAGATTATTGTCTCTAGTGCAAGTGGGAGACTGAAGGGAATATGCCCGAGAGGCAATAATAAAGTGGTTATTATCGTATTCCTTGTTTATGATAAATGTTTATTTTTCATGCTATAATTGTATTAATACGGAAACGTTAATACATGTGTGTTTAATAAACAAACAGAAAGTTCCTAGTTATGCCTCTCTCATAAACTAGCTCGTTGATTAACAAGATGATCAAGGTTTCCTGATCATGGATATTGGATGTTGTTAATAACGGGGTCACAACATTAGTGTAATGGTGTGATGAACATTTATCCGAAGTATAGCATTACGATCAAAGTCATTGAGTTTATATTGCTATAACAACTTACGAAGTTATCCTAATCCTTAGACCATGAGATCATGTCAATCACTAACACCGGAAGAGTTTCTTGATAACATCAAACGTCACACCGTAACAGGGTGATTATAAAGATGGATTCAGAACTAATAAAGTGTTATGTTGAGGCTCATGGATCGAGAGTGGAATTTTTTCATCCCGATGACGGATAGATATACTCTGGGCCCTCTCGGTGATATCACATTGATTAGCTTGCAAGCAAGTGATTTGATCACTAGAATGTTATATCACGGGAACGAGAAAAGAGTGCATGTCAGTAACGAGATCAAACTAGGTATGGAGATACCGATGATCGAATCTCGGACATGTAATATATCGCGAAACAAAGGGATTAAGATACTAGCGTAAAAGGTTCCGACGATCACAAGAAAGTCATCGTTGAATGTGTGGGAGTCAGTATGGGTCTCCAGATCCCGCTTCTGATTATTGATCCGAGAGGGGTCTCGATCATGTCCGCATTATTCGCGAACCGTAGGGTGACACACTTAAGAGACACCGACATCCATTTGGAGCAAAAGTTTCATGCCAAAAAGAATAACAAGCGCAGGAATTTATTTCACTAGATACCGAAACGGGTTTTCGGGTGAAATTGCAGAAAGTGTTTCTGCATGTGAAATGAAATACTAGCAAGGGGTTATATGTGAATGTTTGTCATTAAAGTAATTGACAAAATTCTGAATAAATAAAAGGAGTTTTATTTAATGAGAGTTTGCATTAAATTTGGTGGAAATTTAATGGGAATTTGAGTGGGTTTTTGAGTGGAGGGAATTGAAAGGCATTTGTGTGAGTGGAGTGTCCACCCACATGAATGAAAGGAGGGGAGGGGGCAGCCCCATGGCTGGGCGCATGGCCCCTTGGGTGCCCCCCTCTCCCTATAAAAGGAGCCCCCCTCCCTCTCTCTCACTCACACCTCCTCGTGAAGGATCTCTCTCCCCCTCTAGAATTTATTCCCCATGGTCTCGGACTAGCGAGATACATGTTCCCGGTGGCTATTCGGCAAGAAAGAGTTGTGCTTCCGCTGCATCGCTGGAGCGAGGAGGCGGAGGTTGCTCGGTGCCTCGAACGTGTGTGCGAGCACGGATGCGCTGCTGTTTTGCGGCGCTAGGACTTCCTCTCAATCTTGAGATCGGCAAGAGATCGTCTACATCAACCACGAGTTTGGACTCGTTAAGCTTTGTCGATCTTCAAGGGTATGTTCTCTACGGATATACATCCGCCCGTTGTTTGTATCTAGTAGATAGATCTTGGTACATAGTTGTTCCCATCGTAGGAAATTTTTTGTTTTCTATGCTGCGAACCCTACAGCCTTGTGAGTCGACGCCTGCGTTTTGTTGCTCGACCGCCTTTGCGAGCAGGGCCTTGACGTACTGGATCTGTAGGGTGCCGTCGCCGGTGGCCGTGATGTTGTTGGCCGCTGCTTGGCCTGCCACGAGGTTGTCCATCGGGGTGGAGAACAGTGGTAGGCCGTTCACGTCTCGCTCCCGTGAGGAGACCACTATCCGCGGCTGGTCCCTAGGGGGTGCGCGGTTGAGTGGAGGTGGGGCGCCCATCGCCGTCGACCCTGGTGGGGGCCGGGCGCTTGCTCCTGGTGGCGCGTTCTCGCAGATCGCGCCCTTGGCCACGCGGGCCGGGTCGTTCTCGTCGTCGAAGTTCAGGGCACGCCCCTGGACGATGGGGTTCAGGCGCGACCTGATTCGTTGCTGGTGGTAGCGCGACAGCTCCTGCGCCGTCACCTGCTCGAGGCGAAATTTTTCGCGCTCGGCTTGCTCTTTGCGGACTGCTTCCGCCAGCTTCAGGCGGAGTTCCTCGACCTCCGTTGCCGTTGCGTTGGGAGGGATCGGGTTGGAGAAGGGATCCTCCGGTGGGTCGGTGCCAGTCGCCATGTAGGTCGCGGCGTGGCGACCGATCCTGTCGAGGAGATCGGCGGAGTTCTCTGACCCGGAGTCGTAGTCGAAGATCCCAAGTATGGAGGGATCCTCGCAGTCTCCTATGTTGGAGACCTGGGTGATGGAGCCCGCGGGCGAAGCCGCGATGATGGATCCGGCGAGTGACGCCGGAGTCGCCAAATCGGCGTCGTCGTTGAGGGACGCGTCTTCCGCGGCCGCGGTGGTTTCGGCCACATCGCTGTGGGCCGAGTTGTACTCGGAGGTGAGGCGGTGGATCGTGCGGACCTGGCTCTCGGAGAGCCAGTCGCGTGGCGGCGACTCGTGGATGCGAGCCGAGTCCTCCGAGACGATGACGTCGGTGAGGCCGACGAAGAGGCTGATCGTGCCGACTAGCAAGATCATGCTATGCGTGACGGGTCGCGTCGCCGGGACGTAGCTGCTCGGCAAGATCTGGAGCATCTCGTCGATCGCTATCATGCGGCCGGTGGCGACCGACTCGTTGATGGGCAGATTGGATCTCGCCGCAGAACACCGGCTAGACCGGCCAGGCCCCAAGGTGGGCGCCACTGTCGTGGGAATGACCACGGCAGATGCTGCAATCGGCAGCGAGTAGTAGAACATAAGGCAAGGGCGGCCAGCCATCTGCGGTGCGAGATGAGGGCGGAGACACAGAGTTTTACCCAGGTTCGGCCCCCCGGAGGGTAAAGACCTACTCCTGCTAGATTGTATTATGATGGAAGTACAATGGGGCGAGCTCGACGGCTAGGCGGCGAGTCGCTTGGGTGGATGATGGAACGTATCCTCTACACGCCATGTAGGAAGGTTTATATAGACTCACCCCCCTAGGGTTTACATATCTCAACCGAATCAGTTAAGGTTTCGGCACTCGTTTAACCTAATCCGACTGGGCCTATCTACTCTCCTGGGCCTTGAGCTTCCAGTTGCTTGGATCCACGCCAGGCCTTGATCCAGTCGTCGTCCTGCAGGCCCACTCGCCAGTTCCTGGGCCAGTCGGAAATGTCCTGCTGGGTATACCCCGGTAGGCATATCCCATCAGCTTGGAGAGAGAGGGACATAGGAGGCGAGCGCCACGCCCGAGGAAGTACAGAGGAGGCAGGCACTGCATCATGGGCAAGAACAGGGCAAGGTACTTCGCCAACCAGGCCCTAGCCACGTCTATGCCCCATCCGGATCCCTCGATGGCCGATGCTGGGGATAGCTTCCTTCCGCCCCAGGCCACGCACACGACCTGTGGTAGCGGAGGCAACCTGCTGTTTGAGCTTCAATCCCACTCCAAACATAGCGACAGTGAGTCTGTCTCTGGCCTATCCTCCGCTTGCGCATTAGGTGTTTGAGGAAATGCTTTGCCACTTGCCAGAATTATCCCAATGTACATCTTCAGCTATTGAACGAATCAAAGCATTGCATTCTAATCTGTGGCCATATGTATCACTAGGTAACATGCCTATTAGTATGATTTTTCGGTTAGTACAAGCTATGTGGTCATGTTTTGTTATGCAGTTAGCTCAGTACTAAGCCCTGCATCAAGAAAGAGCGACGCCAAATTTCTAATTTTTACTCGCATTTACATGGTACTAGAATGCTGCGCCGCCAAATTTCTTACAACTTTGTTAAGCAGAACCCTGTTGCTATTCGTACTAACCTGGAGTTTTTGAAATCTGATGTTGGATTAGTGCAGCAAGATTTTTCTTCGCCTACTCATAGTTCTGGCTTTCGATCATATCAAGAGGAGACGGTTAAGTTCAAGCAGCAGACAATTTCACATCCACCTCGGTTCAGTAAATGTTCACGGATCATCATCTGATTCATAGGCTTCTTTAGTTGATCATTCAGATAAAGATAAGTACAGTATTAAGCATGGAGACTTTCAAATTTTGAAATAAAAATATGTTGACGGACCCAATATTTAAGCCGAGATTTGCATGTCATAGGTTTTTGGGATTCTTATTCAGCAGACAATCTGCCCTTTCATAAAGACATTCTTGAGCTTGCATTGATTTTAGGCAGACAAATCATGTGGATGAGGAAATCACGGGTCTTTTGTATTTCTATGGCCTTCCTCCAAATGTAGTTGCTCCGTCTTTGGTAGGACGTGGCACCAATATCAATCATGATGTTCTTTCCATGCTCCTCTTGATCTTTTTTTGGACAAATATCTGTCTTTTTTTGGAGGGTTGGACAAATATCTATCAGGCTTGGTGCGCCGCCGTTTCAAATGTTTAGAGCTAGATCACGATAAAAAAGTACTAAAACGCTGGGCCGCCAAATTTTTGACAACTTTGTTAATGCCAAATTTCACGAAATTTGTTGCATACTGAAATATTGATTTTATCTTTTTTTGCTAGTATTGATTAATATGATATAGTGTGTTTATTATACCATCGGTATGAATGTAAGCGGGTATTAGAAAGAGCACATTCGTAATGTACTCATGCTCACATCGTGTAGACATTATAATGGTACTTGGATGAGTCTCTTCATGACTTTATCATTTCGCTTATTTTCATAACGCATAGGTTGTGCACCTCCGAAGATTGGGATCGGTGAAAGTTTCCTACGTCTGGAGCAGAATGAAAACGACCACGACCTTACGCGGCCCCTGGATTCGACAAGTATGACCTCTGTAGAAGAAATCGAGTTTATAGCATAAAACTACTACTTTACTATCTAAATTTACCATATCATACCACTTTATATTTTTGAACAAAAAACTATCAGATTTTGGTCCGTTTTTTCCAATTCACTCTAAACTCTATTTGCTAGCGAATTTATGCGTAATGTGACCCCACCATGAAGCTGACGTGACACTGGGTCTCACTTGTCAGCCCAAACTAAGAATCAAAATATCCTAAAAAACACAAGTCATATAAAAATAATCACTGACAACTCCTTCCCAGAAACGCGCCGCACCTGGCCGTCTGGCCCTCCTCCCTAACTACTTCCCCTCCGCTGCGCACCGGAGACGAGGCACATCAGGCGACTTAGGCCGGCGTGGATGGAGATGGCTCCGGGCGGCGTGCACCCTCACAAGCCTATCCATGAACGCGAGGAGGGGCGCAACAGCGAAGGTGCTTGGCCTCGAGCAGGGCGACATGATGGCCATGACCTGGCCATGAAGAGGGGAGCAGAGCTCGGAGGTGGTGGCTCTAGGCCGTGGCCAGGGGCACGGTGGCGGCGTCCATGTCCTAGCCGCGAGTAGGGGGAACCACGACACTGACCACCAGGAGGGATTGGCGGCTGTCCGCATGGCCAGCGGCGGTAAAGGGGCTTGTGTACGACGGCCATGCCCCTGCTCGCCCACCGGTAGGAGCTCCATGGCTTGCTCTGCCTAGGTCGGCGCGGACCACGGGAGGGGCTGCGCGTGCATGGCGAGCTAGACGACCGAGGGGGGTAGAGATGGTGGGGAAGCCATCAGCGTCGGGTCGAATAGGAGCAGGGGAATAAAGGGCACGGCGCCGCTCTAGGCTGGCTGAGCTTGGCCATGGTGGAGAGGGCTCAGGCGGGGCCGATGTGACAGACGCCGGAGGTTCAGGTTGGGGTCAGATCGAGGCAGGAGGTGTGGATTCGAGGGAGGTCGGCAGAGGAATGTATCTCCGGCGTGCGGTGGTGGCCTGCCTCGCCGGAGTGTGGCTGCGGTTGGGGGTGGATTGCGGTGGCGACGATGGGTGGAGACGGAGTAGGGGCACCGAGCCACGGCTGGAGACAACATCCCCACTTTTTTTCAAAGATTTTCCCTTTTTTTCGGATATTTTGTTTATTGGGTTGATAGGTGGGCCGCAGGCCACATCAGCAAACATGCTCTTACCACTAGGGCCCACCTGTCAGAAATGCTGTCAATTTGTGTTCAATTTCTATTTAGTGTTATTTACAAAAAACAGACCAAAATCTGGTGGTTTTTTTTTTCCGAAAACATAAAGTGGTATGATATGGTAAATTTAGATAGTAAAGTGGTAGTTTTATGCTATAAATCAAAGAAATCCGGTAGCAGTACTCTTTTTTCTCTCTATAGGTGCTCGGCGAACTTTCTCCCAAATGGAGCAATTTCTATCTTTCTGTTCTACCAAAAACCCTAGGTGAATTTATATGAGAAATTTTCTTTTTCATGTTAACAAAAACTGATTTTGAGAAGTCTAGAAAATATTCAGTAAAAATCCATGCATTTTGGGATGCAGCCTTTTTCTCTTCCGGTGCAATACACGGACATTTTTCCTAGTCTAATCTATAAATCTCTATCTCTACTTATCTAAAAAGTACAAAGGGTTTCCGTTTTCTGCCCGACGCACTATCGGCGAATTTTTTCAAATTTATTACACGTTTTTTTGTAATTTAAAAAACTAGCACTTTGTCGACTTGGACGAAGCCGATTAGGCCAATCGGCCTGGGCGAAGCCGAATAAGACTCATTTGGCCAGGAGCAAGCCGACTGAGCGTCGACGCGTGGGGCAGATGGGGCCGTGTCGGCCGAGTGCTCCAATCGGCCTGGCCTAAGCCGAGTACCCCAATCGGCCTGGCCGAAGCCGATTACTTATCCTCTAGGTCGCGCACCGCCCCCCAACCTCCCTTTCTTCCTCTCCGCGCGCACAACTCTCTCTCTCTCTCTCTCTCTCTCTCTCTCTCTCTCTCGCGCGCGCGAGTGCCTCCATTTCCAGCCTTCATTTTGTCTAGATTTAGCCCGATTTTCCACTGAATCTTGGTTTTAAAACCATTAGAGAGTTAGTGAAAGACCGGATGGGTTAGCTCAGGACTTGATTTGCTGTTGGTTCTTTGGAGAAATGGTGGTGGAGATATGGTGGAACAATGGCAATGGTGGTGGAGCTGTGGTGGAGCTTGGAGCTGGAGCTGTCTGAGTTGTGCCATCCTGGTTGTCCGGTGAACTGAGGCTATTGGATCGAGTGGCTTATCACACTTCAAGGGTAAACCCTAATCCCACGATAATCACAGTTATTCCGTTATTGTATATGGTTACATGGCTACTCGGCTTTGGTTAGTCTATTAGAATATTTGTCTGGTGTATTAGTGGCAATATTTGACTGGTGGATTAGTGCCAGTATTTGTCAGGCTGTCATCACATTGTTTAGAATATCTACGGATAGTTATCCATAGTTATACGTACTATCGATAATTAATTGATTAGTTTTTTTTATGTCAGCAGAGATGATCAATTTAGTGAAGTTCGTGTTTTACTACGGTCCTGGTAATATCCAAACAAATGAGTTTGGAGCAGATTTAAGAGAGTTTATGTGTACGCAGTTAGATTTGACTGTCCCTAAAACCTGGAGAGTTAGTCAGTTGAAGGAATGATTGACATGATATTTATGCTATAACCTCGAAACATAAACCGTCAGTGTGCAAGCATTATGGACAAAGTCAAGGAAAAATATTTTCTAGACTTTGAGGCATGTAGATGATAACAGAGACTGGTTTAAGTGGTTAAAAGGCTACGAGGATAGGCATGTAAACCTCGCATTAGTGCTTCTTGTCTTGAGGGAGATCGATCCGCCCGGAGGCAATGGTGGACATGTTCCTGGCCATAGTGCTAAATCCAGTTACGGGACGTACTCAATGTTCAATGCTGGAGGCGGTGGTTATGGATCAGAACAGAGCAGTCAGATAGGAGGAGGAGGTGGTGGTTACTGATACGTCGGAAACGTATCTATAATTTTTGATATTCCTTGCTTGTTTAGTATCTACTTTGTTTGCTTTGTCTTCACTTTGAGGTATTTTATACACTTTCTGGAACTAACCTATTGACAAGATGTCATAGTGCCATTTGCATGTTTTCTTCTTTTTTTGGTTCTAGAAAAGGCAGAAAATCAATATTCTCAGAATTGGACGGGACAAAAGCCAATCTTCCTATTTTTCCTGAAGCAACACGGAACCATGAAGCAGAGGTGGAGGAGGACACCGGGGTGGCCGCAACCCCCTAGGCGCGGGCCAGCCCTGTTGATGCCCACAGGGGGTGTGGGACCCCTAGCCTTCCATTGACCTTGCCTCTTTCTCCTATAAGAAGCCCCTGACTCACAAACACTAAAGAATCAACCAGAAAGCCAGAAAAAGTTCCGCTGCGCCGCCGCCAGCGAAGGGGAGATTCGGGGGACAGAAAGTCTCTGTTCCGGCACCCTGTCGGGATGGGGAAGTGCCCCCGGAGCCATCTCCATCGATATCCACCACCATCTTCATCACCGTTGCTGATTCACATGATGAGGAGGGAGTAGTTCTTCCTCGAGGCTAAGGGCTCTACCAGTAGTTATGTGTTCATCTCTCTCTCTATGCATGATCTTGTTATGGTCATGAGCTTTGTAATCAAGTAGATCTACTCTGTTACTCAAGTGCTTCAATAGATCTCTGCTCTCCCCATGTGTTTGAAAGTGACAGCGTGCACGCCATGGTGGCAGTTAGGTTAGAGTCTACATAAATACTCATCGTGCTTTAATAGATCTATGCTTTTCCCCATGTGTGTGAAAGTAACATAGTGCAGACCGTGTGTGGCGCTTAAGCTAGGTTACATATATATATTTATCGTGAGTATATTTTGAGTTGGTTATCTCTATGAAATTGTGGTGTTTGTTGGAACCATCTAGCGCTCCAGGTGATAGTGTGGGGTTATCTAGATTGGGAAAGGCAGACTTTGAGGTGTGCTTTTGTAGGCCTACCATGGATTACAGTGTCCAAACAAAGAGTAGTTAAGAGTAGTATCATTAAGAGAATATATTTATATGAGAGAGTGTTCACTAGTGAAAGTATGATCCCTAGGCCTTGTTTCTAAGCATTGAAACACCGTTCACATCTAGATCTGTTGCATGTTTGCTTTCTTCCATCTTTTTTCCCTTTAGTCTTTACCTAACCGTCAAGCTCTTTTCTGGCACTGTTACTGCTTGTATTTCACTATCTCTTTGCCGAACTAGTGCACCTATACACCTGACAAGTGTATTGGGTGTGTTGGGGACACAAGAGACTTCTTGTATCTTGATGGCAGAGTTGCTTGAGAGGAATACCTTTGACCACTTCCTCCCTGAGTTCGATAAACCTTGGGTAATCCACTTAAGGGAAACTTGCTGCTGTTCTACAAACCTCTGCACTTGGAGGCCCAACAACTGTCTACAAGAATATAAGTGCATAGACATCAGTTACGAACTAGGGCAGAGCAGTTAGGCCAGAGGTGGATAAGACTATAGTGGAGAGGCAGATACCAATGAGGAAGGTGGAGACATGTAGGACATGATGGAAGAGGAGGATTACATCGATGGGAGAGTGGTGATTCTGATGGAGAAGGCAATGGAGAAGGACATGTCGATTCCTGCTTCATGGAATCAACACATGTCTTCTGGAATGACCGTTAACGATGGTCATGATTCTACGTGGGAATACCACAGGAACAAAATTGTCCAGGGTGCCAGCTATCAAGACAAGAAACATTTGCAAGATGCAGTCATTGCTTGGGCATTGTCAACACAGAGGGTTTTCAAAACAACGATGTCCTTTAAGAAATTCTTGACATTGGAATGTGTGGATATAAATTGTCCAGGCAGGGTGCATGCCTATGTCCCTATGTACGACACAAATTGGTTGGTGAGAGACTTAGTGTTGTACACATGTCGGATTCCAAATATCCCTAAAGATCATCGTAACCTCTCCTCTACGCTTCTAGCTCGGCTGCTTTACACGAATATAGTGGAGTGCAAATCAATGATAGTACTGAGTATAATGAAGAAAGTAAGGGTCAGGTTCAAGTACTCCATTTCTTATGGCAAGGCTTGGAGGGACAAGAAAAGGGCTCTTGAGGAGAGGTTTGGTTCATTAGAAACTCGTACGACTCTGTAGTCCGACAACTCCAGACACTGCAGCATAGAAACCCAGGCACCTATGTCGACATCCAATACTATGTGATACTAGAGGATCCATCCGCGAAGGTGCTTCATCGAGTGTTCTTCTCGTTTGATGTATGCATCCAAGATTTCACTCATTGTCGTCCAATGATATGTGTAGACGGTACTTCTCTCACTAGCAAGTATAGGGTCAGATCCTGAAAGGATCGTATGGGCACTAGAGGTGGGGGTGAATAGGTGCTACTTCAATTTTTACTCCTTTTCGAATTAGGGTTTGACACAAAAGGTAAATTATCTAGATTATGCAACTAAGGTGAATTTACCTATATGTCAACTAGCATATACACTAAGCAAGAACAAGTTAAGTAAAGTGCGGTAAAGGATAGAAGTAAACAAAGTGGAGCACACGGAGACATAAGGGTTTGTTTCCTGTAGTTCCTTTCTTTTGAGGGGAAATACGTCTACGTTTGGAGAGGGGGTGGTTTCAAACCACCAACACCACGAGAGGCCTCCCTTGTTCTCCGATGAACCTCACCCCAAAGGGTTCGATTCACCTCTTCCACTATATCGGCAACCTTCGAGGTGGAAGCCGGCACCTTTACAACAAGTTCAAGGCACACATCCATAACCTAATTGGAGGCTCCTGAATACAAGCAAGCTGTCAAACAATCAAAGATAAGCTTGTAAGAACCAAATCAAAAGCTAGGGTTTCGAAAGAAACACTAGAGCAAGGGTCCCTCGAGTGAATGAGGGGGAAATGAAGATCTCTCTTGGTGAAGCTATAGATCAAGGCATCCTCCTTCGATTCTCCAAATATCAATGACTTTGGATGGTTGGATGAAGAGATCTTGTTGATTTGGTGGCTCAAATGGTGGTGGAGTTCTTGAGTGGGTCGAGCAGCTGGAGGAAGGGGATAAGGTCCCCTATTTATAGGCCACCACTGAGTGAACCGTTTTCTAAACGTTGGAGAACTTGTTAGACCGGAGACTCCGGTGTGCAGACTGGAGACTTCGGTCTACACCGGAGACTCCGAACAATCTTCGGACCAAGCTCTAGACCACCATACAGACTGTCCCAGTTTCCCTGGGAAAAACTCCTACGGATACTCTTCATAGTTTCCAGACCCTATGGACCGGAGACTCCGGTCTAGGTGCTTGGACCGAAGACTCCCGTATGTCTCCAGCTGATCTCCGGACCCCCATATAGAAGGTCCTGGGCAGGTTTCTAGGGCCCCCACCGGAGATTCCCGGGGAAACTCCGGACCACACCGGAGACTTCGGACCACACCGGAGACTCCGGTCCAGTCAGACCGAAGACTCTGGTCTGGAGTTCCCAGAAACATGTATATTTTTGCAGGGGCAATTCCGCAAGGCAAGGTCCTTTTCACTTTCATTATATCAACCTATAGACATCAGCATACTGTAAAATGATTAAGACAGTAAATCTCCTTTTAATATCTCCCTTTTTGGTGTTCGATGACAACAAGTGATTGTTGGAGATATGCCCTAGAGGCAATAATAAATGTAGTTATTATTATATATTTGTGTTTATGATAAATGTTTACATTCATGCTATAATAGTATTAACTAGAAACATTAATACTTGTGTGATTTGTAAACTAAATTAGAGTCCCTAGTAAAGCCTCTTCATAATACTAGCTTGTTGATTAATAGATGATCATGGTTTCTTGATCATGAACATTTGAGATGTTGTTAATAACAAGATCATATCATTAGGAGAATGGTATGGTGGACATACTCCTATAGATAAGCGTAGCATAAAGATCAAGTCATTATAATAGTTCAATTGCTATAAGCTTTCTGATACATAGTAACCTAATTCCTTCGACCGTGAGATCATGCTTATCACCATCACCGGAAGGATGCTTTGATGACATCAAACACCACACCATAACTGGGTGGCTATAAAGGTGGCATTGAGTGTTCAGAAAGTATGGGTTGAGACACATGGATCAAGAGTGGGTTTTGTCCATCCATATGACGGATAGATATACTCTGGGCCCTCTCGGTGGAATGTCATCCAATTAGCTTGCAAGCATGTGACTGTCTCACAAGGGATCACATACCACGGGAACGAGAAAAGAGTACTTATCAGTAACGAGGTTGAACTAGGTATGCAGAGATACCGACAATCAAAACCTCGGATAAGTAAACTATCGTGAGACAAAGGGAAATTGGTATCATATGTAAGTGGTTCATTCGATCGCAAAGTAATCATAGAAATATGTGGGAGCCATATGAATTTCTAGATTCCTCTATTGGTTACTGATCGGAGAAGTGTCTCGATCATGTCCGCATAATTCACGAACTGCAGGGAGACACACTTAAGGATTCGATGTTGTTGAGTAGTTATGGAATGATGAGTAAGAGACCTAATGTTCTTCGGAGTATCAGATGGGATCCGGGATATCACGAGGAGATCCGGAATGGTCCGGAGAATAAGATTCATATAAGGAAAGTCCTGTTTCGGAGTTGGGGAATGATTCTGGTGTTTTCATCGGGAATGTTCTAGAAGGTTCCAGAAGGTCCGGCACTCCGGAGGGGAAGGGTACATGAATGTGTCATGACAATGTGGAATGGTTGCATCATGTACTAGGTATCATGGCTGGGCAAAATAGCGGGAGAAATCAAATCCTAGTTTGAAAAGTCAAACGCCAATTTGAAAAGTCAAACGGCAGTTTTGCTTGGTGGAGGGAGAGTAGGAAACCTACTTGGGGAGGAGTTCCTCTCCCTCCACCCGCCGGCCAAGGAGGCCGACTTGGAGGAGGATTCCCTCCTCCCAAGTCGTGCCCTCCCACCTATATAAGGAGGGGCAGGGCTTCCCCTCTAGCCTACACCTCTCACACCCCGAAACCCTAACCCTAAGCCGTCGGCGCCACCACCCCTGCTATTGCCGCCGCCTAGGGCACCACCAACTCGCCGAGTTGGGGTGATCCCAAACCCTAGCCGCCGGCTACACTCTCCCCTTGGTGCCCTCTAAACCCTAGATCGCCAAGGCCTCTCTCATAGTACACCATACTCGCTCCGGCTTAAGGCGAAGCCCTGCGAGATCTCCCCTCTACTTCCGGTACCACGCCGTCGTGCTGCCGGAATCGCGAGGAGAGTGCTACAACCTCCGCTGCTTGTTGGAACAAGGGAGAGGAAGGTCTTCATCAAGTACCGAACGTGTGACGGACTGCGGAAGCGCTGCCGGAACGCAGCGCCGGAAGGATCGTCTATGCGATCTTGAGATCGGCAAGAGTACGACTACATCACCCACGAGAATCTGCTCTCGTTAACCGCTTTGGAATCTTCGAGGGTGAGTTCCTCTATCGACTCGTTGCTACAATCTAGTAGATAGATCTTGGCTTGTTTGTTTGCATGCGGTAGAAAGTTTTTGTTTTCCATGCTACGAACCCTAACAGTGGTATCAGAGTCGTGTCTATATGTAGATCTGTTGCACGAGTAGAACACAATGGTCATTGTGGGCGGTGGTGCTTTTATTATCAATTGCTTCTTGTGTACTTTGCATCTTGCGGTATGATGGGATGAAGCGGCCCGGGCTAACCTTACATGACATCATTCATGAGACTTGCTCCATGCTCAACATGCAACTTGTATTGCATAAGTGGCTTTGCGGGTGTCTGTCTCTCCCATTATAGTATAGATCCAATTTACAACGGGCACTTGATAGTTCAAACATCAACGTTGTGGTTCTTGTTCGTAAGTTAGATCGACACTTATTGAAAGCCCCAAACTACGTAAAATGTGCAAAGAAAATTAGAGGCGTCTAACTTTGTTTTGCAGGGGTGTGCTGTGATGTGATATGGCCATGATTGTGATTATATTTGATGTATGCAATGTTCCTTATTGTAAGTTGGCAACCGGCAGGAGCCATATGGTTGTCTTTAAATTCTGTTAAGACCCGCGTGTCTATTCAAAGTAGTTGTAATAGTTGGAGCTGGTGGACGACAACCATGAAACGGCGCCATTGACCTTGACATATATCGGTGATGATGGAGATCATGTTCATGCTTGAAGATGGAGATCGGAAGCACAAGAAGAAAGGCCATATCATATCACATATTATGAATTGCATGTGATGTTAATCCTTTATGCATCTTGTATTGCTTAGTTAACGACGGTAGCATTATAAGATGATCCCTCATGCACATAAATTTCAAGTTTTAAAGTGTTCATCCTTAGTAAGCACCGTTGCTAAAGCTTGTTGTTTCGAAGCACCACGTGATGATCGGGTGTGTTAGATTGTGCAAGTGTATACAACATGGGCAAGCCAGATTTGCTCATGCGGAAGCTAAGGTTTGATCTTGACGATCCTAGCATGTACAGACATGGTCTCGGAACACGGATTACCGAAAGGTAAAGCATGAGTCATATAGTAGATATGATGAACATGTCGATTGTTCGCCATTGAAGCTACATCAACTCTCGTGATGATCAGTTTTGATGTGGTGGATTTGGTTCGTGTGATCACTAAAACAATGTGAGGGATATTGTTTTGAGTGGGAGTTCACCTAGATTAATTTAACTATTAATTAGAACTCAATTTGTCATAAACTTAGTCTAAATTATTGCAAATATGTTGTAGATCAATGGCGACCCCTACCATCAATTTTAATGCGTTCCGAGAGAAAGAAAAGTTGAAAAACAATGGAAGCAACTTCGCGGATTGGTTCCGCAATTTGAGGATTGTCCTCAATGTTGGTAATTTGACCTATGTGCTGGATGCACCGCTGGGTGACCCGGCTGCAGCTGATGCTACCGATGAAGTAAAGAATGTTTACCTCACTCAGAAGAATCAGTACTCCACAGTTCAGTGTGCTATCTTGTATGGTTTGGAATCGGAGCTTCAGAAAAGGTTTGAGAACCATGACCCACATGATATTTTCCGTGAACTCAAAATGATATTTGAGGCTCACACGGCAGTTGAGAGTTATGAGGCTTCTGAAAAGTTCTTTAACTGCAAGATGGAAGAGGGCAGCTCCGTCAGTGAGCACGTGCTTAAGATGTCTGGGCACGCAAACAAACTCCAAAGCTTGGGTATAGTGATTCCTAATGCTTTGGGGATTTACCGTGTCCTCCAATCACTTCCACCAAGTTACAAGAACTTTGTGAAGAACTACAATATGCAAAACATGAACAAGACGTTGCCAGAACTCTTCTCCATGTTGAAATCTGCAGAAGTGGAGATCAAGAAAGAGCATCAACTGTTGTTGGTCAATAAGACCACCAAATTCAAGAAAGGCAAGTCTAACCAAAAGGGAAACTTCAAGAAGGGTGGTAAGAAAGTTGCCACACCGGCGAAGAAGACCAAGGCTGGACCTAAGCCTGATACTGAGTGCTTTTACTGCAAGGGAGAGGGTCACTGGAAGCGGAATTGCCCAAAGTACTTGGCGGATTTAAAGAACGGCAACATCAAGAAGAAAGGTATATCCGATATACACGTTATTGATGTGTATCTCACTAGTACTCGTAGTAGTGCCTAGGTATTTGATACTGGTTCGGTTGCTCATATTTATAACTCGAAACAGGTGCTGCAGAATAAACGGAAGCTAGCGAAGAACGAGGTGACGATGTGCGTCGGAAATGGATCAAAGGTTGATGTGATCGCGGTCGGCGCGCTACCTCTTCATCTACCATCGGGATTAGTTTTATACTTAAATAATTGTTATTTGGTGCCTGCGTTGAGCATGAACATTATATCTGGATCATGTTTGTTGCGAGACGGTTACTTGTTTAAGTCCGAGAATAATGGTTATTCGATTTATATGAGTAATATGTTTTATGCACATGCACCTTTGATAGATGGTCTATTCTTATTGAATCTCGATTGTAGTAATACACACATAAATAACATTGAGGCTAAACGTTTGAAATTGAGCGATAACTCGACCTATATGTGGCACAGTCGTCTTGGTCATATTGGAGTGAAGCGTATAAAGAAACTCCATTCCGATGGACTTCTTGAATCACTTGATTTTGAATCACTTGAAAGATGCGAAGCATGTCTTATGGGTAAAATGACTAAGACTCCACTTTATGGTATGATGGAGCGACCTACGGACTTATTGGAAATCATACATACCGATGTTTGTGGTGCAACGAGTGTAGCATCGCGCGGTGGTTATCGTTATGTTCTTACCTTCACGGATGACTTGAGTAGATATGGGTATATCTATTTCATGAAACATAAGTCTGAAACTTTCGAGAAGTTTAAGGAATTTCAAAGTGAGGTGGAGAATCAATGTAACAAGAAGATTAAATTTCTACGTTCTGATCGTGGAGGTGAATATCTAAGTTACGAATTTGGTGAGCATTTAAAGAAATGCAGAATACTTTCACAATTGACACCGCCGGGAACACCACAGCGTAATGGTGTGTCTGAACGTCGTAATCGAACTCTCTTAGATATGGTTCGTTCTATGATGTCACTTACAGATTTACCGCTATCGTTTTGGGGTTATGCATTAGAAACAGCCACATTCACTTTAAATAGGGCACCATCTAAATCCATTGAAACGACACCGTATGAATTATGGTTTGGGAAGAAACCTAGATTGTCGTTCCTTAAAGTTTGGGGTTGCGAAGCCTATGTAAAGAAGTTACAGCCGGACAAGCTTGAACCCAAAGCGGAAAAATGCGTCTTCATAGGATACCCAAAGGAAACTATTGGGTATACCTTCTATCATAGATCCGAGGGCAAAATCTTCGTTGCCAAGAATGGATCCTTTCTAGAGAAAGAATTTCTCTCGAAAGAAGTGACTGGAAGGAAAGTAGAACTCGACGAGGTTATTGAACCTTCTCTCGAACTTGCGAGTAGCGCAGCACCGGAAGAAGTTCCTGTGGCGCCTACACCAATAAGAGAGCAAGATAATGATGATGATCATGAAACTTCGGTTGAAGTTGCTACAGAACCTCGCAGGTCAACGAGAACTCGTACCACTCCATATTGGTATGATCCCGTTATGAGTGTCATGTTTGTGGACAACACCGATGACCCTGCGACGTATGAGGAATCAATGATGAGCCCAGATTCCAATAAATGGCAAGATGCCATGAAATCCGAAATTGGATCCATGTACGAAAACCAAGTATGGACTTTGGTGGACTTACCGGATGGCCGAAAGGCTGTCGAGGACAAATGGATTTTCAAGAAGAAAACAGATGCTGATGGTAATGTTACTGTCTATAAAGCTCGACTTGTCGCAAAAGGGTTTCGACAAATTCAAGGAGTTGACTACGATGGGACTTCCTCACCAGTAGAGAAGCTAAAGTCTGTGAGGATTATGTTAGCAATCGCTGCATATTACGATTATGAGATATGGCAGATGGATGTCAAAACGGCGTTCCTCAATGGAGACATTGATGAAGATTTGTATATGATGCAACCCAAAGGTTTTGTCGATAAAGATGCTAACAAGGTATGCAAACTTCAACGGTCCATATATGGGTTGAAGCAAGCATCCCGAAGTTGGAATCAACGTTTTGATAAGGTAATCAAAAGTTTTAGTTTTATACAAACTTATGGAGAAGCTTGTATTTACAAGAAAGTGAGTGGGAGCTCTGTAGCATTCTTAATACTATATGTAGATGACATATTTTTGATTGAGAATGATGTAGACCTTCTTAATAGTGTCAAAGAATATTTGAATAATAGTTTTTCAATGAAAGATCTTGGCGAAGCAGCATACATATTAGGCATAAAGATTTATAGAGATAGATCGAGACGCCTAATATCATTGTCACAAAGTACATATTTGGACAAAGTTCTAAAGAGGTTTGGAATGGAAGATAGCAAGAAAGGGTTCTTGCCCATGTTGCCTAATACGACCTTGAGTAAAACTCAAAGTCCTGCAACGGCAGAAGATAGAGAAAGGATGAGTAAGACTCCCTATGCCTCAGCCATAGGATCTCTAATGTATGCCATGCTATGTACAAGACCCGACATTGCATATGCTGTTAGTTTAACTAGCAGATATCAAAGTGATCCAGGAGTGGATCATTGGACAGCTGTCAAAAACATCCTTAAGTACTTGAGAAGAACTAAGGATATGGTTATTTCTTATGGAGGTGATGAACATCTCGTTGTTAATGGTTACACCGATGCTAGTTGGAACCCTGATCTGGATGATTCTAAATCTCAATCTAGATACGTATTTACTTTGAATGGTGCAACATTTAGCTGGAGGAGTGCAAAGCAAAGCGTTGTGGCGAGATCTTCAACTGAATCGGAATACATATCTGCTTCGGAGGCTTCACAAGAAGCGATATGGATGAAGGAGTTCATTACAGAGCTCGGTGTGGTTCCAAGTGCGCTGGACCTAATGTCTATCTACTGTGATAACATGGGCGCCATAGCCAATGCGCAAGAACCAAGGTCACACAAGAAGCTGAAGCATATCAAGCTACGTTTTCATGCTATTCGAGAACATGTCCAAGATGGTGACATAAAGATTTGCAAAGTACACACAGATCTAAATGTGGCGGATCCGTTGACTAAACCTCTCCCGAGGGCAAAACATGAGCAACACCAAACTGCCATGGGTGTTCGGTATATTACCATGTAATCTAGATTAGTTGACTCAAGTGGGAGACTGTTGGAGATATGCCCTAGAGGCAATAATAAATGTAGTTATTATTATATCTTTGTGTTTATGATAAATGTTTACATTCATGATATAATAGTATTAACCAGAAACATTAATACCTGTATGATTTGTAAACTAAATTAGAGTCCCTAGTAAATCCTCTTCATAATACTAGCTTGTTGATTAATAGATGATCATGGTGTCTTGATCATGAACATTTGAGATTTTCTTAATAACAAGATCATATCATTAGGAGAATGGTATGGTGGACATACTCCTATAGATAATCGTAGCATAAAGATCAAGTCATTTTAATAGTTCAATTGCTATAAGCTTTCTGATACATAGTAACGTAATTCCTTCGACCATGAGATCATGCTTATCACCATCACCGGAAGGATGATTTGATGACATCAAACACCACACCGTAACTGGGTGGCTATAAAGGTGGCATTGAGTGTTCGGAAAGTATGGGTTGAGACACATGGATCAAGAGTGGGATTTGTCCATGCATATGAAGGATAGATATACTCTGGGCCCTCTCGGTGGAATGTCATCCAATTAGCTTGCAAGCATGTGACTGGCTCACAAGGGATCACATACCACGGGAACGAGAAAAGAGTACTTATCAGTAACGAGGTTGAACTAGGTATGCAGAGATACCGACAATCAAAACCTCGGATAAGTAAACTATCGTGAGACAAAGGGAAATTGGTATCATATGTAAGTGGTTCATTCGATCGCAAAGTAATCATAGAAATATGTGGGAGCCATATGAATTTCTAGATTCCTCTATTGGTTATTGATCGGAGAAGTGTCTCGATCATGTCCGCATAATTCACGAACCGTAGGGAGACACACTTAAGGATTCGATGTTGTTGAGTAGTTATGGAATGATGAGTAAGAGACCGAATGTTCTTCGGAGTCTCAGATGGGATCCGGGATATCACGAGGAGATCCGGAATGGTCCGGAGAATAAGATTCATATAAGGAAAGTCCTGTTTCGGAGTTGGGGAATGATTCTGGTGTTTTCATCGGGAATGTTCTAGAAGGTTCCGGAAGGTCCGGCACTCCGGAGGGGAAGGGTACATGAATGTGTCATGACAATGTGGAATGGTTGCATCATGTACTAGGTATCATGGCTGGGCAAAATAGCGGGAGAAATCAAATCCTAGTTTGAAAAGTCAAACGCCAATTTGAAAAGTCAAACGACAGTTTTGCTTGGTGGAGGGAGAGTAGGAAACCTACTTGGGGAGGAGTTCCTCTCCCTCCACCCGCCGGCCAAGGAGGCCGACTTGGGAGAGGATTCCCTCCTCCCAAGACGTACCCTCCCACCTATATAAGGAGGGGCAGGGCTGCCCCTCTAGCCTACACCTCTCACACCCAGAAACCCTAACCCTAAGCCGCCGGCGCCACCGCCCCTGCTGCTGCCGTCGCCTAGGGCACCACCAACTCGCCGAGTTGGGGTGATCCCAAACCCTAGCCGCCGAGTACACTCTCCCCTTGGTGACCTATAAACCCTAGATCGCTAAGGCCTCTCTCATAGTCCACCATACTCGCTCCAGCTTCAGGCGAAGCCCTGCGAGATCTCCCCTCTACTTCCGGTACCACGCCGTCGTGCTACCGGAATCGCGAGGAGAGTGCTACAACCTTCGCTGCCTGCTAGAACAAGGGAGAGGAAGGTCTTCATCGAGTACCGAACGTGTGACCGAATGCGGAAGCGTTGCCAGAACGCAGTGCCGGAAGGATCGTCTGCGCGATCTTGAGATCGGCAAGAGTACGACTACATCACCCACGAGAATCTGCTCTCGTTAACCGCTTTGGAATCTTTGAGGGTGAGTTCCTCTATCGACTCGTTGCTACAATCTAGTAGATAGATCTTGGCTTGTTTGTTTGCATGCGGTAGAATTTTTTTGTTTTCCATGCTACGAACCCCAACAGTGATTTTGCATGGAAATATTTGCAATGAGATATATAGCAGTGTATAACAATATAATTATGCTCCCCCTGACTATGTGCCCTAGGATAAACAAGTCAATCATGCACGATAGGTAATAGATGCTAAACATAGTTCTCACACAAGTTACAATAGCATAGGAGCAATCATGTCCTCACACACATAGTATCTCACAAACCAACAAGCAACACAAAGCAAATAAAGTTTGAGATTCAAACAACAAGCATCAAAAGCCAAATCAAATCCAAGCCCATGCAAATCTCGATGACAATGTCTTCTCCCCCTTTGGCATTGAAACACCGAAAAAGGGAAAAGACCTACGCTAGCACCCCAAAGGATCAGTAGTCCTTTTCGTCATCATCCTCATCCATGTCCTGGTATTCGTCATCCTCCTCCTCATAGTCATAATCACCATCTGTAGCTGTTGGCCCTTTGACGTGAGGGCGAGAAGAAGACGTACCCTGGTACCCAAATCCTGAGGTGACATCAGAGAAGGTTTGCCAATCCACCAAGCTGTCCTGTTGGGCATTACATGCCCCAAAGGAGAGTGTATAGTCAGACTCTATGGAAGGGTGAGCTCCATGCTCATTGGTGTACTCATCCTCTCCTTCCTCATCCTCCGCTTCTCCCTAAACCTTGATTTCCTTAAGTAGTTTCTCCATGCGACGGTTGCTCTTGTAGGAGGCATGATATTGCTTGTGTATGTCCACATTCATGCAATAGAGGGTCCTTTCCCAGAATGACGCTTTCTTTACCTTCTCCTGCACATTCTCATGAGTCATGGGAGGCATGGGTGCATTGGAGGCATTCTTCCTCCTAGCCCTAGGTGGAGAGGGGGCCCTCTCGGGCTCAGAAATCTCATCCTCCTCTTCCTGAGCCAGTGAGCGTCTAGGGGTTGGCCCCATGCGTCCTTTCTGCTGCAGGGACACAAGAGTATGGTCCACAAGGTTGGGAGGCATAGCAATCGGAGAACCATGAGCCTGGGTGTTGATGAGCCTCATGACAAGTGGTGCATAGGGAGAAGCCTTCTTGTACAATATGGCATGGTGCATATCCTCAAATATAAAGTCCATGATGTCAATAGGAGCCGCATCTGCCTCGGGACCAGCTAGGTGAATCTTGTGGGTATGGTACAGTAAGTTGATCAACCCACATCTAATGGCATCATCATTTCTAGCACTGGGGGAAATGGTATGGCGGAAGATCCTCAACATCAAATTGTACAGGGGCTTGAGTCCCTTGGACCCGCCCACAACTCCCTCACTGCCATACAAAGGTGCAAGTTTGTTCTTGTTCTCCCCAAGTGATGCCGAGTTCATATAGTGCCCAATATGAGTGGACACACCCTGGAAAGTCTCGGAGATAGCATCAGCGAAGTCAAAGAATGTAGCGGTGCAGTGGTGATCTCTTGCCATCCATGTCATTGTCCTGGCTTGGTCAGTCCCAAACACCACTTTGGCATAGAACTGCTGCACAAGAGTGATGTTGTAATCCTGGCGTAACTCCATTAGACCAAACAACCCAAGCTTCTCAGAAATCCACAGTGCATCAATGAAGTATGCACTGATTTGCGTAAGGGTGTTACAGATTTTTGGTGGGGCATCAAAGCTGGCATGAATAAGATGCACTAGAAATCGTGGGACTGGCTGTCTACCCCCAAAGATTTAGGAGGGATGAGGTTTTCAAGATTTTGTGTTTTTTAACAAAGCGATGTTTGGAAAGCAGGTCTGGCGTCTGTTTGACGGAGCCAGATTCTCTATGCCAGAGTTTTGAAGGGCCGATATTTCCCTGATTGTGAGTTCTGGAAGGCGCCGAAACCTCGTTCTTCTTCCTACACTTGGCGCACCATCCTGCTTGGGAAGGAATTGGTCCAGCAAGGTTTACGTTGGGGCATCGGCGATGGGAGGAGTACGAGAATTTTGGAGGACAACTGGATTCCTGGCCTTCCTCCGGACCGTCTCCCCACAAGTGCACCCATGCCCATAGGTGCGATTGTTGACACCTTGATCAACCCTCACACTGGTACTGAAGGGAATATGCTCGAGAGGCAATGTTTTTATCGTATTCCTTATTTATGATAAATGTTTTTTGCATGCTATAATTTTATTAATATGGAAACGTTAATACATGTGTGTTTAATAAACAAAAAGAAAGTTCCTAGTTATGCCTCTCTTATAAACTAGCTCGTTGATTAATAAGATGATCAAAGGTTACCTGATCATGGACATTGGATGTTGTTAATAACAAGATCACAGTATTGTTGGAATGATGTGATGAACATTCATCCGAAGTATAGCATTACAATCAAGGTCATTGTGTTTATATTGCTATAACATCATACGAAGTAATCTTAATCCTTAGACCATGAGATCATGTCAATCACTAACACCTGAAGAGTATCTTGATAACATCAAACGTCACACCATAACAGGGTGACTATAAAGATGGGTTCAGTGCTACGAAGGTGTTATGTTGAGGCTCATGGTTCAAGGGTGGAATTTGTCCATACCGATGACGGATAGATATAATCTAGGCCCTCTTGGTGATATCACATTAGTTGGCTTGCAAGCAAGTTATTTGATCACTAGAATGTTATATCACGGGCACGAGAAAAGAGTGCATGTCGGTAACGAGATCAAACTAGGTATGGAGATAACGATGATCGAATCTCGGACATGTAATATATCGCGAGACAAAGGTATCGAGTTACATGCGTATAAGGTTCACACAATCACAGAAGTTATCGTTGAATATATGGGAGTCAGTATGAATCTCCAGGTCCCGCTACTGATTATTGATCGGAGAGGGGTCTCGATCATGTATACATTATTCGCGAACCTTAGGGCGACACACTTAAGGGATACTGACACCATTTGGAGCAAATAATATGCCAGAGAAAGAATTACAAAGTGCAGGAATTAATTCACTAGACACCGGAACTATTTCGGTTGAAATTGCTAAAACTGGTTATGCATGTGAAATTGAAATGTTGTAAGGGGTTTTATGTGAATGTTTGTTAATTCACGTAATTAAAAAAATTCTGAATAAATAAATAAAAGAGTTTTATTTAATGAGAGATTGCATTAAATTTGGTGGAAATTTAATGGAGGTGAGTGGAATTTTGAGTGGGTGGCTATTTATGTGAGTGTGGGAGATCCACCCACATGAATGTGGAAGAGGTGGGAGCACCTCCATGGCTGCCACGCCATGGGAGGGGGCTGCCCCCCTCTCCCTATAAAAGGCACCCCACTCCCTCCTCTCATCTCACACCTCCTCGCGAAGGATCTCTCTCCCTCCTTTAGAATTTCCCCATGGTCTCGGATCAGCGAGATACATGTTCCCGGTGGCTTTTTCTGAAAGGATTTGTTGCTTCCGCTTCTTCGCTGGAGCGAGGGCGCGGAGGTTGTCAGGGTACCCGGACATGTGTGCGATCACGGATGCACCACTGCTTTGCGGTGTTGGACTTGATGGTGCTGGACCGGCTGGACCAGATGGACTTCATCATGATCTTGAGATCGGCAAGCGTTCGACTACATCATCCACGAGTACAACCTCGCTAACACTATTCGGTCTTCGAGGGTGTGTATTCTATGGATGTATATCCACCCGTTGCTTGTATCTAGTAGATAGATCTTGGTACTTAGTTCCCATCATAGAATTTTTTGTTTTATATGCTGCGAACCCTACAGTGGTATCAGAGCCGGGTCTATGCATAGTTGAGTATGTGGGCGCTGATGGTCATGTTATTACTTCTTCCTTTTACTTTGGATATTGGTGGCATAGTGGGATGAAGCGGCTTGGACAAATTTTACATGTCCTCGCACATGAGACCTATTCCACGCTTGACATGCAACTAGTTTTGCATAAGTGTCTTGTGGGTTCCTGTCTCTCCTACTATAGTCAATATCTGATTTACAACGAGTTGTTAATAATTTGATTATCATCATTGTGGTTCCATGTTCGTAGGTAAGAGCGGTTCTATCTTCAAAAGCCCTAAGCCACGTACAACTTGCAATGGATAAATTAGAAGCGTCTAGTTTAGATTGTTGCTGGGCTAGTGTTATGATATGGTGATGTTGTAAGTAAAAGTAAAAGTCGATACTCTTACAACACACATAACATGTAAGTTCCATAGACCTTGGCCTTATAGATAAAGGAATGATGAAGATCATACCACGATGCACATGATAACGATCAAGTGCAAGGACCATACCATTTCATTTTTCACATGTGATGTTTGTTGCATCTTGTAGAATCCCTCCTTTGTAAAGGAAAAGGATCCCTGTGATTGCAATGCTAGTCCCTGGATCATTGCTAGCATCCACAGTTTAAGATGAAGTACACAGATACAAAGGTCATTTATTACATCCATTCCAGAGATAACATAGTCTTTACAACTCAAGGCCACAGGCCTAATACAAGAGTTTGAATAAGTAAATAATTGTAAGTCTTCATCTTCATGTGCCACAGGAAAACATGTTGAGTGTAGACTCATGACACCTAATCCTCATCAGAGTAACCTGCAACATCACAAGTTACAGCCACAGTGGGTCAATACTTTGGAATAGTATTGGCAAGTGATACCTTAGTATATTTTAAGTGGACTAGATACTATATGCAAATTTGGCTAAGTGTAGCTTGGCTTGCTTTGCTCAAAATAGGTTTTTCCTATTAGTTGAAATCACTAAGTTTTTCTTTGTCAAAACTTTTCCCAAGGAACCACCAATAGACATTGAGGTCCTTCACCCTTGTTCACCCACAAGTTTTTAGTTAGAAATTGGAATGATGAGATTCTTGATAGCTTCCATGCCTTGATGCTCAAGTTGTCCATTGCCATGGACTTGGCTAAGTACTTAGATTTTTCCATCTGCAGAGGTTGTGCACTTTTCCCACCAGACTTGGTTTCACCAAGACAGGACCTTTCAGAAGCCTTCCCTTAGACCAAATGGACGCGTTCCAACCTATCATCCCACTACCACCAACTGTCCAAATGGCTAAGTTCTAGCAACCTATGTGATCCAGGCAGAGCCCATATTGCCAAGTGGCTGCACTAGAGGCTTCTCAACACTTGGCCTCTAAAATCCCTTTGTTCCTGGGTGGCTTTCCACAAGTGAGATACACAAGGTAAACCATAGCCATGGGCCTTGTGTAACCACTCAACCAAAACCACCAATCAAGTCCCTTTCCACCCAGGTGATTCATTGACTTAGAAAAACATAAGTCCAAAGACTTAGAAATATTTTCATCATAGCATGTATATTTCACCAACCCTTGTTTGCTACTAGCTAGGCTAAGCATGGCATAGATAGTAACTTAACTTAGAAATTTCCTAGCAATTCTACAACTACTTAGGATTTCCCAACATGGCATATAGGCAAAAATATTAACATGCAAGACTTAGAAAAATATTTCTAGTGCTTAGTATAAAATATAGGGATAGAAATATTCATGAAGTACCACTTGCCTTGGTAGTTGGGAGAGTAGCACTCTTCACAATCACAATCACTAGCACCAAAATCTACACATAGAATATAGCCACAATCACATACAAGATATAATCAACCAAAAAATATATATGCATGCATGCAAGATGCTAAGTGATCATTTTTTTAAAACTCAACTAAGCAAGTGCAAGGTACTGATTCACTAACAAGATAAAATCTTGCCAAACAACCAATACTTATACCCTAAAACTTTTCCTAAATAATTCAAACACTCAATTTAGTCCTAAACAAGTTTCTGCAAATTAATCCTTTTTAGCAGAAGCTAAACACTAAACACATTGCATAAACAGAAAGGGCTTGCTCTCCTGATTCCAACGGTATAAAATTTGCCAAAATCTAACGTGGAAATCAAAAGTTATAGCTAAATCAAATTTGGATATAAATCAGATTTCAAATTCTGTTTTTAAACCAAACCCTAGCCACGCAGCGCTATCCTATTGGCCGATACCGTTTCACTCAGGATCACCCTTCCGCGCCGTCAGATCAAGTCAGATCCAACGTGCCAGATTCAAATAAAATGTTTCGCTCAGATCTAATCCGGTCCTTACGATACAGATCTAACGGCTACCGTTGCTCTGACCATAGCCTAGCGGCGCTAGCGGCGGCGACTGGCGGCGGCGCGTCTGTCAGTGGCGGCGCTGGCGTTCTAGGTCGCCCGGGGAGGGGAGAGGGTGCTTACCAGAACCGCAGAGAGTTGCTGAAGCTCAAGGTGGCGGTGGCTTTGCAAGGGGCGCACGGTATGGGCTGCTGGAGCTCGTCGGAGTCGTGCACGACGTCAGGTGGTTGTTGTTGAAGTCATTGCCGAGGTTCCGCGTCGCCCTAGCACGAACCAGATGGTTTAGGAGACGCGCAACATAGTGGCGAACAACCTCGTATGCAAGAGGGGGCAAGGGGCACTCGGAGCTTACTGCAATTGATCGCCGGAGTTGATGGGGTCGTCTGTCTCGTGTGGTCGCCGACGTTGCCGAGGCTCTGGATGATCCTAGCATGCACCAGAGGGGTCAGGAGGTGCGCATGGTCGCGGAGATTGTACTGGCAAGTTTAGGCAGCAAGGGGCGACGGGGTCTTACCGGAATACCTCGCCGGAGTTGGCTCTGGCTGCGGCGGTGCAACGCGAATTAGGGGCAGCCTGGTGGCGAGAAGAGTGTGCAGCGTGGGGGAAATGACCGCGGCGGGGTGTGGTTTAAATAGGCTGAAGCGCGACAGGAAACGCTCGCGGTATCAAGGCTAATTACGCCGCGCCATTACCGGCATCAACGGCAGCGACGACGTGGTCTGCGGGCGCGATTTGGGGAAGAAGGAGTCGACGTGGAGAGGGCCCGCTTGTCAGCGAATAGAACAGAGGGGGAGTGGGGTCCGGGTGTCAGCGGCTCGCTGGGTGCGTCTGCGCGTGAGAGAGGGAGAAGGGGAAACCGGGTGGGCTAGATGGGCTGCTTCTGTTGATGGGCTCAAACCCTAGCGCCGGCCCTTTTCATTTTCTTTATTCCTTTTCTAATTCTAATTCAATTTCCTGGAATGGTTTTCAAATGAATTCAAACTCAAATTGAATCAAATCTTTTCAGGAACTTTTGTAGGGTGCAACATTCATAATTCTAGGCATAAAACCAAATGGTCTCTCTGTTCAAGCTTGGTTCTTTTGAATAAACAAAATAAACAGTGCTATAGCACTTGATTTGCAAATGTTTTGAAAATGGTTTTGAAACCATTTTTATTTTGTATAATTTTGTTCAAACTCCACACTCAATCCAATCAACAAGGAAACAAACAAACTTGGTTTTAAAACACTTAAGCTCTCAAATGGGAATGGTCATTTGATTTAAGTTTGCTCACATAAACTGATAGCACTATGTGCTTCTGTTTTCTTGAAATTGGTTTGAAATTGAATCTCAAAACTATATGCATGCATGAATGATATGCAATCTTTGAAAACATAATTTTAGGGATGTTACACATCTTATATTGCTTGTTTGGCATTTTGTTAGCATAATAAGATGATACCTCATTTAGATATCAAGATAAAAATGTGTTCTTCCTTAATTATACACCGACAATGTTTTGCCGCTTCAAGACATCACGTGATGATCGGGTGTACTTGAATCCACGAGCATATCTCGGGTGTAAGACAGTTTTACACACGCAAATACTAAGGTTATTACTTGGCGAGCCTAGCATGTGCATACATGGCCTCGAAACACGGACCGAAAGGTTAAACATGAGTCATATGCTTGATATGATGACCATGTGGATGCTCGCCTTTGAAGCTACACCGACTCACGTGATGATCGGACTTGGTGTAGTGGATTTGGTTCATGTAATCACCAAAAAGACATGAGGGATGTCGTTTTTGAGTGGGAGTTCATTTCTAATTTGGATTAGTAGAACTCAATTTATCATAAATTAAATCAAAGTGAATTTGCATAATTTGTTGTAGTCATTGGCATTCGTTCACCACCTTATGCTTAGTTGTAATTGAGATAATAGAACTATAGAATTCTGGATATTTACTTTACGAACTGGTATCGTATTGTGCTGAGTGTCAATCTAAAGTTTAAATTCCTATTGCAAACTTTCAGCAAACTCTGTTTACTTCGTGAAGTTTAATAATTAGTATTAAATCGAGAGTGACAATTCCAGTGTTAGTATCTAAAGTATCATGTTTGCCTCCATGATTCTTGATTTAAATATCAAGGTTATCTAGGAGCTGAAAGAATTGTTTCAGAAACCATCATGTGTGGCAGATATAACGATATCTGAAACAATGTTTTGGTTGAAATATGATAGAGTATAATGTATGTTCTCATATTGGATAATAATTTTCAAAGGTTGGAGATGCTAGACATCCTAATCATCCAAAAGGGTTTTGGAAAGTAATGTTATACTCACGATTCGCCTTTATAAGCTACATTAGCTTGATCATGAAAGTTGTCATGATAAGGATGAATAGAAGATGTATGTAAAGTGTTTACTACACTAAAAGATTACTAAAGAATGGATTTTGAAAGAACGACATTCATTTGATGATGGTGATCTACTTCAAAGTGCAAGTCCAAAGGTATTAGTATTTAAATATACACGCTTTGGACTATGTGTCATGTATATGGCGCCACTTTTGATGTTGATAGATTCTTTTAAAAGGAAAAGGAAATGCTGAAAGAGAATCTATAAAATATATTTGGCAGAAAAGAAAAGACTGGAAATATCTAGTTTAGGTATATAGATGATATACATGTTATGACTGTATTCTTTGCTTGTGAAACAATGTGGTTCTTGGGTATTGAATATTGAATTGGTTGGTATAAAATTTCATACAGAATGACGCAATTCATGAACCATAATGGCCTAAGTAACTAGCAAGAGAATATGTGATGATGTTCATCGAAAACAAACAATACATTATTTTTATTTCTCGGTTACATCAAAGCTTGCCTTCAAGATTTGTTTTAATAATAGTTATTTAAATCAGGTATTATGAGAACAAAGATTGTTCAATTAATTACCGTATTCCATATAAGATGGATGATTTACAAATCTAGTTGGAGAAATCACATCCATAAAACTAATGCTAAAATGTTGCAAGACAAATGATTGGAAGATCACTTACGAAGTGACATCGTCATTTAAATTATATTGAAAGAAAACGTGAAGAAACTTCATTTTCATGGATTTTTGGAATCTTTGATTTGATCAAATGATGCTTGTGAGACTTCCCTCGGGATAATTAAAACTTCGTTCAAAGGCCAAAGAAGAACGATCGACTAAACTATTGGAATTTATAAATATCGATGTATGTAGTCCATTATGTATAGTCATAAGCGATGGATTTCAACTTCATATGCTTTATCCGGAAATTTGAGTGAATATTCACTTAATGAGAAAGAAGTTTGAAATATTTGAAAACGTTCAAAGACTTTCAAGATGAAGTGGAAAATCATTGTAACAAGAAAATAAATAATTTATGATTTTATCATAAAGGGATTTATTTGAGTTGCAAGTTTAGCAAAACACCTAGATTTGCATCTCCCGAAACACCATAGGAATATGGAGTGTTTGAGATTTGTAATGAAACCTTGTTTGACATGGTTGGATCAAAGGTGTTATTTATAAAATTGCCATTATGTTTTAAAAGATTAAAGCTTTAGAGACTACCGCTTTTACACTGAAAGAGCTCCATCTTGATCCGTTGAAATGACACCATGTAAGTTATGGTTTGGGGTAAAACCCAAGTTGTCCTTTCATAAAAAAATTTATGCTAAGCATAAGTAAGATGTTTACAACCAAAGTCGGATAAGCATGTCTTTTTAGGTTATTTCGAATAACAATTGGGTATTCTTCCATAACACCGAGGACAAAAGGGTTTGTCGCTTGAAATGTGAAGTTTCTTGAAAAAGGAATTTCTCGCAAAAGTTAAGTCGGAGGACGATAGAACTTTGATAAGGTTAACGAACCTTAGCTAAATATGCTGAGTTGCACAGCGCCGAAAAATGTTCTGGAGGCAGCCATAATGCTCATGGCTCGCGTGCCTCAAAGGTTGTGGTCATGGAGGTCTATGTTCCTATTGAAACAAGTAGGGCGGATAAACAATCAAATGCTAAGATTTGAGAGTAAATCATTGTTGTTTGACAATTATGAATCGACTACAGCAAAGAAGCAATGATGGGCCCTGACTCCGTCAAATGGCTTGAAGCCATAAAATCCGTGATAGTTCCATACACGAGAAATCAAGTTTTTTTAACTTGGAAGACCCTCCGTAAAGGTGTAAAAACCTATCAGTCGTATTTGGATCTATAAAGAAATAGGCATGGATTTTTCACATCTATGAAATAGTCGACATGTCGTAAATTATTTTACGACAATGTTCAAGGAGTTGACTATGACAAGATTTGATCTTTCATAGCGATATTTAGTCTGGACGGATTAATGTAGCAACCACTACATATAATTTTGGTGTATGGTACATGAATAAACAAAACAAAATTCTTCTAATAGAATGGTTACCTAGGACGTGTGCATGAAACAATCTAAAGGGTTTTGTTAATTCAAAGGATGCTAAAAAGGGCATGCAAACTTCAATGGTTGAAGTAAGCATCGCAGAGTTGGAATCTTCGCTGTGATGAAACTGTCAAAGGAGTTTTCATCAGGAGACGATGAAGATGCTTGCATTTTCAAGAAATTAAGTGGGAGCGCTGAGACATATTTCTAATACATTATGTGGAGGACATCTTGTTGATTGGAAATGATGTATCTTTTATTGACAAAGGTTAAGAATTTCATTTCGCTGAAAGACTTAGGCAAAACCCGAATATTTAGCATGAATGTCTACATGGATAGACAGTGACGCTAATATGGTCGTGCCAAAACGTACATATATGAGATATTGAAGGGTTTCAATATAGAAACGACGAGAAAAGGATCTTGTCGCGTGAAAAAGAATTGAATCAAGATTCAAGTGTATCGACACTTGATAAGTGAAACAAGATTCAAGTGCTTTGGCACTTGATGAGTGAAATCACAAGAATGTTTTGATCAATCATACCATGATATGTGTAACATCCCAGCATTTAGGAACCAACGAAGGGTAGATTTAGGAATTTGTGATATTGCATGCATTCATCTGTGAAAATGTGGGTAAATTTTTTGCCAAATAAAAACCTAAAGTGATCCAAGTTTCTTTCATGCTTTGAGATTAGGTATAGTCTTGAAGGATGATTATTATAGACTTTGATATGATCTTTGTGGATTAGAGTGATTTGGGAAATGAAATTTGAATTTAAACTTGAGTGTTGAATTTATAGTTCAAAAGGATTTAGAGTTATGTTTTAGTATTATGCTTTAGTAAAAAGTTAATAATTAGTAGTTCAAACTTTATATAAAGAAAACAATTAAGAATAAGAATCTTCATTTCAAAATTTTATTCAGTAAATAAGTTACACAAATGTAACTTATGGAAATGAGCAACAATCTTTACAATAGTAATTAAATAGAAGAATAATATTTCTTTATTGAATAATAGTACAATGTTTATTACAAAAGAATAAAAAATAAAATTACAAAAGAATAAAGAAATATTACATATGACTATTCTACAAAGAAAAACAAAACCTAGACTAAAGTCTTGAATTTCCAAGTCTGGTACCTGCAAAATAAACACAAATAAAAAAGAAAGAAAGTTAAGGTTAATAATTGAAGTGCACTGTTCAAGATTTCATCATTGAGTAATCTTTTAAAGGGGCAAGTTTCACCTATATGAAAGAATATATCTTTCATAGTTTTAAGCCATAAGTCAAATAAACAGCAAGGAGGGGCAAGTTTCACCAGCCAAGTAAAAGGTAATCTAATAAAAGTAACTTTCAAATTTAGAACATATCCACAACTTGTGCAGCAGGCACACAGGCAGCACACACACCAAATTGCATGGTGTGTGCTGTCAGCACCATAGCAATAGATCAATCACACAAAACTGCTCAGCACAGCCGTGGGAAGCAAACCCACACCATTTTCTTGCTTCATACACACCAAGCACAGCAGCCCAGCAGCTAAACCAAATCAAAGCCAAGCAAGATCACACCAATCAAAACCCTGGATCACATCACCAAAATGGTGACATAAGGAGGGGGTAGATCAGGTGGATAGCAAGATCAAGATCAAGCCATCAGGACCAGGAGGTGAAGGGCTAGATCAAGAACAAGCCTAGGAGCTAGAAATACCAGGGGAGCACCAGATCAAGCTAGCCACAAGATCAAAAACAGCAACCAAGTGTGGTGAGTAGTAGCAAACCATCATATAATCTATCTGTCTAAGCTAGACAAATATTTATGAGTTGTCTCATACTCCACTTCTCAGAAAAACACCCAAGTGGGGTGATTTCATCATTGAAGTTTTAAACACTAAAAGTAATCAGAAAACTATAAGGATCCTACTAGGATCTCAGGGCAACATCATTGATCCTAGCTATCAAGCTATATTTCAAATAAAGAATGAATATAGCCAAGATCTAAACTTCTAGGCACATCTCTAAAACAGGAGTAGCACCTTAGAATTTAATCTTATGGATCTATATAAGTTACCAAGCTTACAATTATTTTTCCCCAACTTTGATTCAAGAAACAGTAGTTGGTATCACTACCAGAACCAATCCATGAGACATAATAAGAGAAGGGTCTAATCCCTAAACTGTTGGAATTATGCCCTAGAGGCAATAATAAAGATGTTATTATTATAATTCTTGTTCATGATAAAGTTTATATTCCATGCTAGAATTGTATTAAGCGGAAACTTTGATACTTGTGTGGTTTATGAACAACACCGTTTCCCTAGTACGCCTCTATGGACTAGCTCATTGATTAATGATGGTTAAGGTTTCCTAACCATAGACATGAGTTGTCGATTAATAATGAGATCATGTCATTAGGAGAATGATATGATGGACAAACCCAAATTAAGCAGAGCAATTAGATCGTGTCATCATGTTCATCTTTGCGAAGCTTTTTCCTATGTCAAGTATTGTATTCCTTAGACCATGAGATAATACAACTACCTGGTATCGGAAGAAAGCTTTGAAGTCATCAAATGTCATCTTAAGTGAGGGTGATCATAAAGGTGTCTCTCAGGTGATCGGAAAGTACTTGTTGGGTTGTATGTATCGAGATGGAATTTGTCCCTCCCGAGTCGGAGAGATATACTTCGGGCCCACTCAGTAATCGATATCAACACCGCTTGCAAGCATGTGGTTAAGGAGTTAATCACAAAGTGATATCGGATTACGGAACGAGTAAAGTACTTGATGTGAATGAGAGTGAACTAGGTATGCTGATACCAACGATCGAATCTCGGGCAAGTAAAATATCGCGTGACGAAGGGAATACATATATGGGATTAATTGAATCCTGGCATCGTGGTTCATCCGATATGATCATCAATGAATATGTGGGAGTCAATATGGGTTTCCAGATCCTGCTGTTGATTATTGATAGAAGATCATGTCTGCATATTCTCGAACCCGTAGGGTCACACACTTAACGTGCATCGACGCTAGGATAGAATGGATAATTGGTTTATGAGTTTTTGTTAGGAGTCTCGGACGAGACCCAGGACATCACGAGAGGTTCCGAAATGGTCCGGAGAATAATATTCATATAAAGGAAAGCAGTTTTTGGATTTCAGAATCGTTTCGGAGTTTATCGGTATTGTACCGGAAGGTTCTAGAAGGTTCCGGAGTGGGAACAACGTGGGCCCACTTGTCGGAGGCATGCATGGGCCTAAGGGGAAGTGCCCTGGCCACTTTGGGCCAGGGGCACAAGGCCCCTAAGGCCCAACCAGCAAGCCCTTAGGGGAAACCCTAAGGGAACCTTCCAGAAGAGGGGGGATGACTTGCCCCACACTCCACCTCTTGGGCCGCCACCCTAGGGCTTGGAGGAGGGGTCAAGGGGGCCGGCCAGCCCCCTATATAAGGAGGGCAGGGGCGCAGCCTCCCCCACCCTCTCCAACCCTAGCCACTGTCCATCGGCTGCCCCTCCACCTCTCTCTCTCTCTCCCGACTGCACGTAGGCGAAGCCCTGCCGCAGAAACTCTCCACCATAAGCACCACGACGTCGTGTTGCAGATCCAATCTATCTCTCCACCATACTTGCTGGAACAAGGAAAGGAGGAGACGTCGCTGCACCATACGTGTGCATCTCTCGGAGGCGCCGCCACTTCCGGCGTAGGATCAGATCGAATCGCGAGGAGGAGACGGCGAGTACGACTACGTCAACCATGTTCTGTTGAACGTTTCCGCTGTGCGATTTCTTCAAGGGTATGAAGATCGCGTCAATCTCTCTCGTTGATTACATCTCCTAGATTAGATCTTGGAATTCTTGTTCGCATCCGTAGGAAAATTTTTGATTTACTATGCTGCGAAACCATTCAGTGGTATCAGAGCTAGATCTATGCGTAGATGTGTTTCACGAGTAGAACGCAACATGCTTGTTGCGGGCGTTGATGTTTTTTGTTGCAAACCTCTTGTTGTGTATTTCTTATGGCGCGGCATAGTGAGATCGAAGCGGTCCAGGCCAACTTTACGCGACCTCGTTCGCGAGACCGGCTCCGCACTTGACGCGTGGCTTGTTCCACACATGCGGCTGGTGGATGCCAGTTTCTCTCACTATAGTAGTCATGGGATTTACAACGGATGTTAGCAACCATAATATCACCGTTGTGGCTTTCCGTAGGTAAGAATCGTTCTTTTCATGTTACTCCCATAAGCCACGTAAAACATGCAACAACAAAGTAGAGGCGTCTAACTTGCTTTTGCAGGGAGTGTTTTGTGATATGGTATGGCCCAAGACATGATGTGTATGATTTGAGATGTATGCAATGATCATGTTTTGTAATATTTCACGACTTGCATGTCGATGAGTTCACAACCGGCAGGAGCCGTATGGTTGTCTTTATAATTGTATATGACATGCATGTCAACTTCTTATACGCCATGTAATAGCTTTACTTTATCGCTAAGTAGTTAGCAATAGTTGTAGTTGCTATTCGTGGTGGAGGCAATCATGGTGGAGTGATGGAGATCATGCTGGCGCGCACAAGATGGAGATCATTGCGCGGAGATTGGCTATACCATGTCACATAAAATTATATGCATGTGATGTTTATCCTTTTATGTATCTTATTATGCTTAGATCGCGACAGTAGCATTATAAGATGATTCCTCACTTAAAGATCAAGATAAAATTGTGTTCTCCCCATGTATGCACCGTTGCGAAAGTTCGTCGTTTTCAAGAACCTCATGATGATCGGGTGCTATAAACTCTACGTTCACATACAACGGGTGCAAGCCAGTTTTGCACACGCGGAAATACTTGGGTTTGACTGGACGAGCCTAGCATGTACAGACATGGCCTCGGAACACACGAACCGAAAGGTTAAACATGAGTCATATGAATGATATGATCGACACTTTGTTGTCCACCATTGAAACCACATCTCTTCTCGTGAAGATCGGATTAGGTGTGGTGAATTTGGATCGTGTTCACTAAACAACTTGAGGGATGTTGAATTTAGTGGGAGTTCATCTAGTAATTTGATTAAGTTGAACTAGTTATCATGAACATAGTCTAAATTGTATTTGCAAATTTTGTAGATCAAATGGCTAAGTCCAACTTCAACTTCAATGTTTTTGCTGAGAAAGAAAAGCTTAAGAACAATGGGTCTAACTTCACCAACTGGTTTCGCAATCTGAGAATCATTCTCGCTGGCGGACAAAAAGCCTATGTACTTAACAAAGCGCTAGGTGACGCCCCTGCTACTGATGCGCCGGCTAATGAAAAAGTTGTTTATCAGTCACGCAAAGATGATTATGGAGTGATTAAGAGTACCATGTTGTTTGCTATGGAACCGGAACTTCAAAATCGTTTTGAGGAGTTCGACGGGCCCTTGGAGATACTTGAGGAACTGAAAACCATGTTTCAGACTCAGGCCCGTTCTGACAGATATGAGATCTCTGAGAAGTTCTTTAACTGCAAGATGGAGGAAGGGAGTTCTGTTAGTGAGCACGCCATTAAGATATCGGGCTACACTCAACGTGTTGAGCAACTGTACTACAAGATTCCAGAAGAGCTCAATTGACAGAGTTCTGCAATCACTCCCTCCTAGCTACAAAGGTTTTGTAGTTACTCACAATCAAATTGGTTCCACTGATACGATCACTGAGCTCTTCGCTAAGCTGAAAGCTACGGAGGTGGATATCAAGAAAGATAATCATGTGTTGATGGTCAACAAGACCCCTAGATTTAAGAAAGCTAAGGGTGCAAAGAAATCCTTCAAGAAAGGCAGCGACAAGCGTGTTGCCCCTGCTGAGAGGAAGCTCAAGTCTGGACCTAAGCCGGACACTGAGTGCTTCTATTGCAAGGACAAGGGTCACTGGAAGCGCAACTGTCCGAAGTACTTAGTGGACAAGAAGGCTGGCACCATTAATGGTATATTTGATATACATGTTATTGATGTTTACCTTACTAGCTCTTGTTGTAGTGCCTGGGTATATGATACTGGTTCAGTTGCTAATATTTGTAACTCGAAACAGGAGCTACGGAATAGATGGCGGCTAGCAAGGGATGAGGTGACGATGCGCGTTGGCAATGGATCAAAAGTTGATGTGATGGCCGTCGGCACGCTCTCCTTAGTTTTACCTTCGGGATTAGTTTTAAACCTTAATAAGTGTTATTATGTGCCTGCGTTAAGCATGAACATTATATCTGGATCGTGTTTATTGCATGACGGTTATTCATTTAAATCAGAGAATAATGGTTGTTCTATTTATATGAATAACATCTTTTATGGTCATGCACCTGTTGTGAATGGTTTATTTCTTCTGAATCTCGAAAGCAATGAAACGCACATCCATAACATTGAGGCTAAGAGATGCAAAGTAGATAGTGATAATCCAACTTATTTGTGGCACTCCCGTCTAGGTCATATTGGTGTAAAACGCATGAACAAACTCCATTCTGATGGACTTTTGGAGTCTCTTGATTTTGAATCATTTGACACGTGCGAGCCATGCCTCATGGGCAAGATGATCAAAACCCCGTTCTCCGAAATAATGGAGCGAGCAACGGACTTATTGGAAATCATACATACCGATGTATGCGGACCAATGATTGTTTCGACGCGTGGTGGATATCGCTATTTTCTCACTTTTACTGATGACTTAAGTAGATATGGGTATATCTATTTAATGAAACATAAATCTGAAACGTTTGAAAAGTTCAAAGAATTTCAGAACGAAGTGGAAAACCATCGTAACAGGAAAATTAAATTTCTACAATACGATCATGGAGGTGAATATTTGAGTTATGATTTTCTCGCGCATCTTAAAGCAATTGGAATTGTTTCGCAACTCACGCCACCCGGAACACCACAGCGCAATGGTGTGTCTGAACGCCGGAATCGAACTCTATTAGATATGGTGGGATCAATGATGTCTCTTACAGATTTGTCATTATCATTTTGGGGTTATGCATTAGAAACCGCTGCATTCACTTTAAATAGGGCACCATCTAAATCCGTTGAGACGACACCGTATGAACTATGGTTTGGTGCTAAACCTAAGTTGTTGTTTCTTAAAGTTTGGGGATGCAAAGCTTACGTCAAGAAGTTGATGTCGGACAAGCTCGAACCCAAAGCGGAGAAATGTGTCTTCATAGGATACCCTAAGGAAACGATTGGGTATACCTTCTACCATAGATCCGAAGGCAAAGTATTTGTTGCAAAGAACGGATCCTTTCTTGAAAAGGAGTTTCTCTCGAAAGAAGTGAGTGGGAGGAAGGTAGAGCTAGACGAGGTTATTGAACCTTCTCTCGAGTTGGAGAGTAGCGCAGCACCTGAAATTGTTCCAGTGCCGTCTTCACCAACAAGAGAGGAAGCTAATGATGAGGATCATGAGACTTCGAATGATGCTACTACTGAACTTCGCAGGTCGACAAGGTCACGTGCCACTCCTGAATGGTACGGCAACCCTGTCTTAACAGTCTTGTTGTTAGACAATAGTGAACCTGCAAATTATGAGGAAGCAATGATGAGCCCAGACTCTGAGAAATGGCTAGAGGCCATGAAATCCGAATTGGGATCCATGAGCGAAAACCAAGTATGGACTTTGGTGGACCATCCTAGCGACCGTAAGGCCGTTGAGTGCAAATGGATTTTCAAGAAGAAAACGGACGCGGATGGTAATGTTACTGTCTATAAAGCTCGGCTTGTCGCAAAAGGGTTTCGGCAAGTTCAAGGTGTTGACTACGATGAGACTTTCTCTCCCGTAGCGATGTTTAAGTCCATTCGGATTTTATTAGCAATTGCTGCATTTCATGATTATGAAATATGGCAGATGGATGTCAAGACTGCGTTCCTCAATGGCAACATTGATGAAGAGTTGTATATGATGCAGCCTGAAGGTTTTGTCGATCCTAAGGATGCTAATAAGGTGTGCAAACTTCAGCGTTCCATTTATGGACTGAAGCAAGCATCTCGGAGTTGTAACCTTCGTTTTGATCAAGTGATCAAGAGTTTTGGATTTGTTCCAAATTGCTATGAAGCTTGTATCTACAAGAAAGTGAGTGGGAGCTCGGTGACATTTTTAGTACTATATGTGGATGACATATTGATTATTGGAAATGACATTGGTATGCTTAACGATGTGAAGAGTTATTTGAATAAATGTTTTTCAATGAAAGACCTAGGAGAAGCTGCTTATATATTAGGCATCAAAATCTATAGAGATAGACAAAGATGCCTAATAGTTTTAAGCCAAAGTACATATCTAGACAAAGTTCTGAAAAGGTTCAGAATGGATAAAGCAAAGAAAGGTTCATTGCCCATGTTGTCAGGTAAGATATTGAGCAAGGCTCAGTGTCCAGCTACGGTAAAAGATAGAGATACTATGAGCAAAGTGCCATATGCCTTGGCCATAGGTTCTATCATGTATGCCATGCTATGTACTAGACCGGATGTGTCCAATGCTCTTAGTTTGACGAGCAGATACCAAAGTGATCCAGGAGTGGAACACTGGACATCCGTAAAGAACATCCTAAAGTATTTAAATAGGACTAAAGAAATGTTCTTGGTCTATGGAGGTGATGAGCAGCTCGTCGTAAAAGGTTACGTCGATGCTAGTTTCGACACCGACCCGGATGATTCTAAATCTCAGACATGCTACGTTTATATTTTGAATGGTGGAGCTGTGAGCTAGAGAAGCTGCAAGCAAAGCGCGATCGCGGGATCTACAACAGAAGCGGAATACATGGCTGCTTCAGAAGCGTCAAGTGAAGGAGTTTGGATCAGGAACTTCATCACTGAGCTTAGTGTGGTTCCAAGTGCCTTGGACCCACTGGAGATATTGTGCGACAACACTGACGCCATAGCACTGGCTAAGGAACCAAGATATCATCCAAAGACCAAGCACATCAACCGCCATTTTCATATAATTCGAGATTATATAGCAGATGGAGATCTGAATATTAGCAAAGTACATATGGATCTGAATGTCGCAGATCCGTTGACTAAACCTCTTCCACGAGCAAAACATGATCAGCACCTTAATGCCATGGGTGTTAGATTGTTGCCAGATGTAAACTAGATTATTGAATCTAGTGCAAGTGGGAGACTATTGGAATTATGCCCTAGAGGCAATAATGAAGATGTTATTATTATAATTCTTGTTCATGATAAAGTTTATATTCCATGCTAGAATTGTATTAAGCGGAAACTTTGATACTTGTGTGGTTTATGAACAACACCGTGTCCCTAGTACGCCTCTATGGACTAGCTCATTGATTAATGATGGTTAAGGTTTCCTAACCATAGACATGAGTTGTCAATTAATAATGATATCATGTCATTAGGAGAATGATATGATGGACAGACCCAAATTAAGCAGGGCAATTAGATCGTGTCATCATGTTCATCTTTGCGAAGCTTTTTCCTATGTCAAGTATTGTATTCCTTAGACCATGATATAATACAACTCCCTGGTATCAGAAAAAGCTTTGAAGTCATCAAACGTCATCCTATGTGAGGGTGATCATAAAGGTGTCTCTCAGGTGATCGGAAAGTACTTGTTGGGTTGTATGTATCGAGATGGAATTTGCCCCTCCCGAGTCGGAGAGATATACTTCGGTCCCACTCAGTAATCGATATCAACACCGCTTGCAAGCACGTGGTTAAGGAGTTAATCACAAAGTGATATCGGATTACAGAATGAGTAAAGTACTTGCTGTGAACGAGATTGAACTAGGTATGCCGATACCAACGATCGAATCTCGGGCAAGTAAAATATCGCGTGACGAAGGGAATACATATATGGGATTAATTGAATCCTGGCATCGTGGTTCATCCGATATGATCATCGATGAATATGTGGGAGTCAATATGGGTTTCCAGATCCCGTTGTTGATTATTGATAGAAGATCATGTCTGCATAGTCTCGAACCCTTAGGGTCACACACTTAACGTGCATCGACGCTAGGATAGAATGGATAATTGGTTTATGAGTTTTTGTTCGGAGTCTCGGATGAGACCCAGGACATCACGAGAGGTTCCGGAATGGTCCGGAGAATAAGATTCATATAAAGGAAAGCAGTTCTTGGATTTCGGAATTGTTTCGGAGTTTATCGGTACTGTACCGGACGGTTCTAGAAGGTTCCGGAGTGGGACCAACGTGGGCCCACTTGTCGGGGCATGCGTGGGCCTAAGGGGAAGTGCCCTGGCCACTTTGGGCTAGGGGCACAAGGCCCCTAAGGCCCAGCCGGCCAGCCCTTAGGGGAAACCCTAAGGGAACCTTCCAGAAGAGGGGGGATGACTTGCCCCCCACTCCACCTCTTGGGTCGCCGCCCTAGGGCTTGGAGGAGGGGTCAAGGGGGGAGGCCAGCCCCCTATATAAGGAGGGAAGGGGTGCAGCCTCCCCCCACTCCAACCCTAGCCACCATCCATCTCCTTCCCCTCCACCTCTCTCTCTCTCCCGACTGCGCGTAGGCGAAGCCTTGCCGCAGAAACTCTCCACCATAAGCACCACGCCGTCGTGTTGCAGATCCAATCTATCTCTCCACCATACTTGCTGGACCAAGGAAAGAAGGAGACTTCGTTGCACCGTACGTGTGCATCTCTCGGAGGCGCCGCCACTTGCAGCGTAGGATCGGATCGGATCGTGAGGAGGAGACAGCGAGTACGACTACGCCAACCACATTCTATTGAATGTTTCCGCTGTGCGATTTCTTCAAGGGTATGAAGATCTCATCCATCTCTCTCGTTGATTACATCTCCTAGATTATATCTTGGATTTCCTGTTCGCATCCGTAGGAAATTTTTTGATTTACTATGCTGCGAAACCCTTCATAAACCTCAGACCAACATCATGGGTTCTAGGGATGAAAGGAAAGAGAATTCCACTTATCTATAATGCCAAGCTAATTTTAAGCTTGAACAAAACCAAACCAACTAATAGAATCCAATCTTGTGTGCCATACAAGGATGGTGTCACAAGAACAGTTCTAAACTAAGCAGGTTAAACATTTAACTTTCACAGTTACACTTACAGCTAACTATAAAATCATTTTCCTGACATCACAGGAATACAATCAGGAAAATCCATATACATATCTTCACTGTAAGAGACCATTTGATCTCAAGCTATATATGAATTCTTAAGCCAACAGTACTAATACAGTGACTTCATCAAACAACACTCACTGTCATTAACCAAGTAATGACGGTGGTGAGCTATTAAACCACTAGATTTCCCAAGTATTGTTTCTAGAGCAACCTTACCATCTGAATCATATCAAAATTAATCCATAGAATCATCTGGTAAACCACTAGCATCATCACAGCTAATCATAAGCAGCTAGCCACAGCTAACAACCACTTATTATGCTTAGGGACCATCAAAACTTGATCCAACTCATCAGATATCCAATCCATAGAGGGGTATGAACCCTAAGCAGAACAAACCATCTTAATCAGGACAAGACACTAAACAGGAATGGTCACTACCAACATTTATCATGGGTTGGGCCTAGCACAGAGAGCACGAGGGGAAGAGGAACAACTTACCGAAGGTCCTCGCTGAAGAGTAGAAGAGGAAGCAGAGGAGGCCGACGAACACGGCGACATGGGCACCCCCAAGGGGGCGCTGCGACCCACACCACGCCGATTCGGCGACCATAGCCACGCCTGGGGGCGAGGAGCATCACCACGGCACACGACAGCAGCGGCGGCGTCAGCACCAATGGCACCCAAACCCTAAGGTTTAGAACGGAATCGATCTGGCCACAGGAGGGCTTCAGGTCCAAATCGAATTGGACAGGAGGGTAGAGCAGGGCCGACAACCTCGTCCTGGACCATGGCGACGGCCAGGGAGGTCCATGGCAGCATGAATCGCCGGCGGTGACACCGCTGACCACGGGGTCGGGGAAGGAGAAGAAGAGAGGTGAGCTCGAGAGAGAGACAGAGAGTGTTGGGCTAAATTGGGCCAAGACCCCTTCGGCGTGTTGTTTTGAGTTTGCCCTACTGGGCCACAAGGGCCCAATAAACCCAAACAGTCAGCCCAAATCATTTAGAGCCTGTTTTAATAAATGGAAAAAGACCAAAATGCCCCTGAACTTAAATAAATTCTAGAAAATAAAATAAAAATCAAAAAATTATAAATAAAATATTTTTGGGTTCACAATAATCCAAACTATCCAAATAAATTAAGAAATAAAATTTTAAACATATAGATTTTATTAAGAATTTTGTAATATATATATTCCCAATGGAATTTTACAAAATTATTAAAAGATGATAAAAATAAATAAAAATCACTTTTATTATATATTAATATTGTAGTATTTTAGAAAAATACTAAACAAATATTTAATACCAATTTTTGGTATTTAATGCTAATTCTTAAAGGAATTACTAAGTAAATAAAATGCAAATAAAAAGGAAGTAAAAATAAAAAAAATACAATACTCAATAAATATTAAAGAAATTAATATTTATAAATCCTTAATTATTAAAAAGGATTTTCTATAATTTAAATAATGGAGGAGATTACATATAAAGTTAAATAATGCATTACATTACTTTTGCATAATCATTTTGCTTCTTGAAATATTGTCCTTACCGGGCAATAATGATGTTTTTGTAGACATAGAAGCTCAAGGAACTGTGCAAGCATCAGACTTCACTACCTTGCAATCACAAGGCAAGTTCATCACTTGCTCATGTACTTTCAAGAGTCTGTGTCAAAGTATTTGTGAATTGTGTGTTATCATCTATATTAGATAAAAGAGAAAACATTATTTTCTCAAGATACTAACTCTTAGATATCATCCTAAGTGATGATATGATGGAGCAATTGAACTTAGGGTTCTAATTGCAACAATGATGAACAATTAGGGATTAATAACCCATGACATCAGTAATTCTAGCACCGTATATTACGCGTTAACCATGAGACTTGGAATGGGACAGAGGAGTCAGCTGTATCCTTTTCCTCTTGTATGGAGGCAAGACGACCTTAACGTGACGTTGTGATTCCTTGTGCGGATCCAACATATGGGTGGGCACCCTTAAGCCCCACACTTTTGGTGTCTAGATTATCTATGAATGGTGTTTAGGGATATAGTCCACGTAAATGGTACTATTACGAGCATCACTAGGTCATAGAGTCTTCAGGAACTCATTAGGGTTTTAGCCTGCCCGAAAGGGGGCTTAACGAAGGTGAGCTAGACCCGAACGATCATGTAGACATATGAGGTCGCGGAGAGGGCAGTTATTGGCTTGGACCAACTATTGGGCCCCACATCATAGAATTGTGGACGGGAAAGTACGCCCGGTTGTGCAACAAATTGTTGATCTCTCATGGGAAATGTAACGCACCTCTGCAGAGTATAAGAATTTTAACTTGTTACTCCCTGTTCCGGGAAGGAGCTACGAACGCGGCAGGAAAGGAACTCCATGAAAGTTCTGGTCAACCTGTGAAGGCTGATGGTCATAGATTTTTTATAAATAAATCAACCTTTGAAGAAAGATTTACGAAAATTGCATAGTGCCAAAGACTGATAGTCCGAGGTGGTAGATAGAGCATCAAACTTCCTACCTTGCATATAATGAATTTGCTGGGTAACGCTGTTACTCATCCTTTCCTTTGAATCCTTGCTTATACTCTGAGAATCCCGAAGATACCCCAATGTATGCATCTGAGAGTCAAGAGGAGGTCTTCTATGAAGAGCCCAACCTGTATGGAGCCGTATAAGGGGAGGACTATGACATCGTCTACGGAGGAGAGTTCCAGGAGTCCGAATAATTACTATAGTTCTAGTAGCCACTTGAGCCGAGCAACATGAACAATATATAGCAATAAGCTGTTGAGCTCAATTTGGAGTTTAAGTTTTAAATTTGAAACTTACGCTAAAACACTTATATTTTGGTTTGTAAGTTGAATCTTTTGGAAGTCTTGAACTTCCGGTATTGTAATAATAATAACGTGTGTATGTTTGTAATATGGACCCGCAATGTTTCTGTTGTACCACTCTGAGGGATGTGATAATAACGGAACGATGTTCTGTGGATGTCATGTCAACGACTATAGTGTACTACACATGCAGTGGCATGCTGGGTCACCGCAGTTGGTATCAGAGCAATTTGCTTTGACCTTAGGTTGGAAACCTAGTAAGGGTATTACCTGTAGGAGAGTGTAGCAACGATAAAGAATTCTCTAAAAGAAATATAATGGGTATTCAAATGAGAATATTCCGTTATATGTTTTAGTGCGATAATTCTTTGTTATGATGCAATATATTATTGGTTACTAATAAAAATTATTTTCTTGATATACAGAGCTATGGCACCAAAGTTTCCAAAACATGCTTTGGTAAGGAAAGAAGAGACTCTTGATGATTATCAAGGATCATTCACAAACCAACTTCGTCAACTTTTAAAGATTTTTAGTTGTCCAACTAGAATTCCAGTGAACACTATAACCTACTTTGATGGCCGGATGTTATCCAAGTATCGTGTGAGTATCCAACTTCAGAGAAGCTAGGATTATATCACGATTTACCTATAGGTTAAGGTAGGAGTCACTTAGCACCATATCATGTTGCCATTGTAGAGGCAATAGCTAATATCCGGGAGCATAAAGCCAAGGAGTTAGCACATTTTCTGTGATACCTCATGATTCTATAGACTCGGAGCCTATACCGGATCATCTTACTTTGGTTAAGAAGCATCCTAAGTTTGCTTCCAAGTTTATGGATAGATACCGAACACTCGTTGTGTCTTTTTTTAAGACACATCAAGTGATTGTCGAAGATAAAAATGGCATGCTAGAGGATCTAACAGATCCGGAAAGGAGGAAGCAGTTAGCATTCCAGTTGGATAAGGAAGCAAGTAGTAGTGCAACACCTATATTTAAGGATATACCTATAGATCCTAAATCTTTTATACCATATCCTTATTCACTAAGTCCTGAACCTATACATGATCCTACTATGGATATGAGGTATGAAGTACCACAGGGTTCAGAGGATGGTTCTGATTCAGAACTTCCTATTGAGAATTCTGATGATTGGAGAAGGGGATCATATGAAGGATCTTATGAACACCAGATGTCCATAGATGGTTCTGATAGAAATGTTGGACAATCTAGCTGGATGGGTGCAAGAGTTAACCCTAGTAATAATAGTAGAAATGCCATGTCAATAGATAATCAGGATGAATAAGAAGATCCTGAGGAGAGAGTGTTTGAATCATCAACATCTTCTCAAAACCCAGAGAATATACATTAGCTAGTGTTTAATTATCTTGCCCAAAGGATCACCTAGGGATCAGCAGGATCTGCATATCCTGTTGACAACTCAAGGAATGAAGCTCAGGAGATGCAGGCAGGAGATAATGTTGAATATGTTTCTGAAGACTTTTCAGCTGAGCTGGAGGGAGTCAATGCGCTCAGGTTGAGTAATGACTCAAGTCCTGAGACTTCAGATACTGAGTATGTTCCTTCTGGAAGGCCATTTGTTCCACAAACTGTGCGACGAACAACACGTCATCATGGTTGGACATCAAGCATGTATGATGAGCGTAGTTACTACTAGAAGTAGGCAACTACTTAGAGATATCAAGTATCGTGTATTGTACTCCAAGAAATAAGATAGTAAGATAAATAAGGTAGTGTTGTGATTATACCTATATGGTATATATTGTAATGACTTTGTATTATGGTGATATTATGTATCATATGTGAAATGCATATTTGGATTTCCTTTGGATCTTCATTGTGTGACTAGTTTTGTGCGTAAAGTCGAGCTCAGAACACATGTGCATGATGTAATTATGAGTATTCGCTTTATGTTGCAGGACTAGAGGGTCATGGATACGGGTGTAGAAACCGAAGCTGAACAGCAGCGGATGGAACGTGAGGCCAAGGAGAAGGCCGATGCAGATGCAGGAAGTTAGGGAGCATTACCACCACCACCAATGAGGCCGTTGATGGAGCAGAACTTTATGCAGTGTATGCAAATGATGCAAGAGACCCATAACAAGTTCATGGAGGAGTTGCTGGGACGAGCAAATCAGAGGGCACCTGAAGGTGGAGGAGTGAGTTTATCTGACTTCCAGAATGCAAGGCCGTTACCTTTTGCATCACCTCCTGAACCAATGGATGCAGAAGATTGGCTAGCAGACACAGAAAGAAAGTTGAAGACTGTAGGTTGCAATGATGAGGAGAAATTGAGGTATGCAACTTATCTTCTGACTGGACCTGCAACATCATGGTGGGAGAATCAGTTGGTCATGCAACAACCAAGAAGGGAGTACACTTGGGAAGAGTTTAAACAGAGATTCCGTGAATATCATGTTCCGTAGAGTGTTATGGAGTTGAAGCGAAGATAATTTGAAGAACTACAGAAGAGATATACTAGTGTTATGAAGTATATCCGGGAGTTTAGTCAACTGTCTCGTTATGCTGAGGAAGAAGTTAATACGGAGGAAAAGAGGAAGAAGCGTTTTCTGAGTGGATTAAATCCATTTGTGAGGATGCAGCTGAGGTTGGCTAATAAGCAAACTTATCAGCAGTTGTTAGATGCAGTTATTACCTTCGAAGATGACTACAAGAATGTCCAAGAGGATAGAAGGAAGAGAGCTAAGAAGGAAACTAAGAGGATACAAGCAAGCAAGCCCAAGCCCAATCTAGAATTTAAACCAAGGAATAGGCCCTATAACAACAACAATTCCAATCGGAGTGCAAATCCAAATGTAAAGAATATTATATGCCACAATTGTAAACTCCCAGGGCATATGAGCAGGGATTGCCCGAAACCAGTAATTGTATGCCATGCTTGTGGTCAGAGAGGTCACATAAAGCCTAATTATCCAAGAAAACCACAAGGATGTTGGCCGGTTCGAGATGGAAGGCAAGCCAGTGGAGGAAATGGACAGCCCAATAAAGGAGGGAATAATGGCAAGAACAATAATGGCAAGAGGAACAGACCTACCGGGAAGCTGAACTGTGCAACCCTTGAGGAGGTGGATAATTTGGAGGATGCAGTGATAGGTACGCTCAATATCCTTACAAATCCCGGCAAAGTTCTATTTGATATTGGTGCAACTACTTCATTCATTTCTGAAGAATTATGTGATAAGTTCGGGATTAGAAGGGAAACGTTATAAAACCCTATGACCGTAGTAACGGCAGGGGGAAATGTGATTATACGCCACATTAAACAAGATCAGGTTATCTCGATCTGTGGTTGTACATACTTTGCATACCTTTATGTGATTCCTTTGAAGGGAATTGCAGTAGTGTGCTGGGGATGGACTAGATGATGGAACATGAAGCTCAGATAAATTGTGAGGAAAAAAACGTCTCAATCAAACTTCCAAGTGGAGCAAGGATAGTTTACCAAGAAGATAAGCACAGTCATATCATGGTGGATCTGCAGTTGAACTCAATGAAAGAGGTCAAATTGGAAGATATTCCTATAGTAAATGAATTTCAAGATGTTTTTCCAGTAGAGCTACCGGGAATGCCACCAGATCGGGAGATAGAGTTCACTATTGGTTTAATTCCTGGTACAACACCAATAGCTCAAGCACCATATAAGATGGGACCCAAAGAATTAAAAGAACTCAAAGAGCAAATTGATGAGTTAGCTAGAAAAGGATTTATTCAGGAAAGTGTATCCCCATGGGGAACACTAGTAATCTTTGTGGATAAGAGGGATGGTGGAAGAAGGATGTGTGGAGATTATAGAAATCTGAACAACGTTACTATCAAGAATAAGTACCCTTTACCAAGGATTCAAGATTTGTTTGATCAAGTGAAAGGAGCCAGAGTATTTTCAAATATCGACCTAAGATCTGGATACCATCAAATAAAAATCAAGCCTGAGGATGTTCCCAAGATAGCATTTGTCTCAAGATATGGACACCATGAGTATCTGGTAGTACCATTTGGTTTGACCAATGCACCAGCAATATTCATGAATCTGATGAACAAAATCTTCATGCCCTATTTGGACAAGTTCTTCATAGTCTTTATTGATGATATTATGATATATTCCAAAGATAAGGAAGAGCATGCTGATCATTTGAGAATAGCATTGCAGACTCTAAGGGAACATAAACTTTATGCTAAGTTCAGTAAGTGTGAATTTTGGCTAGATGAGGTAGAATTCCTCGGCCATGTGATCAGTAAAGATGGAATTGTTGTAAATCCATCTAAAGTTCAGTCAGTACTAGAGTGGACTGCACCAACTAATGTCAAGCAAATTCGAGGTTTCTTAGGAATGGTTGGTTATTATCGGAGATTCATTGAAGGTTTCTAAAAAATAGCTGGACCAATGAACAAATTGTTAAGAAAGAATACACCATTTAAATGGGATGAGAAATGTGAAGCAAGTTTTCAGGAGTTGAAGACTAGGTTAACCACAGCTCCAATTCTAGCAGTTACAGAAATAGGGAAAGACTTTATAGTATATTGTGATGCATCTAAAGAAGGTCTGGTTTGTGTGTTAATGCAATATCGAAAGGTGATTGCTTATGGTTCAAGACAACTGAAACCACACGAAGTCAACTATCCAACTCATGATTTAGAGTTAGCAGCAGTGTTTTTTGCGCTAAAAGGATGGAGGCATTTTCTTTATGGAGCCAGATGTGAGTTATACACTGATCATAAAAGTCTTAAATATTTCTTCACTCAAAAGGAGTTGAATATGAGAGAGAAACGTTAGTTGGAATTGATCAAATATTATGATCTAACAATCAAATATACTCCAGGGAAAGCAAATGTTGTAGCTGATGCCTTAAGCAGAAAGAGTGCAGACATTCAGCCTAGCAATCGGGAGCTACCAAAAGAGTTACAAATGGAGTTGGAAAGATTAGAGCTTCAATTCATTAGAACAGAGGTTCTTGGAGGATTAGCTACTATGCAGGTAGTTGCAGAGCAGGACATTGATCTTAAGCCTGAAATTTTTAGACATCAAGCAGAAGATCCTTTCATTGCTTAAGAAATTCGGAGTATATCTCAAGGGCAAAAATCTGTTTTTCGCCTTGGAGATTATGAGTCTTTATGGTTTCAAGACCGTATTTGTGTTCCTGATGTGACTGAGATTCGAGATGTCATACTCAGGGAAGCACATGAAACACCATATTATATACATCCAGGAAGTACTAAGATGTATATGGACTTGAAAGAACTATTCTGGTGGAATAACATGAAAAGGGACATTGCTAAATATGTATCAGAATGCCATACTTGCCAAAGGGTGAAGGCTGAACATCAAAGTCCAGCAGGACCATTACAACCTTTGGAAATTCCCGAATGGAAGTGGGAGGAAATAGGTATGGAATTCATCACAGGATTGTCCATGTCACCTAAACGGAAGGATATGATATGGGTAATTGTGGACAGACTCACTAAAAGTGCACATTTTATTTCGGTAAATCAGAAAGATAATGCCGAGAAGTTAGTACAAGTCTACATCAAAGAGATAGTAAGTAAGCATGGAGTGCCCAAAAAGATCGTAACTGATAGGAGATCAGTGTTTACTTCAGCATTTTGGAAGCAATTGCATGAAGCACTTGGTTCAAAGTTAGATTTTAGCATAGCCTATCATCCAGAAACAGGAGGTCAAACAGAAAGAACAAATCAGATACTAGAAGACATGTTAAGAGCTTGTGCATTAGATTTTGGAGGTACAAGGGAAGATCATCTACCATTGGCAGAATTTTCCTACAATAATAGCTATCAGAGTAGTCTGAAGGCAGCTCCATATCAGGTTCTATATGGAAGGATGTAAGATCCCTCCCTTTATAAAGTAGAGATCCCTGTGTTTACAATGCTAGTCCCTGGATCAATAGCTAGCATCCACAGTTAAGATGTAATATCAAGAAACAAAGGTCATTATACAACTTTATAACCAGGAATAAAATAATTTATTACATCTTACATCGCACATTTGGCTATCTCATTACAATGCAGCATAATATAACAATAGCATGGAGTCCTTCATCTTCAAAGTGCCACAGGCAGTCATGTTGGTTGTAGACTTATAATCCTAATCAATAAACTTCACTAACATCAAACAAACCTGCAACATAATAAGTTACAGCCACAAGGTTCAATACATTTGAATTGTATTGGCAAGTGATACTATGGTATTATAGTGGAGTCTATCATCTATATGCATTTGGCTAAGTGGAGCTTAGGCTTGCTTTGCTCAAAATAGATTTTCCTTATCATTTGAAAACACTAAGTTTTTGTTTATCAAAATCACCCAAGGCATCTCCCAATAGAAATTGGTGATCCTTCAACCCTTGTTCAACCACAAAGTTTTAACTTAGAAATAGGGATGAGGAGATTCTTGATAGCTTCCATGTCTTTATGCTCAAATTGTCCTTTGCCAGGGACATGGCTAAGTACTTAGATTTTACACTCTGCAGAGGCGGTGCACTTTCCCCACAAGACTTGGTTTCACCAAGACAAGATCTTTCAGAAGCCTTCCCTTAGACCAGAATGGACGCGTTCCAATCAATCATCCCCTACCACCAACTGTCCATTTGGCTAAGTTATTGCAACATATATGATCCAGGCAGAGCCCATAATGCCAAGTGGCTGCACTTGAAGCTTCTCAACATTTGACATCTCAAATCTCTTTGTTCCTGGGTGGCCATCCACAAGTGTGATACACAAGGTAAACCATAGAAATGGGCCTTGTATAACCACTCAACATAAACCATTCCTTCCATTCCACCCAGGTGATTCGTTCACTTAGTTGTTTTATTTAACAAAACACAAGTCCTTGACTTAGAAATATTCCATAGCATGAATATAGTCCACCCTTGTTTTCTACTAGCTAATATAAGCATGATAGTATTAGGAATCTTAACTTTAGGAAATTTCTACTAAGGTTTCATCTACTAGTATTTCCCATGGCATAGTTTTTTTTACTTAGCAAAAATTCCATGCAAGTCCTACTTTAGAAATATCACTAATGCATAGTGAAAATAATGGGACAAAAGTATGAAGCATCACTTGCCTTTTTGGTAGAGAATATAAGTTCACTCCTTGTCTTTTCAATAATCACACTCTTCAAATCACTACAATTCAATCAAGCAAGGCACAATTTCAATCTACCATTCAAGCAAACATCACATAAAATAATAGAAACAAAGCAATGCATGCAAGCATGCCAAAGATTGTTTTATTTGGAAAATTGGTTTCTAATGGGTTATAAACATTCTAAAACACTTATTGGTCATTTTATATAAGGGGCAAAATCATTTGCAAAAGATTTTACTTATAAATCATTTTTAAACCAAATCAATATTTTATGTAGTTGAAAATGTCTTTAGCAAAGCAATAATATTTATAGGGTTTACCAAATACATTTTTAAATCATAAAACTTGGTGTTTGGGTCAGAGAGTTTAAATCAAAACATTTCCCAAAGGTTTTCCTCCAAAATCATTTTTAAACCATAATCAACATTTTTATTTGGCTAGAAATGCTTTTGTTCAAAGATTTATTCTTTTGCTTCGCCAAATGTATTTTTGAAACCACAAATTGATTTCTATGGTCAGTAGGTTCAAAACAAACCATTTGCCAAAGATTTCACCTTAAAAATATATCTAGAACAATTTTTATATTCAAAATAAGCCTACACAAGTTTCTACAAATTCAACCAATTTTCCAGAATCAAAACATTAAACAAAGTGCATGGTTGGGTAGTATTTGTCTTGATGATTCCATTGATATAAAATTTGCAAAATTTGGACGTGTAGAACTAAAGTTATGAATTTTACAAGTTTGCAAATCTAATAGATCAAATTTCTAATTTAAATTCTGAGTCTGGCCACGTGGCTTGATTTTACTGGTCCATACCGTTTCGGTTGGATCGACAGAGGATAGCCGTTGGATTTAAGTTAGATCGAGTGGCACAGGTGGACGCGTACCCTTTCGATTGGATCTAATCCTAGCCAGACAAATCCCATCCTACGGCTCCGGACACGCTAACCAAAACCTGGCGGCGCTCAACGATGGCTGGTGGCGGCGACGCTCTGCCGGCGAGGTTGCCGGTGATTTAGCAAGCGCAGAAGAGGGAGATGATGCTCACTGGGTTCGTCTCGTCGTGCTGAAGCTCAAGGTGGTCGTCGTAGCTGAAGGGGCGCACGGAGCTGCTGGTGATTTCTCGTCGTGGTTGTCGTCGGCGTCGGGCGCCTCTGCTCGTCGTTGGGGGCGGGGCTACAATGCACAGAAGAGCGAGATAAGGGGTCCGTTAGATGCGCGAGTGAGAGTAGAACCTGCATGTGTCAATGAGAGGGCAAGGGGTGGACGGAAGCTACCTGGGGCACTCGCCGGAGTAGAGGTAGTGGACGGTGGTGAGAGGTCGTCGTCGTTGCCGAAGCTCTGGTGTTCGCGCGGATGAATGGGAAGCACAGGGAGGTGCGCCAGAGGCTGGGGATCACGCTCGTGTAGTCGAGCGGGCGAGGGGCGGCGAGGTGTGGCCGGAATTGGTGGAAGTGCTCGCCAGAGCAGAGCGTGGTCTCCGGTAAAATTGGCGCAGCCCGGTGGCGAGCTGGTGCGAGCAAGAGAGGAGAAGTGGAGAGGAGGGGCGGGCGGTTATGTACGCGTGATCACGAGGCTGAATCAACGCGCGGTTAAAGAGGAATCAAGGCGCAATCAACCGGCAGAAACGGCGACGAGGGCGTGGTCTTCGCGGGGAGGAAGATGACTGGGGAGGTGGGACCTGGCTGTCTACGAGAGAGAGAACAAGGAGATGGGGTCTGGTTGTCAGCCACTGTGTGGGTCAATTCGCGGGTGAAAACGGTTCACTGCGTGGGGGTGGAGAGATGGGCTGCTGGGCTTGCTGGGCCTGTTGGCTGGGTTGGGTTTGATTCGTTTTTTTATACTAAACCTTTTTCTTTTTCTGTTTTGAATTTCCTGATTTGATTTTCATTCAAACTCCAAATCAATTCAAACCACCACCAAACTTTGGGTATATTTTAATTCTGTTTAACAACATATTCCAAAGTCCAAAATAAAATAATTCTTTTATTCTTTTAGGATCTATTAATAATTAAATAAATACACATTAGTCTTTATTTCAAATAGGATTTAATTTATTTTTAAAACTCTATTTGAAATCTAAATAATACCAAAACCTTTTCAGTAGGTTGTATTTGAAAATATAAAACACTTGGAATTTTTATCTAAAATACTTTAACAAGTTTTAGTGTTTATTTAAAATGGAAAAACCTTTACTTAAATAGAATTTGGATATTAATAAATCCTTATTATTTTATTTAAATAATCCTTTACCCTTTTTATCAAAAAGAAATATTTTATTTTAAATGTTTGGCCAAGATTAATTTGTCTCTTCAAAATAGTCCTTATTTATATTTCTACCTTTGATTTATAAAAACCATATCTTTTTATTTAAAGATCCAAAAATAGTGATTCCAACTATTATAACTTTATTTATTATTTGTTTATATTTTTAAATCCCTTTAGGATTTTATTTGATCAAAATAGGTTTTGATGTTTCCATTTGGAATCAAAAAGTTTCTTCTCACCCTAAATTTCAACAATTATTTATTTTGTTTCATTATTTTTCGCATTACAAGATTTGGAAAATCTTGGGATGTGACAAAGGAAGTGTAGGTCACCAATATGTTGGTATGAGCCTGGAAGCAGCAAGGAATTTGCGCTGGACTATATCAAAGAAAAACAAGATATCATTGATAAGATTAGGGATAGACTAAAAATAGCTCAAAGCAGGCAGAAAACTTATGCTGATCAAAGTCAAAGATCATGGCATCCAGAAGTGGGAGACATGGTATATTTGAAAGTAAGTCCAATGAAAGGGGCAAAAAGGTTCGGAGTTAAAGGAAAATTGAGTCCACGATACATCGGACCATTCAAGATACTAAGTCAGAGCAGAACCATAGCATATGCTTTAGAGCTACCATCAAGATTGGCTCAAGTGCATAATGTTTTCCATGTGTCACAACTTCGTAAATGTTTGAAAGTTCTGGATGATGCAATCACACATCAGGATATAGAACTACAAGCAGACTTGACTTGTGTTGAAAAGCCCTGTAAAATTTTGGAAGAAAACTGGAAAAGGTTGAGGAATAGGGCAATCAAATATTGCAAGGTACAGTGGGAACATCACCCCGAAAGAGAAGCCACTTGGGAGAAAGAAGAGGATTTAAGAAAAACCTATCCATAACTATTCAGGTACATCTCAAACAAACTTTGGGACGAAGTTTAATTTAAGGGGGGAAGTCTGTAACATCCCAGCATTTAGGAACCAACGAAGGGTAGATTTAGGAATTTGTGATATTGCATGCATTCATCTGTGAAAATGTGGGTAAATTTTTCGCCAAATAAAAACCTAAAGTGATCCAAGTTTCTTTCATACTTTGAGATTAGGTATAGTCTTGAAGGATGATTGTTATAGACTTTGATATGTTCTTTATAGATTAGAGTGATTTGGGAAATGAATTTTGAATTTAAACTTGAGTGCTGAATTTGTAGTTCAAAAGTATTTAGAGTTATGTTTTAGTATTATGCTTTAGTTAAAAGTTAATAATTAGTAGTTCAAACTTTATATAAAGAAAACAATTAAGAATAAGAATCTTCATTTCAAAATTTTATTCAATAAATAAGTTACACAAATGTAACTTATGGAAATGAGCAACAATCTTTACAATAGTAAATAGAAGAATAATATTTCTTTATTGAATAATAGTACAATCTTTATTACAAAAGAATAAAAAAATGAAATTACAAAAGAATAAAGAAATATTAATATGACTATTCTACAAAGAAAAATAAAACCTAGACTAAAGTCTTGAATTTCCAAGTCCGGTACCTGCAAAATAAACACAAACAAAAAAGAAAGAAAGTTAAGGTTAAAATTATATTACTCTCAGAATTGACAGTGAAGTGCATTGTTCAAGATTTCATCATTGAGTAATCTTTTAAAGGGGCAAGTTTCACCTATATGAAAGAATATATCTTTCATAATTTTAAGCCATAAGTCAAATAAATAGCAAGGAGGGGCATGTTTCACCATCCAAGTAAAAGTTAATCTGATAAAAGTAACTTTCAAATTCAGAACATATCCACAAGTTGTGCAGCAGGCACACAGGCAGCACACACACACCAAACTGCATGGTGTGTGCTATCAGCACCATAGCAATAGTTCAATCACACAAAACTGCTCAGCACAGCCGTGGGAAGCAAACCCACACCATTTTCTTGCTTCATACACACCAAGCACAGCAGCCCAGCAGCTAAACCAAATCAAAGCCAAGCAAGATCACACCAATCAAAACCCTGGATCACATCACCAAAATGGTGACATAAGGAGGGGGTGGATCAGGTAGATAGCAAGACCAAGATCAAGCCATCAGGACCAGGAGGTGAAGGGCTAGATCAAGAACAAGCCTAGGAGCTGGAAATACCAGGGGAGCACCAGATCAAGCTAGCCACAAGATCAACAACAACAACCAAGTGTGGTGAGTAGTAACAAACCATCACATAATCTATCTGTCTAAGCTAGACAAATATTTATGAGTTGTCTCATACTCCACTTCTTAGAAAAACACCCAAGTGGGGTGATTTCATCATTGAAGTTTTAAACACTAAAAGTAATCAGAAAACTATAAGGATCCAACTAGGATCTCAGGGCAACATCATTGATCCTAGCTATCAAGCTATATTTCAATTCAAGAATGAATATAGCCAAGATCTAAACTTCTAGGCACATCTCTAAAACAGGAGTAGCACCTTAGAATTTAATCTTATGGATCTATATAAGTTACCAAGATTACAATCATTTTTTCCCAACTTTCATTCAAGAAACAGTAGCTGGTATCACTACCAGAACCAATCCATGAGACATAATAAGAGTAGGGTCTAATCCCTAAACCTCAGACCAACATCATGGGTTCTAGGGATGCAAGGAAAGAGAATTCCAGTTATCTATAATGCCAAGCTAATTTTAAGCTTGAACAAAACCAAACCAAGTAATAGAATCCAATCTTGTGTGCCATACAAGGATGGTTTCACAATAACAGTTCTAAACTAAGCAGGTTAAACATTTAACTTTCACAGTTACACTTACAGCTAACTATAAAATCATTTTCCTGACATCACAGGAATCATAATCAGGAAAATCCATATACAAATCTTCACTGTAAGAGACCATTTGATCTCAAGCTATATATGAATTCTTAAGACAACAATACTAATACAGTGACTTCATCACACAACACTCACTGTCATTAACCAAGTAATGACAGTGGTGAGCTATTAAACCACTAGATTTCCCAAGTATTGTTTCAAGAGCAACCTTACCATCTGAATCATATCAAAATTAATCCATAGAATCATTTGGTAAACCACTAGCATCACCACAGCTAATCATAAGCAGCTAGCCACAGCTAACAACCACTTATTATCCTTAGGGACCATCAAAACTTGATCCAACTCATCAGATATCCAATCCATAGAGGGGTATGAACCCTAAGCAGAACAAACCATCTTAAACAGGACATGACACTAACTAGGAATGGTCACTACCAACATTTAGCATGGGTTGGCCTAGCACAGAGAGCACGAGGGGAAGAGGAACAACTTACCGAAGGTCCTCGCTAAAGAGTAGAAGAGGAAGCAGAGGAGGCCGACGAATACGGCGGCATGGGCACCCCCAAGGGGGCGCTGCGACCCACACCACGCCGATGCGGCGACCATAGCCACGCCTGGGGGCGAGGAGCATCACCACGGCACACGACAACAGCGGCGGCGTTGGCACCAACGCCACCCAAACACTAGGGTTCGGAACGGAATCGATCTGGCCACAAGAGGGCTTCAAGTCCAAATCGAATTGGACAGGAGGGTAGAGCGGGGACGACAACCTCGTCCTGCACCACGGCGGCGACCAGGGAGGTCCACGGTGGCATGAATCGCCGACGGTGACACCTCTGACCACGGGGTCGGGGAAGGAGAAGAAGAGAGGTGAGCTCGAGAGAGACACAGAGAGTGTTGGGCTGAATTGGGCCAAGACCCCTTTGGGGTGTTGTTTTGACTTTGCCCTACTAGGCCACAAGGGCCCAATAAACCCAAATAGTCAGCCCAAATCATTTAGAGCATGTTTTAATAAATGGAAAAAGACCAAAATGACCCTGAACTTAAATAAATTCTAGAAAAAAATAAAAACCCAAAAATTATAAATAAAATATTTTTGGGTTCACAATAATCCAAACTATCCAAATAAATTAAGAAATAAAATTTTAAAAATATAAATTTTATTAAGAATTTTGTAATATATATATTCCCTATGGAATTTTACAAAATTATTAAAAGATGATAAACATAAATAAAAATCACTTTTATTAAATATTAATATTGTATTATTTTAGAAAAATACTAAACAAATATTTAATACCAATTTTTGGTATTTAATGCTAATTCTTAAAGGAATTACTAAGTAAATAAAATGCAAATAAAAAGGAAATAAAAATAAAAAATACAATATTCAATAAATATTAAAGAAATTAATATTTATAAATCCTTAATTATTAAAAAGGATTTTTCTATAATTTAAATAATGGGGGAGATTACATATAAAGTGAAATAATGCATTGCATTACTTTTGCATAATCATTTTGCTTCTTTAAATATTGTCCTTACCGGGCAATAATGATGTTTTTGTAGACATAGAGGCTCAAGGTCCAGTGCATGCATCAGACTTCACTACCTTTCAATCGCAAGGCAAGTTCATCACTTTCTCATGTCCTTTGAAGAGTTTTTATCAAAGTATTTGCGAATTGTGTGTTATCATCTATATTAGAGAAAAGAGAAAACATTATTTTCTCAAGATACTAGATCTTAGATATCATCCTAAGTGATGATATGATAGAGCAATTGAACTTAGGGTTCTAATTGCAACAATGATGAACAATTAGGGATTAATAACCCATGACATCAGTAATTCTAGCGCCGTATATTACGCGTTAACCATGAGATTTGGAATGGGACAGAGAAGTCAGTTGTATCATTTTCCTCTTATATGGAGGCAAGACAACCTTAACGTGACGTTGTGATTCCTTGTGTGGATCCAACATATGGGTGGGCACCCTTACGCCCCACACTTTTGGTGTCTAGATTATCTATGAATGGTGTTTAGGGATATAGTCCATGTAAATGGTACTATTCCGGGCATCACTAGGTCATAGAGTCTTCGGGAACTCATCAGGGTTTTAGCCTGCCCGAAAGGGGGCTTAACGAAGGTGAGCCAGCACCGAAGGATTGTGTAAGAATTGTAACTTGTTACTCCCTGTTCCGGGAAGGAGCTACAGACGCGGCAGGAAAGGAACTCCATGAAAGTTCTGGTCAACCTGTGAAGGCTGACGGTCATAGATTTTTTATAAATAAATCAACCTTTGAAGAAAGATTTACAAAAATTGCATAGTGCCAAAGACTGATAGTCCGAGGTGGTAGATAGAGCATCAAACTTCCTACCTTGCTTATAATGAATTTGCTGGGTAACACTGTTACTCATCCTTTCCTTTTAATCCTTGCTTAGACTCTGAGAATCCCGAAGATACCCCAATGTATGCATCTGAGAGTCAAGAGGAGGTCTTCTATGAAGAGCCCAACCTGTATGGAGCCGTAGAAGGGGAGGACTACGACATCGTCTACGGAGGAGAGTTCCAGGAGTTCGAATAATTACTATAGTTCTAGTATCCACTTGAGCCGAGCAACATGAACAATATATAGCAATAAGTTGTTGAGCTCAATTTGGAGTTTAAGTTTTAAATTTGAAACTTTCGCTAAAACACTTATATTTTGGTTTGTAAGTTGAATCTTTTGGAAGTCTTGAACTTCCGGTATTGTAATAATAATAACGTGTGTATGTTTGTAATATGGACCCGCAAAGTTTCTATTGTACCACTCTGAGGGATGTGATAATTACGGAATGATGTTCTGTGGATGTCATGTCAACGACTATAGTCTACTACACATGCAGTGGTATGCTTGGTCACTGCAATATGTACACATCCAGATATGTCATATGCTCTAAGTGTTATGAGCATATACCAGAATGAATCATAAATGATCATTGGACGATAGTAAGGATATTCTTATAATATTTTGGAAGAATTAAGAATATATTCCATTTGTATAAGAGACAAATAGTTCATTGAAAAATGATACTAGTTTTGTCACAAGATACAAATTAAGTTTATCTCAATTTAAACTATGGGTGGCACAATGAAATGGAAAGAAAGTTTCCATGATGGATTTGGATGAATTCCAAAGTTAAGACATTGTGACGGATACTACAACAAAAAGGCTAAGTATATGACTGCTATAGTAGCAGCAAAGGAGGGCATTTGTGTCAAGTAGTTTGTTATCAAACTAAGGTGTAGTTTGCAACGGGCTAACACTAAAGATATATTATACGACAATAGTATCGACATGATTTAACCCAAAGGAACTAAAGGTCTCACCAAAAGACCAAATTTATACAATGCCATCTCATTAGAGAATGAGTGATGCGTGAAGACGCAAAGACATGCAAATACACACGGACCTGAAAGCGTCAGATCCGTAGATAAAGATAACCACTTGCAATCGCGTATATGGAACACCAGAAAGCCATAGATGTTCAATGCGTAAAGTTTTCAAACTAGATTATTGTCTCTAGTACAAGTGGGTGACTAAAGGGAATATGCCCGAGAGGCAATAATAAAGTGGTTATTATCGTATTCCTTATTTATGATAAATTTTTATTTTCCATGCTATAATTGTATTAATACGGAAACGTTAATACATGTGTGTTTAATAAACAAGAAGAAAGTTCCTAGTTATGCCTCTCGTATAAACTAGCTCGTTGATTAACAAGATGATCAAAGGTTTCCTGGTCAGGGACATTGGATGTTGTTAATAACGAGGTCACAACATTATTGGAATGATGTGATGAACATTCCGAAGTATAGCATTACAATCAAGGTCATTGTGTTTATATTGCTATAACATCATACGAAGTAATCTTAATCCTTAGACCATCAGATCATGTCAATCACCAACACCTGAAGAGTATCTTGATAACATCAAACGTCACACCGTAATAGGGTGACTATAAAGATGGGTTCAGTGCTACGAAGGTGTTATGTTGAGGCTCATGGATCAAGAGTGGAATTTGTCCATCCCGATGACGGATAGATATACTCTGGGCCCTCTCGGTGATATCACATTAGTTAGCTTACAAGCAGGTGATTTGATCACTAGAATGTTATATCACGGGCACGAGAAAAGAGTGCATGTCGGTAACGAGATCAAACTAGGTATGGAGATACCGATGATCGAATCTCGTACATGTAATATATCGCGATACAAAGGGATTGAGTTACATGTGTATAAGGTTCACATGATCACAAAAGTCATCATTGAATATGTGGGATTCGGTATGGATCTCCAGGCCCACTGCTGATTATTGATCGGAGAGGGGTCTCGATCATTTCTAAACTATTCGCGAGTCGTAGGGTGACACACTTAAGGGATACCGACACCATTTGGAGCAAATAATATGCCAGAGAAATAATTACAAAGCGCAGGAATTATTTCACTAGACATCGGAACTGTTTCGGTTGAAATTGCTGAAATTGGTTATGCATGTGAAATTGAAATGTTGTAAGGGGTTTTATGTGAGTGTTTTATTTAAATAAATGAGTTTTATTTAATGAGAGATTGCATTAAATTTGGTGGAAATTTAATGGAGGTGAGTGGAATTTTGAGTGGGTGGCTATTTATGCGAGTGGGAGATCCACCCACATGAATGTGGAAGAGGTGGGGGAACCTCCATCGCTGCCACACCATGGGAGGGGGCTGCCCCCCTCTCCCTATAAAAGGCACTCCACTCCCTCCTCTCATCTCACACCTCCTCGTGAAGGATCTCTCTCCCCCTTTAGAATTTCCCCATGGTCTCGGATCAGCGAGATACATGTTCCCGGTTGAAAGGATACACATGTAGCCTAGAGGGGGTGAATAGGCAATTAAAACTTTTCCGAGAGTGGCTCGACAAAGGCGGAACTAAACTAGCGTTTACTTTGTCAAGCACAACCTAGAACAACTAGGGTTCACCTATGTGCACCAACAACTTATGCTAAGCAATACAAGCAACAATGTGATAGCAAGATATAGATTACTTCAAGCACGAAGGCTATCACAATGTAAAGTGCATAAGTAAAGAGCTCGGGTATAGAGATAAATAAGGCACGCGGGGACGACGGTATTTTACCGAGTTCCTCCCAACATGGAGTACGTATCTTTTGGAGAGGGGTGGTATCAAACCAACAACGCCACAAAAGGCCTCCCTTATTCTCCGGTGAATCTCACCCCAACGGGATGGATCCACACTTCCACTATCGGTGCACTTGTTGGTGGCAACCGGAACCTCTCACAAGGTTGGGGCACTTCTCCACAACTTAATTGGAGGCTCCCAACAAATGCCACCAAGGCCACAACACCGTCTAGGGTTCCAAGAACCCAAGAGGGACAAGCTTCAATGAGTAACATGAACCAAATCCTCCGAGGAGAACTCAAATCGATGCACCGAATGCAAATAGCACCCAGGTGTTCCATTCACATAGTTGTTTTATTAAGAAAAACATAAGTCAAAGACTTCGAAATAATTCTCATAGCATGAATATATAATCCACCCTTGGTTGCTACTAGCTAGGCTAAGCATGGCAATAGCAAGTACCTTAACTTAGAGGAAATTCTAACATTGCTACAACTATTAGGATTTCCCAAGCATAGCATATAGATACTTAGCAAAATAATCATGCAAGTCCTATACAAAAATATTTCTAATGCATAGGTAAAATACTAGGATAAAAACATGAAGCACCACTTGCCTTGGTAATTTCGGGAGTAGCAACAACCTTCACAACCACAATCACTATTAGCACCAAGATCTACACATAAAATAATGGCACCAAATTCACATATCAAATATACAAACAAAAATATATGAATGCATGCAAATGCTATGAGATGATTTTTCTAAACCAAATAAGACAAGTGAAACAGTACTGAAGGATCAACAAGACAAATACACACTAGACAAACTTTATTTAGTCTCTAAATCATTTTTCAAATAATTTCTATACTCAAAATAAGCCTACAAATGTCTCTGCAAAAATAATCAATTTTACAGAAGCAAAACATTAAACACATTGGATAAATGGATAGAATTCTTTCTCCTGATTCCAATGATATAAAATTTGCAAAATTTGAACGTGTGGATCAAAAGTTATGAATTTTGCAAGTTTGAATCACTAATAGATCTATTTCAGATTTTTAAAACAAAGAACAGGCCACGCGGCAGCGTCTGATTGGACGATACCGCTTCGCGCCGGATCACGCTCACGCACCGTTAGATCTAACTTAAATCCTGTGGCTCTGATCTACACGTACCTCTTCGGCCTACATCTAATCTACACAACTCGATCTAGATCCAGTGGATCAAAATGCTCTAACATAAAATCGGCGGTGTAGCTGGTTGCTGGCGGCGGCGGCGTTGCTGCCGACGATGCTCTGGTGGTTCTAGGAAGCAAGGGAGGAAATAGAGGGGCTTACCTAGCTCGTGGGGTCGTCGTGGTGCTCGAGGTGGTCGTGGGAGGGACAGGGGCGCACGGACTCGGCCGCTATTGCTCGTCGGAGAACTTACAGCCGTCAGTTACGGTCGTTCGTCGTCGTTGGCGAAGATAGAGGTCACGCCTAGCCAAAAGAACGGTGTCGTTAGTTGCGCACAAATCTGGCGAACACGTGAGCAACAAAAAGAGAGAAGGGGCGGTCAGGAACTACCAGGGGATGTCACCGGAGTCAAGACAGAAGGTGGTGCTTGCTTGACGTTGAGGTTGCCGATGATAGAGAGCGCGAGCGGGCGAGTGTGGGATACTGGCAGGTGCAGAGGGAGATGGGGAACTCACTCGCGGTGTCTGGAAGGCAAGGGGCGACGGTGGTTGGCCAGAATTTGAGCTGGAGCTCGTCGGAGCAGTGGGTGGTTATGGGCTAATTCCGAGCAACCTAGGGGCAGAGAGAGGGTGGCGACTGGGAAAGGAGGGGAGGACGCGGGCGATTAAGTACGCAAGGTCGGGGCGAGAATTACTGACGCATTCATTCAAATTGATGCGGGGTTAATCACCGGAAACAGCCAGCGTGATTTGGGAAAGAAGGGGTCACGGGGTGGAGACGACGACTGGCGTGTGGGGCCTGCCGTTCAGTGAGAGAGAGATACACGAGGTGGGGTCTAGTCGTCAGCGACGGTGCGGGTTAGTTCTGCGGTGCGAAATGTTTTCTACGGAGTGGAGGGTTGTTGGGCTAAATGGGCTAACTGGGCTGGTTGGGTTAGTTTAGTCAGTCTGTTTTATTTTTTCTCCCTTTCTCTTTTTCTTTTTCTAATTTGATTTTCTGGTTTGAATTCAAATGCCCAAATCAAATATGTTTCAATTAGAATTTTCTCCAAACTTTTGTTTATTGTTTCTTGCATTCTGGGGTGTATAAAGCACCCATATAAACTCATATTCAAAAAGGGTTTGGAAATAAGGTTTAAAACTATGCCCTTAGTGAAATATTTTCAATAGGTAAAAGAATGGTTTTGATTTCATTTTTTTTGAGAACCTTGACCAAGTTTTGGAATAACAAACAATACTAAGTTCAAATCTTAATGGTTTAATACAAGTAATCTCATATTGGAGAGTAGTAGTGGTTAATGTCTTGCTTACATAAAATAATAGACATTCAAATGCTTCTGTTTTGAAATTTCATTTGAAAATGATCCTGAAATGATTATGAATGCATGAATGATATGCAAGCTTTGAAAACATGATTTTAGGGATGTTACAAATCTAACCCCCTTAAGGTGAATCTCGCCCTCGAGATTCGGATTGGCTAGCAAATAGGTGGGGGTGGTCTTTCCGAAGGTCATCTTCTCTTTCCCATGTTGCCTCTTCTTCGGAATGATGGTTCCACTGTACTTTGCAGAATTTGATAGTCTTTGTCCGAGTAACTCTTTCTGCAGTCTCAAGAATCTTGATAGGTTTTTCCTCATAAGTGAGATCACTTTACAATTGGACTTCCTCCAAAGGTATAGTATCCTTCAAAGAAGTCTCTTCCATCTCTGGATGACATTTCTTTAGCTGACTCACATGAAACACATTGTGAACGGCAGACAATGATTCTGGCAACTCAACCTCATAAGCTACTTCTCCTTTACGAATCGGAATCTTGAATGGTCCAACATATCTTGGGTCCAATTTTCCTTTGACTCCAAATCTCTTCACTCCACAAAGTGGTGACACTCTAAGATAAGCTCTATCACCCACTTCATAGGTGACTTCTCTACGCTTAGGATCTGCCTAGCTTTTCTGTCGGGACTGTGCTATCTTCAATCTGTCCTTTACCAACTTGACTTTCTCTTCAGCCTCTTTTATTATTTCTGGCCCGAACAAGTTTCTTTCTCCCACACCATTCCATAGCAATGGGGTGGTACACTTTCTCCCATGGAGAAACTAAAATGGTGTCATCTCAATACTGGCTTGATAGCTGTTATTGTAAGAGAATTCTGCGTAAGGCAGACTTTCATCCCAACTGGCTCCATAGTCTAGGGCACATGCCCTTAACATATCTTCTAAAATATGGTTGGTCCTTTCTGTCTGTCCATCAGTCTGAGAATGAAAAGCAGTGCTGAATTCCAATCTCGTTCCCAATGACTCATGTAGTTGCCTCCAAAAATGAGAAGTGAACTGAGTTCCCCTATCAGACACAATACTCTTGGGTACTCCATGCAGACACACAATCCTATTCATATAGATCTTGGCCAACTTAGCACTTGTGTAGGTTGTCTTCACGGGTATGAAATGAGCCACTTTAGTGAGGCGATCCACTACTACCCAAATAGAATCATATCCTGTCTTGGTCCTTGGTAATCCGGTGATGAAATCCATGCCAATCTTGTCCCACTTCCAATCAGGAATAGGTAGTGGTTGTAGCAATCCTGCTGGTTTCTGATGTTCCGCTTTCACCCTACTACATACATCACACAAAGCAATATGTTCGGCGATATCCTTCTTGAGATTATTCCACCAAAATCTTTCCTTCATATCCATGTACATTTTGGTGTTACCCGGATGAATGGAATATGGTGAGTTGTGTGCTTCTTGTCAAATAAGTTTCCGAAGCTCCGGATCTTGCGGAACGCAGATACGTTTTCCATACCATAAAGTACCTTGTTCGTCTTCATGGAATCCTTTGGCTTTTCCCTTGCCAATCTTTTCCTTAATCTCTTCAATTTCCTTGTCTGTCTTTTGGGCTTGTTTGATTTTGTCCAACAAAGTGGGTTGAACATCCAATGACATGAGATGTCCTTCAGGCACAATCTCCAATCTAAGGTCTCTAAATTGGGCACACAGATCATCTGGAAACTCTCCCTTAGTAAGGCCATTCACAAATACCTTACGGCTTAGAGCATCTGCTACAACATTTGCTTTACCGGGGTGGTATTGCAAACTCAAGTCATAGTCCTTGATGAGTTCTAGACATCTTCTTTGTATCATGTTGATTTCTTTCTGGGTGAAGATATACTTCAAACTTTTGTGATCTGTGAACACTTCACATCGTTTTCCCAAAAGATAATGTCTCCATGTTTTGAGTGCATGGACAACAGAGGCTAACTCCAAATCATGAGTAGGGTAATTTACCTCATGAGTTTTGAGTTGTCTCGAGGCATAAGCCACAACTTTCCCTTCTTGCATTAGAACTGCACCTAATCCATGATGAGATGCATCACAATACACTTGGAAATCTTTCTCCAAATCTGGCAGACATAGAACTGGTGCTGTCACTAGTCTCTTCTTCAATTCTTAGAAACTGAGTTCACATCCTTCAGACCAAGCAAAATTCTTGTCCTTCTTTAGTAGCTCCGTCATTGGCTTATCCACCTTGGAGAAATTTTCAATAAATCTTCTATAGTATCCTGCCAAGCCAAGGAAACTACGAACTTCCTTTACTAACTTAGGAGATTCCCATTCAGTTACAGCTGAAACTTTTGCGGGATCAACTGCTACACCATCTCCTGACACAACGTGTCCAACAAATCCAACTTCATTTAGCCAGAATTCACATTTGCTGAATTTGGCATACAACTTATGCTCTCTGAGCTTTTCAAGTATTAAGCGCAAATGTCCTGCATGCTCTTCTTTGCTCTTGGAGTAGATCAAAATGTCATCAATTAAAATGACAACAAACTTGTCAAGGAACTCCATGAACACCTTGTTCATCATATTCATGAAGTAAGCTGGTGCATTGGTCAAACCAAATGGCATTACTGTATACTCATACAATCCATACCTAGTGGTGAAAGTTGTCTTAGGTATGTCTTGTTCTCTTATCTTAAGCTGGAAATAACCTGACCGGAGATCAATCTTTGAGAACACACAGGCTCCTTCTAGCTGATCAAACAAGTCATTAATTCTGGGCAAAGTATATTTGTTCTTGATAGTCACCTCATTGAGTGAACGATAATCTATGCATAATCTTTGACTTCTATCTTTCTTTTCCACAAATAAGACTTGTGCTCCCCAAGATGAAGAACTTGGTTGAATAAATCCTTTCTGTAGTTGTTCTCCAAGTTGTTTCTTGAGTTCTTTCAACTCATCAACTAACATCTTGTAAGGTCTCTTTGCTATTGGTCCTGATCTTGGCAGCAAGTCAATCAGAAATTCCAAATCTCTATCTGGTGGCATTCCCGGCAATTCTTCCAGAAACACATCCGGATATTCACCCATAATTGGCACACTGCCTATGCTAACCCCCTTAAGAGAATTTAACTTACTCCCTTTTGATTCAAAGTTGGACTTGAATCTTATCCTTTTCTTTTTCGGGGTTGTGAGTGCGACAGTACGATTGGCACAATCTAGTACTCCTTCATACTTGGTCATCTAGTCCATTCCCAAAATTACATCCAGTCCTTGGAAATCTAGGATTATCAGACTCACTGGAAACTTATGATTCCCAAATTCTATCACTAGATCACGACATCCAAGACTCACTATCATATCTCCACCGGGAGAACTTATGTCATGACTACGGTGATGCTTGTTGTCATGATGGTTGTTGTGGTTGTGGTGGCTGTTGTACTTTCCATGCTTGTGGGATCCAGAACTCCCACTATCATCATAATGGGAACGCTTGTGAGACGATCCCGAGCTGTGCTTGTCAGAGTTGTGCTTCCTCTTTCTGCTTTCAACATGTTTCATCTTGTTCTCCAAGATGGTAGCCTTGTCACAAAGGGATTGGTAGGTGGGGAAATAGGCCATAGCTAACTGCAGATTCAGCTCATCGTTCAGTCCTTCGAGGAACTTCTCCTTCCTCTTGTCATCAGTGTCAACTTCATCCGGTGCATAATGCGCCAGATTGTTGAACTCCTCAATATATTCAGCCACGCTGCGGTGGCGCTGCTTCAGGTTATGAAACTCCTTCTTCTTCAAACTCATCACTCCGGATGAGATGTGATCTGTACGGAAACCATCTTCAAAGATATCCCATTTCACATCCTCAATGGGAGTGGTGATCTGAAAGTTATCCCACCAAGTAGCTGGTGGCCCTTCCAACAGATGTGCTGCAAACCTGACTTTCTCCTCGTCAGTGCAGTCGACAGTTACCAAATCCTTGTTCACTGAACGTAGCCAATCATTGGCCACCATGGGATCAGTAGTTCCTAAGAACTTTGCAGGCCTTAGTCTTAGGAATCTGGTGAGCATGTCAAATCCTGGTGGATTGTTCTGATTGTTGTTGTTGTTGTTATTCTGATTCTGCATGAAAGTGGTCATCATCTGCATCAGCTGTGCCTGTGTTGTCATCATCTGCTGCATCTCGGGGGTGACATTGTTGTTGTTCGGGCTGGGGTTGGCACGTCGAGGAGGCATCTGTGGTTTTCAATAAGGATAAGAATGAGATACCCATAGATGCTAAACATGCACAATACATCAATAGACAATCACCAAACAAGCATCAAAATAACATAAAGTTCAATGACATAAACAACAAGTTTGAAAAGAAAACACACCAATAGCAAGCCATCCACATGTTGGATGGTCATTGCGACTCAATAATCATAAGCATGGTAAATGATAGATAAATGAGTAGTCATCACTACTCCTCTGCATCAACCTCCTCATCGACAAGTGTAAGACCTGCATTCTCCATAGCGGTCTTATATTCCTCGACATTGGTAGTCAAGGCCTTTACCTTGGCTTTGAGAGCCCTCTTCTGTGAACAAAGTCTCTCAATCACACCCTGCTGATGCTCGATCTCGAAGTCCTTGGCCTCTAGTTCTGCATTCATCTACTGAATCCTCTTGTTCCTATCTTGGACTCTTTTCTCTTGGCTCTTGAACTTCCTGTCCTGGCTCTCAAACTTAGCCTCCATTTCCTTGACTATCTCGTCTTGCTCCGCGAAGAGCTTGTCCTTCTCACGAAGCTGCACCTGGAGCTCGTCATTGCTAAGCATGAAGTTGGTCCTATCAGTATCTAGGTGCCTAAGTAGAACCTCTAGATCCTGGAGGTACAGACGAATCGGCTCTGCCGTCTCTCTAGCAGCATCCTCGAACTCAATAGCCTCACCATCCTCATCGCGTCTTCCGAAAGCGTGAAAGTGAGTACCTCTAAGTTCCCTGGAGCGCCTCCCTAACAGACGCCCAAGTAAATCCTGCATGACTACCTCTAAGCCTCTCTCTTTGTCGTCATGCATTAACTAAGCTGACACGCCGGAGTTGGCTGCTGGCACAACAGGGTGGTGCCTTACCGCATAGCTTGAAGGTGATAGCCTCCGTGGTTGGCTCATTCTGGCGTCCTGGCTGGGTAACTTTGAAGCCCCAAAGGTCCTTCCTCTCAAACTTGGTGAGGGGAAGCATCATGATGCTAGGAAGCGGAAGATTGAGCACACTAGTGAGCTCAATAAGACGAGTGCCAAAACGAGTTCCCTTGAACTCTTCAGCCGTGCTGATAGTAACATTAGGCATCTATTTATAAGATAGAGAAAAGTTAGAATCAACTTCAATAGAGATATTTCACAAGGCAAAGCATCACATGCATATCTTTGGCAATCAAACACACAAGTCATGGCATACATAATCCATTACAATCATTCAAGGTTCAAACATAAATTAGACAAAAAATTTGGAAATAAAGCGATAAGTGTGGTGGTCCAACTAACGAAGTACATTACAATCCCATCTCACTTGCCAAGTTGGATAACTGGGCATCCCTACAGTCTATGATAGAGATGAGAAAGAAGATTAGAAAAGTTTACAAGAAGAAAAGACAAGTGTAGAAAATTTTCAAAGTGTTGAAATTTTTCCTTAGTGGTTTCTAATCCAATCCTAGGGTTATAATTCTACAGGCAACACAGTGCTCTGATACCATCTGTAAGATCCCTCCCTTATAAAGGTAAGGATCCCTGTGATTGCAATGCTAGTCCCTCGATCAATTGCTAGCATCCACAGTTTAAGATGAAGTACACAGAAACAAAGGTCATTATTACATCGTCATTCCAGAGATAACATAGTCTTTTACAACTCCATGGCCATAGGCCTAATACAAGAGTTCATTCATAACAATAAAAATAAAGTCTTCATCTTCATGTGCCACAGGAAAGCATGTTGAGTGTAGACTCATAACCCCTAATCATCATCAGAGTAACCTGCAACATCACAAGTTATAGCCACAGTGGGTCAATACATTGGAATAGTATTGGCAAGTGATACCTTAATAAAAATATTAGCATCTAGTTACTATATGAATTTGGCTAAGTGTAGCTTAGGCTTGCTTTGCTCAAAATAGGTTTTTCCTATTAGTTGAAAACTCTAAGTTTTTCTTTGACAAAACTTTCCCAAGCAACCACCAATAGAAATTAGTGAACCTTCACCCTTGTTCAACCACAAGTTTTAACTTAGAAAATTGGGATGAGGAGATTCTTGATAGCTTCCATGTCTTGATGCTCAAGTTGTCCAATACCAGGGACATGGCTAAGTACTTAGATTCTTCCATCTGCAGAGGTTGTGCACTTTCCCCACAAGACTTGATTTTCACCAAGACAGGACCTTTCAGAAGCCTTCCCTTAGACCAAAATGGACGCGGTCTAAACCTATCATTCCCCTACCACCAACTGTCCATTTGGCTAAATTATTGCAACCTATATGATCCAGGCAGAGCCCATAATGCCATGTGGCTGCACTAGAAGCTTCTTAACATTTGGCATCTCAAATCCCTTTGTTCCTGGGTGGCAATCCACAAGTGAGATACACAAGGTAAACCATATAAATGGGCCTTGTGTAACCACTCAACATAAACCATTCTTTCCATTCCACCCAGGTGTTTCATTCACATAGTTGTTTTATTAAGAAAAACATAAGTCAAAGACTTAGAAATAATTCTCATAGCATGAATATATAATCCACCCTTGGTTGCTACTAGCTAGGCTAAGCATGGCAATAGCAAGTACCTTAACTTAGAGGAAATTCTAACATTGCTACAACTATTAGGATTTCCCAAGCATAGCATATAGATACTTAGCAAAATAATCATGCAAGTCCTATACAAAAATATTTCTAATGCATAGGTAAAATATTGGGATAAAAACATGAAGCACCACTTTCCTTGGTAATTTGGGGAGTACCAACAATCTTCACAACCACAATCACTATTAGCACCAAGATCTACACATAAAATAATGGCACCAAATTCACATATCAAATATACAAACAAAAATATATGAATGCATGCAAATGCTATGAGATGATTTTTCTAAACCAAACAAGACAAGTGAAACAGTTTGAATCATCAACAAGACAAATACACACTAGACAAACTTTATTTAGTCTCTAAATCATTTTTCAAATAATTTCTATACTTAAAATAAGCCTATAAATGTCTCTGCAAAAATAATCAATTTTACAGAAGCAAAACATTAAACACATTGCATAAATGGATAGAATTCTTTCTCCTGATTCCAATGATATAAAATTTGCAAAATTTGAACGTGTGGATCAAAAGTTATGAATTTTGCAAGTTTGCATCACTAATAGATCTATTTCAGATTTTTAAAACAAAGAATAGGCCACGCGGAAGCGTCTGATTGGACGATACCGCTTCGCGCCGGATCACGCTCGCGCACCGTTAGATCTAACTTAAATCCTGTGGCTTTGATCTACACGTACCTCTTCGGCCTGCATCTAATCTACACCACTCGATCTAGATCCAGTGGATCAAAATGCTCTAACCTAAAACCGGCGGCGCAGCTGGTCGCTGGCGGCAGCGGCGTTGCTACCGACGATTCTCTGGTGGTTCTAGGAAGCAAGGGAGGAAACAGAGGGGCTTACCGAGCTCGTGGGGTCGTCACGGTGCTAGAGGTGGTCGTGGGAGGGACAGGGGCGCACGGACTCGGCCGCTATTTCTCGTCGGAGAACTTACAGCCGTCGGTTACGGTCTCTCGTCGTCGTTGGCGAAGATAGAGGTCGCGCCTAGCCAAAATAACGGTGTCGTTAGTTGCACACAAGTCTGGCAAACATGTGACCAACAAAAAGAGAGAAGGGGGCGGTCAGGAACTACCAGGGGATGTCACCGGAGTCGAGAAAAACGGTGGTGCTTGCTTGACGTTGAGGTTGCCGACGATAGAGAGCGCGCGGGGGTGAGTGTGGGCTACTGGCGGGTGTAGAGGGAGATGGGGAACTCACTCGCGGTGTCTGGAAGGCATGGGGCAACGGTGGTTGGCCAGAATTTGAGCTGGAGCTCGTCGGAGCAGTGGGTGGTTCTGGGCTAATTCCGAGCATCCTAGGGGCAAAGAGAGGGTGGCGACTAGGGAAAAGGAGGGGAGGACGCGGGCGATTAAGTACGCAAGGTCGGGGGCGAGAATTACTGACGCATTCATTCGAATTGATGTGGGGTTAATCACCGAAAACAGCCCGCATGATTTGGGGAAGAAGGGGTCGCGGGATGGAGACGACGACTGGCTTGTGGGGTCTGGCGTTCAGTGAGAGAGAGATACACGGGGTGGGGTCTAGTCGTCAGTGACGGCGCGGGTTAGTTATGCGGTGCGAAACGTTTTCTACGGAGTGGAGGGCTGTTGGGCTAAATGGGCTAACTGGGCTGGTTGGGTTAGTTTAGTCAGTCTGTTTTTTTTTTCTCCCTTTCTCTTTTTCTTTTTCTGATTTGATTTTCTGGTTTGAATTCAAATGCCCAAATCAAATCTGTTTCAATTGGATTTTTCTCCAAACTTTTGTTTATTGTTTCTTGCATCCTGGGGTGTATAAAGCACCCATATAAACTCAGATTCAAAATGGGTTTGGAAATAAGGTTTAAAACTATGCCCTTAGTGAAATATTTTCAATAGGTAAAAGAATGGTTTTGATTTCATTTTTTTTAGAACCTTGACCAAGTTTTGGAATAACAAACAATCCTAAGTTCAAATCTTACTAGTTTAATACAAGTAATCTCATATTGGAGAGTAGTAGTGGTTAATGTCTTGCTTACATAAAATAATAGACATTCAAATGCTTCTGTTTTGAAATTTCATTTGAAAATGATCCTAAAATGATTATGAATGCATGAATGATATGCAAGCTTTGAAAACATGATTTTAGGGATGTTACATGGCAAGAACACCACAAAGGTGCTCCAATCCCTCACTCTCAAGTTCCAAAAAAGCTACTAAAGCTATTGGGGGAACAAGAGAGGATGAATCAAAGAGGGACACAAAATCCCCCAAAATCTAGATCCCCAAAGATACACTCACAAAGAGATGAATCGGTTAGGTCAAAACGTGGATCTAGATCACCTCCAACTACCCCTCAAATATATGAAAGAATCAATGGAGGGGTGTGTAGAAATCAAGATCAAAGAGTAAGGAAAATGGGGGCAAAGCTTAGACAAAAGGAGGAGAAAGAAGCCATCCTAAACGATAATAGACACAAGGCTTTTATAGGGCTAGGCAAAATATGGCTGTGTTGGGCGATTTTCCTGAACGGTCCGGACCAATCCGGTACTACCGCACAAATCGCCAGAGAAAAGGGAACGACAAACGTTGTGTGAGCGACCGCGCATAGAAACTGGCGAGCGAGCGCCACGCGGAAAGCTGGCGGAGTCGGCGGGCCCCATGCGCGAGCGTGAGCGAGGAAGCGTGGGTCGAGGTGGGATCCAGCGGGCGCAGCGGTAGCTGGCGAGGCGACGCGGCGATGCTGGCGCACACGCGCGTGAGGAGCGACAACAGCGAGCGAGGCCCTGCGCCGAGCGAAGCGGCGGCAGCTGCGCGAGAAGGTGGGCCGACCCAGTGAGAGAGGCGAGCTGCGCCAGCATGGCAGCATAGAGCGTGCGAGTCGAGAGGAATAGGTGCGGCAGCAAGCAGGACCGGGCGCTGGCCAAATGCCTGATGGGCCGGCCGGTAGTACCGACCCACCCGGGCGATACTACCGGGCCGGCCCGGTAGAGCCGGATCAAGAAACCGGGCGAGGCAGAACTTAAGCCACAACGCTCAGGTGCGGCCGGTACAGGGGGCGGTAGTACTGGTTGATCCCAAAACAAGTTTTTCTTTTTCTTTTTCAAATGGAATATCATCGAACTCAAATGGTCATAAGTTTTGATTGGTGACTCCGATTGACCCGATTCCAATTGCGTTGGATAGAGGACGACAAGAGCTTGGTGAGAAATATTGGTATAATAAGTATCAAGTAGAAATAGAGGACGACAAGAGCTTGGATACAGGAGGAAATATTGGTTATCACCAAGTGAGAAAGTATCAAGTAGAATAATGTGAGATACCTCATTGGTGAGAAACCGAAAAACCGCCAAGATCAAAATTGCAACAAGATACAAACGAGAGATCCAATTTTGATGAACACGAGCTTGTTATGGAGATTACCACAAGCTATATATCCTCACATGGATAAGACCAAACAATAACCAAATACGATGATGCAAGTATGCAAAGGTTTGAGCTCTCTTCAAACGATGTGATCGAGTTACTCATTCGAGAGCCCCTCTTGATAGTATGGTTATCTATCATAAACCCGGTCTCCCACACACAACATGAGACCGGCAAAAGGGAAAACCTATCAAGATTATACCTTTGCCTTGAGCATTCCACTTGTGCTCGATGTAGACGATCTTGCCCTTCTCAATATGGAACTCCTTTCTTGATTCTTCATCATCGATCCATGATCACCGAGGATGGCAAGCCTCAAACATGAGATCTTCTATAGATGGCGCATTTGAGCTTCCAAAACACATCTTCTTCCCATTTCATCTATCTTGAAGCCAACACATTCTCCAAGCGATGCAAATGGACAAATCCTACAAGTGCAACTTAATACACACATTAGTCCATAAAGATTGTCATTAATTACCAAAACCACACATGGGGTCCCACATGTTCTTTCACCGGTGGCCTTTTCTGGAAGGATTTGTTGCTTCCGCTGGTTCGCTGGAGCAAGGGCGCGGAGGTTGTCGGGGTACCTGGACGTGTGTGCGATCACAGATGCACCACTGCTTTGCGGTGCTGGACTTGATGGTGCTAGACCGGCTGGACCAGATGGACTTCATCACGATCTTGAGATCGGCAAGCGTTCGACTACATCATCCATGAGTACAATCTCGTTAACACTATTCGGTCTTCGAGGGTATGTATTCTATGGATGTATATCCACCCATTGCTTGTATCTAGTAGATATATCTTGGTACTTAGTTCCCATGGTAGAATTTTTTGTTTTCTATGCTACGAACCCTGCCGGTACGTGGGATGAAGAGGTGGTCAGGAATTTGTTTGATCAAGAGGTAGCTACAAGAATACTCAGCATACCGATCAGCCGGCATGGGGGTGTGGACTTTTCCTCATGGCCATATGAATGGTATGGAGCCTACTCTGTTCGATCGGCATATAATCTTGCCAGATCACAGGCTTTTGTCCAGGAGAGAAGTAAATCTGGTGGTATTTCCTCTAACTCGGATGAGGTTGTTGTTTTATGGAGGAATCTGTGGCGTATCAAGGCTCCAGGTAAAATGATTATTACCCTTTGGAGGATGGCCCATGACTGCTTACCTAGTGGCCATTAGCTCCGCCACCGCCACATTCCAGCCTCGGATGCATGTGTCTTTTGCAACCGAGAGGAGAGAGTGGAGCACACTCTACTGTTTTGCCCTTATGTCAGGGAGGTTTGAGGTACGTACGCCGCATGCGCTGCCTCTCGGGGGAGGCGACATGGGAGGAACCCTACGCCGCCACCGCCCCCAACTCCTCCTCCAACCTCTCCCCCACTGCCACCGGTCCGGTCGACCGATGGTGGCAGCGGGCCTGCTTCCTCGCGTGGTGGCCTATCCCCTGTAGGGAGCCCCTTGGGCGCTCGAAGGCTGTCTCCCCGACGGCGATCTGATGGTGGCGGGGTCTGGAAGCCCGGGCAGCGGCTGTAGGGGTTCGTAGCATGGAAAACAAAAATTTTCTATCGCATACAAACAAACAAGCCAAGATCTATCTACTAGATTGTAGCAACGAGTCGATGGAATAACTTACCCTCGAAGATTCCAAAGTGTTTAACCAAAACGGCTCTAAACCGGAGGCTGTGGCTAGGGTTTAGATTTAGAGGATAGGAACTTGTGTGTCTAGAGGAGGGGGCCCTGCCCCTCCTTTTATAGGTGGAGGGGCCGGCGCGCCAAGGGGGAGGGAGAGGAGTCCCTCCCCAACTCGGCTTGGAGGTGGGCCGCCGGTTGGAGGAGGGTCTCCCTCCCCAACTCGGTTTCCCTCTTTCCTCTTTCCCTCTCTTTCCTGTTTTAGCCGTTTGACTTTTCAAACTTGCTATTTGACTTTTCAATTAAGGATTCAATTTAATCCTTTATTTGGAACAGAGAGAACACTAAGTACATGATGCAATCATTCCAATATGCAATGACACATTCATGTACCCCTTCCCCTCCGGAGTGCCGGACATTCCAGAACCTTCTAGAACATTCCTGATGAAAACACCGGAATCATTCCCGAACTCCGAAACGGGACTTTCCTTATATGAATCTTATTCTCCGGACCATTCCGGATCACCTCGTGATATCCCGGATCCCATCCGAGACTCCGAACAACATTCGGTCTCTTTCTCATAATACCATAACTACTCAAACAACGTCGAATCCTTAAGTGTGTCTCCCTACGGTTCGTGAATTATGCGGACATGATCGAGACACTTCTCCGAACAATAACCAATAGAGGAATCTGGAAATTCATATGGCTCCCACATATTTCTACGATTACTTTGCGATCGAATGAACCACTTACATACGATACCAATTTCCCTTTGTCTCACGATAGTTTACTTATCCGAGGTTTTGATCGTCGGTATCTCTGCATACCTAGTTCAACCTCGTTACCGATAAGTACTCTTTTCTCGTTCCCGTGATATGTGATCCCTTGTGAGCCAGTCACATGCTTGCAAGCTAATTGGATGACATTTCACCGAGAGGGCCCAGAGTATATCTATCCGTCATATGGATGGACAAATCCCACTCTTGATCCATGTGTTTCAACCAATACTTTCTGAACACTCAATGCCACCTTTATAGCCACCCTGTTACGGTGTGGTGTTTGATGACATCAAAGCATCCATCCGGAAAAGGTGATATGCATGATCTCATGGTCGAAGGAATTAGGTTACTATGTATCAGAAAGCATATAGCAATTGAACTATTGAAATGACTTGATCTTTATGCTACGCTTATCTATAGGAGTATGTCCATCACATCATTCTCCTAATGATATGATCCTGTTGTTAATAACATCTCTATGTTCATGATCAGGAAACCATGATCATATATTAACCAACAAGCTAGTTTAACAAGAGGCTTTACTAGGGACTCTTATTTTAGTTTACAAATCACACAAGTATTAATGTTTCCGGTTAATACAATTATAGCATGGTATGTAAACATTTATCATAAGTGTGAAGATATGATAATAACCACTTTATTATTGCCTCTTGGGCATATCTCCAACAGCGGCCTCGGGCTTTGATGGAGGTTCTCCTCGGCGGATGGCGGCGCGGGTCGCATCTACTGCCAGGGGCGTAGTCCTAGGGTTTCTCTCACGCCAAGACGAAGATATACCTTCAGCCTATTTTCATTGATCTGGTGGTAGTGTCGTGTTTCGGAAGGCTCCGCCAGCGAACTCCCATGGGTGATTCATGCCTGGAGATTGCTGGAACTGATGGGATTCAGTCGCGCGCAACTGGTGTTTTTCTGACCATTTGGTTTCAGAGGGGGTGAGGTGAAGCTCTCAGTCTGTTGCCATCGTGGAACATGTCTTTAGTTCCATGGTGAAGTCAGTGTGTGGAGAATGTCATGGAAGCCAAGATTTGTGGACTAGCTATGGTGGGTCGAGTCCTTGTGGCGATGAGGAATTGGCTTGGTGATTCGTGAATTGTAGCTGCGGCATCGGAAGGTGGGGGCAGCAGCACAGGAGGAGTTCATAGTCTTACCTTATAGGGTGAAAATCCAAGGTTTGGCCTTAATTTGTTGTGCCTGGCAATGACCTTGTTGAAGGCATTGTTTTGTGAGCGGGGACTTCCTCCAGGGTGAAAATCTATGATCTTTGATCAGGCGACGATGGTGTTTATGCTATGTTTCCTTCTTGAAGGCATTGCTATTGGAGATGTTGGACTTCTCGTGTTGTTTTGGTGAGGTTAGTGTCGCTGCTACTAAGGATCTTATCGCTGTAGCAGGACTTTTCTTTTTGTAATTCTTCTTTTTTTTTGGCTATATGCATCCGTAATGACAATAGGGTAATGCGTTGTTGCATAGGCTAGGTGTAATTAGTATCATCGCGATATTAATATATGCTTCTTTCCAAAAAAAATGACAGGGAGGTTTGGCGCGAGGTAAAATTGGCCTTCCCACTGCATCTGATCAGGAAGAACTTTAGCTCTATCAAGCTTTGGATTTTTGAGTTCTTGGCTAGATCGGATGAACAACAATTAACTACCCTGGCTGTGACTATTTGGCACTTGTGGAGTGCTCAGAATGCACTTCGCAATGATGAAGCACTGAAGCAACCACACAGTCTTTCAATTCAGATTAAGTCATACATCGAGATGATCCTGTAGCATTTGTACACGCTGCCTACCGTCCACAGATATGAGACTTCTACTCCAACTACTTGGTCTCTGCCACCAGAAGGTACAACTATTCTTAACGTTGATGTTGTTGTGTTCTTGTCTTCGGCTCGAATGGGGGTTGGCGTCGTGATCAGGGACCACAACGGGAGTTTCATGGCTGCCCATAGCCAGGTTCTTGATGCGGTTACGGCGCTATAAATCGTAGAAGCACTTTCCATTCGGCGTGCAGTTTCCCTCGCCTGTGAAGAAGGCCTGGACAAGATCCTCCTGGTGTTGGACTATCTCTCTATCATACAGCGGATTAATTCCTCTTCCATGGACCGATCGTTGGTGGGAGTGGTGATTGAGGATATCAAAACCCTAGCCACTTCTTTTTCTTCGGTGACGTTTAGTCACGTTAGTCGTTTATGTAATAATTCAGCACATGCCCTAGCTCATCAAGCTGAACTCTATGGTAGTATCTTGTTCCGTGATGTAATCCCGGAGTTTATCCGAGAAAAACTTTGTATTGATTTCATTTGATCAATAAAGGGCTGAACTCTCTCTCTCTCTCTCTCTAAAAAGAAGGGGATTGAAGAAGATTATATTCCATACAAATCAAAATCCCTCCAAATCCACCGATATACTCTCCAATCCTTTAGTCTCAGGATTATCCAAACACGCATCTTATTTGATTTAGTACTCCGTACTTACTTTTCCACATTTGATAACGATACCGTGCTCCGTAATGGTAAACAGCGGCCGACTAGAAAAAGAAATGGAAACGAATGTAAAGGTGGAGATCTCTCTTTATTCATATGAGCTTATGATACGATGTACTCCAAAATAGAATACCAATATAGTACAGTATCTCTTAAGAACCTCCATTCAACATCAGAAATGTGATGCCACTGGCCAAATGAGCCAAGTATCCGTTTTCTGAGTTCTCTTACTCCACAGGATTTTTCTTGGCTCCCTCAAACAGTGCCATATCACAATTTAATGGCCCATATGAGGCATCCCGTAACTTTGGGTATATCCCTCTAGCGTCTCGTCCTGCGTGGAAATCCTCAATGGCGCTTGCCGTCAACTCATTCATGTACTTGTAGTACTCGATGCAGGTGTTGAGCTCGTGCACTAGATCGCTCAGCATATGCAATGTGGATGTCACGTTGTGCATGCTCTGGTTGGCAGCGACGACGGCCAGCCCACGCCCGTCTATGGCGGAGGCACCTGCTGGATCCGTCGAGAGCACGCCAACACAATAGTCGTAGGACATTTCAGGAATCCTGGAGCATGTTGTGTTGATGAGAGATGAGGTGCTGGCTACGAGGCCAGGGAGGATGGCTAGGGAGAGGAGTAAGGTGAGGAGCTGCATCTGCGAGGAGCATACAAAGCTTTCTTTCATGTGAGGATCATTGCATTCTGCAAGTCGGGATTTATGCACTCAACCGCAATATTGAAAAGGAAAGAGAAATTTATGCATTCCATTTAAAGATCATTTATTGCTAGATATTAGGGTAGGTGGAGACAGTTTTCCAGCGCACATTTATGAAGCAAAATTTTAAAAAAATCTTGCATTTAAGAATAGAGATTTTACAATATCAAAAAAATTTGGGTTAATCTTAATGGCGTTGATACATGGCCAACCTGTCAAAAAATAAGTTTGTGAAACAATTTAATGCTTTTGATACCTCCGTCCAAAAATAAGTTAATTTTTAGTTTTGTCGGACTATAATTGCCCACATATCATCAATCTCCATATATTATATGGGCAAGAAAGATGAGATTCCTCCGGTTACAATGACCTCGTGTTCTGGGTTTAGTCAAAGTTAAACTTTACAAAGTTTGACCAAGAATTTTAGAAAATATTAACACCCATAATTCTAAATGCATATAAAATAAAAATATACTTTAGGATTATTCTAATAAAATAAATTTACATTATTGATGTTGATTTTTTCTAGATATATAGTCAAAGTTTGTAAAATTTAACTTTAATTGAACCTAGAACGTGAGATAATTGTGAAGGGAGGTAGTACCAAGAATGCCACCCACTAAAAACGAGATACAAGGTGAACTAGGAAAGAAATTGGGCAAGACCAATGGGGGTTTGAATGTACGGGTTAGCGCACAAGTAAGGAATATGCAAACATATGCAGACTAACTCTAGAGACCACAGAGGAGATCTTCTGATTTCTTCAGATCTGATGTTGGACGATGCAACGTGCGGTTAGAAACATGTGCAGACTAACTCTAGAGACCACACTATCATCGTCACATGTAGGTCTGGACTGACAAGTTGCTCGGGTCGTTAAGGCTCGACTCATTAAGCTTGTGATCGTTAAAGCTTGAATCGTTAAACTCATTAAGAATAACAAGTTAAAATCGTTGTTGGCTCTGGTCGTGTTGTGGTCGTGGGTGCTCACAAGCTACTTGTTAAGATCAATAAGAAAATATTTGCTAAGAGCAAAGTAGTACACACATCTATCACTGATGTGTTCAAGCAGCAACATGGTACGATCTGGCATACACACACTAGTTCAGCTTCAGGATTTGGCTAGCAAAGCAAGCTATACAGTTGCACTGGAAACACAAACGTGCATACATGTACACTGCTGACATGCACTGCTGTATACATCCATCAAACATCAGGCCACAACATGAATATTTGACAATTACATAATTTATTTAGTGCCACGCATTAGACTCAATAGAAATATATGAAAAATAACGGTTGATAGCTCACGAACACAGTAGGTTGGGACCCTGGGATAGTTGAGCTGAACCTTTAGGCTGTTTTAGTCGCTCCAATTAAGCGTAAGATAAACTCCGAGTTAACGAGCTACTCATGGGGCTCGTTAGCTTGTCCGTTTAGCTCGTTAATGATAGCAAGTTAAAATTACTGATTAGTTCTGTTTGCTATGGTGAAAAATGGAGTTAAACGAGTCGAGCAGATCAGCGCTCATGAAGCTCACTGAGCTTCGAACTTTATGTCCAGGCCTAGTCATATGGCGCTTTTTTAAGAAATACAATACAATCGTAGACGTTCACAACATGTACATGCACCCATTCTATGAACGCACACACGCACACCCTACCGCTATGAGCACCTTCGAGAGACGGAGCCGGCAGATCGGGTCTTAAGATTGATAAAGTCATCACAGACGCTTTGCTGTCGATGGGAACGTCGCCGTCCACTGAAAAAATATTTCGTCTTTTATGTAACACACATTGTCAAACCTGGGGCTTAAACTCTAGTGGGTTGGATACAACCATCCTCCTAGCCATTCAACCATGGGTTAGTTTGCAGTTACATGGGGCTTTGAAAATGCTAACTCTAAAATGATGGTGACTTAGAGAATTAATGTCCATAAAACATTAATCATGTCACTTCATTTTAGTTTATTTGACCCGATATGCAAACATACGACAACCAGCTCTACTCGCACGGATCCGCCTCCACATAGACATAGCCCCTTGCAAGCTTTCACTGTTTGAACTCAGCCAAGAATATGCAAACATACGGCGGCGAATTCTGGTGCGACCAAAGGATGCGAACATACAAAGTTCCTTCGTAAGCTTGAATGTCACATTGATCACGTCTACCATTAGAATAAAAAGCGCAGGAGAGATCGGTCCCCTGCCTAAGTCCTCGTGCATGCCAAAACATTCGCATGCCCAGCCATTAAGGGCATGGACTATGGGGGCAACGGCAAGCAGCGGTGGTTTCAGTCTCCACCTAAGAAAAAAAAATGAAGTTACCGTTTAACGGAAGCAGCATTTTCTGTAGGGTTATGGGCCATATGCTCTCTCTCTCTTCATATCTAACTTTTTTCCGATCGATCTCATCTCTTCCGGCCTCTATCTTTTCTCTGTTTCTTTCTTTGCCTTTTTCAACCTCTTTTTGGCTAGGGAAGTGGGTTCATCTGCAGGCAGTAGTATGCTCAGTAGGATACCGTCTTTTTTTTGGATCTCTCCTCAATGGTGGCTGCTCGATATAGGTGGGTCCATGGGGCAGTGATCTAGGCTATAGCGTTGGCCATGGCCTAAGGAGAACACTTACGGCATGTCATGGAATTTTTTGCGAGCCTAGCTATCCACATTTGTCCAAAACCCTTTTTTTTTTGCGGGACTACGGCGGGTTTACATCGGCCTGAACTTTTATATCATCAACCAAAGGTACAAATCATTACAAGTGGAGATCGAGAAAGCAAGAGATCAAGCTATCCAAGTTCAAGGTGGGTCGAAGCTATTACACCAAGAATTAATAGAGAGGGAGGAGAGAGGCGTCTTGCATCTGTACGCCTAGAGCCTAAGATCCTCAGAGAAGCGGCTATGGACAAGAGAAAGGTCTTCATCGATAGTGTTGAACACAAGGGCGTTGCGACATATCCAGATGTTCCAGATAACAATCATGCGGATTGTGGCGTCCTCAGCAGTATGGCACCCTGAAGCCCGGATGTCGTTGAAACTTCCAGGCAGAGATGGCAAAGGTAGGAGGGCATGCCAGACTTCCCGAGCTCTAGGGCATCCAATGAGCATGTGGTTTATGTCTTCGTCTTCGGTACAGGAGGGGCATGTAGCGGAGGAAGTGAGGAGGTGTCTGAATCGCCTCTCGTTGGTTGGCAGTCGCCTATGATGGGCCAGCCAGCAGAAAATTTTGCACTTCAGTGGGGCAGCGCTGCACCAGATCTTCTTAGCTTGCTCGTCAATCAGAACATGCCTGAAAGAGTTGACATAGAAATCTTTGTTTGAATTTTTTTTGTTAGTGTATTGACATAATCTAGAATCCGGCATATTTTGGAGTTGGATGGGAAGGAGATCAGAAGATAGAGTAGACAAGTCAATCTCAGCAGCGCGAGTGAGACGAGGGACGAGTAAGTGCTCAATCCCATGAAGAAAGACGGCTTGGACAGAGATGTTTTGTTTGGTGACGTGGGAGAAGAGGGCGGATAGTGATCCCTTAAGGGAGAGTTTCTGATACAGTTATCAGACCAGAAGGCGGTAGACGAGCCATCCCCAATAGAGACAGTGGATATGGACCTGAAGGTGTCGAGACCGGCCACGATGTTTTTTCAGACCAGGGTGTCAAGGTGGTGATGATCACCCAAGTCTCTAGTGCGGTTCCAGCCATAGCGGCGGCAAAACCAGCAGGCCCAGGGGGCATGAGAACTGGAGTGGATTTTCGTGAGAAATTTTGCCAGGAGGGCGGAATTTTGGTCAGAGATGCAGAGAACGCCCAGCCCGCCGCGATCTTTAGGGGTGCAGACGCTGGTCTAGGACACCTTACACTGCCCTCCCCCCCCCCCCGAGCAAGTTTTTTCTCTGGCCCAAAGGAAGGCCATGTGACGTTTGTCAATCGCCTCGATCACGCCAGCCGTAAGAAGGCCAGCGCTCATGGCGTGAGCAAGCATGGCAGTGAGGACAGAGTTAACAAGAAGAAGAAGGCCGCCAATGGGTGTTGCTATTGGTGCACCCCGGCCGGGTAAAACTTTCTGAAAGCCGTGTCCGCGGTTAGGGACGACTTGGAGCACAGTATCTCGATCATAGACAACTATAACTAAAGTAGTGCTATAAATTTGACTTTATAATGACTAGTAATCAGCTTCACTATAATGGAATGGCTAAATAAAATTGCCAACAATTGCTTGTTGAGTTGTCGCTTGCAGCCATTGTACCTGACTAGTAAGTATTACAACTACAACGGAATGGCTAAATAAAAGTACCAACAACTGCTGGGTTTTGGGTTATCTCATGCTAAATGTATCTGACTAGTAAGTGTCGCAACTATCACGGAATGGTTAACTAAAACTGCCCACTGCTTATTTTATCAGGACGATTATCTACACCTGACTAGTAATTGCTGCAACAATAACTGAATAAATAAAACTGCCAACTGTAACACCCTCAGAATCGGACCTATGCAAGTTTTAGCGGAACCCGCCAAACCCGCATAGAAACGATTCAAAGGTGCCCACCAGGCACTTTCGTGCGGGTGGAAAACGAAGTAATAACATTACACAACAGTCCTCGATGGGACCCACAGAACAGATATATAACAGCGACTCCATGAGTCAAGAATACAGATATAATATACAAAGATCTAGATCACCTTGAAAATGATACAGCGCCCGACTACGGACAAGATGCAAATGGGGCTAAGAGCCCTGAAGAATAACCAATGGCGTCCATAACCCTGCCCAGGCCAAGCCGGAAGGGTAACCCTGCTAACGACGTCGATCTCAAAACCTGCTTAAACAAAAGGGGTGCCGACAAAGGGCAAAGGAAAAAGAGGAGCGTCAGTACTGAGGCCAGTACACGGCGAGACTAGAATTCGGCGGTCCTCGCCTACATAGGTATGGTGGACTGAAGCGGCAGCAGCAGCATGCACTAATCACCCTATAGAGACTCGATGCAACTGGCGGTTATCAGAGAGGGATAAGAATGACCTATCCGGAACCAACCTGATATTACCACCAAACAAACCCATCCTGGTGTTTCCCCCTCGAGACCAAACGAGAAAGTCAACCGAGGAACTCACACGGTTGGCAGTTTTACTTATTCAGTTATCGTTGCAGCAATTACTAGTCAGGTTTAGAGAATCATCCTGATAAAGTAAGCAGTGGGCACTTTTAATTAACCATTCCGTTGTAGTTGCGACACTTACTAGTCAGATACAATTAGCATGAGATAACCCAAAACCCAGCAGTTGTTGGTACTTTTATTTAGCCATTCCGTTGTAGTTGCAATATTTACTAGTCAGGTACAATGGTCGCAAGCGACAATCCAAACAAGCAGTTGTGGGCAGTATTATTTAGCCATTCCATTATAGTGGAGCTGATTACTAGTCATTATAAAGTCAAATTGATAGCAATAAACTTTGGTTATGCTTGTCTATGGTCGAGATACTGTGCTCCAAGTCGTCCATAACCGCGGACACGGCTTTCAGAAAGTTTTACCCGGCCGGGGTGCACCAATAGCAACACACACTCGATCAACCTCGGAAAAACCAAAACAAAACCCAACGAGGTCTTCACGACAAAGCAATCACAGGATTCAGAAATATTTCAGGGGGCCACCCCATTGAGTAGACCCGCAACGAAGTAAGCTAGCTCCGAGACGGACTCAAGGTCTGCGACAATGGCTGTAAACGACTGGGAACCCCAAACGGGGCTTGTCGATACCGCGTAAACATTCCGCTTACCTAAACAGTACAGTGTGCTATCCATCGCACAATCGTAAATAAAGCAGTAAAGCATGGCATAAGTACAGGATCGTAAATAAAACCTCAAACTAGTTTGTGGCCCCAAGAAATAAGACTGAATCAAGCTCTGGCTAAGGGGGGTCCCATATACCTCCCGGATGTGGATAGCGCGATAAATCAAGGAACAGGTATCAAGTACTCGGGGTCCTACGGGACACAAGTGGGCGTTCGAAAACCAAATATTATCTATCACCCACCGATGCCTCTGCTTATTTCAATTTTAGTTGTTAAACAGGAATTAAAGTGAGCGATAAGTAAAACTATGATCATATCCAACATCAACATGCGGCAATACATCAACAACTGTGGCACTTGACGACACGCAACAGCACTTGAGCAAGCGACTACGACGCGCAAGTCCAACTATCTATCAAACAACAAGTAATAGGATGTGTCCAAAGCAATATATGGCTGCAAGGGATATCACGGGTACGGAAACTAGAGCATCGCAACACAGATAGCAATAGATCAATAGGAGGGAATAAATACTATAAAAGTAAGATAGGTAAAAAGGGGGGAGATGCTCGCCTGAAAACATTGTCGAAGGGTTCAACCGAAGATCGGGGCGAAGCTCACATCAACTCAACGGCCTTATCCGCGAAGAAGCAAAACACTAGAAGAAACACCGGATGCAATATTTAAGATCGGCAGAAGATCGGGCATGATGCATGTATGATGTATGACATGGCAAAGGTGCAATGCAATTAGACAGTATTAAACGGAACCGGGGTCCCGACAATTAATTAGGCGGTTCAAGTTGTTTAGATACCCCGCAATTTAAATGTTGTTTAACAAGGCAGAATATATCACCGGTTCGCTACACAAGTTTAAATGAGGCCAATATGAAACTAGATTTGCCCGCATATGGCCCCATATTTGATTATAAGGTGAATCGGCATAAGGCCCCCAAACCACATGATTATGCATGCAAGTATGGCAATTAATGTGCAACAGGTTTTATGTTTAGCATTTATAAAATAGAGCTCGGAAAAGGGGTCACACATTAGGGGTCTCGACGGTCTTGGGGTTCCGGGGTTCGGGGTCGGTCTCAGGGTTCGACGGGTCGGTCTCGGCGGGAACGTTCTCGGATAACGGGGTAGATCTTGGCGCATTCGCGGTGGTCGGCCATGTTGTCGGTCTGGGCGTTCGGGATGAAGCACTTGTCGCCTCCGGGGAGCAGGACTTGGTTCGGCGTCGGGGGCGCGTCGGATTCTTCCGGGTCGGTGCCGGTCTTGTCGTCGCGTGGGTCTTGTCGGGTCCTCGAGTCGGGACGGTCTTGGCGTTCGGGGTGCAGTGCTTGTCGTATCCGGGAAGAAGATCTTGCCGGTCCGCGGGGATCGACGAGGGTTCGGGGTCTTCGGATTCCGGAAGTAGACCTTGGAGTTTTCCTGTTGGAATGTTCAGAACCCCTGTCGATGATCTTGGAAGGTGGCGATCTTGTCGTTCGGGTACATGCTATCCGCATCCGGGACGGAGGTATGGTCGCATGTGTGGACGGAGTGCTAGGTCTTCGGTGCGGGTCCTTGGCGTTGTGCTCTAGGCAGGAACATAACACAACAAAACCACCACATGGTTTTGCTGCTGGGCAACCACCAACGAGCAGGGGCCTGCGACAGCAAGCAGAGGCAGGCCAGCACGTGCTTGGCAGCAAGCGGCAGCGGCGACGTGCGCCTGAGAGAGAGAGGACGCCGGGGCAGAGAGGGCGCGAGGCGACTAGCGGGACCCAGCGGAGATGGCGCGCAGGGACCGGCGAGGGCCTGGTGGCGCGGAGCACGGGGCGGAGGCAGGACGCGGAAGCGGCGCAAGGGGAAAGTGGGAGGCGCTGGAGGGAGAGCCGCTGCGGCGAGCTAGGGCGGCGACCGGCGCAGCGAGCGGCGGAGGCGGGGCAGAGAGGCGAGGCAGGCCGGCGAGCACGGGGCGGCCGCGGGCGCGGTCGCGCGTAGACGGGCGGAGAGGGGGCTGCTCGCGCGACGGGGAGGAGGCGAGGCGGTGAGGTGAGGAGGGGGGTGTCGCCGGGGACGGGTCTGGCGGGGCCGACCGCTGGCGGAGCCGCGGCTGCCGGGAAGAGGCAGGGAGGCGGGGCCCAGGGAGGCGGCCGATGAGGGGGGCGAGCCCGGCGGAGAGGGAGACGCGGCGGGGCCGGGGGGAGCTTGAGGGGCGACGGGAGGCCGGCGAACGTGGGCTCGCGTCGGGGGAGGCGCGGGACCGGCGCGGGAGGCGGCTTGACCGCGGGCGGGACGGCGAGAGGGGAGGAGATAGGCGTGGCGTCGGCGGGGCTTGCAGCCGGCGGCGGGGGGCGCAGCGCTCGCCGGAAGGAGAGAAGGGGAGGGCGACGGCGGGCTCAGAGAGAGGTGGGGACGAGGTGAGCGGGCGCGGGAGGAGCTGCGTGGGGGGGAAGAGAGGGAGGTGGGAGCGAGCGGGGACAGGGGTGGGACCAGTGGGGCCAGCGGGGCAGAGGGGTGGGGATCGGTGTGGTGGGCGCGTGTGTGGGCCTGGGTGTGTGGGGTGTGGTGCTGGGAAGTGGGGGTGAGAGGGAGAGGGAGGACAAGTGGCAGCTTCTGGTTGGATAGGGGGAGGGGAGAGGGTGAGGTGGCAGGTTGCTATTGGGGGGGTGATGTGGAGGGGGGTGTGGGTAGATAGGTGGGTAGCTGTAGGATTTAGAAGGGCGGGTTAGGTGGACCGATTTAAATCCTGGGGCGGTCGTTCGGGTCTATCCGGCCCGTTCGACTGCCCCACTAAAACAATTAAAAGTTTTATTTATTCAAACAAGCCTTTTGCAAACTAATAGCAGACAAAGTAAAATATTCCGGCGATCCGGTTTTGCGTGTTGAACAAAGGCGGGGCGTTTAGAAAACAAAACTGGGTTTTTCCGAAAATAGTTTTATGCAAGCAAATGCAAGATGATGACGAAGCTCAAATGCAATGTGGCATGATGACATGAGCATGCGGTCATGATGATGCAATGCACAAAAACGACGCGATTTTCTAGTAGTGGTTTTGCGGGATGCCACAATTCGACACCACTAACAATGGATCTCGCCCTCGAGATCCGCCTCATGGTACCGGAAAGAAGGGCGGTGATCTGCGTCTTCTCGCTTCGTGTAGATCCCCGCGACACCACTAACGAGGGTTCCTTCTTCATCTGGAAAACGGCGACACCACCAACAAAGGGTCGTTGTTTCTGATTGTCGAGAGAACACTCCGGGAACAAAAGACGAAGGTGGAGGTACCAAACGATAAGGCCACCTCTAACTTCCATGGAAGGAGGGAACCGATGCATTCTCATCCACTTCAATGTACAAAAGCGAATAGAAGGGGTAGTCGGCATGGGGGCCAATCCATCACGCACCCAAACTATTACTACGCACAATCAGTGGAAAAGCATGCAACCATTCTCGGAATTCAGACTGAAGATCTCGACAAGCGAGGTTCGGAAACAAAGGAGGGATGCAGACTCTGCATCGGATCGGGCGTAGATGATGTCGTCGCGTCGGAATACACCGGAAGGCACAAACAAGGAATAAAGAATGGTGACACCGTAGACGGATTCATCAGGCAGCTTGAACACCAGATGTAGCAACACCGTTATCAAAGGGGGAAGCGAAACCCTGAAGGTACGACGGAACCCAACCACGAGAAATCCTGGACTTGAAGAAAAAGACAAGGGCGGATTCAATACACGTAGAGATAAGAGGAGAATAGCAGAGGGGTAAGGAGTAAAAGCAGACCTAACCAGAACTATCCAACCGATTTTGCAAAATAGTTTTGACACTCTACTTCGGCCGTTAGCTAGGTTATCCTACAGGTTGGACTTGTGGGGTATCGCAACTGATGAGCTCTCATACCACTCTGTAACACCCTCAGAATCGGACCTATGCAAGTTTTAGCGGAACCCGCCAAACCCGCATAGAAACGATTCAAAGGTGCCCACCAGGCACTTTCGTGCGGGTGGAAAACGAAGTAATAACATTACACAACAGTCCTCGATGGGACCCACAGAACAGATATATAACAGCGACTCCATAAGTCAAGAATACAGATATAATATACAAAGATCCAGATCACCTTGAAAATGATACAGCGCCCGACTACGGACAAGATGCAAATGGGGCTAAGAGCCCTGAAGAATAACCAATGGCGTCCATAACCCTGCCCAGGCCAAGCCGGAAGGGTAACCCTGCTAACGACGTCGATCTCAAAACCTGCTTAAACAAAAGGGGTGCCGACAAAGGGCAAAGGAAAAGGAGGAGCGTCAGTACTGAGGCCAGTACACGGCGAGACTAGAATTCGGCGGTCCTCGCCTACATAGGTATGGTAGACTGAAGCGGCAGCGGCAGCATGCACTAATCACCCTATAGAGACTCGATGCAACTGGCGGTTATCAGAGAGGGATAAGAATGACCTATCCGGAACCAACCTGATATTACCACCAAACAAACCCATCCTGGTGTTTCCCCCTCGAGACCAAACGAGGAAGTCAACCGAGGAACTCACACGGTTGGCAGTTTTACTTATTCAGTTATCGTTGCAGCAATTACTAGTCAGGTTTAGAGAATCATCCTGATAAAGTAAGCAGTGGGCACTTTTAATTAACCATTCCGTTGTAGTTGCGACACTTACTAGTCAGATACAATTAGCATGAGATAACCCAAAACCCAGCAGTTGTTGGTACTTTTATTTAGCCATTCCGTTGTAGTTGCAATATTTACTAGTCAGGTACAATGGTCGCAAGCGACAATCCAAACAAGCAGTTGTGGGCAGTATTATTTAGCCATTCCATTATAGTGGAGCTGATTACTAGTCATTATAAAGTCAAATTGATAGCAATAAACTTTGGTTATGCTTGTCTATGGTCGAGATACTGTGCTCCAAGTCGTCCATAACCGCGGACACGGCTTTCAGAAAGTTTTACCCGGCCGGGGTGCACCAATAGCAACACACACTCGATCAACCTCGGAAAAACCAAAACAAAACCCAACGAGGTCTTCACGACAAAGCAATCACAGGATTCAGAAATATTTCAGGGGGCCACCCCATTGAGTAGACCCGCAACGAAGTAAGCTAGCTCCGAGACGGACTCAAGGTCTGCGACAATGGCTGTAAACGACTGGGAACCCCAAACGGGGCTTGTCGATATCGCGTAAACATTCCGCTTACCTAAACTGTACAGTGTGCTATCCATCGCACAATCGTAAATAAATCAGTAAAGCATGGCATAAGTACAGGATCGTAAATAAAACCTCAAACTAGTTTGTGGCCCCAAGAAATAAGACTGAATCAAGCTCTGGCTAAGGGGGGTCCCATATACCTCCCGGATGTGGATAGCGCGATAAATCAAGGAACAGGTATCAAGTACTCGGGGTCCTACGGGACACAAGTGGGCGTTCGGAAACCAAATATTATCTATCACCCACCGATGCCTCTGCTTATTTCAATTTTAGTTGTTAAACAGGAATTAAAGTGAGCGATAAGTAAAACTATGATCATATCCAACATCAACATGCGGCAATACATCAACAACTGTGGCACTTGACGACACGCAACAGCACTTGAGCAAGCGACTACGACGCGCAAGTCCAACTATCTACCAAACAACAAGTAATAGGATGTGTCCAAAGCAATATATGGCTGCAAGGGATATCACGGGTACGGAAACTAGAGCATCGCAACACAGATAGCAATAGATCAACAGGAGGGAATAAATACTATAAAAGTAAGATAGGTAGAAAGGGGGGAGATGCTCGCCTGAAAACATTGTCGAAGGGTTCAACCGAAGATCGGGGCGAAGCTCACATCAACTCAACGGCCTTATCCGCGAAGAAGCAAAACACTAGAAGAAACACCGGATGCAATATTTAAGATCGGCAGAAGATCGGGCATGATGCATGTATGATGTATGACATGGCAAAGGTGCAATGCAATTAGACAGTATTAAACGGAACCGGGGTCCCGACAATTAATTAGGCGGTTCAAGTTGTTTAGATACCCCGCAATTTAAATGTTGTTTAACAAGGCAGAATATATCACCGGTTCGTTACACAAGTTTAAATGAGGCCAATATGAGATTAGATTTGCCCGCATATGGCCCCATATTTGATTATAAGGTGAATCGGCATAAGGCCCCCAAACCACATGATTATGCATGCAAGTATGGCAATTAATGTGCAACAGGTTTTATGTTTAGCATTTATAAAATAGAGCTCGGAAAAGGGGTCACACATTAGGGGTCTCGACGGTCTTGGGGTTCCGGGGTTCGGGGTCGGTCTCAGGGTTCGACGGGTCGGTCTCGGCGGGAACGTTCTCGGATAACGGGGTAGATCTTGGCGCATTCGCGGTGGTCGGCCATGTTGTCGGTCTGGGCGTTCGGGATGAAGCACTTGTCGCCTCCGGGGAGCAGGACTTGGTTCGGCGTCGGGGGCGCGTCGGATTCTTCCGGGTCGGTGCCGGTCTTGTCGTCGCGTGGGTCTTGTCGGGTCCTCGAGTCGGGACGGTCTTGGCGTTCGGGGTGCAGTGCTTGTCGTATCCGGGAAGAAGATCTTGCCGGTCCGCGGGGATCGACGAGGGTTCGGGGTCTTCGGATTCCGGAAGTAGACCTTGGAGTTTTCCTGTTGGAATGTTCAGAACCCCTGTCGATGATCTTGGAAGGTGGCGATCTTGTCGTTCGGGTACATGCTATCCGCATCCGGGACGGAGGTATGGTCGCATGTGTGGACGGAGTGCTAGGTCTTCGGTGCGGGTCCTTGGCGTTGTGCTCTAGGCAGGAACATAACACAACAAAACCACCACATGGTTTTGCTGCTGGGCAACCACCAACGAGCAGGGGCCTGCGACAGCAAGCAGAGGCAGGCCAGCACGTGCTTGGCAGCAAGCGGCAGCGGCGACGTGCGCCTGAGAGAGAGAGGACATCGGGGCAGAGAGGGCGCGAGGCGACCAGCGGGACCCAGCGGAGATGGCGCGCAGGGACCGGCGAGGGCCTGGCGGCGCGGAGCACGGGGCGGAGGCAGGACGCGGAAGCGGCGCAAGGGGAAAGTGGGAGGCACTGGAGGGAGAGCCGCTGCGGCGAGCTAGGGCGGCGACCGGCGCAGCGAGCGGCGGAGGCGGGCGGAGAGGCGAGGCAGGCCGGCGAGCACGGGGCATCCGCGGGCGCGGTCACGCGCAGACGGGCGGAGAGGGGGCTGCTCGCGCGACGGGGAGGAGGCGAGGCGGCGAGGTGAGGAGGGGGGTGTCGCCGGGGACGGGTCTGGCGGGGCCGGCCGCTGGCGGAGCCGCGGCTGCCGGGAAGAGGCGGGGAGGCGGGGCCCAGGGAGGCGGCCGACGAGGGGGGCGAGCCCGGCGGAGAGGGAGACGCGGCGGGGCCGGGGGGAGCTTGAGGGGCGACGGGAGGCCGGCGAACGCGGGCTCGCGTCGGGGGAGGCGCGGGACCGGCACGGGAGGCGGCTTGACCGCGGGCGGGGCGGCGAGAGGGGAGGAGATAGGCGTGGCGTCGGTGGGGCTTGCAGCCGGCGGCGGCGGGCGCAGCGCTCGCCGGAAGGAGAGAAGGGGAGGGCGACGGCGGGCTCAGAGAGAGGTGGGGACGAGGTGAGCGGGCGCGGGAGGAGCTGCGGGGGGGGGGAAGAGAGGGAGGTGGGAGCGAGCGGGGACAGGGGTGGGACCGGTGGGGCCAGCGGGGCAGAGGTGTGGGGATCGGTGTGGTGGGCGCGTGTGTGGGCCTGGGTGTGTGGGGTGTGGTGCTGGGAAGTGGGGGTGAGAGGGAGAGGGAGGCCAAGTGGCAGCTTCTGGTTGGATAGGGGGAGGGGAGAGGGTGAGGTGGCAGGTTGCTATTGGGGGGGTGATGTGGAGGGGGGTGTGGGTAGATAGGTGGGTAGCTGTAGGATTTAGAAGGGCGGGTTAGGTGGACCGATTTAAATCCTGGGGCAGTCGTTCGGGTCTATCCGGCCCGTTTGACTGCCCCACTAAAACAATTAAAAGTTTTATTTATTCAAACAAGCCTTTTGCAAACTAATAGCAGACAAAGTAAAATATTCCGGCGATCCGGTTTTTGCGTGTTGAACAAAGGCGGGGCGTTTAGAAAACAAAACTGGGTTTTTCCGAAAATAGTTTTATGCAAGCAAATGCAAGATGATGACGAAGCTCAAATGCAATGTGGCATGATGACATGAGCATGCGGTCATGATGATGCAATGCACAAAAACGACGCGATTTTCTAGTAGTGGTTTTGCGGGATGCCACACCAACTGTGTGAGTTCCTCGGTTGACTTCCTCGTTTGGTCTCGAGGGGGAAACACCAGGATGGGTTTGTTTGGTGTTAGCTTCAGGTTGGATCCGGATAAGTCATTCTTATCCCTCTCTGATAACCGTCAGTTGTATCGAGTCTCTATAGGTTGTATAGTGCATGCTGCCGCTGCCGCTTCAGTCCACCATACCTATGTAGGCGAGGACCGCCGAACTCTAGTCTCGTCGTGTACTGGCCTCAGTACTGACGCTCCTCTTTTTCCTTTGCCCTTTGTCGGCACCCCTTTTGTTTAAGCAGGTTTTGAGATCGACGTCGTTAGCAGGGTTACCCTTCCGGCTTGGCCTGGGCAGGGTTATGGACGCCATTGGTTATTCTTCAGGGCTCTTAGCCCCATTTGCATCTTGTCTGTAGTCGGACGCTGTATCATTTTTAAGGTGATTTGGATCTTTGTATCGTATATCTGTATTCTTGACTCATGGAGTCGTGTTGTATATATCTGTTCTGTGGGTCCCATCGAGGACTGTTGTGTAATGTTATTACTTCGTTTTCCACCCGCACGAAAGTGCCTGGTGGGCACCTTTGAATCGTTTCTATGCAGGTTTGGCGGGTTTTCGCTAAAACTTGCATAGGGTCGATTCTGAGGGTGTTACAGAGTGGTATCAGAGCTCAGCAGTTGTGATACCCCAAAAGTCCAGCCTGTAGGATAACCTAGCTAACGGCCGAAGTAGAGTGACAAAACTATTTTCGCAAAATCGGTTGGATAGTTCTGGTTAGGTCTGAATTTATTCCTTACCCCTCTGCTATTCTCCTCGTACCTCTGCGTATTTTGAATCCGCTCTCTTCTCTCTCTTCGAGTCCAGGATTTCTCGTGGTTGGGTCCCGTCGTACCTTCAGGGTTTCGCTTCCTCCTTTGGTAATGGTGTTGCTACATCTGGTCTTCATGCTATCCGAGGAATCCGTCTACTGTGGTACCATTCTTTGTTCCTTGTTTGTGCCTTCCGGTGTTTTCCGACGCGACGACATCATCTACGCCAGATCCGATGCAGAGTCTGCATCCCTCCTTTGTTTTCCGAACCTCGCTTGTCGAGATCTTCAGTCTAATTCCGAGAGTTGGTTGCATAATCCGCCTATTCGTGTGCAGAGTAATGGTTTGAGTGCGGGATGGAGTAGCTACCATACCACTACTCTTATCATTCGCTCTTGTACATTGAATTGGTGAATTAATGTGATTTTTACTCCTTCAATGAAAGTTAGAGGTGGCCTTACCTTTAACTTCGTCCGTTGTTTATCCGGAGTGCTCTCTTGACGAACGTGGACAACGACCTCTTGTTAGTGGTGTCGCGAGGATCTAAACGAAGCGCGAAGGATCAGACCGCCGACCTTCTTTTCCGGTACCATGAGGCGGATCTCGAGGGCGAGATCCATTGTTAGTGGTGTCGAATTGTGGCATCCCGCAAAACCACTACTAGAAAATCGCGTTGTTTTTGTGCATTGCATCATTGTGACCGCATGCTCATGTCATCATGCCACATTGCATTTAAGCATCGACATCATCTTGCATTTGCTTGCATAAAACTATCTGCGGAAAAACCTATTTTTGTTTTCTAAACGCCCCGTCTTTATTCAAACGCAAAACCCCGGGTCTCCGGATTATTTTGTTTGTCTGCTATCGGTTTGCAAACGGTGCATTTAAAATAAATAAAATTCTGAATTATTTTCAGTGGGGCAGTCGAACGGGCCGAATCGACCCGAACGACCACCCCTAGAATAAAAATCGGTCCACCCATAATCCTAAAGCTACCCAACCTAATCTACCCACAACCCCTCCACATCACCCCCACCTATCCCAGGTTGCCACATCACCCTTGGCCATCCCCCCCTCCAATCAAAAGCTGCCATCTCACCAGCCCCTCTTCCCTCCCTCTCTCTCTCTCTCCCCCTCTCTCTCTCCCTGGGACCCACCCCACAGCCCCAGCCACACTCTCACACACACACCTAACCGCCACTCCCCCACCCCCTGCCGCCGGGCCCCACTCCCCTGGCCCTGTTCCTCTTCCCCACCTGCCCCCGCGTCTCTCTCTCCCCGCTCGCCCGTCTTCCTCGTGCGTCGGCCTCACCCCCTCCCCGCAGCATCCCCCGTTGCGCCGCCCTTCCCCTTTCCTCTCTGAGCCGCCGTCGGTCGCCCCGCTCCGGCCTCCCCGAGTCACCCCGCTCCTTCCTCACCTTCCTCTGCCGCCGCATGTCCCTGGAGCCCGCCGCCTCCAGCGCCGGCCCCGGCCGCGCCGACGCGCGCGTCTCCCCTCCCCGGCCCGCCGGCTCCTCGGGTCCACCCCCACCCGCGCCTCCTCGCCCCGAGCTCTGCTCCCCGGCCGCCCTGCCCCGGGCCGTCCTCGCCTCGGAGCCGCCGTACACCTCTCGCTCGAGGCCCCGTCTCCCTCCTCCTCTCGCCCCGCCACCGCTGGCCTGCGCACGCCCCTGCTCTGGCCCGGCCCCGCGCCCCCTCCGGCCGTCCGTGTCGCCGTCTGTCCGTCCCGAGCTCGTTGCCTCCGCGGTCTCCCCGCCGACGGAGCTCCACCACGGCGTCGCCCCGGCCGCCGCGGGCTCCCTCTGCTAGCCGCCGTGCTCGCCTTCCCCTGACCAGCGCGTGGGCCCGCCGCCCAGGTCGCCTCCCCAGGCGCTGTTTTTCCTCTATCTCCGGCCGTGCCCCGCGAGCCGCGCTCGCCCCTGTGTCGTGCTCTGCTAGTTTCCATCTCGTTTGGTCGTCGGGAGGCTTCCTCCGTTTGATCCTTGCAATGTATGGTTGCTCTTTGGCCGTGCAGTGCTCGTCTGTAGCATGTTCGACACAAGTTTTGCATCACAGAGACCTTCATTAGACCCAAGTACCGCCAAGACGCTCGCGACCACCTAGCAGGACCACATCGACAAGTTCGCCTCGAGGAGCCGCATGAACCCGAGGATCCATCGACAAGACCTTCGACGCGAACCCCGAGCTCCTCTCCCCGAGTCCGAAGACCGAACCCTGGCGCGTCAAGTACTTCACCCCGGACATCGAGACCCTGGACAACAAGCACTTCGCCGCAGAACGCCAAGTTCTTCACCCCGAACGCCAAGACCGACTCGGTACGCGGACCCGACAAGACCTTCGCGATGACAAGATCGGCACCGACCCGGAAGAATACGATGCGCCCGACACCGACCCAAGTCCTGCTCCCGGATGCGACAAGATCGACCTCAGTTATCCGAGAACGATCCCGCCGTTTCCATCGAACCCTGAACCCGAGACCGACCCCGAACCCCCCGGAACCAAGATCGCCGAACCCTAATGTGTGACCCTTTTCTCGAGCCCTATTTTATAAATATAGCATTACTTGTCGCATATTTAATTGTTCATGCATGCATATTCATGTGGTTTGGGGGCCTTACGCCGATTCACCTTATAATTAAACATGGGGCCATATGCGGGATATCTTTGCCTTATTCCGGACTCCATTTAAATTTGTGTAGCGAACCGGTGATATATTCTGCCTTGTTAAACAACATTTAAATTGCGGGGGTTTCTAAACAACTTGAACCATCTAATTAATTGTCGGGACCCCGGTTCCGCTTAATCTAGCCTAATTGCATCGCACTTCTGCCATGTCATACATCATACATGCATCATGCCCGATCTTCTGCCGTTGTATTAAATAGTGCATCCGGTGTTTCTTCTAGTGTTTTGCTTCTTCGCGGATAAGGCCGATGAGTTGATGCGAGTGTCGACCCGATCTTCGGTTGAACCTTCGGCAATGTTTTAAGGCGAGCATCTTCCCCTTTCTACCTATCTTACTTTATAGTATTTATTCCCTCCTGTTGATCTATTGCTATCTGTGTTGCGATGCTCTAGCTTTCGTACCCGTGATATCCCTTGCAGCCTTATATTGCCTTGGACACCTCCTATTACTTGTTTTGTGGTAGTTAGTTGGACCTGCGCGTCGTAGTCGCTTGCTCAAGTGTTGTTGCGTGTTGTCAAGTGCCACAGTTGTTGGAGTAATGCCGCATGTTTGATGTTGGAGATGATCATGGCTTTACTTATTATGCACTTTAATTCCTGTTTAACAACTAAAATTGAAGTAAGTAAGCAGAGGCATCGGTGGGTGATAGATAACATTTGGTTTCCGACCGCCCACTTGTGTCCCGTAGGACCCCGAGTACTTGATACTTGTTCCTTGATTTATCGCGCTAACCACATCCGGGAGGCTTATGGGACCCCCCTGAGCCAGAGCTTGATTCATTCTTATTTCTTGGGGCCACAAACTAGTTTGAGGTTTTATTTACGATCCTGTACTTATGCCATGTTTTACTGCTTTATTTACGATTGTGCGAGGAGCACACTGTACTGTTTAGGATCGTGGCACGATTCCGCGGTGTCGACAAGCCCAGTTTTGGGTTCCCAGTCGTTCACAGCCGTCCCCACAACCTTGAGTCCGTCTCGGAGCCGGCCGGCTTTGTTGCGGGTCTACTTTAAGGGGTGGCCCCCTGAAATATTTCTGAATCCTGTGATTGCTTTGTCGTGAAGGCCTCGTTGGGTTTTGATTTGGTTTTTCCGAGGTTGATCGAGTGTGTGTTGCTATTGGTGCACCCCGGCCGGGTAAAACTTTCTGAAAGTTGTGTCCACGGTTAGGGACGACTTGGAGCACAGTATCTCGATCATAGACAACTATAACTAAAGTAGTGCTATAAATTTGACTTTATAATGACTAGTAATCAGCTTCACTATAATGGAATGGCTAAATAAAATTGCCAACAATTGCTTGTTGAGTTGTCGCTTGCGGCCATTGTACCTGACTAGTAAGTATTGCAACTATAACGGAATGGCTAAATAAAAGTACCAACAACTGCTGGGTTTTGGGTTATCTCATGCTAAATGTATCTGACTAGTAAGTGTCGCAACTATCACGGAATGGTTAACTAAAACTGCCCACTGCTTATTTTATCAGGACGATTATCTACACCTGACTAGTAATTGCTGCAACAATAACTGAATAAATAAAACTGCCAACTGTGTGAGTTCCTCGGTTGACTTCCTCGTTTGGTCTCGAGGGGGAAACACCAGGATGGGTTTGTTTGGTGTTAGCTTTAGGTTGGATCCGGATAAGTCATTCTTATCCCTCTCTGATAACCGTCAGTTGTATCGAGTCTCTATAGGTTGTATAGTGCATGCTGCCGCTGCCGCTTCAGTCCACCATACCTATGTAGGCGAGGACCGCCGAACTCTAGTCTCGCCGTGTACTGGCCTCAGTACTGACGCTCCTCTTTTTCCTTTGCCCTTTGTTGGCACCCCTTTTGTTTAAGCAGGTTTTGAGATCGACGTCGTTAGCAGGGTTACCCTTCCGGCTTGGCCTGGGCAGGGTTATGGACGCCATTGGTTATTCTTCAGGGCTCTTAGCCCCATTTGCATCTTGTCCGTAGTCGGACGCTGTATCATTTTTAAGGTGATTTGGATCTTTGTACCGTATATCTGTATTCTTGACTCATAGAGTCGTGTTGTATATATCTGTTCTGTGGGTCCCATCGAGGACTGTTGTGTAATGTTATTACTTCGTTTTCCACCCGCACGAAAGTGCCTGGTGGGCACCTTTGAATCGTTTCTATGCAGGTTTGGCGGGTTTTCGCTAAAACTTGCATAGGGTCGATTCTGAGGGTGTTACACACCGCTTCCGATTTCTTACGTGCATGTGGAAACGCTTGCGCTTGCTTAAGTTTGATGTGAAAAAAAGGCGTGTTGGGACCTCCCTTCTGAAGACATGCGATCCTGAATCATTGCCTTGCGATAGTTCTCTCCAATGACGCTAGACCAAGATCTTCCTTTTTCAACTGTTCCCGTGGTCGGTGATCGTCTTCATTCGGCAGCTGTGGTCCATGGCCCGGTAAATCTGCAAGATCACCTCATTTGCTAGCAGGATTTGCCTTTTGAGGCTTCCAACACGATGTTGGCTCCACCTTGTCAGCACCCTGTGGCTCTCAACCGTTTCTACAGATCTACAAAGGGATCTTGGTGTCGCTCCTCTTTGAACCAGCTAGCTGCCACAACCTCCCTAAAGCCCGCCATTGATGATCACAAGGCTTGAAAGTGGAAGCGAGATTTCTGGTGGAAGGAAACATTCGTCGACGTTATTGTTGGGCAGCGACCTGACATAGATGAAGATAGAGCTTGCAAGAGACATTCAGGGTGACTCAATTCCCATTCTAGGGCTCGTTTGATTCAAAGGAATCTCATAGGAATTTTGGAGGATTTTGATCCTTGGAAAAAATTCTATGTATATATCATTTGATTTATAGGATTTGACCCTTAGAAAATTTTCCCATGGAATTGCATTGCACTATGTTTTGAAGGAAACTTTCCATCCACCTCAACCTCATGTTACATTTCCTTTGATTTTCCCGTGAATCAAACACTTATTTAAGAAAAATTCATGTAGGATTCAACTGGACATGACATTCTAACCCTATGTTTTTTCTAGCCCGGAAATCAAACATGCCTTACTATGCAAAACCATCTATCAAGCTTCTCCATCGTGGGCGGATCAAGAATTAAGCTAACCCTGATGCACCCTGTTATGTTTCCTTTATGTACCATGTTTAAGTCTAGTAAGTAGGACTTTAAAAATGTTTTCGACCCTGAGCATCAGGGTGAGCCCAAGTAGCTCTACCCCTCGTGGGTGCCCAGCGCTCGTTACTCCACGTGTGTACCTCCTAACAATGAGCACATGATCCTTCAGTTCTACTAACTCCGTTTCAAAATATAAAATATTATAACTTTTGTGAAACAAATGTATTTAGATGCTCCAAATCTACACACTAAAAAGCTCACAAAATCTCGAAGATGTTATAATTTAAAAAGGAGGGAGTAGATCGTTTAGTAACCTTCTAAAACGCCCCATCACCCGCCTATTCAGCATGGCTTCAGAGTTCAGACTCGGTCACATTCTATTACCTGGTCATCTATGGATTGATCAGTCGGACAAACTTGTGTAATACTTATGCAGCTTATGTCACAAATCGTAATTTAAAAGTAGGTACAGTTCTGATGCTTGAAACGGTCCTATCCGGCTATTTCCCTGTCAGAACCAGGCAATGCAGCTTATGTCACAGGTCGTTTTTTGGAATGGAGCAAAAGTATGTCACAGATCGTAAATAAAAACGTAGTAGTAATGTTCACAAAAAAAAACGTAGTAGTAATAAAAAAAAGTGTGCAATTTTTTTTTAGAGAAAAAGGTAATAGTAGTTGAAACAGTCGTATTGCGCGATCAGGATACAGTGGGCACGCACTCGAGGACTCAGCAATGCCCTTCCCGTCCTCCATGTGAACATGGATTGATTCTTGTCGACAAAGACGAGATCGAGCTGGATGGCACAGGTACGACAAGTTGGCAACCAGAATATGTCGTTGGCACCCACGAAAAAAGAGATAGTACAGGGTGACACGTCTAGTGGTCTGTGGCACAACTTGTGCTCGCTCTAGCTGGATATCGTTTGTTTTGTTTGTGGCTTCCTGCTCTAAAAAAAAGATCATCACAGTTGGGCGAGCCTGCTTGCATGACCCATACACAGCAGACTCTGGTCCCCCTGAGTCCTGAGAAGATGGGCAATTTAAATAAAAATAACCTAAAAGTTAAATAAATTCAAATAATAAACCTTCTGACAAACAATTTTATATAGTCTAACTCTTTTCTGCAACTCCCTCTCACACGGCGCCGCACACATGGCTGCAACTCTTCTCCGCACGGCGCTGCACGTCTGCCACGCTGGCACAACGGAACCCGGCGCTGTATCGTTGACATGCACGTGCGGCGCCAGGCTACACGGCGCCGCAACCACCGCTGCGTCGCTAGGCTATGCGGCGCTGCAGCCCCTGCCATGTTGGTGTCATGGGCCCCTGCCGCGCAAGTGTGGCGCCACTCAGGACGGTGCTGCACGTATGTCTGCCGCGCCGTGGTGATCAGCGTTGCACAGCCACCAGACTTAGCCGCGCGGCCTTCCCCTCCCCAACCCAACCCAGCACTTAGCCATCGGAACGCGAACTCCTGGTGAGCCCCGCCGTGGCTCACCAGGGCCTCGTACTCGTGCTCAGTGATACTAGCGCCTGAAGACAATGCTGAGACGAAGCCCGCCTATCAGATTCTATCGGACCAAGTACACGCTTCTCTGAAGCTACCGCTGCACAACATTTAGTTGCAGCCTCGGCCGTCTATCTGCACAGGTCTCTCTCTGTTATGCGAATGTACGTTTGCTCACTGCAGTGCTCTCTCCTAGAGTCCTGGAGCAGAGCAGTTGCAGACTGAAATAGAGTCTTGACCGTGTTCTAAACGTACAAGCCCACTTGAAAGGCAAGAATGTTCTTAATTTTATTTGCCACTGAAACTAGGAACACCCTTCAGAAATTCTTGCAAAATGTATTTACTGAGAGGCGGCCAACAAGCTAAATTGCATTGTTAACTATCATGTCGATCTGAATATACAATGCAATGCAAAAAGAAAAAATTTCAGCTTCCTCTGATTTACGACAAGAGTATATGGACTACATCAAATACACAATCACATTTTGAACACTGTAGTAGAGCATGAAGAGAAAAGGGGGAGGTCATAATACTACAATGAATGGAAGCTACGGGGATATGGATCATCAACACAATGCAAGGCGATGATATAAATAAAATAATGTGTAGCTTCAGATGATATAAATAAAATGTGTAGCTTCAGACCCTCCGAAATCATTGGGAACACGAGTTGCCATACTGTCATGGGTTGAACTCGATAGAGCTGACGTCTGTCTCCTCGGCGACGCTTGAGCTGTCTATGACAGCCCGGTGCTCTTGGACGCCGAAGCTATTTAATTTGTGTGCAAAGTATGTATTACTGATACTTGTCATTCGGTGGAGTAGCAGCAATTCTCCAGACCCGGGGTAAGAACAAAATTGAGCAGCAGCAAATAAGACACCAAAGTGTTGCATGAATATAAGAAACATCTTCCTACTGATAAATACTGAAACCTCTTTTAGCTCAGTTCCTGGCAGAGGATCACCTTCTTGATCACATGGCTGGTAACTCAAGGACTTGTTCCATTTTCCTGTTATCATCATTTTTGGTTCTTTAGCTGCACTATATACATACCCATCCACCTCATATCGGCCAGCCCTGAAATAAAGAGTAAGCTCAGAGAGGCCAAGTCAAAGACTTATGAGCTAGAATGAATTGTCTGATCCTTTCTGTATGAACATAGGTGCGCCACATATGTGAGACCACATCCATTGTCATGGTAAATAACGTTTATAGAGTTGCTTCCCAATTATCATACCCAAACTAGCCAGATGGCTGGAAGTACAACACAGTCCGGGTCTCCCTCCACGTCCCACCGGCGGCGCGTCCGGGTCTCCCTCCACGTCCGCGGCGGCGTGTCGCCGGCAACGGTGACAACGGCGGGACGGTCATGGTAGACAAGCGCGGACCGCTTGAGGAAGGATATGGCCGTGAGCGGCGAGTGGTTGGCAGCGCAAAGGATGGCGCCCTCCATCTCTCAGACGGCGAGCTGCTAGAAAGATGGTTGACAGCGGGCTAGGACTAGGATGTGCAAGAGACAGGGGCGAGAAAGCGTGAGAGTGTTGGTGGTTGTGCAGCGCCGGCCACCACGGCGCGGCAGGTGGTGGTTGTGCAGCGCCGGCCACCACGGCGCGGCAGGTGTACGTGCAGCGCCGTTCCGAGTGGCGCCACACTTGTGCGGCAAGGGGCCATGGCGCCAGCATGGCAGGGGCTGCAGCGCCGCATAGCGTGGCGACACAGCGGTGGTTGCGGCGCCATGTAGCCTGGCGCCGCACGTGCGCGCCAAGGCTATAGCGTCGGGTCCCTCCGCGCCAGCATGGCAGGCGTGCAGCGCCGTGCGAGGTGGAGTTGCAGCCGTGTGTGCGGCGCCGTGTGAACGGGAGTTGCAAAAAAGGGTTAGACCGTATAAAATTGTTTGCTAGAAGGTTTATTATTTAAATTTATTTAACTTTTAGGTTATTTTTATTTAAATTGCCGAGAAGATGAGCTAAGTTGGGCAAGAAAACTAGCAAAGACGCATCAACACAGGCACATGATTTGGGGCTTGGCAGCACCATCCATCAGTGCTTCCCAAAATGTACATTTGGGCAAGCAAAACGAAACAGTGAAACAACCGGCGTCCGCTCACTGGGAGATTTCACGATAATATATGATGAAGCATCCACACGATCTGACGAGTCGGTCTGGAATCATATTGAATTGCTCATTCTCTGGACGGAACAGCTGGGGACTAGATATCCAAATATTCGATTCCACTCTTTCTTCTGATGTACACAGCTGTAAGCAATGCAATCAGATAACCATATTGAAGCCGGGCAGTTGGCTGAGCAGACATGTATTGCTGCGAAAAACAAGTTGATGGAATCAAGATAACACCGACTGGACAGCACTCCGGATCCAGACACTAACATGCTTACACTGCCGCGTTCAGATAATGGAATTACAAAGAACTGGTAGACGCACAGTTCAACATCAACTAGGGCTTGTTTGATTCATAGGATAGGAAAAGTATAGAAATAGGAAAAACATAGGATTGAGATGTCATGCCAACTTGAATCCTATAGGAATAGGAATTTTGTTTGATATAGCAAAGGAATTTTTCCATAAGGTATGATCTAATGTTTTTTTCCTATAGGAATTGCACTACAAGATTTCTATAGGATTAATTCCTATAGGATGTGTTCCTATGAATCAAACAATAACATAGGAAAATTTTCCATAGGATTCAAATCCTACACAATTCCTATGCAATTCCTATGAATCAAACAAGCCCTTACAAGTTCGTACTTAAGGCAAGACGGCATGGAGCACAGCATATGCACGAGTCTGACTGGTGCAACAATCAACATCAACACAGCATGGTGTGCATGATAGAGCAAGAGCTTTCTGGAAACATGCATGGCACGTCTCTACAACGACAAGTGGAGTGCATATTTCTTCTGTCAAAAGGCAGAATATCTTGTTCTGCGAATAATAGAAAGATCATCCAGTGCCAATCACCAGGATTTGAAAATTGACATTACATGGAGGCGACAAAAAAGGGATAAGATCGTGCACATCACTTTCTCATGCAGCATTACGTGTTGGGTCAATAGCACGTAGCAGTGGTGGTACAATACAAGCCAATAAGCATATAAAGTCATTACAACGCTGGAGAGAAAAAATCAAGGCAAGACAGAAATATCTACTAGTATGAAACAATTCTCTGACTTCCGAAACATAACTGGTGAAGAGCACAGACTCATGAAAATATGCTGAATGAATAAATTAGGCCCAGAGGATGACAAGATGAGCCAGTTTTTACCTCACCGGCCCTTGGGGTTCATGATCTGTGAGAAGACGGCGCTAGGCGTCAGCCCGTCAGAGTCGATGCTCGCAACGCTTTGGTCACCCATGCTGATGGAAGTGGTCGTGGTCGTGGTGGTGCTTGAATCGATCGATGGGTCATTGGGGTCCTTCTTTCCAACCATCACGAGGGGAGTGCCCTCATTTGACATCCCACAGCCAATGCTTCCACTCTCCTCCGCGCTTTCTTGCATCTGAAGGGCAAACTCCAAGTTCCAAAGCACATCTCCCATCGAAGGGCGCTCAATGCCATTATCAGCGACACACTTCTCGGCTGTCTCAGCAAACTTCTTGAAGCACTGTGGAACAATTTTTCCCTTCAGGTAGGGATCAACAATCTGGTCAAGAATTCCCTTCTTCTGGCAGTGCAATGCCCACTCTGCCAAGCTAACTTCTTCTTTTGCAAGAGTGGGGTTCAAAGCAGGCCGAGCACAAAGGACCTCAAACAATACAACACCAAACGAGTAAACATCAGATTTCTCAGTGAGCTGCTGCCTGCGGAAGTACTCGGGGTCTAGGTAACCAAAACTGCCCTTGACAACTGTGCTCACGTGTGTGTGATCCATTGATGGCCCAGTCTTCGACAGACCGAAATCAGAAACCTTGGCGACCCACTTCTCATCCAGGAGGATGTTCGTCGTCTTCACATCACGGTGGATAATGGTGTGCTTTGCACCGGTGTGTAGGTAGTGGAGCCCACGAGCTGCACCAATGCAGATCTCCAAACGCTGCCTCCAGCTAAGCGGTGCATTCTGGGTCTTGTATAGGTGCTCACGCAGAGTTCCATGGGCCATGTAGTCATAGACCAGGATCATCTCATTCTTCTCCTCGCAGTAACCAATCAGCGACACGAGATGACGGTGGCGGAGCTTTGACAACATCTCAATCTCAGTCTGGAACTCATGTATACCCTGCTCAGACAAGGGGTTGCCACGCTTGATAGCCACCTTAGTTGTGCCCCCATCAATTTCTCCATTGTAAACTTTGCCGAACCCACCAACACCAAGGATCCGCGACTCATCAAAGTTTTTTGTTGCAGCCTTGATCTCAGCAAAAGAGAAATGGCGGCACAGGTTGGATGGCAAAGATGAAGCATAACTCCCCGTTGCGTGTGACTTGGCTGAGCTTGAAGTGTGTGAATTGCCATATAGCGACAAGGGCAGCCAACCAGAATGCCCATCACTCATGCCAGCAGCCTTTGCCGCTCTCCTCCGGCGCTTGCAGATGAAGCAACAATATGCCAGCGCGAGCACTGCCAAAACTCCAATTACTCCACCAACAATAGGCCCGACCAGCGATTTCTTCTTCCCTAGTGTATTATCCCTTGGCTCAACAACTGGGACAGGGTTGAGCCCCACGAGGCTCCCGTTATTAAGTTGCAGCTTGAACACCTCCAACCCATTAAGAATAACGTCCAAGTACTGTGGCTTAGTCTCTTGATCTGGATGGAGAGCCACCCAGAAATCCATAGTCCCAGAACCAATAGTGTTCACCACATAGTCCTTGTAGACTGGAGTGCCAATACCATTCGGCAATGCCCACCCGATCACATCAGCACCTTCCACAGCAGTCTGGTTGTTGATGAAAATGTTGAACACCCGCTGATTTATCTTGGTAATTGGGGACTGTATCTCACAGAAATGGAGCCTCACGAGGTAATTGAACCCAGCATCCACCTGCATTATCCAAGTGAGATTGTATCCCATGTTTACATCCTTGTCTGGCCCCATGGATCGCGCCGTGGCATAGACGTCCTGAGGTGCCACATATCCTGGCACGTTGTCAGGGAAGGAGATGGTGACATTGGGATCGTTCTGGTACGATACCCCGGCCCCTGCACCGTAAATGTAAGGCGTGTCATCGTCCCATGACCGGTACCCGCCGGAGTCCTTGGAGGGGGAGATCGCCTGGCCTCCAACGTTGAGTCGGTACATGGTCTGGAGAGCAGTACCAGGATCCATGGTGAAGGGCTGGTTGTTGCCGTCACCTGTGACTGTGAGCGGGGTGGATATGTCGAAGAGATCAGGGGAGGAGACGACCTCGATGCCATTGACGAAGGCATAGGCGTTGGTGTGGCCCTTCTCCGGGGTGAAGGTGAGGTCGAGGGTCGGGCCGGTGACGTTGACGGAGAACTCGCGTATGAGGTAGGCGAAGTTGAGCGCGGTGGCGGTCTGGTAGGCGCTGAAGTTGGAGAGGAGCGTGACCTTGGCGGCCGGGACGGAGACGGAGAAGAGGGCGTCGGCGGCGTCGCGGCTGGAGTAGTTGGCCGGGTAGAAGTGCAGCCTGAGGAACTTGCGGCCGGGGCCGAGCGGGAAGGAGTAGGTGAAGGGCGCCGCGGAGACCCGCGCGGTGAGGTACGGCACCTGCGGCACGGAGGGGTCCTGGGACCCCGCGTCGGCGGAGGCGAGGTTCGCCGGCGCGTACTTTGACCCGGCGTCGCCGTCCCACTCCCGGCCGTCCGTGTCGTTCCCTTTCCCCGTGGCGCCGCAGTCGAGCAGGATGTCGTCCCGCGGCACGAACGGGGCCCCCGCGGAGGGCGCGGGCGCTGTCGAGTTACTCCCTCCCTGCGCCGACGCCGCGGGGAGAAGCACGGCGCAAGCGGCGGCGGCCACGAGCAGCAGGAGCGCGCATCTCGGGACTCCCCTCATGGCGTGCGTCAGCTGTAGCTTGCGTTTCCTCGCGGCTCACAGATCGCCCATCAAACAGCTCTCCCGGCGCCGATCTGGGCCGGATTTGCGCGCGGACGAGAGGAGCGGCGCGCTGCGCGTGGCGGCGGACGCGAGATTTGAGGGGGGAGGGGAAAGTGGCGGCTGCGGTGGTGGAGGTGGAGAGAAGGGAGAGCGTGGCGTTAAGGAAGAAGGGGAGAGAGGTTTCGGGATTACGGGCGCGGCATTAAGGAAGCCAGCAACGGCAACGGCGACCTACTCCGCTCAACTCTACTGCGCTTGCTTGCCTGTTTACCGCCGAGGTAGCGTGCGTGTGTCACTGATGGGGGCTTCCTTTGTCCCGCTGACCAGTGGGGCCTGGAGGTGACGGGCCCGGCACAGCAGTGTAACAGATACCACGCCCGGTGTGGTTGACGGTGGTGGGACTGGGAGGTGGAGGACAGCTCGCACTGTCGCTCTCTGTAGCGCGTCCCATTTCGGTATTTTTATCCATTTCCCGTTTTCCACCGGGCCTTTTTCGGTGACGCGGTGGTGGGGAATCGCGGCCATGTGCGGGGGAGGGGCGTGGGACCCTCCTGTCACTCACCGTTGCCAGCCGTTCTGGTACCGAAGACGACGCGGGATTGTGTGTGGTCAGGTCATGTAGTAATGTGGACAGGCCATAGATTCGTGTGTTGTTAGCACCGGAACGCGACTGCGAGCGGGCCCAGGGGTCAGAGACTGCGGCTGGGGTCAGTGGTGGAGAAACGCGGGTGGCCAGCCAGGCCGCGGCTGAGGCTGCAGCTGCTGCCGCCAAATGCAAGCTGTGAGCCAGCAAACTCGGAATAGGCACACACACACACACGAGGGCCCACCAGCTCTGTTTATTCATCGTCCCGTATCGGGCGGCGCAATCAGGGCCGTCCAGGAGGGCGACGCGGCGGGAGAGAGAGGAGTGGGCCCCGCTAACATGCACCGGAGTTAGGGGATCGTGAAGAGCACCGTCTGAGCAGAGGAGAAAGAGAGCCGGGTCGCTTTGACCTGCGCCTGCGCGGCGCCCCTATCAGACTGGCAAATGGAGCTGTGTTGTTGTACCGGCCATACGAATTAATTAGTAACTAAACGGCGTTTAGTATTGAATGGAGACACATCAGCAGGAGCTATACGTGCAGTACACATCACTGCATTGATCTCAAAGCACAGTATGGGAACAAAACGTGCGGAGTCGCCCGTGTAGGGGACCTTTTTTCAACGAAGCGGGAACACAGAAGAAAGCATACAGTCGTACAGCAGCAAATCCTTGTCAGGTTACCACATGGCTCCACCGTAGTTCCAAAATTGACTGACCGTTGTCTCTGAAGTTACAATTTAACATTCGCTCCCTCGGAGCTCATACGGATGAAAAATAATTCGAAAAAAGAAGAGGTACACACTTCTATGCTAAATATAGTCTCACTAGCTGAATGCAGACATAACTACCACCATTTCCTTTTCTCTGCGAGTGATTAACACCACAAAATGCATCACCAAGCAGACTGGTACTGGATCGTTCTTGAGACGTCTGAAAAAAACATAAGCTTCCCACTTATCTCCGGGCACGTTTCTGTTTCTTATCTTCTTCCCTGTATCTCTCGCGCCTATCTTCCCTCTGTCGCTTCTTCGTTACCAGATCGGTCTTGGCTTTCTGCGCCTCATGCGCTTTCTTCTGCAGACCGCGCTTAAGCTTCTCCTTCCTCATCTGCAGAAATCAAGCGGATAATAAGCATTAAGCAGAACTACAACTCGAGTTAGAATACGCTGTATGCACATAACATGTCACCTTTTCATGCTTTATTTGTATTAACTGTTGAATAGCTGCACTCCTCTTCTTCTCCTCGGTATTCATGATTACTGGGACCCTGTCCGTGGTTGGTTTCTTACTCTTGGGTCTATCCTTCGGCTTAGAACCAAAAGGAAGCGTTTCTTGCAGTTTTTTAGGGATCACTATAGAATTGAACTTCCGCCCTTTCCGCTCAATATCCTGCCAGGCAGACATGACAAGATGTGAGAGATGGTAAAAAGGACACCAAGAGCAACAAGGGTTTTCGAAGAAAAAAATGCAGAACCTTGTAAACAGAGTCTTTGTTGTGTGGAATAGATAAGTTGTTCGCCCTCCGCAACTCAGCCACAGTCCTCATGCCTTGCCACATCTCACCTCGGGGTTGAAGAGAAGTGGTCACAAGATTACAGTAGGTGGGAACTTCAACATTGACCCAAGCACGCATGAAGACAATGTCACTCATAAGAACTTTGTCCTCAAAAGTGCACCTCGCAATACCTTCTGTACTTTCTCCTTTTCGCTTTAAGGCATCTCCAGGTTCGATCTTTGCTGCCTGCAATTCAAGATTATTTAGTGTGTGCAGTTTGAATATCTGAATTGCCCCAAAAATCACAAATTCTTCAGCTTCCAGATTTCTCAAAATCCAGATTCAGCTTCAACCTTCCTCTCCATTAAAACCTAAAAGAAACTAACGTGCTCAAACAGAATCAAATGAAGATTCTGTTCAATTAGCAACCATATATTGATGGGGAGCCTACATATCGCATGTCATTTCCCTCTATTATTTATCAAAATCCAATAGGACACAATATTATAGTCTAAGTATCCAACGTTATATGTGTTTGCACATAAATTGATGCATACGAAAAGGATTTGCATAAAACACCTTGTTACTGCCCACCTTTTTAGCCTCTACTTCTGCTCATCCATTACTAAAAGTAACTCAAATCTATGTGTAGGTACAAGAGAAGGATAAAAAGTATGGAGCACATACTACTCCAACCTGTCCCTTGCATTGCCAAACATCCTTCTCAAACTACCAAAAACCATAATTAAGAAGATTAAACAGATGGCAGGGTGTGTGTTTTAACTGAAAAGTGTTTTAATGTTTTCACGTATTTTCCGAGGATCTGCATAGCTGTCTACTTCCATTGGCATCCCTGAAAGGCTAGAAGGTTCTAGTCATTCGTTTACTTCTAATTTGTAAAGACAGTGTAATGATATAAGAATGTTGAGAAAATGAGCACGCATAAAACCAGATGACTAGATTCATCAAATCTTATAAATTACTGAAGCGCGTGTCCAAGCAAGTTCTTTAATGTATTACCTTTTTAACTTGTCCTCGAATTCCACTTACTGTCCGAATGGCTGCACCTTCAAACCTAGCAACCTCTAAATCAGATGTGAACATCCCTTTAACTAGTGCAGTTTTCTTAAATATCTTGCATGGTGCCCCTGTGAGCTTGATCTTCTTCATAATTCGGGCACTATTGTTGAATTCCTGAACCCAGCCAGTTGCAGTTATTCTAAATGGTACCTGGGCGAGTGTGCAAGCATTGTTGGATAGCGTATTAGTGAATATACTAATATGACTATTTAAAAATGAAATTACAACCTAGTATTAAGTAGTGCAAAATGAGATTCAAAGATGCACATTAAAACGGCATTTAATAATACTTATCGAAGATATTCATCCACTAAAATGATGCTCACTCCTGACTATCTTTCCATGGCCTCAATAGTGCCTAGCTTCTTCAGAGAAATGGAAGTATGAAACATAAAGAAAAAATGAAGTCAAGGACACAAGTTAGGTCTTGGCAACACAACGTCTGGAGATTCCATTTGACTTTGATGTGATCTGTGACAGTAGATTGTTTTATATATCATCACTTGGTTTCTGCAGCTGTGATTGCCTTTGGTTTGATCATCACGGTCACTTAAATTTATACTAAAAAGAATCCGTAAAACAGCCAAGAAAATGTAGTTGTTGGAAGGCCATATCGACATGCGAGGGGTTTTTACATGTGCTGGAGGAGAATAACAATTTTTAGGAAATGTTATGGTTTTTCTTCTTATTTAACACTAACATCCATTGACTGGTGTGAACTCATCACTGAATGTACCTTATTGCTGGAAAGATTCTGGACTGCTAGTACACCGCTTTTTGGTGGAGCAAGTGGCCCCCAAAACATAGCAAAGCAATGCATATGCTCAGGTGTGTACTTGAGCATGCGGTGTCGGCCATTTCGATCCTCTATTGCATAAACAGGCGTTGTTTGGAAACGTCTCCAACCAATAGAGACAACAATTGGGTCTTTTGTCTTCAGCACTTTCCTATGCCACCTGTGGCGCTTCAAGCTAACCTGTATCAGCAACATAACGATATATGTGAAACTGTGGACCACTGACAAAGTGATAGAAAATTAGAAACGATCATATGAATCATCATAATATTCAGAAACTACAATATTAACAACACATCAACCCATGCAACTGTGTGTTAGTTGAAAACTGGGCTGTGTTATTAAGCACCATATAAAAATCTATGGAATAGACGTGGTTGAATCCGGGTGAAAAACACGTGGAACTATGTTCCGAAGTTCTCAAAATTCTTAAAAATACACACTAAGAAAACAAATTCAGCCACTCCCTCTAGTTCATATTAATGGCCTCAACTTTGTCTAGATACGAATGCATGTAGTCTAAATACTTAACTAGATACATACGAATCTAGATAAAGTTGAGGCCATTAATATGGACCAGAGGGAGTATAACAAAAGCGAAGAACAGTAAACCATCACTAATCATGCTGAATTTTTAGCATCTCCCAAATGAATATGAACTTGAAATTTCATATATGAATAGAACATCGCCCTTCTACCATGCTACCTTTTTTAAGAAATATCGTGAAACATTTACACGTTCTCTACAGAGTGTTGACCATAACTTGGTTTCCACCTGATATTTTCTCAAAATTCTAATAACTGGGAATGCATTGTACCATTACAAAATGATTTAAATCTAACATATACTGTACATTTGACTAATTGCCATTATACCCTAGACGACCAAATAATGCAAGGCCCAAAAGCTCCATGTAACATTATATTTTACTTAAATAGAGTACTGGTACTTCCCGAATTATACTCTTCACTGCAATCATGACATGTTTCCATTGTCTAAATCAATTCCTTAACTTGCTGATTACAAAACTGGGAGAAAATACAAATAGGCTCACCTGCATATATCCAGTGTTCTCCTCACCAAGGCCAATACCTCCAACAAGGATGGGGTGGCAAGGATCAAAATGCTCAACTAGCTCAAACGGCACACCATGTACCTCTAATCTGACGTAAGTACCAGTCCTAAATCCTTCAATTTCTACTAGGGTATCTTCATCTAGATCATTGAGTTCAGATATATTCATTTGCTTGCGCAACTCCATTTCCTCCTTCAACTGATAAGGTACAAAAGCGAAGATATTAATACTTAGGATCTGATAAAAAACTTTCAAAGAAGCAGAGAGCAGGGACTGTTAGGGCATACTTTGTCAAAATAGCCCCCTCCTTCAGACTGGTCTCTTTTTGATTTCTTCTTATCATTATCAACTTCCTCACCAGAGAGCTCCGATCCATCATATGTAGCTTTCAGTCAAGGAATCGAACGAGAAAAAACAGTAATGTAATTCTAAATCTAAAACACAGCAAGTTCAAGTAACTAAACGACGTAAACACTCTTCCCAGTTTAAGAGGCAAGCAAAAGGGGCCAAACAGAAGCTGCAGACCAAAAGAGAAATAGAGAAGGAAGAGATGATCATGTATGAAGGATATTCTGAATCAAATTTTGCTCTAAGTGCAAGCTTCTTGAGTCGTAGTTCTTCAACTTTTAGTTCATCTTCTTTGTGAAGACCTGGCTTCCCTCCTGTGTTTTCATTGACCTGGCTCTTGTGTACCTCACCAGTTTCCAGATCTTCAAAATCACCATCGACTTCTTCATCACCCTCTCCGTTTTCATCTATCTCACGTCCTCTTAGAGAAGCTTTTGACCAATCTCCAGTCACAAAACGGTCCCGGATGCTTTCGACGAGATCTCCATCAGACCAATCACGTAGTTCCACTTTGAAAAATTTAGAGTAATCCTCAGCGTCGATATCATCAAAGCTTGGTAATTCACTCTTTGCTTGCTGTGAATCGCAAAAACAAAGTCATATATTGCCTCACCAATAAAAGTAGCATGTTACACAAAACTTTGTGCACCTATAACTTCTCAGGTAGTCCTAGCAAAACAGAGAGAAAATACTCACAGGAACATACATTAGCATTGCGTTCCTTTACGAAAACTATGGTAAGGGGGCTATAACAATACTGCAGTTAGACACATAGATTTTCTTTGCCGCCAGCATACAGATGGAATAGTATAATTTGGAACAACAAGGGTTTGGTAAGCTTCTATTAACCTTTTTCTTAACCAATAAATTTACAAATGGCATGGCATAGCTAATAAGCTGTCAAACCAAAGGTAGCGGACAACTTATCCTAGAAAGACAGGATAAGTTGTCTACCATAAATTATCCTGCATGCAACACAAGTTTACCTTCTTTTGTCCTTTCGGTATGAAAAATTCTTCATCTGAGCTATCTTCTCCATTGTTGTCATTGTCTAGCTCCGTTGAAGGTTTCCCATATACAAGTTGCATTAGACTGGCACTTCGTCTGGACAGTGTTCTAGCAAGTAAGGATTTTTTCCACTTCGAAGTGTTTTCAGTTCCATCATCTAAAATAACAAAGGTTAGAATTAATATGTCAAAACGAAATACTGACAAGTGCCTCATTCCCAAGTAATAAGTTCAGCAAGGAAATTAGCATAAATAATCTCCATGCGCTCACTGGGTGCAGGTGGTAAGATATCTAGACACTATGAAATTGGTACCTGAATCAATAGCTTCTTCGCTGTCATCTGATGATAAAGAACATTCAGATAGGTGTTCATCGCCAGAATCTTCATTATAAGTATCATCTTCATCAGAATCCTGCAAGTTAAATCAAGGTTAAAATAATTGTAAAGCTTCAAACAAAAATAGGTAGTGTGTTCATGCCCAAGAAGATGCCACTTTTGCTCTTGATCATACAGATCACTTAACCTGGATGGTCCAAGTTAGGAACAGCTATTACCACCCTATGGTCCTATAGGCTATAGGTTTCCTGGATTAAATCTCGCGAATGAATGCATGCTTAAAACTATTTTTAAACATAAAGCAATGGTGTAAAAGGATCATAAGCATAGTGCCTAGCAAAACAAGATGCTAAGGGAAAATGATAAACCTCATCATGATAAACCTCATCATTATGGCTATGCATTGATGCTAAGGGAAAATGATAAACCTCATCATTATCATTATCATCATCATTATCATCTTGAAACTTAGCTGATATAGCTTTTCGCCTTATTCTTCCATTGAAATTTTCCACTTTTTCTCTCAAGTCAACACCATGATCACTTAGCTGAATGTCATCAGAATCGTCCCCTTCACTATCACTAGAGCACTCAGAATAAGATTGGCCATTCCTCTCCAAGGTGTCAGCATCACTGGTGTTATTACCACCTACTTGCTCCAAAATGGTAGTACCTTCCTGGTCATTCTGTCTTGAAGAGTTATTGCCCGTCATGTCACTGTCTTCGGATTGAGCAGCAGGTCGTCTGCCGAATAAATTTATAAAACTCTGATCCAACTTCTCATCAAGGGAGTATTTGGTCTTCTGAAGAGTTTTTACTAGATCCACGCCAACATCATTACCTTTCCCTGTAGCATGACAAGTCAGCAGCCCAGCAAACAATTAAGATTAGCATGAATATGTAAGAAAACTTTAGAGTTAATAAGTTCAAATAAATAAAAGCCACTCATGATGAACATGCTTTCAGAAGCTTTATAATAGTTATAAGGCACTCCATCTCTGACGCACGCACCAATTACAAGAAATCAATGTAAAACTAATAGCAATGGTGTGCACCACTATGGAACCATAAAAATACTACAGTGGCACAAATAATTGGTCCACCGGCAGAAGTTCCTCTACTAAGATATTTTTTCCAGGCACATGCAGCAATTTGCAGCAGCAGCCAGCCTCAGTTTACAATCTAGCATCAGGAACATTTAAAGCCAAACCATTATTTAAACAAAATGCCAGGTCAGCAACACGATATCAGTAGTTAATTGAGTTTCCCGCATGGCACCCTAAATACCTAATATCGAATCAAAGCATGTTCATGCATTGGCACTTCCATATAAACAATATCATCCTGAACAAGCATACTTCAAGAAACTTCAATAGCAATAAGTACAGTGGAGGGTGGCGACGTGAGGTTTTCATAGTTCAAAACTGAACGCAGTTTATCAGTACCTTTTTTCCTAGATGCATCATTGTCGTCAGTGTTTGAAAACTGAACAAGATGATCATTGATATTGATATATACTGCGTCTTTGTCATACAGGAGATCCCCAAGACCAGACATAGGTGCATAGAACAGCTTCTCCTTGTCACGTAGTCCTCGCTTCTTTGCAGCTGATGGCAAAGGGCACGGATCAGCCAAACTTGTTACACCCGACAAGCTGAAATCACCTGCTCCTGTGATATGCACCTGCACAAATTAATGCATCTCTTAGCATCCAGAGAACTACAATAATGAAATCATACATGAAAGAACAGAAATGAAAAACATTCAGATGCATCCTTCTAACTTCTAAGTGAGGTAACTTAAAGTCCAGATTCCTTTAAAGCTAAGGACTGGATACTGATGCACCTCCAAATTGTCTATGCAGTTTGGTTGTTTAGCTAAATTTCCTGTGCATGATTTATGGCAGTTTCATACAAGTTCTAGCACTAGAAAATTTCCACTTTCCAGCCAAGAAGGTATTGGTCCCTTTAAAGAACACTTCCATCTTCACAAAAATCGTTAACGATCTAGCCACCATATAGTCATACTGCAAACGTAATCAACAATGCACAGGACATCACACGAGTAACCTAAGCAACATAATATGGGATTTTCCAGCTATGAGTCTAAAACTACCGCACAGAATACCCACCCACTTCAATCATCGTCACCTGAAAGTTAGAAGAGGTTGTGGAGTATGTACGTGCTGGTTTCTACTGTATACAAACACATGGAAGTAACTAGGTTATGGCATAAGGCCTAGTAAGAGGTGTGTTGCAGGTCAGGAGTGCAACAAATCTGGTGCTGGACAAAGATTATGAAAAAGAGCGTTTTGCAGGATTGGGTCGCTGGACTTCGACGAATGTTAGAACCTTGCGGAAATTTCTATGGATATTCACAATTTCATATGACTGAATGAAAGCGATGTGTATTATACTATAATTCAACTGGTGATAAAAGTTGAATTAGAATGATTGCTAGATAAAATACACATGTTTTGTATGCAGAAATGTGGTGAAACAGATTGAGCAATGTCAAGTACAGGTGTTAGAATTAGTGATATGAAGTGCATCCATCTAATTATTCTCAAACTAAAATAATATCGTGAAATTTTGTAGGTCCGCCAAAATTGATTCCACGCTTACTGCAAAATACGATCATGTTCTTTGCCTTGGGTTGTGAGCTGTTTAACCAAGTTTGAATATGTACTATGTTGATGAGTTTATCTGTTAGTTCAAAATTATGGAGCAAAGTTAAAACAAGCTGAATAAACTGCCTGCTATGAAGTATAATGCTACTAATTCTTCCTCTGCTTCTGGTAAATCAAAGGGTAATCTTTCACATTCTGCCAATGAAGAAATTAGAAAACTAGAAAACCTATAGCTTGACACCAAATATTCCATCCAAAAAACCATATTTTGAATGTGCTTCACCTATATCACTATACTTAAACTGTTACATAATCCAGTTTTCGAATGATAAACAAAGGGGCACTGATCTATTGTTCATTTTTTTAAATTCACCAAGTTACCCGTTGCATATTGGCACTTATCAAGTATAGAATAGATCTGCTTCTCTTTCTTCTATGAACAGAATTGGCTAGCATTTGCTGGCACAAAGAAGCTAACCCCTAATTCATATCAAATCCAGTAAAGATGGGAGAAAAACAGATGTTTATGTTACCTTGGTCCCTCTTTTCATGTTGCATCCACGAAGGTAACCATATAGTGTTATTTTTCTGTCACATTTCCTGTTCAAGCGCACACTCTCCGGCGGGGTTACATCTTCAAATCTATCTGCTAACAAATAAGGATGTGCCATTCTCCAACTCAAAGGGATAGGCTTAATAACGGAGATAAATCTTGCAAGATTATGGACTTCTCTTTTTGTGTATCTGCACAGAAAAATATATGTTATAGAACTCATATAAGCAAAATTGGTAAAATGGTAGCAAATCCGACAATACAAACTTGTATAAGGTTGATGTAACTCATATGCAAAATGGGTAAATGGTAGCACATGCATGACAATAAAAAAATAGTACATCAAGGTTAGTACAACTGCAGCACAAAGCTGCAGTGCGTATAGAAGCCAACACATAAAAAAATCTTCATAATATGGTGAGCACTGAGCTCAAAATGGCTTAAATGAAATTGCAGCCAATGAGCTGAGCATGGACCAAATATCCAGGCATTTAACTGCGGATTACAAGTCTAAAGAAAGAAGCACCAACTATACAGGAACTTACTTTCCGTGAATGAGACCAGACAGGTAGAATAGTTTTGCTCCCTCCTTTATCTCAGCCCAGAACCGATGCTTAAGTCGCTGCTTAGTTTTCCTAAGTTTCTTTACATCTTTAAATTGATCCAGATGTGTAAGCACCCCCATCACCTTGGGGAATCCATGGACTTGCATGATATTAAGGAACTCAAAGGTATCCTGGATACAAGGGTTCATTTGTGTAGCATTAGTACTATGATGATAGAAAACATGCCCTGTTATCTTGGGTAAATGGCCCATCATTTTACATGCCCCATCAGGCCACAAGATCAATTGTAAAGTAAGATGGGCATTTTTCCAAGGGCAAAGGAAGATGTGGCATTCTATCAAACCCCTCGTGATTAAAAAAAAGCTCTTTGGTGCATTTAAATAAAAGCATATTTATGTCATCAATCCTAATGTTTGCTAAAAGCCTTACTAGGCCTACATGGTAAGATAAGAATATTTGCAAGGATATCAGCTTTTAGAACATACCATTTCAAATCCATAGCTACCATCGATAAGCAACAGCGCAAGATCTGCTATTTTAGCAGCATCAATCATTCCATTGATATCACTCGGGCACTCCAAGAACTGTACCCTCCTGCTTTTACCTGTGTTTAGCAAATATACATAATCACAATCTGCTCATTTTGAAGAACATTATGCCCTGGTTTATAGTGTATAACCTGATACAACCGTGATGGGACCACGGACTTCTGACAAGTTTTGTTTAGTGTAGTGCTTTACTAGACATTTTATCAGCAGTGACTTCCCAACCTGATGAGTTTGATGTAATGTAATGGTCAGAGAACAATACACAGGCATTATTTTCATGCAAGAGGAGGAGAGCATACCTGCGGAGGCCCTTGAACTACTACAACAAAGGGAGGTGGTTCACCAATTGAGCGATCCATAACTGGCACATGAAGACGGCGTTGTTCAATCTCTGCTGATCGAGATTGTAGGCGCTTCGCCTTTGTTGCTGAACGGAAAGCAAAAGCCTGGGAGAAGGCATTACAGTCTAATTAAACAAAGGCTTCCAAAGCCAGATAGGAAATAGATTAAAGAAATGGTAAACCATCATTTATAGTGAAAGGGTATCTGATCATAAATTGTGCTCGGTATCGGATGTTCCATGATCCCATAGATTACCTCATGCAGATGGTGGAAAATACTGTAAACGCAAACTACCACAATAGATACTGATTTATTGAATAGCTTGCTAATACAAGAAGTTGCACAAGGTCATCAATAATGCTCAAGATTTTACTGAACTGAACAAACCAGCTGCTAGACATTACTCTGAGAATACCTAGTCCAGTCTATATATATTGAATCAGATGCCCGAATTAGTAGCATATCGACATCAACAGGACATACGAATGTGGTAATATGGGACTTCGTTCGTAATAAGCAAGACGTGTATCTTCCATAGTAACAAGCAACTGCACCATGCGTCCATGCCTATCCCCAGTAACAAAATGATGAGATAGCCCAGAACTGGCTAAATCATTCGTCCTGTGCGACGCTCCTACAGGCACCCGGACAGGAGGGTCGCCAACGCGAAGAATCCTAATCCACAGATACAAACCAAGCGTGGATAACACGCATGCGTCCCCAGAGAGAAAACCAATAAGCCGCTAGCCCCGTTCGTACCTTGGGATTCTTCCTCTCGCCCCCTTCATCGTCGCCGGCGGCGCCCTTGCCTTTCCTCTTCCGCGCCTTCGCGCCCGACTTGGCCACGCGATGCGCCTTGCGCGGCTGCTCGACTCCGCCGCCACCATCAACCGGAGCCATGGTGGCGGGTTTGCTGTTGCTTCGTTAGTGGGGTTTTGCGGCGGCGGAGACTACCTGGAGGGAGGCGGTAGCTGATGGCCCGCCAGGAGACTACCTACGAAGTTACTCGCAGGCAGGCGGCACCCAAAACCCAGGTGGCGGCGCTGAAACGGGGTCTCGAGCTGGGTTACGTCGGCCTGGGAGGAGGTGAGAGAGGCGAGCGGCGGCGCGATTGGTGCTACGGATTTGAGAATTAGTGGCGGCGGGGCGGTGGATCGATGCGGTGAGGGTTGCGGGGCGGTGGGGTTTTGGGCTGGGTTGTGGCCGGCTGGGCTATTTGACCTGGCCGGTCTAGGGTCGTATCGGACGGGAACAGCTCAACCACGATGGGAACAACGACAACGTACTCGGCCCAAAGCCCAAATCAACAAACGGAAGTGGGAAAACGGTGCTCCGGCTCAGGAAAAAAACTTTGTTAATTCCCCTTCACTCCTGTTGCCGTCTGCTCGCCTGCACGGCCAAGTCTACCACCATGGCCTCCACCCCAGCCGTGGCCTCCGGTGCCGCAGCCTCAGCGGACGTGCGCACCGTCGCCTCCACGTAGAAAAGCCCCAGACCCAGCGCGTATAGCAGGCGTGCCTCCCTGGTCCCTCGCAGCGCACGCCGGCCGTGCCCTCCAAGAGGAGGAGCAGGAGCCCATGTCGGCATGCTCGCTACGCTCGACTTTGCGCTTCCGCTTCCTGTGTGCACGCCGGTCGCGTCCTCCAAGAGCAAGAATAGGAATGTTGTCGTCCATTGTTTGCTAATTGCTTCAGATTAAAATACTCCAGTAGCTTGTACAAGTTCAGTTCTCCCGTGTTGCTATTCTACTTGTACATGTGTCGTGCTGAACATACTGTAAACTCTTCAGTGTTTGCTATGAGGTTATGAATAAATGAGTGTTCAGTTGTTGTTCAAATAGACATTGTGCATGTACAAATTGAATAGGAGTAAATATGCAGAATAAATGGCCATATAGAAAAATCTGAACTGAATATCAACTGTTTGTCCAAACTGAATTGAACTAAGTGGCACCCACACATGAACTTGAACTGAACAAAATTGCAGCTATTTCCCATAACAAAAGTGAAGTAAATGGCACCCAGAACTAAGCTAAATAGCAACTATTGCCTAGAACTGATCTAAACTGAATGACAAAAGTGAAGCTGATGTTGTCTTTGTAAACTTCTGAATCCTTTTCGTTGACACTACAAACACTATCATTTGAAACTTGTACTTGTACTTGTGCACTACCACTTCCTGCCTCTTGTATATCTTCTTTTGCTTGCTAAAATTGTAGGGTTATGAGAATTTATGAACATAATGATAACATTGAAAGCATAGGTTTTGTTTAGCAACATAACTCTTCCCCAAACTGTGATGTAGTTTTGGTTTCTCTTTTTTTTTTAATCTTGTGCTTCTTATCAAGCCAAGTTCTTCGTCCTTTTGAAGTTTTTGTTTCGACCTCCTTTTTCTTTAGGCGTGCATCAGTCAACAAGTCATTTGGTAGACTAGCATCTGTAGCAATCGCGCATGGATACTGAGTTGTGCTTGTACATGCATTGATTTTTTTCTTTCAATTTATTTTCCAAGGATGTCAAGTATGATATCTACCAAGACCACACATTCTGAAGTTGGATGCTCAATCCACCAAATTATGGAATTTGTGGGACATATATCTGTAGTTAAGCATGGCAGAGAATTAACACAACTTTCAGTTTTAATCCGCAGTTTAGACAAAATTAACCTTGAGAACAGCTGAGAATGCCAATTTAAATCTAGACAGAACCTTGTTTGGGATAGAACTATTACTCCGATACAAATTGCGCAAATGAGGTACCATTGAAAAGCTATGACCATGTACTAAAACTTTTGTTTTTGATCCAAGTCAAAATTGTGCACCGATTAAGAGCAGTTTTAAATTTTTCATGTCTCTGAAACTAATTGCGTCTACCTAGGACGATAGAGAAAGACAGGATACGGAGATTTACCTCACATCGACGAGAAGAGAAGCGCATTGGCGAGCAGAGCAGCCCGTTCGCTCTAGGTTTCGGCGATCTTCTTCTCTGTTCTAGCGAGTTTCTTGCGTCCTCGATTTCTCACGCCCTTCCTGTGTTCTCACGCCAGAATTCTGAGCTCGCGCGCGCCATTTTCTGTCTCCGTTTCGTTTATCTGGGCCTTGGGCTGGCTGTTCGCTCTGCTTTTTGCTCGTTCCAGCTGTTCCCATCCGATGCGCATCGTGCGATCGACAGGGAACGTCGTCCCTTTGCAGTAGTAGCGAGTAAGTCAGAGGATCTCGTTCCGAGTAGAGGAGGCGTTCTATCGGGAGGAGTAGAGGAGAGGAGGCAGTGGATAGGGGATGTGGTCCGAGATATTTTGGCCGACGGGAAGGCAAAAGAAAGGCGACGCGGACCAGCATCCATCGCTGCCTTGTAGTGTCGGTCCCGCACGCTTTTGGGCCCAGATGTCACTGACGAATTATGAGGAGTAGGAGGTGAAAAAAGATACAACCACATCCAACGGCTGTAGTTAGAAGCGGGAACGGAAACATACTGTGGCAGGTAAATTAGACGCAGTAGATTGTACGTGCGCGAGGGAGCTCGGGGAGGCCGAGTAGCGCACGCTGAGTTATAGGAGTAATTTAAGAAAGTTTTATCATTTATTTTTCTTTATATTACTCCCTCCATACAAGAATAGATGTCTTAGGTTTTTCAAATTTTAGATGAATCTATATACTGAATAGTATCTAGATTTATCTACATTTTAACAAATTTGAGACATCTATTTTAAAACAAAGGGAGTATAAAACATATGTTGAATTGATTTTTATAGCACTTTTGAGCGAAACAAAATAGATATTGGGCCTTCAGTTCAGCCCTATTTGGCGGTGTCTTAATTATTTTAGCATAATGTGAACATGCCTAGGCCGCAATGAAAAAAAAAACATAACCACTATCAAAGAATTAAAACGATATAAGCATAGGACGGTGCGGCGGAGCGCACTGGTCCATCTAGTTGTAGGATCATATGATGACGCCCGACCCCAATTCTATGCAATGCTTCACGGAATACCTCGAGTTTACAACTTTTACCGTTTTACTACTTTCTCCGATATATATTAGTTGACTCAAATTTATCTAAATATGGATATACCTAGCCCTAAAATTTGACTAGATATATTCATATTTAGACGAATATAAGTCAACTAATATGGGTCGAAGGGAGTAGCAAATAGCACATGCTTTGTATGTTGAACCAATTAAAATTTTAAATATTATTATAAGAAACTTGTGTCGTGAGTATTTTTAAAATTTCAATACAATTCATACCATCAAAATCAATCTGACAACTCGGGTTAGCAACAAAACCCTTTTACACTTTCTTAAAAAAGTGGGACGTGTGTGGCGACAAAGAATCTATGTCTTGTGTGTATACGTATCGAAATGTCTAATCTGTTCAAAGTTTTCTTAAGGTAGGTATCTCTTATTTTCCTTTCTTAACTTATATTGTCGTGAATTTCTATGGAATTCTTGCATGCATTTATTCTTCCGGATTTTTTATCTCAAATAGTCATCTTTTGTTGTTTGCCCTACACATGAAGCATCAATAGTGTACTTTCTTATATGTGATTGTTATGAGTAATCATGTTCTCAAGAGGTTAATTACGTGGAATTATACTTTTTCATTTACTTTGAATTTTCCATTTTACTAGAAATGGTTCAAATTCAATAGGGAAAAATTAACCCAACCTCTTTGAAACGCTATATAGAAACATAGGAATTTTCATTGAGTTGAGATTTGGTGCACGTGGGCACCAACGCTCTCTTTGTTTTGAAAATAAAAGTAAAAATAGTACTTTGCAAAAACAAATCTCAGAAATACATGTACATGGTCAATATATTTTTTAAAATAATTTAGTAAAAAATCATTTTATTTTAGGCTACAGGAAAAACAAATTTCTAACAGTGAATAAGATTAGAAATGTCTATCATTTTGGAATAAATTTGTATTTTTTGTGTAGCCCAAATATACCATATTTTAAAAACGAAATTTCTGGCGTATATTTTGAATGTATATATCTAGTTATATAATTATTTTCGAAATATTTAGCAGCATAAAAGTACAAGTTTTAATTTTAAAAATAAACACGAGCACTGGTGCCCATGTGAAAGACACTTTACGAATCTGTGTCAATGATAAATTATATATGAGTTTTTCTTGCTTACATTCTACTTGCACTATGTTCAGTCAACTTATACTTGAAATTTGCAAAAAAAAGGTGTGCTATGGAAGTTGTTAAATTAATTGAATGTGTTCTCCCCTATGCCTAATGTGTCTATAGCTTAAGCGTGGTTGTTAACCCGCCTGCTGAGAGCCTCACAGCGCAGCACATTTTGGGCCGTTTGATTTTCGTTTGGAGCAATCTAGAGCCTCCAGTTTGTCTGGTTGGTGGAAACTTCACTTACCGTGGCTTAAGTTCCTTATCTCACTGACATTATCACCCATGAGACATTGGACCCGGTCACCCGGCACCCCCAAACCCAACCTCATACCCAAAGCTTCTCCCAAATTGTTTCTCCTCTTCCTCCCGAGCAGTTCCACGCGGTAGGTTTTCAGCCGCCGCCCCGTCCAGCTCCGTCCGTAGCCATCAGCCTCACATCTTCTCTCCCAACCGCACCTCTTTTCCTCTCCATAGTCCATATACGAGAGGTACCCCCGAGTTTTTCACCCACCCCTCCCACTGGTTGTAGGATGCATTGGCGCGACTGATAGGGAGGTAGGCATCACGGCGGCGTGGTTGTCTGGTTTTTGTTCACCGCGGGGCTGGTGCTGAGGGTGGGCCCCCTTTCTCGACCTTGACCTCAAGTGGCGCAGAACACACCGACTTGCCATCTACCTAATGGCTTCCCTCCGCCGCCATGCTGCGGCCCTCCCTCTAGGCCGGCAGATCCTTACCTGATATATAGTGGAGAGGGAGATCTCGAGTGTTGATCCACTCTTTTTTAGATGAGTGCTAATCCACTTGGCGGCGGCGCTCAGTAATCCATCCCGTCCTTAGAACAACGATGCCTTTTTTACTCCATATTACTGCTGGTATGTGTTATGTTCATTGTTAATTTGTGCATCGGGTCATGAAAGAAAATAACATGTTTGATCGTCTCACCAACTACAATTTGTTATCTGTAGATTAGGTCAATGGTGTGGGGCACTTGACCTTGATTTAATTGAACAACTGAGATTGGTAACTCACTGAATGCATTCAACTCAGCTACAAATCTCTCTAATGATTTTGGGTATCTGCTCACTTAGTAAGATAAAAAAGAATATATGTACTACAACTCATGCCATTTGCTTACACATGATTTTCTTGTATTTCCCATTCAATTTACCGTATATGAATGCTATGTGAATGGTGTTGAGTTAGTGAAGGCTATTTAGTTTAATGATTAGCTCTTTCTTATGTCGCCGACTTTAGAAATATTGGGTCAACTTTTGATACATTGGTCTTAATTGGAGGTGGCTGCTCTTTTTCGTGATCTTTGAACCCCGGAGGCATATATAGTACAACTCAATGCGGGGTTTTTTGCGCGCACACTCAGGCCTACCCGTCGACGTGATATTGGCCGTTTGGTTTTTGTTTTGAACAGTCTGGTGTGTTCGTTTAGACTGGTGGGTCACATTTTTTGTTACTATGACCTGCATGGGTGGAGCTGGATATATGGTAGGTCATGGAGGTGGTGCGAATGGTTGGTCGCGGCATGCCAAGAGGTGGAGGTGACACACGACATTCATGTCGGTGGCAAGCATCGACATTGGCACGACATGACGGTCCCAGGTCTGGTGGGTCACCTTTTAAGTTGAGCGAGTGCCCTTTCCAATTGTTCTTTGTATGCGCCTTCTTATGCACTCTAGACACTTCCTGTTTTTTGATAAATTACTTCACTGATTTGGTGGATGAAATATTCACCTCTTCTTTTGCCATGACAGATGGACTGCGCTCACTAAGTCTGTATGTTAAATATTTATATCTATTGGTGTCGACTAATGTAAGTAATCGATTTATTCTGTTTAAAACGGATGGTGCCTTTTTACTCATGTGCTTCTTTGTCGTCATTATACAATAATAAAGTTTATATTTTGCCATTCTTCTCAATAGAAATATTTTCAATGCCAGTAAAAATTGTTAGCCTAAGAATTATATTGATTATCTATAAGAAGTTTGGTGAGAAGAACTAATAGTGGCATGTGACCAGTATCCCAATAGATTTTACATGTCCCTTGGTTATATATGGTGCCTTTGTAGGGGTTCGTAGCATGGAAAACAAAAAAATTATATCGCATGAACGCACACAAGCCAAGATCTATCTACTAGATTGTAGCAACGAGTCAATAGAGTACTAACCCTCAAAGATCCAAAGCGGTTAACGAGAGCAGATTATCGTGGGTGATGTAGTCGTTCACTTGCCGATCTCAAGATCGAGTAGACGATCCTTCCGGCGCCGCGTTCCGGCAGCGCTCCTGCAGTCGGTCACACGTTCGTTACTCGATGAAGACCTTTGTCTCCCTTGTTCCAGCAGGCAGCGGAGGTTGTAGCTCTCTCCTCGCCATTCCGGCAGCACGATGGCGTGGTGTCAGGAGTAGAGGGGAGATCCCGCAGGGCTTCGCCTAAGCCGGAGCGAGTATGGTGGAGTAGAGGGAGCCCCGGTGATCTAGGGTTTAGAGGGCCGAGGTTTAGAGGTAGCTAGCAACTAGGGTTTAGCTAGTTTAGAGGATATCTAGATTAGTCGTAACTAGAGAGGTGGCGGCGGCCAACCTAGGGTTTCTTGTGTGTTTCAAGGGGGGCGCCCCCTTCCCTCTATTTATGAGAGGGAGGGGCGATTTGGGGGAGGAGAGTCCCCCAACTCCACTTCTAGGTCGGTGCAAGGGAGAGGGAGGATTCCTCCCTTAGGTAGGTTTCCTACTCTCTCTCTCTCTCTCTCCACTTGGAAACCAATGTTCCAGTTTGACTTTTTCAAATTGTCTTTTTGACTTTCAAACTAGAGTTTGATTTCTCTCTTCCAAGTGTCTAGCCAAGTGACCTAGGACATGATGCAGCCATTCCCCAACTTCGAAATTGGACTTTCCTTATATGAATCTTATTCTCCGGACCATTCCGGATCTCCTCGTGATATCTCGGATCTCATCCGAGACTCAAAACCACATTTGGTCTCTTTACTCACTTTCCATATCTACTAAACAACATCGAATCCTTAAGTGTGTCTCCCTACGGTTCGTAAATTATGTAGACATGATCGAGACTCTTCTCCGATCAATAACCAATAGAGGAATCTAGAAATTCATATGGCTCCCACATATTTCTATGATTACTTCATGATCGAATGAACCATTTATATACGATACCAATTTCCCTTTGTATCACGATACTTTACTTATCCGGAGTTTGATCGTCGGTATCTCTGCATACCTAGTTCAACCTCGTTACCGATAAGTACTCTTTACTCGTTCCTATGATATGTGATCCCTTGTGAGCCAATCACATACTTGCAAGCTAATTAGATGACATTCCACCGAGAGGGCCCACAGTATATCTATCCGTCATATGGATGGAAAAACCCCATTCTTAATCCATGTGCATCAACACATACTTTCCGAACACTCAATGCCACCTTTATAGCCACCCAGTTACGAAGTGGTGTTTGATGTCATCAAAGCATCCATCTGTGATTAACATGATCTCATGGTCGAAGGATTTAGGTTACTATGTATTTGAAAGCTTATAGCAAGTGAACTATTTGAATGACTTGATCTTATGCTACGCTTAACTATAGGAGTATGTCCATCACATCATTCTCCTAATGATATGACCCTGTTGTTAATAACATCTCAATGTTCATGATCAGGAAACCATAATCATATATTAACCAACAAGCTAGTTTAACAAGAGGCTTTACTAGGGACTCTTTTATGTTTACAAATCACACAAGTATTAATGTTTCATGTTAATACAATTACATGGTATGTAAACATTTATCATAAACATAAAGATATGATAATAACCACTTTATTATTTCCTCTTGGGCATATCTCCAACAACCTCATGTCAGTTACAATGTGCTTGCTGCAGGTTAGCAAGGTCATGCAGGTTAGTAGTATGCTCAATAGTCTCCCACTTGCACTAGAGACAATAATCTAGTTCCAAATCTTTGTGTATTCAACACCTATGGCTTTCCGATGTTCTATTTACACGATTTCTAGTGATCAACTGATCTCCGAATCCGACACTTTCAAGTCCATGTGTAATTGCATGTCTTTGCGTCTCTACGCATCATTCATTCTCTAATGATATGGATTTGTAAAAATTTGGTCCTTTGGTGAGACCTTTAGTTCTTTGGGCTTAAAACATGTTGATAATATTGTCGTACAATATATCTTAATAGTAATATCCCTCTGTGAACCACACCTAGTTCGATAACAAACTATTTGACACGAATGCCCTCTTTTGCTACTATAATAGCAGACCTATACTTAGCCTTTTGTTGTAGTGTCTGTCACAATGTCTTGACTTTGGAACTCATCCAAATCCATTATGGAACTTACTTTCCATTATATTGCGCCACCCTTAGTTTAAATTGAGATAAACTTAATTTATACTTTGTGACAAAACTAGTATCAATGTAGTACTCTTACAATAAACTAACCATCTATTTGTCACCTCTACAAAAATAATATATTCTTAGTTCTTCCAAAAGGTCATAAGAATATCCTTATTGTCGTCCAATGATCATCTTATGAATCATTTGGTATATGCTCATAACATTTAGAGCATAGGACATATTTGGATTTGTACATATCATAGTATGATTGATAAAAATACTCTTTGTGATTTCATACATCAAGTATCAATCTATACTTAAAGCTTTGTTTCACTTACCAAGTGTCGATACACTTGAATTTCGATTCAATCCTTTCTGTGTGACAAGAACCTTTCTTGTCATTTCCATATTGAACTCATTCAATATCTCATCTATGTACTTTTGGCACATTCATATTAGCGTCTTAATCTATCCATATAGATATTGATGCCAAACATTTGGGTTTTACCTAAGTCTTTCATCGAGATGAAATTCTTAACTTGTGTCAATAAAAGATACATCATTTCTAAACAACAATATGTATTCCACATAATGTATTAGAAATATGTCTTAGCGCTCCCACTTAATTTCCTGCAAATGCAAGCATCTTCATCGTCTCCGATGAATTTAAACTCTTTTATTAGTTTCATCATGGTGAAGATTCCAACTCCGCGATGCTTATGTCAACCATTGAAGTTTGCATATGCTTTTAACATATTTTTGAATTAACAGAACCCTTTGGATCGTGTTATGTACACGTCCTCGGCAACCATTCTATTAAAAGAACTTATTTTGTTTATTCAACTACCACATAACAAAATTATATGTAGTGATTGATACATTAATTCGTCTAGACTAAATATTGCTATGAAAGATTAAATATTTTCATAGTCAGCTGCTTGAACATCGTCGTGAACTCTTTCCCAACATGTTGACTATTTCAAAGATGTGAAAACATCCATGTCTATTTATTTATAGATCCAAATATGATTGTGAGGTCATACACCTTTCCAGAGGGTCTTCCAAGTTCAAAGCTTGATTTCTCGTGTATGGAACTATCACGGATTCTATGGCTTCAAGCCATTTGACAGACTCAGGTCCCATCATCGCTTCTTTGCATACATTCGGTTCATCATTGTCAAACAACAATGATTTACTCTCAAATCTTAGTATTTGATTGTTTACCTAACCTCCTTGATTCAATAGGAACTTCGACCTCCGTGACCACAACCTTTGAGATACGTCAGCCATGAGCATTATTGTGCCTCCGGGACACTTTCTGATGCTGCGCATTTTTGCACATATAGCTAAGGTTCTCTTAACCTTATCAAAGTTCTATTGTCCTCCCACTTAACTTTTCATGAAAAATTTCATCTTAAAGAAACTTCACGTTCTAAGCGACAAACACTTTTGTCTCTGGTGTTATGGAGGAATACTCAACGATTATTTGATATAACCTACAGAGACATACTCATCCAACTTTGGTTGCAAACATCTTACTTATGCATAACATACCAATGTTTAAGAAAGGACAACTTGGGTTTTATCCCAAACCATAACTTTATATGGTGTCATTTTAACGGATCAGATGGAGCTCTTTTCGTTGTAAAAGCGGTAGTCTCTAAAGCTTTAATCTTTTAAATAAAATGGCAGTTTTATAAATTGCACCTTTGATCTTACCATGTCAAACAAGGTTTTATTACATACTCATATGGTGTTTAGGGAAACGCAAATCCATGGAACGATTCCTCAAATCTTAGGTGTTATGCTAAACTTGTAACTCAAACATCTTCCTTTATGATCCTATCATAAATTCTTTATTTTCTTGTTACATTGATTTTGCACTTCATCTTGAAAGTCTTCGAACTTTTTCAAATGTTTCACACTTCATCCTTATTAAGTAAATATTCATATATTTACTCAAATTTTTGGAGAAAGCATATGGAGTTGAAATTCATCGCTCTTGACTATACATAATGGACTTCATACATCTATATGTACAATTTCAATAAGTTAGTCTCTCGCTCCCTTATGGCCTATGAACAAAGTTTTAATTATCTCTAGGAAAGTTTCACAAGCGTCATTTGATCAAAAATCAAAAGACTCCAAAATTACATCCACATGGAGTTTCTACATGTTTTCTTTCCATTATAATTTAAACGGCGATTTCACTTCTTAAGTGATCTTTCAATCAATTGTCTTTCGACATTTTTAGCACTAGTTTTATGGATGTGATTTATTCCAACTAAACTTGTATATCATCCATCTTTTATGGAACACGGCAATTATTTGAACAACCTTTTGTTCTAATAATACCTGATAAAACAAATCTTGAAGGTAATATTTGATGTTAATGAGCAACACAACAACCCTTTGTTTGTTTTCAATGAACATCATCACATATTCTCTTCCTAGTTACTTAGGACATTGCAATTCATGAAGTGTTGTTTCGTATGACGATTCACACCAACAAATTCAGTATCCAAGACTTTAAGAACCACATTGTTTAACAAGCAAAGAATATATCCATGGCATGTATATCTTTTATATACCTAAGCTGAACAATTCTAGTCTTTTCTCTTCTGCCAAATATTTCTTTAGATTTCTCATTCATGATTTCTTTATCCTTTCAAAAGAATCTATCAACATCAACAGTGACGCCATACTCATGACAATAGTCCAAAGCGTGTATAGTTAAATATCAATGTCTTTGGACTTGCACTTTGAAGTAGATCACCATCATATTTTTTTGGATCATGTACGTTATATTTATGATGCATGGTTGTATTTGGTATCATTTTGTATTGTATGCTAGTGAACTGATCCAGGAATTAACACCATACTCAAGAACTCAGCCTTATCAAGCGATGGTGTTACATTAGACCCCTTCAGTAGAGAGTAGTTTAGGATGCGTTTGAAGGGAATATGCCCTGAGAGGCAATAATAAAATGGTTATTATGTACATTCTAAGTATATTATAGATGTTTATTTTGCATGCTATAATTGTATTAATACGGAAACGTTAATACATGTGTGTTTAATAAACAAACGGAAAGTATCTAGTTATGCCTCTCTTATAAACTAGCTTGTTGATTAACAAGATGATCAAGGTTTCCTAATCATGGACATTGGGTGTTGTTAATAACGAGGTCACAACATTATTGGAATGGTGTGATGAACATTCGTCCAAAGAATGGCATTACGATCAAAGTCATTGAGTTTATATTGCTACAACATCGTACAAAGTAATCCTGTAGAGGTCCCAACCTTTAATAAGATAGAGATCCCTGTGTTTACAATGCTAGTCCCTGGATCAATAGCTAGCATCCACAGTTAAGATGTAATATCAAGAAACAAAGGTCATAATACAACTTTATAACCAGGAATAAAATAATTCATTACATCTTACATAGCTCATTTGGCTATTTCATTATAATGCAGCAGAAATAACTATATAGCATGGAGTCCTTCATCTTCAAAGTGCCAGAGGCAATCATGTTGGTTGTAGACTTGTAATCCTAATCAACACACTTCACTAATATCAAACAAACCTGCAACATAATAAGTTACAGCCACAAGGGTAAATACATTTGAATTGTATTGGCAAGTGATGCTATGGTAGAATAGTGGTATCTATCATCTATATGCATTTGGCTAAGTGGAGCTTAGGATTGCTTTGCTCAAAATAGATTTTCCTTATCAGTTGAAAACACTAAGTTTTTGTTTGTCAAAATCACCCAAGGCATCTACCAATCATTGATTGAAGATCCTTTAACCCTTGTTCAACCACAAGCTTTTAACGTAGAAATTGGGGTGAGGAGATCCTTGATAGCTTCCATGTCTTGATGCTCAAATTTTCCATTGCCGGGGACACGGCTAAGTACTTAGATTTTACTCTCGAGAGAGGTGGAGCACTTTCCCCACAAGACTCGACATGCATCGAGACAAGATCTTTCAGAAGCCTTCCCTTAGACCAAAATGGACGCGCTCCAAACCTATCATCCCCTACCACCAACTGTCCATTTGGCTAAGTTATTGCAACCTATATGATCCAGGTAGAGCCCATAATGCCAAGTGGCTCCACTTGAAGCTTCTCAACATTTGACATCTCAAATATATTTGTTCCTGGGTGGCTTTCCACAAGTGAGATACACTAGGGTAGTCCATAAATATGGGCCCTGTGTAACCACTCAACATAACCCATTCAACCATTCCACCCAGGTGATTCATTCACATAGTTGTTTTATTAAATAAAACACATGTCATAGACTTAGAAATATTTCATAGTATGAATATAGTCCACCTTTGTTTTCTACTAGCTAGGCTAAGCATGATAGTAGTAGGAACCTTAACTTAGGGGAAAAATTCTACTAAGGCTTCATCTACTAGGATTTCCCATGGCATAGTTAACACATAGAAAATTCCATGCAAGTCCTACTCAAAACATCACTAATGCATAGTGAAAATAATAGGACAAAAGTATGAAGCACCACTTGCCTTTTTGGTAGAGAATATAAGTTCACTCCTTGATCTTGCAATAGTCACACTCTTGAAATTTCACTGCAATTCAATCAAGGCACAAATTCAATCTACCATTCAAGCAATTCATCACATAGAATAATGAAAACAAAGCAATGCATGCAAGCATGCCAAAGATTGTTTTATTTGGAAAAGTGGTTTCTAATAGGTTATAAACATTTTAAAACACCTATTGGTCATTTATAAAAGCGGCAAAACCATTTGATATTAAGTTAGTGAGAATGGCCACTTTAAATCATTTTGTTTTGCTAGAAATGATTTAAATCGAAGGAATAATTCTCTAGTGTTTTCCAAATATATTTTTAAACACAAGTGTTAGTGCTTTAAGATCAAGTGTTTAATATTAAAACCATTTGCAAAAGGTTTTACCTATAAATCATTTTTATACCAAAGCAATATTTTATTTTGTTGGAAATGCCTTTAAGCAAAGTAATAATTTTATAGGGTTCACCAAATATATTTTAAATCCCAAAACTTGGTGTTTAGGGTTAGAGAGTCTAATTCAAATCATTTTCCAAATGTTTTACTCAAAAAGCATTTTTAAACCATATTCAATATTTTTATTTAACTAGAAATGCTTTTATTCAAATATTTATTCCTTAGCAACACAAAATATGTTTTTAAACCCAAAAGTTGGTTTCTATGGTCAGTAGGTTCAAAACAAACCATTTACAAAAGATTTTACCCTAAAATCATTGTTAGAATATTTTTTATACTCAAAATAGGCCTACTCATGTTTCTGCAAAAACAACTAATTTTACAGAAGCAATTCATTAAACAAAGGGCATGGTTGGAAAGCACTCTTCTTGTTGATTCCAATGATATAAAGTTTGCAAAATTTGGACGTGTAGATTTAGAGTTATGAACTTTACAAAATCTAACATCTAATAGATCAAATCTGTTTTTAAATCAACACCTGAGCCACATGTCATATTCCTATTGGCCGAAGACATTTCGTGCGGATCGATCGATACAGACCGTAGGATTTAAGTGAGATCGCATGTTTTGGATCTAACATACCCCTTCGCTTAAGTGGATCTAACGTGTCCTTACGATTTAAATCTAACGGCCTAAAACGATTTGACCATACCTTGGCGGCGCTCGACGGTGGCGCGCGGCGGCGCGGCTCTGCCAGTGGTGGTATGGCGAGTACAGGAAGCGCGGGAGAGAACGGAGAGCGTTACCAGATTCGCAGTGTCGCGCTGATGCTCAACGTGGTCGTAGAGGGCAGGGGGCGCACGGAGTCGTCGGCAATCACTCGCTGGAGTTCACGACGGCGTCGGGTGTGCTCAGTCGTTGATGGGGGAGAGCCTACAAGCCATGAGAAGGTGAACGGCGAGGGTCAGAAGAGTCACAAGACACAAGCGAGCACGATAGCATGAGTTAGAGGGCACGGGGTGCATTGGGTATACCGGAATCGTTCGACGGAGTCTCGGCCGTCGTCAGTGGTTCTCAGCTGGATACGGAGGCGAGTCTCTGGGGCGCGCGCGAGAGAGTGGGTGGTACTGGGAGATGCAGGGGATGATGGGGAGCGTGCTCGTGGGAACTGGGAGGCAAGGGAAGCGAGGAGTGGCCGGAATTTGCTGGAGATGCTCGTCGGAGCAGTGGCGGCGCAAGATAAATTTAGGGCAGTCTGGGGGCAGAGGGAGGATGGCGAGCGAGGGGAAATGGAGAGGGGACACAAGCGATTAAGAGGGCGTCGTTGCAGCGAGTAATGGCCGTGGCATTTAGGCGAATTGAATCGGCGAAATCAAAGCAGGAACAACCGCGATGAATGGGGAAGAACGGGTCCGCGGGTGAGGACGACGACTGATAGGTGGGGCAGCATTGTCAGCGTGAGGAAGAGTTACGCCATGGGGTCGTTCTGTCAGTGCCTATGTGGGTCAATTCGCGAGTGCAAAACTTTTTTCTGCGGGAGAGAAAAGGTGGTCTGCTGGGCCTGGTGGGTTTTGCTGGGCTGGGCTGGCTTGTTTCTATTTTTTTCTTCTTGTTTTCTTTTTCTGTTTTCATTTTCTGTTTTGAATTTGTTCCAACAATTCAAACAACCATTTGAATTCAGAACTTTCCAAACTTTTCAGTAAGTTTCTAATTTGTTCATTTATGTAATTAAACAATCCATTTTAGAATATTTATTTCATTCCCTTTATGGTTTGTTATTTATTAAAAAAACACTTTGTCTTTTATTCAAATAAGATTTTATTTATATTTTCAAACTCTTATTTGAATCTTAATTTTTACCAAACCTTTTTCAGTAGGTTTTATTTATTTAATAGGGTGTTAAATAATTCACTTTGAATTATTTAATTTTTTTAATATGATTTATTAATCATTTAAATTGGGCATTTGTCTTTATTTCAATAAAATCAAATAGGGTTTTAAACCCATATAAATTTTATTCAAATAATTATTTTAAGTTATTTTGATAACTTTTTAATCCACTTTGGCAATTTCCAATTTACTATTTTCTCATGATTTAATTAATCATTTCTATTAGGGATTATGTCTTTATTCAGATAGAATAGAATTTGGTTAATGTCATATTATTTTATTTGAATATTTCTTATCCCTTTATTTTATTTGATTTATCTTTATTTCATTTGCTTATGGATTTAACTCAAGATTTAAATTGTCTTCCAAATAATTTTCTTGGGATATATTATTTAGGCAAATTGTCTTTATTTAAATAAAATTGGATATTGTTTAATCCTTATGATTTTATTTAAATAATCTTTTACTCCTTTCTATTATTCAATAAACTTTCATTTTATTGTTTATGGATTTGGACAAGATTTAATTTGCCTTTTAAATATTCCATATTTATTTATTTATTTCTCTTATAAAATCCATATCTTTTTATTTATAGATCCAAAATTAGTGATTCCAATTTGTATAATTTTATTTAATATTTGTTTATCCTTTTAAACCCTTTTAGGATTACTTTGTTCACAATTTGGTATGGATTTTAGATAGGAGCTTTATTAGCTTTGAAAATTAATTCCTTTTAACTTATTAAATTCATAAGTTTTTATCTATGGTTCCAAATTAAGTGAAACCAATTTCTATGGTTTTATAATATTTTTATTTGTCATTTTGATCACTTGTAAATGTTTGTTTGTCAAATTTTATATGGATCAAATCCATAGTATTAGAGAGATCTTGGAAATGATTTCTTTCATTAGGGTTTTAGTGTTTTGGTTTAACTTTTCCATGTGTTTGAATTTCAAGATACATTATTAATGAATGCATTTCACTTGATTAAAATTTGTTGGATTCCATTTTATTCAAAGTTTGTTCAAGATGGGTTTTGATGTTTGCATTTAGAATCAAAAAGTTTCTTTTCACCCTAAATTTTAACCATTATTTATTTTGTTTATTTATTTTTCACATTACAAAATTTGGAAAATTCTGGGATGTGAAAAATCATAATCCTTAGACCATGAGATCATGTCAATCACTAACACTGGAAGAGTATCTTGATAATATCAAACGTCACACCGTAACAGGGTGATTATAAAGATGGGTTTAGTACTACTAAAGTGTTATGTTGAGGCCCATGGATAGAGAGTGGAATTTGTTCATCCCGATGACAGATAGATATGCTCTAGGCCCTCTCGGTGATATCACATTGATTAGCTTGCAAGCAAGTGATTTGATCACTAGAATGTTATATCACGGGAACGAGAAAAGAGTACATGTCAGTAACGAGATCAAACTAGGTATGGAGATACCGATGATCGAATCTCGGACATGTAATATATCGCGAGACAAAGGGATTAAGATACTAGCGAAAAATGTTCTCACGATCACAAGAAAGTCATCATTGAATGTGTGGGAGTCAGTATGGATCTCTAGGTCCCGCTTCTGATTATTGATCTGAGAGGGGTCTCGATCATGTCCACATTATTCGCGAACCGTAGGGTGACACACTTAAGAGACACCGACACCATTCGGAGAAAATAGTTTCATGCTGAAAATAATAACAAAGCGCAGGAATTTATTTCACTATATACCGAAACTGGTTCAGGTGAAATTGCAGAAAGTGTTTCTTCATGTGAAATAAAATACCAGCAAGGGGTTATATGTGGATATTTGTCATTAAAGTAATTGACAAAATTCTGAATTAATAAAAGGAGTTTTATTTAAGAGAGAGTTTGCATTAAATTTGGTGGAAATTTAATGGGAATTTGAGTGGAGAAAATTAAAGGGGCATTTTGTGAGTGGAGCTTCCACCCACATGAATGAGGGAGAGGTGGCGGAACCCTCCATGGCCGGCGGCCATGCCCCCTTGGGCTGCCCCCTCCTCACTTCTAACTCACACCTCCTCGTGAAGGATCTCTCTCCCCCCTCTAGTATTTATCCCCCATGGTCTCGGACTAGCGAGATACATGTTTTCGGTGGCTTTTCGGCAAGAAAGAGTTGTGCTTCCGCTGCATCGCTGGAGCGAGGAGGCAGAGGTTGCTCGGTGCCTCGGACGTGTGTGTGAGCACGAATGCCCCGCTGATTTGCGGCGCTAGGACTTCCTCTCGATCTTGAGATGGGCAAGAGATCTAGGACTTCCTCTCTATCTTGAGATCGGTAAGAGATCGTCTACATCAACCATGAGTTCAACCTCGTTAAGCTTTATCGGTCTTCAAGGGTATGTTCTCTACGGATGTATATCAGCCTGTTGCTTGTATCTAATAGATAGATCTTGGTACATAGTTGTTCCCATCATATGATTTTTTTTGTTTTCTATGCTATGAACCCTACAGTAGTATCAGAGTCGGATCTATGCGTAGATGCTTTGCACGGGTAGTACACATATGATTATGTGGGTGTAAGGGTCCCAACATTTAATAAGGTAGAGTCCCCTGTGTTTACAATGCTAGTCCTTGGATCAATAGCTAGCATCCACAGTTAAGATGTAATATCAAGAAACAAAGGTCATAATACAGCTTTATAACCAGGAATAATATAATTTATTACATCTTACATAGCTCATTTGGCTATTACATTACATTGCAGCAGAATATATATAAGCATGGGGTCCTTCATCTTCAAAGTGCCACAGGCAAACATGTTGGTTGTAGACTTTGTAATCCTAATCATCAAACTTTTCTAACATCAATCAAACCTGCAACATACAAGTTACAGCCACAAGGGTCAATACATTTGAATTGTATTGGCAAGTGATACTATGGTAGTATAGTGGAGTCTATCATCTATATGCATTTGGCTAAGTGGAGTTTAGGCTTGCATTGCTCAAAAATATATTTTTCCTTATCATTTGAAAACACTAAGTTTTTGCTTGACAAAATAATCTTTCCCAAGGCATCTCCCAATCAAAGATTGAAGATCCTTTAACCCTTGTTCAACCACAAGTTTTTAACTTAGAAGTTTGGATGATGAGATTCTTGATAGCTTCCATGTCTTGATGCTCAAATTGTCCTTTACCAGGGACATGGCTAAGTACTTAGATTTTACACTCTGCAGAGGTGGTGCACTTTCCCCACAAGACTTGGTTTCACCAAGACAAGATCTTTCAGAAGCCTTCCCTTAGACCAAAATGGACGCGCTCCAACCTATCAAACCCTACCACCAACTGTCCATATGGCTAAGTTCTTGCAACCTATATGATCCAGGCAGAGCCCATATTGCCAAGTGGCTGCACTTGAAGCTTCTCAACATTTGACATCTCAAATCTCTTTGTTCCTGGGTGGCCATCCACAAGTGAGATACACAAGGTAAACCATAAACATGGGCCTTGTGAACCACTCAACAAAAAACCACCAAGCAATTACCATTCCACCCAGGTGATTCATTAACTTAGTTGTTTTATTAAACTAAAACACAAGTCCTCAGACTTAGAAATTTTTCCATAGTATGAATGTACATTCGACCCTTGTTTTCTATTAGCTAAGCTAAGCTTGATAGTAGTAGGAATCTTAACTTAGGAAATTTTCTACTAAGGTTTCATCTACTAGGATTTCCCATAGCATGGTTTATACTTAGCAAAATTCCATGCAAGTTTTACTTAGAAAAATCACTAATGCATAGTGAAAGTAATGGGACAAAGGTATGAAGCATCACTTGACTTTTTGGTAGAGAGTATAAGTTCACTCCTTGTCCTTGCTACAATCACACTCTTCAAGTCACTACAAATCAATCAAGCAAGGCACAATCTCAATCTACCAATCAAGCAAAACATCACATAAAATCATAAAGTCAAAGTAATGCATGCAAGCATGCCAAGCTTTGTTTTATTTGAAAGAGTGGTTCCTAATGGGTAATGAACATTTGAAAACACCTAATGGTCATTTTATAAAGTGGCAAAGTCATTTGCAAAAAATTTCACTTCTTAAACCATTTTCAAAACAAGGTATCATTTTATGTGGTGTAGAAATGTTTTTACTAAGGCATTAATCTATAGGGTTCACAAAATTCATTTTCAAATCATACAACTTGGTGTTTAGGGTCAGAGAGTTTAAAACAAAACATTTCCCAAAGGTTTTCCTTCAAAACCATTTTTAATAAATAAACTATATTTTTATTTGACTAGAATTGGTTTTATATCAAAGAATCATTATTTTTCTTCACCAAATATATTGTTGAAACCACAAAGTGATTCCTAGGGTTAGTAGGTTCAAAACACACCATTTGCAAAAGATTTTATCCCCAAAATCATTTTTGAATAATTTTTATAACCGAAACAAGCATACATAAGTTTCTGCAAAAACAAACATTTTTCCAGAAGCTTTTTACTAAACAAATGGCATGGTTGGCTATGGCTTGTTCCACTGATTCCATTGATATAAAATTTGCAAATTTTGGATGTGTGGAACTAAAGTTATAAGGTTTGCAAATTTGCATCTAAATCAGATTCTAAAATCTATTTTAAATCAAAGCAGTGACACGCGGCGTGTTCTGATTCGTCCATACCGTTTCGCTCGGATCGGCTACTCTGGCGCGTTGGATCTAATTAAATCGCACGGATCAGATTGCTTACACCTTCGCTTTAAGTGGTTCTATCCTATCCATCAGATGCAGATCTAACGGTTCCTAACGCTTTGGCCAAATAGCAGCGGCGCTTGTGGCGACGGTGCGGCGGCGGCGCTCTGGCGGCGAGGTTGCCGGCGATACAGGAAGCAAGAGTGGCTGGGGATATGCTCACAGTGTTCGCGTCGTGCTGATGCTCAACGTAGTCTTCACCAGGTCAGGGGTGCACGGGTGTGAGGACAATGGCTCGCCGGAGTTGCTCCTGACGACGGGTATGCTCGGGCGTCGTCGAGGACGTTGCTACAGCGCACGCTAGGACAAATGGGAGACAGGGTCAGACGCGCAAAGCCATGGTGATGATGTGTGCTTGAAGGAGAAGGAGAGGCGCGGCCAGAAACTACCTGTGGAGCTCGTTGGAGTTGGAGCGGACGGCAGCGTTGTTCAGTCGAAGACGAAGTCGATGCTGCAGAGCATGCGCGAGCGAGGGAAAGGCACTGGCAGGTGCAGGAGATTATGGCGAGCAAGCTAGTGTGGGCTAGGAGGGCGGGGAATGACTGGGTTCGCCGGAATTTTGGTTGCGGCTCGTCGGAACAGAGGGAGTGCCAGCTCAAATTGTGGCAGCCTGGGGGCAAGGAAGGTCTGGCGAGTGAGGGAGATCTGAGAGGGGAGAGGGGTGCTTAAATGCGCGCGGTTACGGGGCCGATTCAAAGCGTTGTTATGAGGAATCAAGCGTGCAGGTTTGGGGGAGAAGAGGTCGCGGCGTGTGAGGAAGAAATTGCGTGCAGTTATTTCTGCCAAATAACTGCACGCTTGATTCCTCATAACCACGCGTTGAATCGGCCTCGTAACCGCGCGCATTTAAGCACCCCTCTCCCCTCTCAGATCTCCCTCACTCGCCAGACCTTCCTTGCCCCCAGGCTGCCACAATTTGAGCTGGCACTCCCTCTGTTCCGACGAGCCACAACCAAAATTCCGGCGAACCCAGTCATTCCCCGCCCTCCTAGCCCACACTAGCTTGCTCGCCATAATCTCCTGCACCTGCCAGTGCCTTTCCCTCGCTCGCGCATGCTCTGCAGCATCGACTTCGTCTTCGACTGAATGACGCCGCCGTCCGCTCCAACTCCGACGAGCTCCACAGGTAGTTTCTGGCCGCGCCTCTCCTTCTCCTTCACGCACACATCATCACCATGGCTTTGCGCGTCTGACCTTGTCTCCCATTTGTCCTAGCGTGCGCTGTAGCAACGTCCTCGACGACGCCCGAGCATACCCGTCGTCAGGAGCAACTCCGGCGAGCCATTGTCCTCACACCCGTGCGCCCCTGACCTGGTGAAGACTACGTTGAGCATCAGCACGACGTGAACACTGTGAGCATCTCCCCAGCCACTCTTGCTTCCTGTATCGCCGGCAACCTCGCCGCCAGAGCGCCGCCGTCGCACCGTCGCCACAAGCGCCGCTGCTATTTGGCCAAAGCGTTAGGAACCGTTAGATCTGCATCTGATGGATAGGATAGAACCACTTAAAGCGAAGGTGTAAGCAATCTGATCCGTGCGATTTAATTAGATCCAACGCGCCAGAGTAGCCGATCCGAGCGAAACGGTATGGACGAATCAGAACACGCCGCGTGTCACTGCTTTGATTTAAAACAGATTTTAGAATCTGATTTAGATGCAAATTTGCAAACCTTATAACTTTAGTTCCACACATCCAAAATTTGCAAATTTTATATCAATGGAATCAGTGGAACAAGCCATAGCCAACCATGCCATTTGTTTAGTAAAAAGCTTCTGAAAAATGTTTGTTTTTGCAGAAACCTATGTATGCTTGTTTAGGTTATAAAAATTATTCAAAAATGATTTTGGGGATAAAATCTTTTGCAAATGGTGTGTTTTGAACCTACTAACCCTAGGAATCACTTTGTGGTTTCAACAATATATTTGGTGAAGAAAAATAATGATTCTTTGATATAAAACCAATTCTAGTCAAATAAAAATATAGTTTATTTATTAAAAATGGTTTTGAAGGAAAACCTTTGGGAAATGTTTTGTTTTAAACTCTATGACCCCAAACACCAAGTTTTATGATTTGAAAATGAATTTTGTGAACCCTATAGATTAATGCCTTAGTAAAAACATTTCTACACCACATAAAATGATACCTTGTTTTGAAAATGGTTTAAGAAGTGAAATTTTTTGCAAATGACTTTGCCACTTTATAAAATGACCATTAGGTGTTTTCAAATGTTCATGACCCATTAGGAACCACTCTTTCAAATAAAACAAAGCTTGGCATGCTTGCATGCATTACTTTGACTTTATGATTTTATGTGATGTTTTGCTTGATTGGTAGATTGAGATTGTGCCTTGCTTGATTGATTTGTAGTGACTTGAAGAGTGTGATTGTAGCAAGGACAAGGAGTGAACTTATACTCTCTACCAAAAAGTCAAGTGATGCTTCATACCTTTGTCCCATTACTTTCACTATGCATTAGTGATTTTTCTAAGTAAAACTTGCATGGAATTTTGCTAAGTATAAACCATGCTATGGGAAATCCTAGTAGATGAAACCTTAGTAGAAAATTTCCTAAGTTAAGATTCCTACTACTATCAAGCTTAGCTTAGCTAATAGAAAACAAGGGTGGAATGTACATTCATACTATGGAAAAATTTCTAAGTCTGAGGACTTGTGTTTTAGTTTAATAAAACAACTAAGTTAATGAATCACCTGGGTGGAATGGTAATTGCTTGGTGGTTTTTGGTTGAGTGGTTCACAAGGCCCATGTTTATGGTTTACCTTGTGTATCTCACTTGTGGATGGCCACCCAGGAACAAAGAGATTTGAGATGTCAAATGTTGAGAAGCTTCAAGTGCAGCCACTTGGCAATATGGGCTCTGCCTGGATCATATAGGTTGCAAGAACTTAGCCATATGGACAGTTGGTGGTAGGGTTTGATAGGTTGGAGCGCGTCCATTTTGGTCTAAGGGAAGGCTTCTGAAAGATCTTGTCTTGGTGAAACCAAGTCTTGTGGGGAAAGTGCACCACCTCTGCAGAGTGTAAAATCTAAGTACTTAGCCATGTCCCTGGTAAAGGACAATTTGAGCATCAAGACATGGAAGCTATCAAGAATCTCATCATCCAAACTTCTAAGTTAAAAACTTGTGGTTGAACAAGGGTTAAAGGATCTTCAATCTTTGATTGGGAGATGCCTTGGGAAAGATTATTTTGTCAAGCAAAAACTTAGTGTTTTCAAATGATAAGGGAAAATATATTTTTGAGCAATGCAAGCCTAAGCTCCACTTAGCCAAATGCATATAGATGATAGACTCCACTATACTACCATAGTATCACTTGCCAATACAATTCAAATGTATTGACCCTTGTGGCTGTAACTTGTATGTTGCAGGTTTGATTGATGTTAGAAAAGTTTGATGATTAGGATTACAAAGTCTATAACCAACATGTTTGCCTGTGGCACTTTGAAGATGAAGGACCCCATGCTTATAGATATTCTGCTGCAATGTAATGTAATAGCCAAATGAGCTATGTAAGATGTAATAAATTATGTTATTCCTGGTTATAAAGTTGTATTATGACCTTTGTTTCTTGATATTACATCTTAACTGTGGATGCTAGCTATTGATCCAGGGACTAGCATTGTAAACACAGGGGACTCTACCTTATTAAAGGTTGGGACCCTTACAGATGGTATCAGAGCATTGTGTTGCCTGTAGGATTTGTAAACCTAGGATTGGACAAAAACCCTTAGAAAAATAGGAGTTGTATTTGTTCCAAAAACTTATTTACAAAACAATCTTGTAAACTCTTTCCTTAAACCATTTTGGTTTTGACTCTACATCTCTTCTATTTCAAGCTTGATGGAAAAACCTACCCCATGGCCAAAGACTTCACCATGTGCAAAGGACTTCATCAACTCTAATGACTTCAACATCTTCAACTCTAATGACTTCAACATCTTCAGCATTTTCACCAAGGATTTCAACCTTGGATAGCACTAAGGACTACAAGTGAGACAAGAAATCTTGCTCAAGAATTGGAGACTAAGGAAACACAACTTAGAAGGAGCCATCCTCACCTTTGAAGTTTTTGTGACCAAAAGTTTTCCCAAAGAAACCATAATCTCATGTAAAAAGGAATCAACCAAGAAGGATGGAAAGATCACAAGTGAACCATATAGATGGACCACCATATTTAGTTTAAGCCAAACCCACCAACTTATGTGGTATAACAAAAATATTTTTGGTTGGCTAAAAATATGCTTGAAACTTGTTGTTTGAATGGAATGTTTGCTTGTGATTGCTTGCACATTGTTTGTGTGAATTGTGATGTGTGTGATTAGAATTATTCCCTTAGAAATATCTTGCCTATTCTAATCCCAATTCAACCCAAACAGATGACTTCTCCAAGAGACCCCAACATCAAGGATGATGACAACAAGAGCCAAGAGGACAACATGAGAGAACTCATAGTAACCCAAACCCAGTTGAGCCAAGAGACAACTCAGCTTTTAGCCAACAACAATGGACTAGACCTAGCCATACAAAGGATTTTGAAACTTCAATCCCAATTGTTGCAAGGATTGGTTACTCAAATGATCAACATGGGAGAAAACTTTTCCCAAAGAGCTAATGACAACAAGGATGACAAAGATGCTATTCTAGAAGGAACCCAAGCTAGCAATACTTGTGGATACAAGGATCATACATCCAAGGAGCATGAAGATCAATGCCCTAATAGTGAAGAAGAAAGTCATATCTCTACTAACTGCCCCAAGAAGAGAGAAAGATTTCCCACCTTTGAGGAGCATGAACTAAAAGAACTCCTAGCTTTGGAGAGACCCAAGAAAAATAAGAAATGCCCCAACCCTAGCAAGAAGGATATTACTCAAGAACAATGTTACACTTGCAAAGAGATGGGACACTATGCCAATGAATTCCCAAAAAAGAAGAAGAACCAAAGAAACAAACAAGAGGAAATGATACCAAAGGAAAAGAAAGATATTAGCCAAGTGTGGTCAAACAACTGAAAGAGCTAGGACATTATGCAAGCAACTGTCCAGAAAAGATGAAACACAAGATAAACAAGCCTATGAGGGATCTCAACCTTGTCACATGTTTCAAATGCAAGGAGCTAGGCCACTATGCAAACTTCTGTCCAGGAAAGTTACACCAAGATCCCAAGAAGGCCAATGTGTAATCTAGATGGAAATGATTATCTCTTTCTTATGTCGCCGACTTTAGAAATATTGGGTCAACTTTTGATACATTGGTCTTAATTGGAGGTGGCTGCTCTTTTTCGTGATCTTTGAACCCCGGAGGCATATATAGTACAATTCAATGCGGGTTTTTTTGCGCGCACACTCAGGCCTACCCGTCGACGTGATATTGGCTGTTTGGTTTTTGTTTTGAACAGTCTGGTGTGTTCGTTTAGACTGGTGGGTCACATTTTTTGTTACTATGACCTGCATGGGTGGAGCTGGATATATGGTAGGTCATGGAGGTGGTGTGAATGGTTGGTCGCGGCATGCCAAGAGGTGGAGGTGACACACGACATTCATGTCGGTGGCAAGCATCGACATTGGCACGACATGACGGTCCCAGGTCTGGTGGGTCACCTTTTAAGTTGAGCGAGTGCCCTTTCCAATTGTTCTTTGTATGCGCCTTCTTATGCACTCTAGACACTTCCTGTTTTTTGATAAATTACTTCACTGATTTGGTGGATGAAATATTCACCTCTTCTTTTGCCATGACAGATGGACTGCGCTCACTAAGTCTGTATGTTAAATATTTATATCTATTGGTGTCGACTAATGTAAGTAATCGATTTATTCTGTTTAAAATGGATGGTGCCTTTTTACTCATGTGCTTCTTTGTAGTCATTATACAATAATAAAGTTTATATTTTGCCATTCTTCTCAATAGAAATATTTTCAATGCCAGTAAAAATTGTTAGCCTAAGAATTATATTGATTATATATAAGAAGTTTGGTGAGAAGAACTAATAGTGGCATGTGACCAGTATCCCAATAGATTTTACATGTCCCTTGGTTATATATGGTGCCTTTGTAGGGGTTCGTAGCATGGAAAACAAAAAAATTATATCGCATGAACGCACACAAGCCAAGATCTATCTACTAGATTGTAGCAACGAGTCAATAGAGTACTAACCCTCGAAGATCCAAAGCGGTTAACGAGAGCAGATTATCGTGGGTGATGTAGTCGTTCACTTGCCGATCTTAAGATCGAGTAGACGATCCTTCCGGCGCCGCGTTCCGGCAGCGCTCCTGCAGTCGGTCACACGTTCGTTACTCGATGAAGACCTTTGTCTCCCTTGTTCCAGCAGGCAGCGGAGGTTGTAGCTCTCTCCTCGCCATTCCGGCAGCACGACGGCGTGGTGTCAGGAGTAGAGGGGAGATCCCGCAGGGCTTCGCCTAAGCCGGAGCGAGTATGGTGGAGTAGAGGGAGCCCCGGTGATCTAGGGTTTAGAGGGCCGAGGTTTAGAGGTAGCTAGCAACTAGGGTTTAGCTAGTTTAGAGGATATCTAGATTAGTCGTAACTAGAGAGGGGGCGGCGGCCAACCTAGGGTTTCTTGTGTGTTTCAAGGGGGCGCCCCCTTCCCTCTATTTATGAGAGGGAGGGGCGATTTGGGGGAGGAGAGTCCCCCAACTCCACTTCTAGGTCGGTGCAAGGGAGAGGGAGGATTCCTCCCTTAGGTAGGTTTCCTACTCTCTCTCTCTCCACTTGGAAACCAATGTTCCAGTTTGACTTTTTCAAATTGTGTTTTTGACTTTCAAACTAGAGTTTGATTTCTCTCTTCGAAGTGTCTAGCCAAGTGACCTAGGACATGATGCAGCCATTCCCCAACTTCGAAATTGGACTTTCCTTATATGAATCTTATTCTCCGGACCATTCCGGATCTCCTCGTGATATCTCGGATCTCATCCGAGACTCAAAACCACATTTGGTCTCTTTACTCACTTTCCATATCTACTAAACAACATCGAATCCTTAAGTGTGTCTCCCTACGGTTCGTAAATTATGTAGACATGATCGAGACTCTTCTCCGATCAATAACCAATAGAGGAATCTAGAAATTCATATGGCTCCCACATATTTCTATGATTACTTCATGATCGAATGAACCATTTATATACGATACCAATTTCCCTTTGTCTCACGATACTTTACTTATCCGGAGTTTGATCATCGGTATCTCTGCATACCTAGTTCAACCTCGTTACCAATAAGTACTCTTTACTCGTTCCTATGATATGTGATCCCTTGTGTGCCAATCACATACTTGCAAGCTAATTAGATGACATTCCACCGAGAGGGCCCACAGTATATCTATCCGTCATATGGATGGAAAAACCCTATTCTTAATCCATGTGCATCAACACATACTTTCCGAACACTCAATGCCACCTTTATAGCCACCCAGTTACGAAGTGGTGTTTGATGTCATCAAAGCATCCATCTGTGATTAACATGATCTCATGGTCGAAGGATTTAGGTTACTATGTATTTGAAAGCTTATAGCAAGTGAACTATTTGAATGACTTGATCTTATGCTACGCTTAACTATAGGAGTATGTCCATCACATCATTCTCCTAATGATATGACCCTGTTGTTAATAACATCTCAATGTTCATGATCAGGAAACCATAATCATATATTAACCAACAAGCTAGTTTAACAAGAGGCTTTACTAGGGACTCTTTTATGTTTACAAATCACACAAGTATTAATGTTTCATGTTAATACAATTACATGGTATGTAAACATTTATCATAAACATAAAGATATGATAATAACCACTTTATTATTTCCTCTTGGGCATATCTCCAACAACCTCATGTCAGTTACAATGTGCTTGCTGCAGGTTAGCAAGGTCATGCAGGTTAGTAGTATGCTCAACAGTCTCCCACTTGCACTAGAGACAATAATCTAGTTCCAAATCTTTGTGTATTCAACACCTATGGCTTTCCGATGTTCTATTTACACGATTTCTAGTGATCAACTGATCTCCGAATCCGACACTTTCAAGTCCATGTGTAATTGCATGTCTTTGCGTCTCTACGCATCATTCATTCTCTAATGAGATGGATTTGTAAAAATTTGGTCCTTTGGTGAGACCTTTAGTTCTTTGGGCTTAAAACATGTTGATAATATTGTCGTACAATATATCTTAATAGTACTATCCCTCTGTGAACCACACCTAGTTCGATAACAAACTATTTGACACGAATGCCCTCTTTTGCTACTATAATAGCAGACCTATACTTAGCCTTTTGTTGTAGTGTCTGTCACAATGTCTTGACTTTGGAACTCATCCAAATCCATTATGGAACTTACTTTCCATTATATTGCGCCACCCTTAGTTTAAATTGAGATAAACTTAATTTATACTTTGTGACAAAACTAGTATCAATGTAGTACTCTTACAATAAACTAACCATCTATTTGTCACCTCTACAAAAATAATATATTCTTAGTTCTTCCAAAAGGTCATAAGAATATCCTTATTATCGTCCAATGATCATCTTATGAATCATTTGGTATATGCTCATAACATTTAGAGCATAGGACATATTTGGATTTGTACATATCATAGTATGATTGATAAAAATACTCTTTGTGATTTCATACATCAAGTATCAATCTATACTTAAAGCTTTGTTTCACTTACCAAGTGTCGATACACTTGAATTTCGATTCAATCCTTTCTGTGTGACAAGAACCTTTCTTGTCATTTCCATATTGAACTCATTCAATATCTCATCTATGTACTTTTGGCACATTCATATTAGCGTCTTAATCTATCCATATAGATATTGATGCCAAACATTTGGGTTTTACCTAAGTCTTTCATCGAGATGAAATTCTTAACTTGTGTCAATAAAAGATACATCATTTCTAAACAACAATATGTATTCCACATAATGTATTAGAAATATGTCTTAGCGCTCCCACTTAATTTCCTGCAAATGCAAGCATCTTCATCGTCTCCGATGAATTTAAACTCTTTTATTAGTTTCATCATGGTGAAGATTCCAACTCCGCGATGCTTATGTCAACCATTGAAGTTTGCATATGCTTTTAACATATTTTTGAATTAACAGAACCCTTTGGATCGTGTTATGTACACGTCCTAGGCAACCATTCTATTAAAAGAACTTATTTTGTTTATTCAACTACCACATAACAAAATTATATGTAGTGATTGATACATTAATTCGTCTAGACTAAATATTGCTATGAAAGATTAAATATTTTCATAGTCAGCTGCTTGAACATCGTCGTGAACTCTTTCCCAACATGTTGACTATTTCAAAGATGTGAAAACATCCATGTCTATTTATTTATAGATCCAAATATGATTGTGAGGTCATACACCTTTCCAGAGGGTCTTCCAAGTTCAAAGCTTGATTTCTCGTGTATGGAACTATCACGGATTCTATGGCTTCAAGCCATTTGACAGACTCAGGTCCCATCATCGCTTCTTTGCATACATTCGGTTCATCATTGTCAAACAACAATGATTTACTCTCAAATCTTAGTATTTGATTGTTTACCTGACCTCCTTGATTCAATAGGAACTTCGACCTCCGTGACCACAACCTTTGAGATACGTCAGCCATGAGCATTATTGTGCCTCCGGGTCACTTTCTGATGCTGCACATTTTTGCACATATAGCTAAGGTTCTCTTAACCTTATCAAAGTTCTATTGTCCTCCCACTTAACTTTTCATGAAAAATTTCATCTTAAAGAAACTTCACGTTCTAAGCGACAAACACTTTTGTCTCTGGTGTTATGGAGGAATACTCAACGATTATTTGATATAACCTACAAAGACATACTCATCCAACTTTGGTTGCAAACATCTTACTTATGCATAACATACCAATGTTTAAGAAAGGACAACTTGGGTTTTATCCCAAACCATAACTTTATATGGTGTCATTTCAACGGATCAGATGGAGCTCTTTTCGTTGTAAAAGCGGTAGTCTCTAAAGCTTTAATCTTTTAAATAAAATGGCAGTTTTATAAATTGCACCTTTGATCTTACCATGTCAAACAAGGTTTTATTACATACTCATATGGTGTTTAGGGAAACGCAAATCCATGGAACGATTCCTCAAATCTTAGGTGTTATGCTAAACTTGTAACTCAAACATCTTCCTTTATGATCCTATCATAAATTCTTTATTTTCTTGTTACATTTATTTTGCACTTCATCTTGAAAGTCTTCGAACTTTTTCAAATGTTTCACAGTTTTCATCCTTATTAAGTAAATATTCATATATTTACTCAAATTTTTGGAGAAAGCATATGGAGTTGAAATTCATCGCTCTTGACTATACATAATGGACTTCATACATCTATATGTACAATTTCAATAAGTTAGTCTCTCGTTCCCTTATGGCCTATGAACAAAGTTTTAATTATCTCTAGGAAAGTTTCACAAGCGTCATTTGATCAAAAATCAAAAGACTCCAAAATTACATCCACATGGAGTTTCTACATGTTTTATTTCCATTATAATTTAAACGGTGATTTCACTTCTTAAGTGATCTTTCAATCAATTGTCTTTCGACATTTTTAGCACTAGTTTTATGGATGTGATTTATTCCAACTAAACTTGTATATCATCCATATTTTATGGAACACGACAATTATTTGAACAACCTTTTGTTCTAATAATACCTGATAAAACAAATCTTGAAGGTAAGATTTGATGTTAATGAGCAACACAACAACCCTTTGTTTGTTTTCAATGAACATCATCACATATTCTCTTCCTAGTTACTTAGGACATTGCAATTCATGAAGTGTTGTTTCGTATGACGATTCACACCAACAAATTCAGTATCCAAGACTTTAAGAACCACATTGTTTAACAAGCAAAGAATATATCCATGGCATGTATATCTTTTATATACCTAAGCTGAACAATTCTAGTCTTTTCTCTTCTGCCAAATATTTCTTTAGATTTCTCATTCATGATTTCTTTATCCTTTCAAAAGAATCTATCAACATCAACAGTGACGCCATACTCATGACACATAGTCCAAAGCGTGTATAGTTAAATACCAATGTCTTTGGACTTGCACTTTGAAGTAGATCACCATCATATTTTTTTGGATCATGTACGTTATATTTATGATGCATGGTTGTATTTGGTATCATTTTGTATTGTATGCTAGTGAACTGATCCAGGAATTAACACCATACTCAAGAACTCAGCCTTATCAAGCGATGGTGTTACATTAGACCCCTTCAGTAGAGAGTAGTTTAGGATGGAGTTCACGACGACGTCGGGTGTGCTCAGTCGTTGATGGGGGCAAGCCTACAAGCCATGAGAAGGTGAACGGCGAGGGTCAGAAGAGTCACAAGACACAAGCGAGCACGATAGCATGAGTTAGAGGGCACGGGGTGCATTGGGTATACCGGAATCGTTCGACGGAGTCTCGGCCGTCGTCAGTGGTTCTTAGCTAGATACGGAGGCGAGTCTCTAGGGCGCGCGCGAGAGAGTGGGTGGTATTGGGAGATGCAGGGGATGATGGGGAGCGTTCTCGTGGGAACTGGGAGGCAAGGGAAGCGAGGAGTGGCCGGAATTTGCTGGAGATGCTCGTCGGAGCAGTGGCGGCGCAAGCTAAATTTAGGGCAGTCTGGGGGCAGAGGGAGGATGGCGAGCGAGGGGAAATGGAGAGGGGACACAAGCGATTAAGAGGGCGTCGTTGCAGCGAGTAATGGCCGTGGCATTTAGGCGAATTGAATCGGCGAAATCAAAGCAGGAACAACCGCGATGAATGGGGAAGAACGGGTCCGCGGGTGAGGACGACGACTGACAGGTGGGGCAGCATTGTCAGCGTGAGGAAGAGTTACGCCATGGGGTCGTTCTGTCAGTGCCTATGTGGGTCAATTCGCGAGTGCAAAACTTTTTTCTGCGGGAGAGAAAAGGTGGTCTGCTGGGCCTGGTGGGTTTTGCTGGGCTGGGCTGGCTTGTTTCTATTTTTTTCTTCTTGTTTTCTTTTTCTGTTTTGAATTTGTTCAAACAATTCAAACAACCATTTGAATTCAGAACTTTCCAAACTTTTTAGTAAGTTTCTAATCTGTTCATTTATGTAATTAAACAATCCATTTTAGAATATTTATTTCATTCCCTTTATGGTTTGTTATTTATTAAAAAAACACTTTGTCTTTTATTCAAATAAGATTTTATTTATATTTTCAAACTCTTATTTGAATCTTAATTTTTACCAAACCTTTTTCAGTAGGTTTTATTTATTTAATAGGGTGTTAAATAATTCACTTTGAATTATTTAATTTTTTTAATATGATTTATTAATCATTTAAATTGGGCATTTGTCTTTATTTCAATAAAATCAAATAGGGTTTTAAACCCATATAAATTTTATTCAAATAATTATTTTAAGTTATTTTGATAACTTTTTAATCCACTTTGGTAATTTCCAATTTACTATTTTCTCATGATTTAATTAATCATTTCTATTAGGGATTATGTCTTTATTCAGATAGAATAGAATTTGGTTAATGTCATATTATTTTATTTGAATATTTCTTATCCCTTTATTTTATTTGATTTATCTTTATTTCATTTTCTTATGGATTTAACTCAAGATTTAAATTGTCTTCCAAATAATTTTCTTGGGATATATTATTTAGGCAAATTGTCTTTATTTAAATAAAATTGGATATTGTTTAATCCTTATGATTTTATTTAAATAATCTTTTATTCCTTTCTATTATTCAATAAACTTTCATTTTATTGTTTATGTATTTGGACAAGATTTAATTTGGCTTTTAAATATTCCATATTTATTTATTTCTTTCTCTTATAAAATTCAGATCTTTTTATTTATAGATCCAAAATTAGTGATTCCAATTTGTATAATTTTATTTAATATTTGTTTATCCTTTTAAACCCTTTTAGGATTACTTTGTTCACAATTTGGTATGGATTTTAGATAGGAGCTTTATTAGCTTTGAAAATTAATTCCTTTTAACTTATTAAATTCATAAGTTTTTATCTATGGTTCCAAATTAAGTGAAACCAATTTCTATGGTTTTATAATATTTTTATTTGTCATTTTGATCACTTATAAATGTTTGTTTGTCAAATTTTATATGGATCAAATCCATAGTATTAGAGAGATCTTGGAAATGATTTCTTTCATTAGGGTTTTAGTGTTTTGGTTTAACTTTTCCATGTGTTTGAATTTCAAGATACATTATTGATGAATGCATTTCACTTGATTAAAATTTGTTGGATTCCATTTTATTCAAAGTTTGTTCAAGATGGGTTTTGATGTTTGCATTTAGAATCAAGAAGTTTCTTTTCACCCTAAATTTCAACCATTATTTATTTTGTTTATTTATTTTTCACATTACAAAATTTGGAAAATTCTGGGATGTGAAAAATCATAATCCTTAGACCATGAGATCATGTCAATCACTAACACTGGAAGAGTATCTTGATAATATCAAACGTCACACCGTAACAGGGTGATTATAAAGATGGGTTTAGTACTACTAAAGTGTTATGTTGAGGCCCATGGATAGAGAGTGGAATTTGTTCATCCTGATGACGGATAGATATGCTCTAGGCCCTCTCGGTGATATCACATTGATTAGCTTGCAAGCAAGTGATTTGATCACTAGAATGTTATATCACGGGAACGAGAAAAGAGTACATGTCAGTAACGAGATCAAACTAGGTATGGAGATACCGATGATCGAATCTCAGACATGTAATATATCGCGAGACAAAGGGATTAAGATACTAGCGAAAAATGTTCTCACGATCACAAGAAAGTCATCGTTGAATGTGTGGGAGTCAGTATGGATCTCTAGGTCCCGCTTCTGATTATTGATCTGAGAGGGGTCTCGATCATGTCCACATTATTCGCGAACCATAGGGTGACACACTTAAGAGATACCGACACCATTCGGAGCAAATAGTTTCATCCTGAAAATAATAACAAAGCGCAGGAATTTATTTCACTAGATACCGAAACTGGTTCAGGTGAAATTGCAGAAAGTGTTTCTTCATGTGAAATAAAATACCAGCAAGGGGTTATATGTGGATATTTGTCATTAAAGTAATTGACAAAATTCTGAATTAATAAAAGGAGTTTTATTTAAGAGAGAGTTTTCATTAAATATGGTGGAAATTTAATGGGAATTTGAGTGGAGAAAACTGAAGGGGCATTTTGTGAGTGGAGCTTCCACCCACATGAATGAGGGAGAGGTGGCGGCACCCTCCATGGCCGGCGGCCATGCCCCCTTGGGCTGCCCCCCTCCTCACTTCTAACTCACACCTCCTCGTGAAGGATCTCTCTCCCCCCTCTAGTATTTATCCCCCACGGTCTACACGCTTGATTCCTCATAACCACGCGTTGAATCGGCCTCGTAACCGCGCGCATTTAAGCACCCCTCTCCCCTCTCAGATCTCCCTCACTCGCCAGAACTTCCTTGCCCCCAGGCTGCCACAATTTGAGCTGGCACTCCCTCTGTTCCGACGAGCCGCAACCAAAATTCCGGCGAACCCAGTCATTCCCCGCCCTCCTAGCCCACACTAGCTTGCTCGCCATAATCTCCTGCACCTGCCAGTGCCTTTCCCTCACTCGCGCATGCTCTGCAGCATCGGCTTCGTCTTCGACTGAATGACGCCGCCGTCCGCTCCAACTCCGACGAGCTCCACAGGTAGTTTCTGGCCGCGCCTCTCCTTCTCCTTCACGCACACATCATCACCATGGCTTCGCGCGTCTGACCCTGTCTCCCATTTGTCCTAGCGTGCGCTGTAGCAACGTCCTCGACGACGCCCGAGCATACCCGTCGTCAGGAGCAACTCCGGCGAGCCATTGTCCTCACACCCGTGCGCCCCTGACCTGGTGAAGACTACGTTGAGCATCAGCACGACGTGAACACTGTGAGCATCTCCCCAGCCACTCTTGCTTCCTGTATCGCCGGCAACCTCGCCGCTAGAGCGCCGCCGCCGCACCGTCGCCACAAGCGCCGCTGCTATTTGGCCAAAGCGTTAGGAACCGTTAGATCTGCATCTGATGGATAGGATAGAACCACTTAAAGCGAAGGTGTAAGAAATCTGATCCGTGCGATTTAATTAGATCCAACGCGCCAGAGTAGCCGATCCGAGCGAAACGGTATGGACGAATCAGAACACGCCGCGTGTCACTGCTTTGATTTAAAACAGATTTTAGAATCTGATTTAGATGCAAATTTGCAAACCTTATAACTTTAGTTCCACACATCCAAAATTTGCAAATTTTATATCAATGGAATCAGTGGAACAAGCCATAGCCAACCATGCCATTTGTTTAGTAAAAAGCTTCTGGAAAAATGTTTGTTTTTGCAGAAACCTATGTATGCTTGTTTAGGTTATAAAAATTATTCAAAAATGATTTTGGGGATAAAATGTTTTGCAAATGGTGTGTTTTGAACCTACTAACCCTAGGAATCACTTTGTGGTTTCAACAATATATTTGGTGAAGAAAAATAATGATTCTTTGATATAAAACCAATTCTAGTCAAATAAAAATATAGTTTATTTATTAAAAATGGTTTTGAAGGAAAACCTTTGGGAAATGTTTTGTTTTAAACTCTCTGACCCCAAACACCAAGTTTTATGATTTGAAAATGAATTTTGTGAACCCTATAGATTAATGCCTTAGTAAAAACATTTCTACACCACATAAAATGATACCTTGTTTTGAAAATGGTTTAAGAAGTGAAATTTTTTGCAAATGACTTTGCCACTTTATAAAATGACCATTAGGTGTTTTCAAATGTTCATGACCCATTAGGAACCACTCTTTAAAATAAAACAAAGCTTGGCATGCTTGCATGCATTACTTTGACTTTATGATTTTATGTGATGTTTTGCTTGATTGGTAGATTGAGATTGTGCCTTGCTTGATTGATTTGTAGTGACTTGAAGAGTGTGATTGTAGCAAGGACAAGGAGTGAACTTATACTCTCTACCAAAAAGTCAAGTGATGCTTCATACCTTTGTCCCATTACTTTCACTATGCATTAGTGATTTTTCTAAGTAAAACTTGCATGGAATTTTGCTAAGTATAAACCATGCTATGGGAAATCCTAGTAGATGAAACCTTAGTAGAAAATTTCCTAAGTTAAGATTCCTACTACTATCAAGCTTAGCTTAGCTAATAGAAAACAAGGGTGGAATGTACATTCATACTATGGAAAAATTTCTAAGTCTGAGGACTTGTGTTTTAGCTTAATAAAACAACTAAGTTAATGAATCACCTGGGTGGAATGGTAATTGCTTGGTGGTTTTTGGTTGAGTGGTTCACAAGGCCCATGTTTATGGTTTACCTTGTGTATCTCACTTGTGGATGGCCACCTAGGAACAAAGAGATTTGAGATGTCAAATGTTGAGAAGCTTCAAGTGCAGCCACTTGGCAATATGGGCTCTGCCTGGATCATATAGGTTGCAAGAACTTAGCCATATGGATAGTTGGTGGTAGGGTTTGATAGGTTGGAGCGCGTCCATTTTGGTCTAAGGGAAGGCTTCTGAAAGATCTTGTCTTGGTGAAACCAAGTCTTGTGGGGAAAGTGCACCACCTCTGCAGAGTGTAAAATCTAAGTACTTAGCCATGTCCCTGGTAAAGGACAATTTGAGCATCAAGACATGGAAGCTATCAAGAATCTCATCATACAAACTTCTAAGTTAAAAACTTGTGGTTGAACAAGGGTTAAAGGATCTTCAATCTTTGATTGGGAGATGCCTTGGGAAAGATTATTTTGTCAAGCAAAAACTTAGTGTTTTCAAATGATAAGGAAAAATATATTTTTGAGCAATGCAAGCCTAAGCTCCACTTAGCCAAATGCATATAGATGATAGACTCCACTATACTACCATAGTATCACTTGCCAATACAATTCAAATGTATTGACCCTTGTGGCTGTAACTTGTATGTTGCAGGTTTGATTGATGTTAGAAAAGTTTGATGATTAGGATTACAAATTCTATAACCAACATGTTTGCCTGTGGCACTTTGAAGATGAAGGACCCCATGCTTATAGATATTCTGCTGCAATGTAATGTAATAGCCAAATGAGCTATGTAAGATGTAATAAATTATGTTATTCCTGGTTATAAAGTTGTATTATGACCTTTGTTTCTTGATATTACATCTTAACTGTGGATGCTAGCTATTGATCCAGGGACTAGCATTGTAAACACAGGGGACTCTACCTTATTAAAGGTTGGGACCCTTACAGATGGTATCAGAGCATTGTGTTGCCTGTAGGATTTGTAAACCTAGGATTGGACAAAAACCCTTAGAAAAATAGGAGCTGTATTTGTTCCAAAAACTTATTTACAAAACAATCTTGTAAACTCTTTCCTTAAACCATTTTGGTTTTGACTCTACATATCTTTTGTTTCAAGCTTGATGGAAAAACCTACCCCATGGCCAAAGACTTCACCATGTGCAAAGGACTTCATCAACTCTAATGACTTCAACATCTTCAACTCTAATGACTTCAACATCTTCAGCATTTTCACCAAGGACTTCAACCTTGGATAGCACTAAGGACTACAAGTGAGACAAGAAATCTTGCTCAAGAATTGGAGACTAAGGAAACACAACTTAGAAGGAGCCATCCTCACCTTTGAAGTTTTTGTGACCAAAAGTTTTCCCAAAGAAACCATAATCTCATGTAAAAAGGAATCAACCAAGAAGGATGGAAAGATCACATGTGAACCATATAGATGGACCACCATATTTAGTTTAAGCCAAACCCACCAACTTATGTGGTATAACAAAAATATTTTTGGTTGCCTAAAAATATGCTTGAAACTTGTTGTTTGAATGGAATGTTTGCTTGTGATTGCTTGCACATTGTTTGTGTGAATTGTGATGTGTGTGATTAGAATTATTCCCTTAGAAATATCTTGCCTATTCTAATCCCAATTCAACCCAAACAGATGACTTCTCCAAGAGACCCCAACATCAAGGATGATGACAACAAGAGCCAAGAGGACAACATGAGAGAAATCATAGTAACCCAAACCTAGTTGAGCCAAGAGACAACTCAGCTTTTAGCCAACAACAATGGACTAGACCCAGCCATACAAAGGATTTTGAAACTTCAATCCCAATTGTTGCAAGGATTGGTTACTCAAATGATCAACATGGGAGAAAACTTTTCCCAAATAGCTAATGACAACAAGGATGACAAAGATGCTATTCTAGAAGGAACCCAAGCTAGCAATACTTGTGGATACAAGGATCATACATCCAAGGAGCATGAAGATCAATGCCCTAATAGTGAAGAAGAAAGTCATATCTCTACTAACTGCCCCAAGAAGAGAGAAAGATTTCCCACCTTTGAGGAGCATGAACTAAAAGAACTCCTAGCTTTGGAGAGACCCAAGAAAAATAAGAAATGCCCCAACCCTAGCAAGAAGGATATTACTCAAGAACAATGTTACACTTGCAAAGAGATGGGACACTATGCCAATGAATTCCCAAAAAAGAAGAAGAACCAAAGAAACAAACAAGAGGAAATGATACCAAAGGAAAAGAAAGATATTAGCCAAGTGTGGTGCAACAACTGAAAGAGCTAGGAAATTATGCAAGCAACTGTCCAGAAAAGATGAAACACAAGATAAACAAGCCTATGAGGGATCTCAACCTTGTCACATGTTTCAAATGCAAGGAGCTAGGCCACTATGCAAACTTTTGTCCAGGAAAGTTACACCAAGATCCCAAGAAGGCCAATGTGTAATCTAGATGGAAATGATTAGCTCTTTCTTATGTCGCCGACTTTAGAAATATTGGGTCAACTTTTGATACATTGGTCTTAATTGGAGGTGGCTGCTCTTTTTCGTGATCTTTGAACCCCGGAGGCATATATAGTACAATTCAATGCGGGTTTTTTGCGCGCACATTCAGGCCTACCCGTCGACGTGATATTGGCCGTTTGGTTTTTGTTTTGAACAGTCTGGTGTGTTCGTTTAGACTGGTGGGTCACATTTTTTGTTACTATGACCTGCATGGGTGGAGCTGGATATATGGTAGGTCATGGAGGTGGTGTGAATGGTTGGTCGCGGCATGCCAAGAGGTGGAGGTGACACACGACATTCATGTCGGTGGCAAGCATCGACATTGGCACGACATGACGGTCCCAGGTCTGGTGGGTCACCTTTTAAGTTGAGCGAGTGCCCTTTCCAATTGTTCTTTGTATGCGCCTTCTTATGCACTCTAGACACTTCCTATTTTTTGATAAATTACTTCACTGATTTGGTGGATGAAATATTCACCTCTTCTTTTGCCATGACAGATGGACTGCGCTCACTAAGTCTGTATGTTAAATATTTATATCTATTGGTGTCGACTAATGTAAGTAATCGATTTATTCTGTTTAAAACGGATGGTGCCTTTTTACTCATGTGCTTCTTTGTAGTCATTATACAAAATTAAAGTTTATATTTTGCCATTCTTCTCAATAGAAATATTTTCAATGCCAGTAAAAATTGTTAGCCTAAGAATTATATTGATTATCTATAAGAAGTTTGGTGAGAAGAACTAATAGTGGCATGTGACCAGTATCCCAATAGATTTTACATGTCCCTTGGTTATATATGGTGCCTTTGTAGGGGTTCGTAGCATGGAAAACAAAAAAATTATATCGCATGAACGCACACAAGCCAAGATCTATCTACTAGATTGTAGCAACGAGTCAATAGAGTACTAACCCTCGAAGATCCAAAGCGGTTAACGAGAGCAGATTATCGTGGGTGATGTAGTCGTTCACTTGCCGATCTCAAGATCGAGTAGACGATCCTTCCGGCGCCGCGTTCCGGCAGCGCTCCTGCAGTCGGTCACACGTTCGTTACTCGATGAAGACCTTTGTCTCCCTTGTTCCAGCAGGCAGCGGAGGTTGTAGCTCTCTCCTTGCCATTCCGGCAGCACGACGGCGTGGTGTCAGGAGTAGAGGGGAGATCCCGCAGGGCTTCGCCTAAGCCGGAGCGAGTATGGTGGAGTAGAGGGAGCCCCGGTGATCTAGGGTTTAGAGGGCCGAGGTTTAGAGGTAGCTAGCAACTAGGGTTTAGCTAGTTTAGAGGATATCTAGATTAGTCGTAACTAGAGAGGGGGCGGCGGCCAACCTAGGGTTTCTTGTGTGTTTCAAGGGGGGCGCCCCCTTCCCTCTATTTATGAGAGGGAGGGGCGATTTGGGGGAGGAGAGTCCCCCAACTCCACTTCTAGGTCGGTGCAAGGGAGAGGGAGGATTCCTCCCTTAGGTAGGTTTCCTACTCTCTCTCTCTCTCTCCACTTGGAAACCAATGTTCCAGTTTGACTTTTTCAAATTGTCTCTTTGACTTTCAAACTAGAGTTTGATTTCTCTCTTCCAAGTGTCTAGCCAAGTGACCTAGGACATGATGCAGCCATTCCCCAACTTCGAAATTGGACTTTCCTTATATGAATCTTATTCTCCGGACCATTCCGGATCTCCTCGTGATATCTCGGATCTCATCCGAGACTCAAAACCACATTTGGTCTCTTTACTCACTTTCCATATCTACTAAACAACATCGAATCCTTAAGTGTGTCTCCCTACGGTTCGTAAATTATGTAGACATGATCGAGACTCTTCTCCGATCAATAACCAATAGAGGAATCTAGAAATTCATATGGCTCCCACATATTTCTATGATTACTTCATGATCGAATGAACCATTTATATACGATACCAATTTCCCTTTGTCTCACGATACTTTACTTATCCGGAGTTTGATCGTCGGTATCTCTGCATACCTAGTTCAACCTCGTTACCAATAAGTACTCTTTACTCGTTCCTATGATATGTGATCCCTTGTGTGCCAATCACATACTTGCAAGCTAATTAGATGACATTCCACCGAGAGGGCCCACAGTATATCTATCCGTCATATGGATGGAAAAACCCTATTCTTAATCCATGTGCATCAACACATACTTTCCGAACACTCAATGCCACCTTTATAGCCACCCAGTTACGAAGTGGTGTTTGATGTCATCAAAGCATCCATCTATGATTAACATGATCTCATGGTCGAAGGATTTAGGTTACTATGTATTTGAAAGCTTATAGCAAGTGAACTATTTGAATGACTTGATCTTATGCTACGCTTAACTATAGGAGTATGTCCATCACATCATTCTCCTAATGATATGACCCTGTTGTTAATAACATCTCAATGTTCATGATCAGGAAACCATAATCATATATTAACCAACAAGCTAGTTTAACAAGAGGCTTTACTAGGGACTCTTTTATGTTTACAAATCACACAAGTATTAATGTTTCATGTTAATACAATTACATGGTATGTAAACATTTATCATAAACATAAAGATATGATAATAACCACTTTATTATTTCCTCTTGGGCATATCTCCAACAACCTCATGTCAGTTACAATGTGCTTGCTGCAGGTTAGCAAGGTCATGCAGGTTAGTAGTATGCTCAACAGTCTCCCACTTGCACTAGAGACAATAATCTAGTTCCAAATCTTTGTGTATTCAACACCTATGGCTTTCCGATGTTCTATTTACACGATTTCTAGTGATCAACTGATCTCCGAATCCGACACTTTCAAGTCCATGTGTAATTGCATGTCTTTGCGTCTCTACGCATCATTCATTCTCTAATGAGATGGATTTGTAAAAATTTGGTCCTTTGGTGAGACCTTTAGTTCTTTGGGCTTAAAACATGTTGATAATATTGTCGTACAATATATCTTAATAGTACTATCCCTCTGTGAACCACACCTAGTTCGATAACAAACTATTTGACACGAATGCCCTCTTTTGCTACTATAATAGCAGACCTATACTTAGCCTTTTGTTGTAGTGTCTGTCACAATGTCTTGACTTTGGAACTCATCCAAATCCATTATGGAACTTACTTTCCATTATATTGCGCCACCCTTAGTTTAAATTGAGATAAACTTAATTTATACTTTGTGACAAAACTAGTATCAATGTAGTACTCTTACAATAAACTAACCATCTATTTGTCACCTCTACAAAAATAATATATTCTTAGTTCTTCCAAAAGGTCATAAGAATATCCTTATTATCGTCCAATGATCATCTTATGAATCATTTGGTATATGCTCATAACATTTAGAGCATAGGACATATTTGGATTTGTACATATCATAGTATGATTGATAAAAATACTCTTTGTGATTTCATACATCAAGTATCAATCTATACTTAAAGCTTTGTTTCACTTACCAAGTGTCGATACACTTGAATTTCGATTCAATCCTTTCTGTGTGACAAGAACCTTTCTTGTCATTTCCATATTGAACTCATTCAATATCTCATCTATGTACTTTTGGCACATTCATATTAGCGTCTTAATCTATCCATATAGATATTGATGCCAAACATTTGGGTTTTACCTAAGTCTTTCATCGAGATGAAATTCTTAACTTGTGTCAATAAAAGATACA